>CP136068.1:11888758-12550020 GCA_032622095.1 Siphonodentalium dalli
AGAAACATACGATTAGTTCCGTTCAACGTGTTCATTAATAGAAACATACGATTAGTTCCGTTCAACTCGTTCATTAATAGAAACATATGATTAGTTCCGTTAAACGTGTTCATTACTAGAAACATACGATTAGTTCCGTTCAACGTGTCCATTAATATAAACATATGATTAGTTCCGTTAAACGTGTTCATTAATATAAACATACGATTAGTTCCGTTCAACGTGTTCATTAATATAAACATACGATTAGTTCCGTTCAACGTGTTCATTACTATAAACATATGATTAGTTCCGTTCAACGTGTTCATTACTATAAACACATGAGTAGTTCCGTTAAACGTGTTCATTAATATAAACATACGATTAGTTCCGTTCAACGTGTTCATTACTATAAACACATGAGTAGTTCCGTTAAACGCGTTCATTAATATAAACATACGATTAGTTCCGTTCAACGTGTTCATTACTAGAAACATACGATTAGTTCCGTTCAACGTGTTCATTACTATAACCATATGATTAGTTCCGTTAAACGCGTTCATTACTAGAAACATACGATTAGTTCCGTTCAACGTGTTCATTACTATAAACATATGATTAGTTCCGTTCAACGTGTTCATTACTAGAAACATACGATTAGTTCCGTTCAACGTGTTCATTACTATAAACATATGATTAGTTCCGTTCAACTTGTTCATTACTATAAACATATGATTAGTTCCGTTAAACGCGTTCATTAATAGAAACACATGAGTAGTTCCGTTCAACGTGTTCATTACTAGAAACACATGATTAGTTCCGTTTAACGCGTTCATTAATAGAAACATATGATTAGTTCCGTTCAACGTGTTCATTAATAGAAACATATGATTAGTTCCGTTCAACGTGTTCATTACTAGAAACACATGATTAGTTCCGTTTAACGCGTTCATTAATAGAAACATATGATTAGTTCCGTTCAGCGTGTTCATTAATAGAAACATATGATTAGTTCCGTTCAACGTGTTCATTACCAGAAACACATGATTAGTTCCGTACAATGTGTTCATTAATAGAAACATATGATTAGTTCCGTTAAACGTGCTATAATTACCAGAAACATACGTTTAGTTCCGTTCAACGTGTTCATTACTAGAAACACATGATTAGTTCCGTACAATGTGTTCATTAATAGAAACATATGATTAGTTCCGTTAAACGTGCTATAATTACCAGAAACATACCTTTAGTTCCGTTCAACGTGTTCATTACTAGAAACACATGATTAGTTCCGTTTAACGCGTTCATTAATAGAAACATATGATTAGTTCCGTTCAGCGTGTTCATTACCAAAAACATACGTTTATTTCCGTTCAACGTGTTCATTACCAGAAACACATGATTAGTTCCGTACAATGTGTTCATTAATAGAAACATATGATTAGTTCCGTTAAACGTGCTATAATTACCAGAAACATACGTTTAGTTCCGTTCAACGTGTTCATTACTAGTAACATATGATTAGTTCCGTTCAACGCGTTCATTAATATAAACATATGATTAGTTCTGTTAAACGTGTTCATTAATAGAAATATATGATTAGTTCCGTTAAACGCGTTCATTACTATAAACATATGATTAGTTCCGTTAAACGCGTTCATTAATATAAACATGTGATTAGTTCCGTTAAACGCGTTCATTACTATAAACATATGATTAGTTCCGTTAAACGCGTTCATTACTATAAACATATGATTAGTTCCGTTAAACGCGTTCATTAATATAAACATGTGATTAGTTCCGTTAAACGTGTTCATTACTAGAAACACATGATTAGTTCCGTACAATGTGTTCATTAATATAAACACATGATTAGATCCGTTCAACGTGTTCATTACTAGAAACATACGTTTAGTTCCGTTCAACGTGTTCATTACTAGAAACACATGATTAGTTCAGTTCAACATGTCCATTACCAGAAACATACGTTTAGTTCCGTTCAACGCGTTCATTACTATAAACATATGATTAGTTCCGTTAAACGCGTTCATTAATAGAAACATATGACTAGTTCCGTTCAACGTGTTCATTACTAGAAACATACGATTAGTTCCGTTCAACGTGTTCATTACTATAAACATATGATTAGTTCCGTTAAACGCGTTCATTACTAGAAACATAAGAGTAGTTCCGTTCAACGTGTTCATTACTAGAAATATAAGATTAGTTCCGTTCAACGTGTTCATTACTAGAATCATACGATTAGTTCCGTCCAACGTGTTCATTACTATAAACATATGACTAGTTCCGTTAAACGCGTTCATTACTATAAACATATGATTAGTTCCGTTCAACGTGTTCATGAATATAAACATACGTTTAGTTCCGTTCAACGTGTTCATTACCAGAAACATACGATTAGTTCCGTTCAACGTGTTCATTACTATTAACATATGATTAGTTCCGTTCAACGCGTTCATTACTATAAACATATGATTAGTTCCGTTAAACGCGTTCATTACTAGAAACATACGATTAGTTCCGTTCAACGCGTTCATTAATATAAACATATGATTAGTTCTGTTAAACGTGTTCATTAATAGAAATATATGATTAGTTCCGTTAAACGCGTTCATTACTATAAACATATGATTAGTTCCGTTAAACGCGTTCATTAATATAAACATGTGATTAGTTCCGTTAAACGTGTTCATTACTAGAAACATACGATTAGTTCCGTTCAACGCGTTCATTAATAGAAACATATGATTAGTTCCGTTCAACGTGTTCATAAATAGAAACATACGATTAGTTCCGTTCAACGTGTTCATTAATAGAAACATACGATTAGTTCCGTTCAACTCGTTCATTAATAGAAACATATGATTAGTTCCGTTAAACGTGTTCATTACTAGAAACATACGATTAGTTCCGTTCAACGTGTCCATTAATATAAACATATGATTAGTTCCGTTAAACGTGTTCATTAATATAAACATACGATTAGTTCCGTTCAACGTGTTCATTAATATAAACATACGATTAGTTCCGTTCAACGTGTTCATTACTATAAACATATGATTAGTTCCGTTCAACGTGTTCATTACTATAAACACATGAGTAGTTCCGTTAAACGTGTTCATTAATATAAACATACGATTAGTTCCGTTCAACGTGTTCATTACTATAAACACATGAGTAGTTCCGTTAAACGCGTTCATTAATATAAACATACGATTAGTTCCGTTCAACGTGTTCATTACTAGAAACATACGATTAGTTCCGTTCAACGTGTTCATTACTATAACCATATGATTAGTTCCGTTAAACGCGTTCATTACTAGAAACATACGATTAGTTCCGTTCAACGTGTTCATTACTATAAACATATGATTAGTTCCGTTCAACGTGTTCATTACTAGAAACATACGATTAGTTCCGTTCAACTTGTTCATTACTAGAAACATATGATTAGTTCCGTTAAACGCGTTCATTAATAGAAACACATGAGTAGTTCCGTTCAACGTGTTCATTACTAGAAACACATGATTAGTTCCGTTTAACGCGTTCATTAATAGAAACATATGATTAGTTCCGTTCAACGTGTTCATTAATAGAAACATATGATTAGTTCCGTTCAACGTGTTCATTACTAGAAACACATGATTAGTTCCGTTTAACGCGTTCATTAATAGAAACATATGATTAGTTCCGTTCAGCGTGTTCATTAATAGAAACATATGATTAGTTCCGTTCAACGTGTTCATTACCAGAAACACATGATTAGTTCCGTACAATGTGTTCATTAATAGAAACATATGATTAGTTCCGTTAAACGTGCTATAATTACCAGAAACATACGTTTAGTTCCGTTCAACGTGTTCATTACTAGAAACACATGATTAGTTCCGTACAATGTGTTCATTAATAGAAACATATGATTAGTTCCGTTAAACGTGCTATAATTACCAGAAACATACCTTTAGTTCCGTTCAACGTGTTCATTACTAGAAACACATGATTAGTTCCGTTTAACGCGTTCATTAATAGAAACATATGATTAGTTCCGTTCAGCGTGTTCATTACCAAAAACATACGTTTATTTCCGTTCAACGTGTTCATTACCAGAAACACATGATTAGTTCCGTACAATGTGTTCATTAATAGAAACATATGATTAGTTCCGTTAAACGTGCTATAATTACCAGAAACATACGTTTAGTTCCGTTCAACGTGTTCATTACTAGTAACATATGATTAGTTCCGTTCAACGCGTTCATTAATATAAACATATGATTAGTTCTGTTAAACGTTTTCATTAATAGAAATATATGATTAGTTCCGTTAAACGCGTTCATTACTATAAACATATGATTAGTTCCGTTAAACGCGTTCATTAATATAAACATGTGATTAGTTCCGTTAAACGCGTTCATTACTATAAACATATGATTAGTTCCGTTAAACGCGTTCATTACTATAAACATATGATTAGTTCCGTTAAACGCGTTCATTAATATAAACATGTGATTAGTTCCGTTAAACGTGTTCATTACTAGAAACACATGATTAGTTCCGTACAATGTGTTCATTAATATAAACACATGATTAGATCCGTTCAACGTGTTCATTACTAGAAACATACGTTTAGTTCCGTTCAACGTGTTCATTACTAGAAACACATGATTAGTTCAGTTCAACATGTCCATTACCAGAAACATACGTTTAGTTCCGTTCAACGCGTTCATTACTATAAACATATGATTAGTTCCGTTAAACGCGTTCATTAATAGAAACATATGACTAGTTCCGTTCAACGTGTTCATTACTAGAAACATACGATTAGTTCCGTTCAACGTGTTCATTACTATAAACATATGATTAGTTCCGTTAAACGCGTTCATTACTAGAAACATAAGATTAGTTCCGTTCAACGTGTTCATTACTAGAAATATAAGATTAGTTCCGTTCAACGTGTTCATTACTAGAATCATACGATTAGTTCCGTCCAACGTGTTCATTACTATAAACATATGACTAGTTCCGTTAAACGCGTTCATTACTATAAACATATGATTAGTTCCGTTCAACGTGTTCATTAATATAAACATACGTTTAGTTCCGTTCAACGTGTTCATTACCAGAAACATACGATTAGTTCCGTTCAACGTGTTCATTACTATTAACATATGATTAGTTCCGTTCAACGCGTTCATTACTATAAACATATAATTAGTTCCGTTAAACGCGTTCATTACTAGAAACATACGATTAGTTCCGTTCAACGCGTTCATTAATATAAACATATGATTAGTTCTGTTAAACGTGTTCATTAATAGAAATATATGATTAGTTCCGTTAAACGCGTTCATTACTATAAACATATGATTAGTTCCGTTAAACGCGTTCATTAATATAAACATGTGATTAGTTCCGTTAAACGTGTTCATTACTAGAAACATACGATTAGTTCCGTTCAACGCGTTCATTAATAGAAACATATGATTAGTTCCGTTCAACGTGTTCATAAATAGAAACATACGATTAGTTCCGTTCAACGTGTTCATTAATAGAAACATACGATTAGTTCCGTTCAACTCGTTCATTAATAGAAACATATGATTAGTTCCGTTAAACGTGTTCATTACTAGAAACATACGATTAGTTCCGTTCAACGTGTCCATTAATATAAACATATGATTAGTTCCGTTAAACGTGTTCATTAATATAAACATACGATTAGTTCCGTTCAACGTGTTCATTAATATAAACATACGATTAGTTCCGTTCAACGTGTTCATTACTATAAACATATGATTAGTTCCGTTCAACGTGTTCATTACTATAAACACATGAGTAGTTCCGTTAAACGTGTTCATTAATATAAACATACGATTAGTTCCGTTCAACGTGTTCATTACTATAAACACATGAGTAGTTCCGTTAAACGCGTTCATTAATATAAACATACGATTAGTTCCGTTCAACGTGTTCATTACTAGAAACATACGATTAGTTCCGTTCAACGTGTTCATTACTATAACCATATGATTAGTTCCGTTAAACGCGTTCATTACTAGAAACATACGATTAGTTCCGTTCAACGTGTTCATTACTATAAACATATGATTAGTTCCGTTCAACGTGTTCATTACTAGAAACATACGATTAGTTCCGTTCAACGTGTTCATTACTATAAACATATGATTAGTTCCGTTCAACTTGTTCATTACTATAAACATATGATTAGTTCCGTTAAACGCGTTCATTAATAGAAACACATGAGTAGTTCCGTTCAACGTGTTCATTACTAGAAACACATGATTAGTTCCGTTTAACGCGTTCATTAATAGAAACATATGATTAGTTCCGTTCAACGTGTTCATTAATAGAAACATATGATTAGTTCCGTTCAACGTGTTCATTACTAGAAACACATGATTAGTTCCGTTTAACGCGTTCATTAATAGAAACATATGATTAGTTCCGTTCAGCGTGTTCATTAATAGAAACATATGATTAGTTCCGTTCAACGTGTTCATTACCAGAAACACATGATTAGTTCCGTACAATGTGTTCATTAATAGAAACATATGATTAGTTCCGTTAAACGTGCTATAATTACCAGAAACATACGTTTAGTTCCGTTCAACGTGTTCATTACTAGAAACACATGATTAGTTCCGTACAATGTGTTCATTAATAGAAACATATGATTAGTTCCGTTAAACGTGCTATAATTACCAGAAACATACCTTTAGTTCCGTTCAACGTGTTCATTACTAGAAACACATGATTAGTTCCGTTTAACGCGTTCATTAATAGAAACATATGATTAGTTCCGTTCAGCGTGTTCATTACCAAAAACATACGTTTATTTCCGTTCAACGTGTTCATTACCAGAAACACATGATTAGTTCCGTACAATGTGTTCATTAATAGAAACATATGATTAGTTCCGTTAAACGTGCTATAATTACCAGAAACATACGTTTAGTTCCGTTCAACGTGTTCATTACTAGTAACATATGATTAGTTCCGTTCAACGCGTTCATTAATATAAACATATGATTAGTTCTGTTAAACGTGTTCATTAATAGAAATATATGATTAGTTCCGTTAAACGCGTTCATTACTATAAACATATGATTAGTTCCGTTAAACGCGTTCATTAATATAAACATGTGATTAGTTCCGTTAAACGCGTTCATTACTATAAACATATGATTAGTTCCGTTAAACGCGTTCATTACTATAAACATATGATTAGTTCCGTTAAACGCGTTCATTAATATAAACATGTGATTAGTTCCGTTAAACGTGTTCATTACTAGAAACACATGATTAGTTCCGTACAATGTGTTCATTAATATAAACACATGATTAGATCCGTTCAACGTGTTCATTACTAGAAACATACGTTTAGTTCCGTTCAACGTGTTCATTACTAGAAACACATGATTAGTTCAGTTCAACATGTCCATTACCAGAAACATACGTTTAGTTCCGTTCAACGCGTTCATTACTATAAACATATGATTAGTTCCGTTAAACGCGTTCATTAATAGAAACATATGACTAGTTCCGTTCAACGTGTTCATTACTAGAAACATACGATTAGTTCCGTTCAACGTGTTCATTACTATAAACATATGATTAGTTCCGTTAAACGCGTTCATTACTAGAAACATAAGAGTAGTTCCGTTCAACGTGTTCATTACTAGAAATATAAGATTAGTTCCGTTCAACGTGTTCATTACTAGAATCATACGATTAGTTCCGTCCAACGTGTTCATTACTATAAACATATGACTAGTTCCGTTAAACGCGTTCATTACTATAAACATATGATTAGTTCCGTTCAACGTGTTCATGAATATAAACATACGTTTAGTTCCGTTCAACGTGTTCATTACCAGAAACATACGATTAGTTCCGTTCAACGTGTTCATTACTATTAACATATGATTAGTTCCGTTCAACGCGTTCATTACTATAAACATATGATTAGTTCCGTTAAACGCGTTCATTACTAGAAACATACGATTAGTTCCGTTCAACGCGTTCATTAATATAAACATATGATTAGTTCTGTTAAACGTGTTCATTAATAGAAATATATGATTAGTTCCGTTAAACGCGTTCATTACTATAAACATATGATTAGTTCCGTTAAACGCGTTCATTAATATAAACATGTGATTAGTTCCGTTAAACGTGTTCATTACTAGAAACATACGATTAGTTCCGTTCAACGCGTTCATTAATAGAAACATATGATTAGTTCCGTTCAACGTGTTCATAAATAGAAACATACGATTAGTTCCGTTCAACGTGTTCATTAATAGAAACATACGATTAGTTCCGTTCAACTCGTTCATTAATAGAAACATATGATTAGTTCCGTTAAACGTGTTCATTACTAGAAACATACGATTAGTTCCGTTCAACGTGTCCATTAATATAAACATATGATTAGTTCCGTTAAACGTGTTCATTAATATAAACATACGATTAGTTCCGTTCAACGTGTTCATTAATATAAACATACGATTAGTTCCGTTCAACGTGTTCATTACTATAAACATATGATTAGTTCCGTTCAACGTGTTCATTACTATAAACACATGAGTAGTTCCGTTAAACGTGTTCATTAATATAAACATACGATTAGTTCCGTTCAACGTGTTCATTACTATAAACACATGAGTAGTTCCGTTAAACGCGTTCATTAATATAAACATACGATTAGTTCCGTTCAACGTGTTCATTACTAGAAACATACGATTAGTTCCGTTCAACGTGTTCATTACTATAACCATATGATTAGTTCCGTTAAACGCGTTCATTACTAGAAACATACGATTAGTTCCGTTCAACGTGTTCATTACTATAAACATATGATTAGTTCCGTTCAACGTGTTCATTACTAGAAACATACGATTAGTTCCGTTCAACGTGTTCATTACTATAAACATATGATTAGTTCCGTTCAACTTGTTCATTACTAGAAACATATGATTAGTTCCGTTAAACGCGTTCATTAATAGAAACACATGAGTAGTTCCGTTCAACGTGTTCATTACTAGAAACACATGATTAGTTCCGTTTAACGCGTTCATTAATAGAAACATATGATTAGTTCCGTTCAACGTGTTCATTAATATAAACATACGATTAGTTCCGTTCAACGTGTTCATTACTAGAAACACATGATTAGTTCCGTTTAACGCGTTCATTAATAGAAACATATGATTAGTTCCGTTCAGCGTGTTCATTAATATAAACATACGATTAGTTCCGTTCAACGCGTTCATTAATATAAACATACGATTAGTTCCGTTAAACATGTTCATTAATAGAAACATGATAAGTTCCGTTAAACGTGCTATAATTACCAGAAACATACGTTTAGTTCCGTTCAACGTGTTCATTACTAGAAACACATGATTAGTTCCGTTTAACGCGTTCATTAATAGAAACATACGATTAGTTCCGTTAAACGTGTTCATTAATAGAAACATATGATTAGTTCCGTTAAACGTGTTCATTAATAGAAACATATGATTAGTTCCGTTCAGCGTGTTCATTACCAGAAACATACGTTTATTTCCGTTCAACGTGTTCATTACCAGAAACACATGATTAGTTCCGTACAATGTGTTCATTAATATAAACACATGATTAGATCCGTTCAACGTGTTCATTACTAGAAACATACGTTTAGTTCCGTTCAACGTGTTCATTACTAGAAACACATGATTAGTTCAGTTCAACATGTCCATTACCAGAAACATACGTTTAGTTCCGTTCAACGCGTTCATTACTATAAACATATGATTAGTTCCGTTAAACGCGTTCATTAATAGAAACATATGACTAGTTCCGTTCAACGTGTTCATTACTAGAAACATACGATTAGTTCCGTTCAACGTGTTCATTACTATAAACATATGATTAGTTCCGTTAAACGCGTTCATTACTAGAAACATAAGATTAGTTCCGTTCAACGTGTTCATTACTAGAAATATAAGATTAGTTCCGTTCAACGTGTTCATTACTAGAATCATACGATTAGTTCCGTCCAACGTGTTCATTACTATAAACATATGACTAGTTCCGTTAAACGCGTTCATTACTATAAACATATGATTAGTTCCGTTCAACGTGTTCATTAATATAAACATACGTTTAGTTTCGTTCAACGTGTTCATTACCAGAAACATACGATTAGTTCCGTTCAACGTGTTCATTACTATTAACATATGATTAGTTCCGTTCAACGCGTTCATTACTATAAACATATGATTAGTTCCGTTAAACGCGTTCATTACTAGAAACATACGATTAGTTCCGTTCAACGCGTTCATTAATATAAACATATGATTAGTTCTGTTAAACGTGTTCATTAATATAAATATATGATTAGTTCAGTTAAACGCGTTCATTACTATAAACATATGATTAGTTCCGTTAAACGCGTTCATTAATATAAACATGTGATTAGTTCCGTTAAACGTGTTCATTACTAGAAACATACGATTAGTTCCGTTCAACGCGTTCATTAATAGAAACATATGATTAGTTCCGTTCAACGTGTTCATTAATAGAAACATACGATTAGTTCCGTTCAACGTGTTCATTAATAGAAACATACGATTAGTTCCGTTCAACTCGTTCATTAATAGAAACATATGATTAGTTCCGTTAAACGTATTCATTACTAGAAACATACGATTAGTTCCGTTCAACGTGTCCATTAATATAAACATATGATTAGTTCCGTTAAACGTGTTCATTAATATAAACATACGATTAGTTCCGTTCAACGTGTTCATTAATATAAACATACGATTAGTTCCGTTCAACGTGTTCATTACTATAAACGTATGATTAGTTCCGTTCAATGTGTTCATTACTATAAACACATGAGTAGTTCCGTTAAACGTGTTCATTAATATAAACATACGATTAGTTCCGTTCAACGTGTTCATTAATATAAACATACGATTAGTTCCGTTCAACGTGTTCATTACTATAAACACATGAGTAGTTCCGTTAAACGCGTTCATTAATATAAACATACGATTAGTTCCGTTCAACGTGTTCATTACTAGAAACATACGATTAGTTCCGTTCAACGTGTTCATTACTATAACCATATGATTAGTTCCGTTAAACGCGTTCATTACTAGAAACATACGATTAGTTCCGTTCAACGTGTTCATTACTATAAACATATGATTAGTTCCGTTCAACGTGTTCATTACTAGAAACATACGATTAGTTCCGTTCAACGTGTTCATTACTATAAACATATGATTAGTTCCGTTCAACTTGTTCATTACTAGAAACATATGATTAGTTCCGTTAAACGCGTTCATTAATAGAAACACATGAGTAGTTCCGTTCAACGTGTTCATTACTAGAAACACATGATTAGTTCCGTTTAACGCGTTCATTAATAGAAACATATGATTAGTTCCGTTCAACGTGTTCATTAATAGAAACATATGATTAGTTCCGTTCAACGTGTTCATTACTAGAAACACATGATTAGTTCCGTTTAACGCGTTCATTAATAGAAACATATGATTAGTTCCGTTCAGCGTGTTCATTAATAGAAACATATGATTAGTTCCGTTCAACGTGTTCATTACCAGAAACACATGATTAGTTCCGTACAATGTGTTCATTAATATAAACATATGATTAGTTCCGTTAAACGTGCTATAATTACCAGAAACATACGTTTAGTTCCGTTCAACGTGTTCATTACTAGAAACACATGATTAGTTCCGTACAATGTGTTCATTAATAGAAACATATGATTAGTTCCGTTAAACGTGCTATAATTACCAGAAACATACCTTTAGTTCCGTTCAACGTGTTCATTACTAGAAACACATGATTAGTTCCGTTTAACGCGTTCATTAATAGAAACATATGATTAGTTCCGTTCAGCGTGTTCATTACCAAAAACATACGTTTATTTCCGTTCAACGTGTTCATTACCAGAAACACATGATTAGTTCCGTACAATGTGTTCATTAATAGAAACATATGATTAGTTCCGTTAAACGTGCTATAATTACCAGAAACATACGTTTAGTTCCGTTCAACGTGTTCATTACTATTAACATATGATTAGTTCCGTTCAACGCGTTCATTAATATAAACATGTGATTAGTTCCGTTAAACGTGTTCATTACTAGAAACACATGATTAGTTCCGTACAATGTGTTCATTAATATAAACACATGATTAGATCCGTTCAACGTGTTCATTACTAGAAACATACGTTTAGTTCCGTTCAACGTGTTCATTACTAGAAACACATGATTAGTTCAGTTCAACATGTCCATTACCAGAAACATACGTTTAGTTCCGTTCAACGCGTTCATTACTATAAACATATGATTAGTTCCGTTAAACGCGTTCATTAATAGAAACATATGACTAGTTCCGTTCAAAGTGTTCATTACTAGAAACATACGATTAGTTCCGTTCAACGTGTTCATTACTATAAACATATGATTAGTTCCGTTAAACGCGTTCATTACTAGAAACATAAGATTAGTTCCGTTCAACGTGTTCATTACTAGAAATATAAGATTAGTTCCGTTCAACGTGTTCATTACTAGAATCATACGATTAGTTCCGTCCAACGTGTTCATTACTATAAACATATGACTAGTTCCGTTAAACGCGTTCATTACTATAAACATATGATTAGTTCCGTTCAACGTGTTCATTAATATAAACATACGTTTAGTTCCGTTCAACGTGTTCATTACCAGAAACATACGATTAGTTCCGTTCAACGTGTTCATTACTATTAACATATGATTAGTTCCGTTCAACGCGTTCATTACTATAAACATATGATTAATTCCGTTAAACGCGTTCATTACTAGAAACATACGATTAGTTCCGTTCAACGCGTTCATTAATATAAACATATGATTAGTTCTGTTAAACGTGTTCATTAATAGAAATATATGATTAGTTCCGTTAAACGCGTTCATTACTATAAACATATGATTAGTTCCGTTAAACGCGTTCATTAATATAAACATGTGATTAGTTCCGTTAAACGTGTTCATTACTAGAAACATACGATTAGTTCCGTTCAACGCGTTCATTAATAGAAACATATGATTAGTTCCGTTCAACGTGTTCATAAATAGAAACATACGATTAGTTCCGTTCAACGTGTTCATTAATAGAAACATACGATTAGTTCCGTTCAACTCGTTCATTAATAGAAACATATGATTAGTTCCGTTAAACGTGTTCATTACTAGAAACATACGATTAGTTCCGTTCAACGTGTCCATTAATATAAACATATGATTAGTTCCGTTAAACGTGTTCATTAATATAAACATACGATTAGTTCCGATCAACGTGTTCATTAATATAAACATACGATTAGTTCCGTTCAACGTGTTCATTACTATAAACATATGATTAGTTCCGTTCAACGTGTTCATTACTATAAACACATGAGTAGTTCCGTTAAACGTGTTCATTAATATAAACATACGATTAGTTCCGTTCAACGTGTTCATTACTATAAACACATGAGTAGTTCCGTTAAACGCGTTCATTAATATAAACATACGATTAGTTCCGTTCAACGTGTTCATTACTAGAAACATACGATTAGTTCCGTTCAACGTGTTCATTACTATAACCATATGATTAGTTCCGTTAAACGCGTTCATTACTAGAAACATACGATTAGTTCCGTTCAACGTGTTCATTACTATAAACATATGATTAGTTCCGTTCAACGTGTTCATTACTAGAAACATACGATTAGTTCCGTTCAACGTGTTCATTACTATAAACATATGATTAGTTCCGTTCAACTTGTTCATTACTAGAAACATATGATTAGTTCCGTTAAACGCGTTCATTAATAGAAACACATGAGTAGTTCCGTTCAACGTGTTCATTACTAGAAACACATGATTAGTTCCGTTTAACGCGTTCATTAATAGAATCATATGATTAGTTCCGTTCAACGTGTTCATTAATAGAAACATATGATTAGTTCCGTTCAACGTGTTCATTACTAGAAACACATGATTAGTTCCGTTTAACGCGTTCATTAATAGAAACATATGATTAGTTCCGCTCAGCGTGTTCATTAATAGAAACATATGATTAGTTCCGTTCAACGTGTTCATTACCAGAAACACATGATTAGTTCCGTACAATGTGTTCATTAATAGAAACATATGATTAGTTCCGTTAAACGTGCTATAATTACCAGAAACATACGTTTAGTTCCGTTCAACGTGTTCATTACTAGAAACACATGATTAGTTCCGTACAATGTGTTCATTAATAGAAACATATGATTAGTTCCGTTAAACGTGCTATAATTACCAGAAACATACCTTTAGTTCCGTTCAACGTGTTCATTACTAGAAACACATGATTAGTTCCGTTTAACGCGTTCATTAATAGAAACATATGATTAGTTCCGTTCAGCGTGTTCATTACCAAAAACATACGTTTATTTCCGGTCAACGTGTTCATTACCAGAAACACATGATTAGTTCCGTACAATGTGTTCATTAATAGAAACATATGATTAGTTCCGTTAAACGTGCTATAATTACCAGAAACATACGTTTAGTTCCGTTCAACGTGTTCATTACTAGTAACATATGATTAGTTCCGTTCAACGCGTTCATTAATATAAACATATGATTAGTTCTGTTAAACGTGTTCATTAATAGAAATATATGATTAGTTCCGTTAAACGCGTTCATTACTATAAACATATGATTAGTTCCGTTAAACGCGTTCATTAATATAAACATGTGATTAGTTCCGTTAAACGCGTTCATTACTATAAACATATGATTAGTTCCGTTAAACGCGTTCATTACTATAAACATATGATTAGTTCCGTTAAACGCGTTCATTAATATAAACATGTGATTAGTTCCGTTAAACGTGTTCATTACTAGAAACACATGATTAGTTCCGTACAATGTGTTCATTAATATAAACACATGATTAGATCCGTTCAACGTGTTCATTACTAGAAACATACGTTTAGTTCCGTTCAACGTGTTCATTACTAGAAACACATGATTAGTTCAGTTCAACATGTCCATTACCAGAAACATACGTTTAGTTCCGTTCAACGCGTTCATTACTATAAACATATGATTAGTTCCGTTAAACGCGTTCATTAATAGAAACATATGACTAGTTCCGTTCAACGTGTTCATTACTAGAAACATACGATTAGTTCCGTTCAACGTGTTCATTACTATAAACATATGATTAGTTCCGTTAAACGCGTTCATTACTAGAAACATAAGATTAGTTCCGTTCAACGTGTTCATTACTAGAAATATAAGATTAGTTCCGTTCAACGTGTTCATTACTAGAATCATACGATTAGTTCCGTCCAACGTGTTCATTACTATAAACATATGACTAGTTCCGTTAAACGCGTTCATTACTATAAACATATGATTAGTTCCGTTCAACGTGTTCATGAATATAAACATACGTTTAGTTCCGTTCAACGTGTTCATTACCAGAAACATACGATTAGTTCCGTTCAACGTGTTCATTACTATTAACATATGATTAGTTCCGTTCAACGCGTTCATTACTATAAACATATGATTAGTTCCGTTAAACGCGTTCATTACTAGAAACATACGATTAGTTCCGTTCAACGCGTTCATTAATATAAACATATGATTAGTTCTGTTAAACGTGTTCATTAATAGAAATATATGATTAGTTCCGTTAAACGCGTTCATTACTATAAACATGTGATTAGTTCCGTTAAACGTGTTCATTACTAGAAACATACGATTAGTTCCATTCAACGCGTTCATTAATAGAAACATATGATTAGTTCCGTTCAACGTGTTCATAAATAGAAACATACGATTAGTTCCGTTCAACGTGTTCATTAATAGAAACATACGATTAGTTCCGTTCAACTCGTTCATTAATAGAAACATATGATTAGTTCCGTTAAACGTGTTCATTACTAGAAACATACGATTAGTTCCGTTCAACGTGTCCATTAATATAAACATATGATTAGTTCCGTTAAACGTGTTCATTAATATAAACATACGATTAGTTCCGTTCAACGTGTTCATTAATATAAACATACGATTAGTTCCGTTCAACGTGTTCATTACTATAAACATATGATTAGTTCCGTTCAACGTGTTCATTACTATAAACACATGAGTAGTTCCGTTAAACGTGTTCATTAATATAAACATACGATTAGTTCCGTTCAACGTGTTCATTACTATAAACACATGAGTAGTTCCGTTAAACGCGTTCATTAATATAAACATACGATTAGTTCCGTTCAACGTGTTCATTACTAGAAACATACGAATAGTTCCGTTCAACGTGTTCATTACTATAACCATATGATTAGTTCCGTTAAACGCGTTCATTACTAGAAACATACGATTAGTTCCGTTCAACGTGTTCATTACTATAAACATATGATTAGTTCCGTTCAACGTGTTCATTACTAGAAACATACGATTAGTTCCGTTCAACGTGTTCATTACTATAAACATATGATTAGTTCCGTTAAACGCGTTCATTAATAGAAACGTACGATTAGTTCCGTTAAACGCGTTCATTAATAGAAACACATGAGTAGTTCCGTTCAACGTGTTCATTACTAGAAACACATGATTAGTTCCGTTTAACGCGTTCATTAATAGAAACATATGATTAGTTCCGTTCAACGTGTTCATTAATAGAAACATATGATTAGTTCCGTTCAACGTGTTCATTACTAGAAACACATGATTAGTTCCGTTTAACGCGTTCATTAATAGAAACATATGATTAGTTCCGTTCAGCGTGTTCATTAATAGAAACATATGATTAGTTCCGTTCAACGTGTTCATTACCAGAAACACATGATTAGTTCCGTACAATGTGTTCATTAATAGAAACATATGATTAGTTCCGTTAAACGTGCTATAATTACCAGAAACATACGTTTAGTTCCGTTCAACGTGTTCATTACTAGAAACACATGATTAGTTCCGTACAATGTGTTCATTAATAGAAACATATGATTAGTTCCGTTAAACGTGCTATAATTACCAGAAACATACCTTTAGTTCCGTTCAACGTGTTCATTACTAGAAACACATGATTAGTTCCGTTTAACGCGTTCATTAATAGAAACATATGATTAGTTCCGTTCAGCGTGTTCATTACCAAAAACATACGTTTATTTCCGTTCAACGTGTTCATTACCAGAAACACATGATTAGTTCCGTACAATGTGTTCATTAATAGAAACATATGATTAGTTCCGTTAAACGTGCTATAATTACCAGAAACATACGTTTAGTTCCGTTCAACGTGTTCATTACTATTAACATATGATTAGTTCCGTTCAACGCGTTCATTAATATAAACATATGATTAGTTCTGTTAAACGTGTTCATTAATAGAAATATATGATTAGTTCCGTTAAACGCGTTCATTACTATAAACATATGATTAGTTCCGTTAAACGCGTTCATTAATATAAACATGTGATTAGTTCCGTTAAACGTGTTCATTACTAGAAACATACGATTAGTTCCGTTCAACGCGTTCATTAATAGAAACATATGATTAGTTCCGTTCAACGTGTTCATTAATAGAAACATACGATTAGTTCCGTTCAACGTGTTCATTAATAGAAACATACGATTAGTTCCGTTCAACTCGTTCATTAATAGAAACATATGATTAGTTCCGTTAAACGTGTTCATTACTAGAAGCATACGATTAGTTCCGTTCAACGTGTCCATTAATATAAACATATGATTAGTTCCGTTAAACGTGTTCATTAATATAAACATACGATTAGTTCCGTTCAACGTGTTCATTAATATAAACATACGATTAGTTCCGTTGAACGTGTTCATTACTATAAACATATGATTAGTTCCGTTCAACGTGTTCATTACTATAAACACATGAGAAGTTCCGTTAAACGTGTTCATTAATATAAACATACGATTAGTTCCGTTCAACGTGTTCATTAATATAAACATACGATTAGTTCCGTTCAACGTGTTCATTACTATAAACACATGAGTAGTTCCGTTAAACGCGTTCATTAATATAAACATACGATTAGTTCCGTGCAACGTGTTCATTACTAGACACATACGATTAGTTCCGTTCAACGTGTTCATTACTATAACCATATGATTAGTTCCGTTAAACGCGTTCATTACTAGAAACATACGATTAGTTCCGTTCAACGTGTTCATTACTATAAACATATGATTAGTTCCGTTCAACGTGTTCATTACTAGAAACATACGATTAGTTCCGTTCAACGTGTTCATTACTATAAACATATGATTAGTTCCGTTCAACTTGTTCATTACTAGAAACATATGATTAGTTCCGTTAAACGCGTTCATTAATAGAAACACATGAGTAGTTCCGTTCAACGTGTTCATTACTAGAAACACATGATTAGTTCTGTTTAACGCGTTCATTAATAGAAACATATGATTAGTTCCGTTCAACGTGTTCATTAATAGAAACATATGATTAGTTCCGTTCAACGTGTTCATTACTAGAAACACATGATTAGTTTCGTTTAACGCGTTCATTAATAGAAACATATGATTAGTTCCGTTCAGCGTGTTCATTAATAGAAACATATGATTAGTTCCGTTCAACGTGTTCATTACCAAAAACACATGATTAGTTCCGTACAATGTGTTCATTAATAGAAACATATGATTAGTTCCGTTAAACGTGCTATAATTACCAGAAACATACGTTTAGTTCCGTTCAACGTGTTCATTACTAGAAACACATGATTAGTTCCGTACAATGTGTTCATTAATAGAAACATATGATTAGTTCCGTTAAACGTGCTATAATTACCAGAAACATACCTTTAGTTCCGTTCAACGTGTTCATTATTAGAAACACATGATTAGTTCCGTTTAACGCGTTCATTAATAGAAACATATGATTAGTTCCGTTCAGCGTGTTCATTACCAAAAACATACGTTTATTTCCGTTCAACGTGTTCATTACCAGAAACACATGATTAGTTCCGTACAATGTGTTCATTAATAGAAACATATGACTAGTTCCGTTAAACGTGCTATAATCACCAGAAACATACGTTTAGTTCCGTTCAACGTGTTCATTACTAGAAACACATGATTAGTTCCGTTTAACGCGTTCTTTAATAGAAACATATGATTAGTTCCGTTCAGCGTGTTCATTACCAGAAACATACGTTTATTTCCGTTCAACGTGTTCATTACCAGAAACACATGATTAGTTCCGTACAATGTGTTCATTAATAAAAACATATGATTAGTTCCGTTAAACGCGTTCATTAATATAAACACATGATTAGTTCCGTTCAACGTGTTCATTACTAAAAACATACGTTTAGTTCCGTTCAACATGTTCATTACTAGAAACACATGATTAGTTCAGTTCAACATGGTCCATTACCAGAAACATACGTTTAGTTCCGTTCAACGCGTTCATTACTATAAACATATGATTAGTTCCGTTAAACGCGTTCATTAATAGAAACATACGATTAGTTCCGTTCAACGTGTTCATTACTAGAAACATACGATTAGTTCCGTTCAACGCGTTCATTACTAGAAACATACGATTAGTTCCGTTCAACGTGTTCATTAATAGAAACATATGATTAGTTCCGTCCAACGTGTTCATTACTATAAACATATGACTAGTTCCGTTAAACGCGTTCATTAATCGAAACATATGATTAGTTCCGTTAAACGCGTTCATTAATAGAAACACATGAGCAGTTCCGTTCAACGTGTTCATTATTAGAAACATATGATTAGTTCCGTTCAGCGTGTTCATTACCAGAAACATACGTTTATTTCCGTTCAACGTGTTCATTACCAGAAACACATGATTAGTTCCGTACAATGTTTTCATTAATAGAAACATATGATTAGTTCCGTTAAACTTGCTATAATTTCCAGAAACATACGTTTAGTTCCGTTCAACGTGTTCATTACTAGAAACACATGATTAGTTCCGTTTAACGCGTTCATTAATAGAAACATATGATTAGTTCCGTTCAGCGTGTTCATTACCAGAAACATACGTTTATTTCCGTTCAACGTGTTCATTACCAGAAACAAATGATTAGTTCCGTACAATGTGTTCATTAATATAAACATATGATTAGTTCCGTTAAACGCGTTCATTAATATAAACACATGATTAGTTCCGTTCAACGTGTTCATTACTAGAAACATACGTTTAGTTCCGTTCAACGTGTTCATTAATAGAAACACATGATTAGTTCAGTTCAAAATGTCCATTACCAGAAACATACGTTTAGTTCCGTTCAACGTGTTCATTACTAGAAACAGATGATTAGTTCCGTTAAACGCGTTCATTACTAGAAACATACGATTAGTTCCGTTCAACGCGTTCATTAATATAAACATATGATTAGTTCTGTTAAACGTGTTCATTAATAGAAATATATGATTAGTTCCGTTAAACGCGTTCATTACTATAAACATGTGATTAGTTCCGTTAAACGTGTTCATTACTAGAAACATACGATTAGTTCCATTCAACGCGTTCATTAATAGAAACATATGATTAGTTCCGTTCAACGTGTTCATAAATAGAAACATACGATTAGTTCCGTTCAACGTGTTCATTAATAGAAACATACGATTAGTTCCGTTCAACTCGTTCATTAATAGAAACATATGATTAGTTCCGTTAAACGTGTTCATTACTAGAAACATACGATTAGTTCCGTTCAACGTGTCCATTAATATAAACATATGATTAGTTCCGTTAAACGTGTTCATTAATATAAACATACGATTAGTTCCGTTCAACGTGTTCATTAATATAAACATACGATTAGTTCCGTTCAACGTGTTCATTACTATAAACATATGATTAGTTCCGTTCAACGTGTTCATTACTATAAACACATGAGTAGTTCCGTTAAACGTGTTCATTAATATAAACATACGATTAGTTCCGTTCAACGTGTTCATTACTATAAACACATGAGTAGTTCCGTTAAACGCGTTCATTAATATAAACATACGATTAGTTCCGTTCAACGTGTTCATTACTAGAAACATACGATTAGTTCCGTTCAACGTGTTCATTACTATAACCATATGATTAGTTCCGTTAAACGCGTTCATTACTAGAAACATACGATTAGTTCCGTTCAACGTGTTCATTACTATAAACATATGATTAGTTCCGTTCAACGTGATCATTACTAGAAACATACGATTAGTTCCGTTCAACGTGTTCATTACTATAAACATATGATTAGTTCCGTTCAACTTGTTCATTACTAGAAACATATGATTAGTTCCGTTAAACGCGTTCATTAATAGAAACACATGAGTAGTTCCGTTCAACGTGTTCATTACTAGAAACACATGATTAGTTCCGTTTAACGCGTTCATTAATAGAAACATATGATTAGTTCCGTTCAACGTGTTCATTAATAGAAACATATGATTAGTTCCGTTCAACGTGTTCATTACTAGAAACACATGATTAGTTCCGTTTAACGCGTTCATTAATAGAAACATATGATTAGTTCCGTTCAGCGTGTTCATTAATAGAAACATATGATTAGTTCCGTTCAACGTGTTCATTACCAGAAACACATGATTAGTTCCGTACAATGTGTTCATTAATAGAAACATATGATTAGTTCCGTTAAACGTGCTATAATTACCAGAAACATACGTTTAGTTCCGTTCAACGTGTTCATTACTAGAAACACATGATTAGTTCCGTACAATGTGTTCATTAATAGAAACATATGATTAGTTCCGTTAAACGTGCTATAATTACCAGAAACATACCTTTAGTTCCGTTCAACGTGTTCATTACTAGAAACACATGATTAGTTCCGTTTAACGCGTTCATTAATAGAAACATATGATTAGTTCCGTTCAGCGTGTTCATTACCAAAAACATACGTTTATTTCCGTTCAACGTGTTCATTACCAGAAACACATGATTAGTTCCGTACAATGTGTTCATTAATAGAAACATATGATTAGTTCCGTTAAACGTGCTATAATTACCAGAAACATACGTTTAGTTCCGTTCAACGTGTTCATTACTATTAACATATGATTAGTTCCGTTCAACGCGTTCATTAATATAAACATATGATTAGTTCTGTTAAACGTGTTCATTAATAGAAATATATGGTTAGTTCCGTTAAACGCGTTCATTACTATAAACATATGATTAGTTCCGTTAAACGCGTTCATTAATATAAACATGTGATTAGTTCCGTTAAACGTGTTCATTACTAGAAACATACGATTAGTTCCGTTCAACGCGTTCATTAATAGAAACATATGATTAGTTCCGTTCAACGTGTTCATTAATAGAAACATACGATTAGTTCCGTTCAACGTGTTCATTAATAGAAACATACGATTAGTTCCGTTCAACTCGTTCATTAATAGAAACATATGATTAGTTCCGGTAAACGTGTTCATTACTAGAAGCATACGATTAGTTCCGTTCAACGTGTCCATTAATATAAACATATGATTAGTTCCGTTAAACGTGTTCATTAATATAAACATACGATTAGTTCCGTTCAACGTGTTCATTAATATAAACATACGATTAGTTCCGTTGAACGTGTTCATTACTATAAACATATGATTAGTTCCGTTCAACGTGTTCATTACTATAAACACATGAGAAGTTCCGTTAAACGTGTTCATTAATATAAACATACGATTAGTTCCGTTCAACGTGTTCATTAATATAAACATACGATTAGTTCCGTTCAACGTGTTCATTACTATAAACACATGAGTAGTTCCGTTAAACGCGTTCATTAATATAAACATACGATTAGTTCCGTGCAACGTGTTCATTACTAGACACATACGATTAGTTCCGTTCAACGTGTTCATTACTATAACCATATGATTAGTTCCGTTAAACGCGTTCATTACTAGAAACATACGATTAGTTCCGTTCAACGTGTTCATTACTATAAACATATGATTAGTTCCGTTCAACGTGTTCATTACTTGAAACATACGATTAGTTCCGTTCAACGTGTTCATTACTATAAACATATGATTAGTTCCGTTCAACTTGTTCATTACTAGAAACATATGATTAGTTCCGTTAAACGCGTTCATTAATAGAAACACATGAGTAGTTCCGTTCAACGTGTTCATTACTAGAAACACATGATTAGTTCTGTTTAACGCGTTCATTAATAGAAACATATGATTAGTTCCGTTCAACGTGTTCATTAATAGAAACATATGATTAGTTCCGTTCAACGTGTTCATTACTAGAAACACATGATTAGTTCCGTTTAACGCGTTCATTAATAGAAACATATGATTAGTTCCGTTCAGCGTGTTCATTAATAGAAACATATGATTAGTTCCGTTCAACGTGTTCATTACCAGAAACACATGATTAGTTCCGTACAATGTGTTCATTAATAGAAACATATGATTAGTTCCGTTAAACGTGCTATAATTACCAGAAACATACGTTTAGTTCCGTTCAACGTGTTCATTACTAGAAACACATGATTAGTTCCGTACAATGTGTTCATTAATAGAAACATATGATTAGTTCCGTTAAACGTTAAACGTTAAACGTCCAACGTGTTCATTACTATAAACATACGATTAGTTCCGTTAAACGCGTTCATTAATCGAAACATATGATTAGTTCCGTTAAACGCGTTCATTAATAGAAACACATGAGCAGTTCCGTTCAACGTGTTCATTATTAGAAACATATGATTAGTTCCGTTCAGCGTGTTCATTACCAGAAACATACGTTTATTTCCGTTCAACGTGTTCATTACCAGAAACACATGATTAGTTCCGTACAATGTGTTCATTAATAGAAACATATGATTAGTTCCGTTAAACTTGCTATAATTTCCAGAAACATACGTTTAGTTCCGTTCAACGTGTTCATTACTAGAAACACATGATTAGTTCCGTTTAACGCGTTCATTAATAGAAACATATGATTAGTTCCGTTCAGCGTGTTCATTACCAGAAACATACGTTTATTTCCGTTCAACGTGTTCATTACCAGAAACAAATGATTAGTTCCGTACAATGTGTTCATTAATATAAACATATGATTAGTTCCGTTAAACGCGTTCATTAATATAAACACATGATTAGTTCCGTTCAACGTGTTCATTACTAGAAACATACGTTTAGTTCCGTTCAACGTGTTCATTAATAGAAACACATGATTAGTTCAGTTCAAAATGTCCATTACCAGAAACATACGTTTAGTTCCGTTCAACGTGTTCATTACTAGAAACAGATGATTAGTTCCGTTAAACGCGTTCATTACTAGAAACATACGATTAGTTCCGTTCAACGTGTTCATTAATAGATACATATGATTAGTTCCGTCCAACGTGTTCATTACTATAAACATATGATTAGTTCCGTTAAACGCGTTCATTAATAGAAACATATGATTAGTTCCGTTAAACGCGTTCATTACTAGAAACATAAGATTAGTTCCGTGCAACGTGTTCATTACTAGAAATATAAGATTAGTTCCGTTCAACGTGTTCATTACTAGAAGCATACGATTAGTTCCGTCCAACGTGTTCATTACTATAAACATATTACTAGTTCCGTTAAACGCGTTCATTAATAGAAACATACGATTAGTTCCGTTCAACGCGTTCATTACTATAAACATATGATTAGTTCCGTTCAACGTGTTCATTAATATAAACATACGTTTAGTTCCGTTCAACGTGTTCATTACTAGAAACATATGATTAGTTCCGTTAAACGCGTTCATTACTATAAACATATGATTAGTTCCGTTAAACGCGTTCATTAATAGAAACATATGATTAGTTCCGTTAAACGTGATCATTACTAGAAACATACGATTAGTTCCGTTCAACGTGTTCATTAATATAAACATACGATTAGTTCCGTTCAACGTGTTCATTAATATAAACATACGATTAGTTCCGTTCAACGTGTTCATTAATATAAACATGCGATTAGTTCCGTTCAACGTGTTCATTAATATAAACATACGATTAGTTCTGTTCAACGTGTTCATTACTAGAAACATATGATTAGTTCCGTTCAACGCGTTCATTACTAGAAACATACGATTAGTTCCGTTCAACGTGATCATTACTATAAACATATGATTAGTTCCGTTAAACGCGTTCATTACTAGAAACACATGATTAGCTCCGTTTAACGCGTTCATTAATATAAACATACGATTAGTTCCGTTCAACGTGTTCATTACTAGAAACATAAGATTAGTTCCGTTCAACGTGTTCATTAATAGAAACATATGATTAGTTCCGTTCAACGTGTTCATTACTAGATACACATGATTAGTTCCGTTTAACGCGTTCATTAATAGAAACATATGATTAGTTCCGTTCAGCGTGTTCATTAATAGAAACATATGATTAGTTCCGTTCAACGTGTTCATTACCAGAAACATATGATTAGTTCCGAACAATGTGTTCATTAATAGAAACATATGATTAGTTCCGTTAAACGCGTTCATTAATATAAACACATGATTAGTTCCGTTCAACGTGTTCATTACTAGAAACATACGTTTAGTTCCGTTCAACGTGTTCATTACTAGAAACACATGATTAGTTCAGTTCAACATGTCCATTACCAGAAACATACGTTTAGTTCCGTTCAACGCGTTCATTACTATAAACATATGATTAGTTCCGTTAAACGCGTTCATTAATAGAAACATATGACTAGTTCCGTTCAACTTGTTCATTACTAGAAACATACGATTAGTTCCGTTCAACGCGTTCATTACTAGAAACATACGATTAGTTCCGTTCAACGTGTTCATTAATAGAAACATATGATTAGTTCCGTCCAACGTGTTCATTACTATAAACATATGACTAGTTCCGTTAAACGCGTTCATTAATAGAAACATATGGTTAGTTCCGTTAAACGTGTTCATTACTATAAACATATGACGAGTTCCGTTAAACGCGTTCATTAATAGAAACATACGATTAGTTCCGTTAAACGCGTTCATTAATAGAAACACATGAGTAGTTCCGTTCAACGTGTTCATTACTAGAAACATAAGATTAATTCCGCTCAACGTGTTCATTAATAGAAACATATGATTAGTTCGGTTCAACGTGTTCATTACTAGAACACATGATTAGTTCCGTTTAACGCGTTCATTAATATAAACATTTGATTAGTTCCGTTCAACGTGTTCATTAATAGAAACATATGATTAGTTCCGTTCAACGTGTTCATTACTAGAAACACATGATTAGTTCCTTTTAACGCGTTCATTAATAGAAACATATGATTAGTTCCGTTAAACGCGTTCATTAATAGAAACATACGATTAGTTCCGTTAAACGCGTTCATTAATAGAAACACATGAGTAGTTCCGTTCAACGTGTTCATTACTAGAAACACATGATTAGTTCCGTTAAACGCGTTCATTAATAGAAACATATGATTAGTTCCGTTAAACGCGTTCATTAATAGAAACATATGATTAGTTCCGTTAAACGCGTTCATTAATAGAAACGTACGATTAGTTCCGTTAAACGCGTTCATTAATAGAAACACATGAGTAGTTCCGTTCAACGTGTTCATTACTAGAAACACATGATTAGTTCCGTTAAACGCGTTCATTAATAGAAACATATGATTAGTTCCGTTAAACGCGTTCATTAATAGAAACATACGATTAGTTCCGTTAAACGCGTTCATTAATAGAAACATATGATTAGTTCCGTTAAACGTGCTATAATTACCAGAAACATATGATTAGTTCCGTTAAACGCGTTCATTAATAGAAACATATGACTAGTTCCGTTCAACGTGTTCATTACTAGAAACATACGATTAGTTCCGTTAAACGTGTTCATTAATATAAACATACGATTAGTTCCGCTCAACGCGTTCATTACTAGAAACATACGATCAGTTCCGTTCAACGTGTTCATTACTAGAAACATGAGATTAGTTCCGTTCAACGCGTTCATTACTAGAAACACATGATCAGTTCCGTTCAACGTGTTCATTAATAGAAACATATGATTAGTCCCGTTCAACGTGTTCATTACTAGAAACATACGATTAGTTCCGTTCAACGCGTTCATTACTAGAAACACATGATCAGTTCCGTTCAACGTGTTCATTAATAGAAACATATGATTAGTTCCGTTCAACGTGTTCATTAATAGAAACATATGATTAGTTCCGTTCAACGTTTTCGTTACTAGAAACATATGATTAGTTCCGTTCAACGCGTTCATTACTAGAAACAACCGATTAGTTCCGTTCAACGTGTTCATTAATAGAAACATATGATTAGTTCCGTTCAACGCGTTCATCAACAGAAACATATGATTAGTTCCGTTAAACGCGTTCATTAATAGAAACATATGATTAGTTCCGTTAAACGCGTTCATTAACAGAAACATACGATTAGTTCCGTTCAACGCGTTCATTACTAGAAACATACGAATAGTTCTGTTAAACGCGTTCATTAACAGAAACATATGATTAGTTCCGTTAAACGCGTTCATTAATATAAACATATGATTAGTTCCGTTAAACGCGTTCATTACTAGAAACATATGATTAGTTCCGTTCAACGCGTTCATTACTAGAAACATACGATTAGTTCCGTTAAACGCGTTCATTAACAGAAACATATGATTAGTTCCGTTCAACGCGTTCATTACTATAAACATACGATTAGTTCCGTTAAACGCGTTCATTAACAGAAACATATGATTAGTTCCGTTAAACGCGTTCATTAACATAAACATATGATTAGTTCCGTTAAACGCGTTCATTAATAGAAACATACGATTAGTTCCGTTAAACGCGTTCATTAACAGAAACATATGATTAGTTCCGTTAAACGCGTTCATTAACAGAAACATATGATTTGTTCCGGTCAACGTGTTCATTACTAGAAACATGCGATTAGTTCCGTTCAACGTGTTCATAAATATAAACCTATGATTAGTTCCGTTAAACGCGTTCATTAATAGAAACATATGATTAGTTCCGTTAAACGCGTTCATTAACAGAAACATACGATTAGTTCCGTTCAACGCGTTCATTACTAGAAACATACGAATAGTTCTGTTAAACGCGTTCATTAACAGAAACATATGATTAGTTCCGTTAAACGCGTTCATTAATATAAACATATGATTAGTTCCGTTAAACGCGTTCATTACTAGAAACATATGATTAGTTCCGTTCAACGCGTTCATTACTAGAAACATACGATTAGTTCCGTTAAACGCGTTCATTAACAGAAACATATGATTAGTTCCGTTCAACGCGTTCATTACTATAAACATACGATTAGTTCCGTTAAACGCGTTCATTAACAGAAACATATGATTAGTTCCGTTAAACGCGTTCATTAACAGAAACATATGATTAGTTCCGTTAAACGCGTTCATTAACAGAAACATATGAGTAGTTCCGTTAAACGCGTTCATTAATAGAAACATACGATTAGTTCCGTTAAACGCGTTCATTAACAGAAACATATGAGTAGTTCCGTTAAACGCGTTCATTAACAGAAACATATGATTTGTTCCGGTCAACGTGTTCATTACTAGAAACATGCGATTAGTTCCGTTCAACGTGTTCATAAATATAAACATATGATTAGTTCCGTTAAACGCGTTCATTAATAGAAACATATGATTAGTTCCGGTCAACGTGTTCATTACTAGAAACATACGATTAGTTCCGTTCAACGTGTTCATTGATATAAACATATGATTAGTTCCGTTAAACGTGTTCATTAATATAAACATATGATTAGTTCCGGTCAACGTGTTCATTGATATAAACATACGATTAGTTCCGTTCAACGCGTTCATTACTAGAAACATACGATTAGTTCCGTTAAACGCGTTCATTAACAGAAACATATGATTAGTTCCGTTCAACGTGTTCATTAATAGAAACATATGATTAGTTCCGTTCAACGTGTTCATTACTAGAAACATACGATTAGTTCCGTTCAACGCGTTCATTACTAGAACCACATGATCAGTTCCGTTCAACGTGTTCATTAATAGAAACATACGATTAGTTCCGTTCAACGTGTTCATTAATATAAAAATATGATTAGTTCCGTTAAACGTGTTCATTACTAGAAACATACGATTAGTTCCGTTAAACGTGTTCATTACTAGAAACATATGATTAGTTCCGTTAAACGTGTTCATTAATATAAACATACGATTAGTTCCGTTCAACGTGTTCATTAACAGAAACATATGATTAGTTCCGTTAAACGTGTTCATTAATAGAAACATATGATTAGTTCCGGTCAACGTGTTCATTACTAGAAACATACGATTAGTTCCGTTAAACGTCCTATAATTACCAGAAACATATGATTAGTTCCGTTCAACGTATTCATTACTAGAAACATATGATTAGTTCCGTTCAACGCGTTCATTAATAGAAACATACGATTAGTTCCGTTCAACGCGTTCATTACTAGAAACATATGATTAGTTCCGTTCAACGCGTTCATTAATATAAACATACGATTAGTTCCGTTCAACGCGTTCATTACTAGAAACATATGATTAGTTCCGTTCAACGCGTTCATTACTAGAAACATATGATTAGTTCCGTTAAATGCGTTCATTACTAGAAACATATGATTAGTTCCGTTCAACGCGTTCATTAATATAAACATACGATTCGATCCGTTCAACGTGTTCATTAACAGAAATATATGATTAGTTCCGTTCAACGCGTTCATTACTAGAACCATATGATTAGTTCCGTTCAACGCGTTCATTACTAGAAACATATGATTAGTTCCGTTCAACGCGTTCATTAATATAAACATACGATTAGTTCCGTTCAACGTGTTCATTAACAGAAACATATGATTAGTTCCGTTAAACGCGTTCATTAATAGAAACACATGATTAGTTCCGGTCAACGTGTTCATTACTAGAAACATACGATTACTTCCGTTAAACGTGCTATAATTACCAGAAACATATGATTAGTTCCGTTCAACGTGTTCATTACTAGAAACATATGATTAGTTCCGTTCAACGCGTTCATTACTAGAAACATACGATTAGTTCCGTTAAACGCGTTCATTAATAGAAACATATGATTAGTTCCGTTCAGCGTGTTCATTAATAGAAACATATGATTATTTCCGTTCAACGTGTTCATTAACAGAAACATATGATTATTTCCGTTAAACGTGCTATAATTACCAGAAACATACGTTTAGTTCCGTTCAACGTGTTCATTACCAGAAACACATGATTAGTTCCGTACAACGTGTTCATTACTAGAAACATATGATTAGTTCCGTTAAACGCGTTCATTGATTTAAACATACGATTAGTTCCGTTCAACGCGTTCATTACTAGAAACATACGATTAGTTCCGTTAAACGCGTTCATTAACAGAAACATATGATTAGTTCCGTTCAACGTGTTCATTAATAGAAACATATGATTAGTTCCGTTCAACGTGTTCATTACTAGAAACAAACGATTAGTTCCGTTCAACGCGTTCATTACTAGAAACACATGATCAGTTCCGTTCAACGTGTTCATTAATAGAAACATACGATTAGTTCCGTTCAACGTGTTCATTAATATAAAAATATGATTAGTTCCGTTAAACGTGTTCATTACTAGAAACATACGATTAGTTCCGTTAAACGTGTTCATTACTAGAAACATATGATTAGTTCCGTTAAACGTGTTCATTAATATAAACATACGATTAGTTCCGTTCAACGTGTTCATTAACAGAAACATATGATTAGTTCCGTTAAACGTGTTCATTAATAGAAACATATGATTGGTTCCGGTCAACGTGTTCATTACTAGAAACATACGATTAGTTCCGTTAAACGTGCTATAATTACCAGAAACATATGATTAGTTCCGTTCAACGTATTCATTACTAGAAACATATGATTAGTTCCGTTCAACGCGTTCATTAATAGAAACATACGATTAGTTCCGTTCAACGCGTTCATTACTAGAAACATATGATTAGTTCCGTTCAACGCGTTCATTAATATAAACATACGATTAGTTCCGTTCAACGCGTTCATTACTAGAAACATATGATTATTTCCGTTCAACGCGTTCATTACTAGAAACATATGATTAGTTCCGTTAAATGCGTTCATTACTAGAAACATATGATTAGTTCCGTTCAACGCGTTCATTAATATAAACATACGATTCGATCCGTTCAACGTGTTCATTAACAGAAATATATGATTAGTTCCGTTCAACGCGTTCATTACTAGAAACATATGATTAGTTCCGTTCAACGCGTTCATTACTAGAAACATATGATTAGTTCCGTTCAACGCGTTCATTAATATAAACATACGATTAGTTCCGTTCAACGTGTTCATTAACAGAAACATATGATTAGTTCCGTTAAACGTGTTCATTAATAGAAACACATGATTAGTTCCGGTCAACGTGTTCATTACTAGAAACATACGATTACTTCCGTTAAACGTGCTATAATTACCAGAAACATATGATTAGTTCCGTTCAACGTGTTCATTACTAGAAACATATGATTAGTTCCGTTCAACGCGTTCATTACTAGAAACATACGATTAGTTCCGTTAAACGCGTTCATTAATAGAAACATATGATTAGTTCCGTTCAGTGTGTTCATTAATAGAAACATATGATTATTTCCGTTCAACGTGTTCATTAACAGAAACATATGATTATTTCCGTTAAACGTGCTATAATTACCAGAAACATACGTTTAGTTCCGTTCAACGTGTTCATTACCAGAAACACATGATTAGTTCCGTACAACGTGTTCATTAATAGAAACATATGATTAGTTCCGTTAAACGCGTTCATTAATAGAAACATATGACTAGTTCCGTTCAACGTGTTCATTAATAGAAACATATGATTATTTCCGTTCAACGTGTTTATTAATATAAACATACGATTAGTTCCGTTCAACGTGTTCATTACTAGAAACACATGATTAGTTCCGTTCATCGCGTTCATTAATATAAACATATGATTAGTTCCGTTCAACGTGTTCATTAATAGAAACATATGATTAGTTCCGTTTAACGCGTTCATTACTAGAAACACATGATTAGTTCCGTTCACCGTGTTCATTACTAGAAACATATGATTAGTTCCGTTCAACGTGTTCATTACTAGAAACACATGATTAGTTCCGTTTAACGCGTTCATTACTAGAAACACATGATTAGTTCCGTTTAACGCGTTCATTACTAGAAACATATTATTAGTTCCGTTCAACGCGTTCATTAATATAAACATACGATTAGTTCCGTTCAACGCGTTCATTACTAGAAACATATGATTAGTTACGTTCAACGCGTTCATTACTAGAAACATATGATTAGTTCCGTTAAACGCGTTCATTACTAGAAGCATATGATTAGTTCCGTTCAACGCGTTCATTAATATAAACATACGATTAGATCCGTTCAACGTGTTCATTAACAGAAACATATGATTAGTTCCGTTAAACGCGTTCATTACTAGAACATATGATTAGTTCCGTTCAACGCGTTTATTACTAGAAACATATGATTAGTTCCGTTCAACGCGTTCATTAATACAAACATACGATTAGTTCCGTTCAACGTGTTCATTAACAGAAACATATGTTTAGTTCCGTTAAACGTGTTCATTAATAGAAACATATGATTAGTTCCGGTCAACGTGTTCATTACTAGAAACATACGATTAGTTCCGTTAAACGTGCTATAATTACCAGAAACATATGATTAGTTCCGTTCAACGTGTTCATTACTAGAAACATATGATTAGTTCCGTTCAACGCGTTCATTACTAGAAACATACGATTAGTTCCGTTAAACGCGTTCATTAATAGAAACATATGATTAGTTCCGTTCAACGTGTTCATTAACAGAAACATATGATTATTTCCGTTAAACGTGCTATAATTAGAGACTTTTCGCAAAACTCACGTTTACGATTATGGATACGGATAGGGTACTACGTCACCAACCTTTGTGTACTTTCTAATCGTTCTCGTAGTTTACTATCCGTAATAACGGTTACGATTTCATGGTTTCTGATAAGCTCAAATAACACCTGAAATTTATTTTCTGCAATATATCACTTTACTCCGTTCGAGACTGTATATGTATATCAGGTAAACCATCCAGTTGTATTGAGCTACGACCTCGATATGCTGTTTAGATTGTCAATCGCTGTACTCGTCGTCTTGAATCACGAGCTTCCCGCGAAAGAAGATCGCTATTCACAACGGATAGCCATCGCTGGCTGCGACAGAAAACTTTACAGTAAGAGGAGTGCACTATGAAACCAGTCGCCAAAAATACAGTATTTAGTGTGCGATGCATGAGGAGTTTTGAGTTATTATTATGTGCAAGATAGTACACAATATATAGTGAAATTCAACAGTTATTTAATTCAACAACCCATGCATGGTGGTGTCCTGAAGTGTGCAGTTATAGAATGCCACAGGAGAGCCTAAAGAATGGCATAACCCTATTAATGAATAGTGAACGCTTTTGTGTTCTCTTTCCCGTTCCCGAATTGAATAGTTCATTCAATTTAATAATATTCGGTAGAAGTTGGGTTTTATATCTTTCTCGTAGAGTCTGTAATGCAGGGCATTTAAAATTACATAGAATTCATAACCAATTTTAAAATTACATGTAATTCATAACCGAGTTCTAAGTTACATAAAGTACTCTGTATGAGTAATCTGAACCTACCCTGGATCCCGATTCAACTGGTAAGTAGTGATTTCTGGTCCTGAACCGTAACTAAAAGAATATTTGGCATCACAGAGCTCAGCAGTCTCTGTCAGTTTTGTTCTTTGCATTTATTTTTAATTTAAAAAACACGCACAAATGCGGCATTTGAAGGTACCTAATCCGATTAGATGTCCCCCATATCATCAGATTCCAACAACAATTTGTTTTAAATGCCGCTTCTGTTATTAGAATCGAGTAATTGCTCAAAATTAATGCTATTTTAAAACTGTATTATAAAATTGCCCAAAACCCGGCAAAACCTGTTATTTATCAACATTTTGTTCAACGAAATTTTGCCGGTTTGTCAAATATCTGACAAAAAAGCAACTTGATGCACATCGCTTCTATCGTGTCGACTTTGTTTCGATTTGGTAGTAACAAATTAGAAGTGATGCACATCAGCGAGCTCACCAACCTTATGTCGGATTTCATGAACCCAAAGAGGTGAAGCCGAAATCGCATTGAAATCAAATCGCGGACTTGAAGGGGCTTGAACGATGGCGTCGTGGTTGATGTGAGGTCCAAATTCAGGAACCCCTCTTCCCCATCAGCATAACGTCTATCTGGTCATCCACACTAACAGTCTAACAACGAACTGAATTTCCACCACATATATGACCTGGCATTTATACCTATATTGCCACAATATATCACGAGAATCCCGGGTCGTACGTTGTGACTGGTCGAATTATTGACAATAAACAGGTCATGATGATCGCATTGTTGCAAATGAGACGATAAGTGAATTATTAAGGAACTGTAAACCAAAAACACGCTTTGAGTTGTAAAAGTTGTACGAAATAATGATCGTACGTGTTCGTTTTGCGAAAGGACTTTTTGGCCATACGGATAGACTTACGACTACGAATAGCTATCCGTATTCGTAATCGTAAACGTGAGGATGCGAAAGGTCTCTAATACCAGAAACATACGTTTAGTTCCGTTCAACGTGTTCATTACCAGAAACACATGATTAGTTCCGTACAACGTGTTCATTAATAGAAACATATGATTAGTTCCGTTAAACGCGTTCATTAATAGAAACATATGACTAGTTCCGTTCAACGTGTTCATTAATAGAAACATATGATTATTTCCGTTCAACGTGTTTATTAATATAAACATACGATTAGTTCCGTTCAACGTGTTCATTACTAGAAACACATGATTAGTTCCGTTCATCGCGTTCATTAATATAAACATATGATTAGTTCCGTTCAACGTGTTCATTAATAGAAACATATGATTAGTTCCGTTCAACGCGTTCATTACTAGAAACACATGATTAGTTCCGTTTAACGCGTTCATTACTAGAAACACATGATTAGTTCCGTTCACCGTGTTTATTAATAGAAACATATGATTAGTTCCGTTCAACGTGTTCATTACTAGAAACACATGATTAGTTCCGTTTAACGCGTTCATTACTAGAAACACATGATTAGTTCCGTTTAACGCGTTCATTACTAGAAACATATTATTAGTTCCGTTTAACGCGTTCATTACCAGAAACATATGATTAGTTCCGTTTAACGCGTTCATTACCAGAAACATATGATTAGTTCCGTTTAACGGAACCGTGTTTCATTAATAGAAACATATGATTAGTTCCGTTCAACGTGTTCATTACTAGAAACACATGATTAGTTCCGTGTAACGCGTTCATTACTAGAAACACACGATTAGTTCCGTTTAACGCGTTCATTACTAGAAACATATTATTAGTTTCGTTCAACGTGCTATAATTACCAGAAACATACGTTTAGTTCCGTTCAACGTGTTCATTACCAGAAACACATGATTAGTTCCGTACAATGTGTTCATTAATAGAAACATATGATTAGTTCCGTTAAACGCGTTCATTAATAGAAACATTTGATTAGTTCCGTTCAACGTGTTCATTAATAGAAACATATGATTAGTTCCGTTCAACGCGTTCATTAATAGACACACATGATTAGTTCCGTTTAACGCGTTCATTAATAGAAACATATGATTAGTCTCGTTCAGCGTATTCATTAATAGAAACATATGATTAGTTCCGTTCAACGTGTTCATTAACAGAAACATATGATTATTTCCGTTAAACGTGTTCATTACCAGAAACATACGTTTAGTTCCGTTCAACGTGTTCATTACCAGAAACACATGATTAGTTCCGTACAACGTGTTCATTAATATAAACATATGATTAGTTCCGTTAAACGCGTTCATTAATAGAAACACATGATTAGTTCCGTTCAACGTGTTCATTACTAGAACATACGTTTAGTTCCGCTCAACGTGTTCATTACTAGAAACACATGATTAGTTCAGTTCAACATGTCCATTACCAGACACATACGTTTTGTTCCGTTCAACGCGTTCATTACTATAAACATATGATTAGTTCCGTTAAACGCGTTCATTAATAGAAACATATGACTAGTTCCGTTCAACGTGTTCATTACTGGAAACACATGATTAGATCCGTTCAACGTGTTCATCCTAGAAACACATGATCAGTTCCGTTCACCGTGTTCATTAATATAAACATATGATTAGTTCCGTTCAACGTTTTCATTACTAGAAACATACGATTAGTTCCGTTCAACGTGTTCATTAACAGAAACATATGACTAGTTCCGTTCAACGCGTTCATTACTATACACATATGATTAGTTCCGTTAAACGCGTTCATTACTATAAACATACGATTAGTTCCGTTAAACGTGTTCATTACTAGAAACACATGATTAGTTCCGTTCAACGTGTTCATTAACAGAAACATATGACTAGTTCCGTTCAAAGCGTTCATTACTAGAAACATATGATTAGTTCCGTTCAACGCGTTCATTACTATAAACATACGATTAGTTCCGTTCAACGTGTTCATTACAAGAAACATATGATTAGTTCCATTAAATGCGTTCATCCTAGAAACATATGATTAGTTCCGTTAAACGCGTTCATTACTAGAAACACATGATTAGTTCCATTAAATGCGTTCATCCTAGAAACATATGATCAGTTCCGTTAAACGCGTTCATTACTAGAAACACATGATTAGTTCCATTAAATGCGTTCATCCTAGAAACATATGATTAGTTCCGTTTAACGCGTTCATTAATATAAACATATGATTAGTTCCGTTCAACATGTCCATTACCAGAAACTTACGTTTAGTTCCGTTCAACGTGTTCATTACTAGAAACACATGATTAGTTCCGTTCAACGTGTGCATTACTAGAGACATATGACTAGTTCCGTTAAACGTGTTGTTTACTAGAAACGTGATTAGTTCCGTTCAACGTGTTCATTAATAGAAACACATGATTAGTTCCATTAAATGCGTTCATCCTAGAAACATATGATTAGTTCCGTTAAACGCGTTCATTACTAGAAACACATGATTAGTTCCATTAAATGCGTTCATCCTAGAAACATATGATTAGTTCCGTTAAACGCGTTCATTACTAGAACACACATGATTAGTTCCATTAAATGCGTTCATCCTAGAAACATATGATTAGTTCCGTTTAAACGCGTTCATTAATATAAACATATGATTAGTTCCGTTCAACATGTCCATTACCAGAAACATACGTTTAGTTCCGTTCAACGCGTTCATTACTAGAAACATATGATTTGTTCCGTTCAACGTGTTAATACTAGAAATAATAAAAGCACGGGTTAATTAAAGTTCGCGGTGTGTATTGCTGTTAAAATAGTGACATCCGTTAAAAGCGCCATAAACAGAAATATTATTAAAATATCGACCTATATTGTTATCTATTCCAACCACACATATGAAATAAATAGTATGTTATGTCAAGATCGGACGCTTCGTTTTTTAAATATTTTACAGAACCTAGCATTCAAAATTATTTTCTAAATAGTCCTTCTTTCCATCAAAGTTTGTCAAAGAACACGAGGAATCAGTGGTATGCACGTGATTGGGACACTGACGATGAACCCGGTGTACATGCGCGTGTGTTTGGGTCACTGATTAGGAACCGGGATTATGCACGTGATTGGTACACTGCATGACGTGGAACCAGGATTATGCACGTGATTGGTACACTGCCGATTAACCATGATTATGCATATGATTCGAACAATGCCGACGAACCAGATGTATGCACGTGTTTGGTCACTGACGAGAAACCAGATGTATGCACGTGATTTGGTCACTGACGAGGAACCAGGATTATGCACGTGATTGTGTCGCTGGCGATGAACCAGATTTGTGTACGCGATATGTAAACTGACGATAAACCAGGATGTGCTTGTCTTTGGTACACTGTCGAGGAATCAGGTGTATGCACGTGACTGTGAACCTGATACCACTATACACGCTCCATTGCAGACCCTCTCCTCTTGTTTGTGACATCCATACACAAACCACCAATATTAGGGTGGGTAAATCCATATGAATGTGTTTTAGGCCATTATACGTTTTACTAAAACCTTCATTGACTAACCAAAGGACAATTTGGGCAACCGTCCAGTGCATTACTTTGTCGTTCTAGTGTAATAGGTGTGGTGTTCGCTTACTTTGACAGTCGTGTTACCTAGTCAGACACCCACCCACAGAGGGCCCCACATTGACTGGAGCAAACGACACTCCGTGACACATGCTTCCATGTGTGTGGGGTTCCATGGGGGTCGTATTACCCAGACGGACGTGTCACCTGGTCAGATACCCACCCACAGAGGGCCCCACACAGAGTGGAACAGACACTCCGTGGCACATGCTTCCATTTGTGTGAGGCTCCATGCGGGTCGTATTACCCAGATGGACGTGTCATCTGGTCATATACCCACCCACAGAGGGCCCCACATAGCCTGGAGCAAACGACACACCGTGGCGCATGCGTCCATTTGTGTGAGGCTCCATGCGGGTCGTATTACCCAGATGGACGTGTCATCTGGTCATATACCCACCCACAGAGGGCCCCACATAGACTGGAGCAAACGACACACCGTGGCGCATGCGTCCATTTATGTGAGGATCCATGCGGGTCGTATTACCCAGATGGACGTGTCATCTGGTCATACATCCACCCACAGAGGGCCCCACATAGACTGGAGCAAACGACACACCGTGGCGCATGCTTTCGTTTGTGTGAGGATCCATGTGGGTCGTATTACACAGACGGACGTGTCACCTGGTCAGACACCCACCCATAGAGGGCCCCACAGAGACTGGAGCAAACGACACTCCGTGGCGCATGCTTCCATTTGTGTGGGGCTCCATATGGATCGTATTACGCAGACAGACGTGTCACCTGGTCAGACAACCACCCGCAGAGGGCCCCACACAGACTGGAGTAAACGACACTCCGTGGCGCATTCTTCCATCTGTGTGAGGCTCCATGCGGGTCTTATTACACAGACGGACCTGTCACCTGGTCAGACACCAACCAATAGAGGCCCCACATATACTGGAGCAAACGACACTCCGTGGCGCATGCTTCCAACTGTGTGAGGCTCCATGTGGGTCGTATTACCCAGACGGACGTTTCACCTGGTCAGACACCTACACGTACTTAACGATGCTGGTTACCCATAAACGCGTGATGCTACTCACCCAAGAGAGTCGACCGGGATTTCACGTTTTTATCTGTGACCATGATACAAGAAGTTAGGTTCACGCTATTCACTCACGGGCATCAATCATGAAGTCACGTTTTCCCCTGTGACGAGGATACAGGACCTCAGGGCGTGATGCTACTCACCGACGAGCGTCGAGCGTGAATTCATGTTTTTGTCTGTGACCAAGATACAGTAAGTCAGATTCACGCTACTCACCCACGAGCGTCGACTGTTATTTCACGTTTTTCTCTGTGACCATGATACAGCAAGTCAGATTGACGCTACTCACCAACGAGCGTCGACCGTGATTTCACGTTTTTCTCTGTGACTATGATACAGTAAGTCAGATTCACACTACTCACCCACGAGCGTCGACCGTGATTTCACAATTTTCTCTGTGACCATGATACAGTAAGTCAGATTGACGCTACTCACCAACGAGCGTCGACCGTGATTTCACGTTTTTCTCTGTGACCATGATACAGTAAGTGAGGTTCACTTCCGCGCGTGACACAGAGAGATGAATCGCATCGGGAGTCGAGTAGATGTTTACGCCGACGTTGATCACGTTTCTCGATTTCATCATGTGTACCTCGTTGCTTAGATACGACCCGATAGCCACGTCTGCAACAAATGGGAGTACACTGTATGCTAGAACTTAGCTTTCACATCTCTTTGTCTACTCAAAATAGATTAAGTGATAACTGGATATGAATAGTCAAATGTGTTAGTACAGTAAGCTCAATTTGCATATACAGTGGGTTGTTATTTACATTAGAGAACAAAAACATGTCAAATTGTTTATTCAATATTACATTACGATGTGCAAGACTGTTCACAACATCACAACAATACGATATGTGAAACTGACGTTATGTTCACAACACCAACACAACATGAGGTGTTAGGCTGAAATTGTGGAATATGGCATGGACTAATATATTTCAGAATCTAAACAATAAATGCTGCGTATTATTTATCAGAAAAAGTCTTGATATATTTTCATTAACTTTTTACGTCAAAATATTAATCAAATCCCCACTACCATACGTCCGAACATGTTACCTTACTCTCAAGATGTTATCCCACTCTCAGCACTGAATTATGACGTCAATCGTTCCGTCATTCGGCATCCTTGTGCGTTATTCTAACATAAATGTCTGTAGTATAATAATATGTAGATCTTAGACATATTAAGATATCACTCGTAGGGTATGCATGATGAATCTTGAATCAATACAACGCAACCTCTTTTATTTAGGCATCCATGCAATTATTGTGAACTGGAAATACACACTTAATATTGAAACTTGAGATACTGAGATACACAAAACCTAAGCCAAGATATACATGTAAAAGGTTTTCCTCACACTGTTTGGATACAGCTGAAGATGAAACGCATTTCCTTTTAACTGTGAACTCTATGCTGATATAAGAAAAAGGTGAACTATTTCTCAGATTAGTCAATAAAAAACAATGCATAGACTGTTTTGAACACACCAACCTTTTCATGTGCAAAGCAAGTATGTAGCTTCATAAAAGAAGCTTCGAAAAAACGACAAACCATACAATTATCCCTATTCGCTTATGATAAAATTATATTGTGATATAATGGGATCTATGCAAAATCCAGCCTGTTCTCGTGAAAGTAAGCACAACACGTGCTTGTTTTGAATGTCGCGTTTTAAGCCCATATATAACGTATTTGAGAGTAAAATACGCTTTATATGGGTGTAAAACACGGCGTTAGACTAAGCCCGTATAGTGCTTATTTCAATATGAAATAAGCTCATATTGGCACTATTCTATCTACTTTTTTTCATCGACACGACTTACCAGACTCACGCTCTTTATAATGTGATTTCACTGCGGCCCGCGCCATTAATCCTCTATTCTCATCTTGTAAACAAAATTCACAAATTGACAATTCATGCATTAAAATATGTCATTGTGACAAACTACATTTCAATCTACCAGTATAACGAAAATGTGGGTATAACATTCAATATGTATAATTATTATATATTGCCATCGTTTAATTCGTCTATATGTTTGTTTATGTTATGGATCACGCTTCTTGGCTGTTATCCAATACACAATTGAACCACAGAACGGAAATAAATCTCCTCAGTAATAATTGCATGCATTTCATGTATCTCAGATTGTGACATACTTGAAAAGCTAACTGCGAATGTGATATGTGTATTATGACTATGACCCCGTCAGCTCAAATACCTGGATACAGGTTGTCGTCGACGTCGATTGGTTTAGCGATATGGAATCCGAACCCCAGACTGCCTTGCTGTACTATTTTCTGTATCCTCACTGCCTTCGGTCCAACGATGTTAAATATATAAACTGCACCTCTGTTTTCGTTCTCGTACGGCGCCCCAACCGCTATATCTGTCGGAAAAGAACACAATCGTGAATACCTAACCTACAAATTTAAATACATGTGCGAAGATTTTGACGATGATGACAACGGCGATGATACGACGTTGATGACGACTACAACAAGTAATCTGACGAGGATTAAGATGGTGGCGATGAAGGTGAAGATGGCGATGATGAAGACAATGCTTGTAAAAAACGACAATGATGGTGATGATGGTGACGACTATGATGATGATGATGATGATGATGATGACCACGACGATGATGGTGATGGCGATGACGACGACTATGATGATGATGATGGTGACGACTATTATGATGATGATGGTGACGACTATGATGATGGTGATGGTGATGACGACGACGATGATAATGATGATGGTGACGACTATGATGATGATGATGACCACGACGATGATGATGATGGTGATGGTGATGACGACGACTATGATGATGATGACTATGATGATGTTGATGATGATGAATAAAGAGGGTGATGATGACGACGAACCATACTTATATAGGATCATGATAACAGCCATGTTATGGGAAATCGATGATACACGCGTCATACATATAACAACCTTGTTATGGGAAATCGATTATACACGCGGTATACATATTACAACCTTGTTATGCGAAATCGATTATACACGCGGTATACATATTACAACCTTGTTATGCGAAATCGATTATACACGCGGTATACATATTACAACCTTGTTATGCGAAATCGATTATACACGCGGTATACATATTACAACCTTGTTATGCGAAATCGATTATACACGCGGTATACATATTACAACCTTGTTATGCGAAATCGATTATACACGCGGTATACATATTACAACCTTGTTATGCGAAATCGATTATACACGCGGTATACATATTACAACCTTGTTATGCGAAATAGATTATGTACACGCGTTATATATATAACAACATTGCACTGGGAAATCGAGTATACATGCAGTTGGTATACATATAGCAACCATGTTATGGGAAATCGATGATACACGCGGTATACATGTGGAGTTTTCAAAAACACATGCGCCAATGAGTGTGTATACCTTTAATTTATTACACTCTTGTTCCTAGAAATACAGTGTCATTGCTGTTTCATATATTTACAAATCCGTATGGAACGTACGTTCCATACGAATCTCGTTGACGTAAAATGACGTAGATGACGTTCGCCTCAACCATGAAACTGGAACTATTTTAATAAAAGAATCATCACACATAACAAACACGCCCTGTATGAGCATAAATAAACCTTTAATCCTGTATTTGTAATGCACGAATTCTAGGATGCGAAGCGTGTAATAAACACAGAACGACACTATGTGTAAATGTTGTCGATGCGACACTCGTGCTGTCGCGGAAGGATAGAACTCGAGGCGCAAGCGCCTCTCCCGCTATCATTCCGCGACAGCACGAGTGCCGTATCGACAAACCCATTTACACATCGTGTCATTCTGTGTATATATTATATATATACGTTTTCAGCCATTTTTCCAATTCAATTTAAATACATGTACATGTATATAACATTTTCTTATGCGAATCGGCTCAAAATGCCCGTACTCATTCAATCTCGGGACGGGACGACCCTACTGTAAATATATTATTGAGGAGCATATAGTTACATATACTTGTGTTGCGTGTTAAAATATGTTCCCCGACATATATGGACATACATGTAAATACCTTTGACGTCGTCATTATTGATGTCTCCGAGGTTCGTTATAGCTGTTCCGAACCGTGATCCATCAACCGGGTCTCCTTCCAATACGTGTGTGTGTGCGGCAAAGGCCACATTCAGACTCTATAAATGATAGAAAACGTGAGATATGTGTGTAAAAGACCACACAATACTATATAACGAGAGATAGTTATAAAAGCCCCGGTCATACTATATAAGGAGATGTGTGTAATAAAAACCATCCATCATACTATGTAGCGATATGTGTGTATAAAAGCCCACCCATCATCTTATATAACGATATGTGTGTATAACAGCCCCCATCATACCATTTAGTATAGAAAGGATTAACAGATGAAGACTAGTGGGCGGGATTTTAACTGGACAGATAACCGTTGGCCAATATTTTGACTATTTCTGAAATTAATTGGCCATTTTTCAGAAAAAGCTCAATCCGAGTAATCCGAGGTTTAGCTATTGAAATAGAATACATATTTGGAAACAAAATAGTAAATATAGTGAATTAAACGCACATCTAAGAACACAATAGCTGATAAATTTTGAGATGAGAATATTGCCATCGATGTGCCATTTTGTTTCGTGCATGTTATATTGAAGCCATAACAGTGTAATATTAGTATTGATTAAGAAACAGTGTGGAACTGCGGTAATCTCGTTTAATAAGCATTGTTCGGACAAATGTGACCCGCCATATCAAATCCAGTCGTAAGTCGGGATTTTTTTACCCTGTGCCAATGCATTCTCTTATATATGCATATATAAGAGAATGCATTGGCCTAACAATTTTATATCATTTTTTTTATATAAATGTTTCTTACAATTTTTAGGACATAAATTAAAAAATATCCATTACCCTGCAGGGAGCCCCACACATATATAGAAGCATATAGAAGAGTGTCGTCTGCTCATGTTTGTTTCGGGCTCTGTATGGGTGAAATTATAAAAATGTTAAAGCATACAAGAACAAATTATTAAAATTGTAAAAAATTGTTAGGCCAATGCTTTCTCTTATATATGCGAGGCGACCTATGGTCGACTCGCATATATAAGAGAATGCACTGGCACAGGGTAAACAAAATCCCGACTTACGAATGGATTTGATATGGCGGGTCACAAATAAGCACGCGTGACGTTCTCGTATTACAAAGGTTTCGCAACGGATACGTTTAGGGCGACGATTAGGGTAATACGTACACCCGACCGGCTACAGTGAATGTGTATCATTCCTTACTGTATTTATACGTAATACGTACACCCGACCGGCTACAGTGAATGTGTATCATTCCTTACTGTATGTATACGTAATAAGTACACCCGACCGGCTACAGTGAATGTGTATCATTCCTTACTGTATTTATACGTAATACGTACACCCGACTACAGTGAATGTGTATCATTCCTTACTGTATTTATACGTAATACGTACACCCGACCGGCTACAGTGAATGTGTATCATTCCTTACTGTATTTATACGTAATACGTACACCCGACCGGCTACAGTGAATGTGTATCATTCCTTATTGTATTTATACGTAATACGTACACCCGACCGGCTACAGCGAATGTGTATCATTCCTTACTGTATTTATACGTAATAAGTACACCCGACCGGCTACAGTGAATGTGTATCATTCCTTACTGTATTTATGCGTAATACGTACACCCGACCGGCTACAGTGAATGTGTATCATTCCTTACTGTATTTATACGTAATACGTACACCCGACCGGCTACAGTGAATGTGTATCATTCCTTACTGTATTTATACGTAATACGTACACCCGACCGGCTACAGTGAATGTGTATCATTCCTTACTGTATTTATACGTAATACGTACACCTGACCGGCTACAGTGAATGTGTATCATTCCTTACTGTTTTTATACGTAATACGTACACCCGACCGGCTACAGTGAATGTGTATCATTCCTTACTGTATTTATACGTAATACGTACACTCGACCGGTTACAGTGAATGTGTATCATTCCTTACTGTATTTATACGTAATACGTACACCCGACCGGCTACAGTGAATGTGTATCATTCATTAATGTATTTATACGTAATACGTACACCCGAACGGCTACAGTGTATGTGTATCATTCCTTACTGTATTTATACGTAATACGTACACCCGACCGGCTACAGTGAATGTGTATCATTCCTTACTGTATGTATACGTAATATGTACACTCGACCGGCTACAGTGAATGTGTATCATTCCTTACTGTATTTATACGTAATACGTACACCCGACCGGCTACAGTGAATGTGTATCATTCCTTACTGTATTTATACGTAATACGTACACCCGACCGGCTACAGTGAATGTGTATCATTCCTTACTGTATTTATACGTAATACGTACACCCGACCGGCTACAGTGAATGTGTATCATTCCTTACTGTATTTATACGTAATACGTACACCCGACCGGCTACAGTGAATGTGTATCATTCCTTACTGTATTTATACGTAATACGTACACTCGACCGGCTACAGTTAATGTGTATCATTCCTTACTATATTTATACGTAATACGTACACTCGACCGGCTACAGTGAATGTGTATCATTCCTTACTGTATTTATACGTAATACGTACACCCGAACGGCTACAGTGAATGTGTATCATTCCTTACTGTATTTATACGTAATACGTACACCCGACCGGCTACAGTGAATGTGTATCATTCCTTACTGTATGTATACGTAATATGCACACTCGACCGGCTACAGTGAATGTGTATCATTCCTTACTGTATTTATACGTAATACGTACACCCGACCGGCTACAGTGAATGTGTATCATTCCTTACTGTATGTATACGTAATACGCACACTCGACCGGCTACAGTGAATGTGTATCATTCCTTACAGTATTTATACGTAATACGTACACTCGACCGGCTACAGTGAATGTGTATCATTCCTTACTGTATTTATACGTAATACGTGCACTCGACCGGCTACAGTGAATGTGTATCATTCCTTACTGTATTTATACGTAATACGTACACTCGACCGGCTACAGTGAATGTGTATCATTCCTTACTGTATTTATACGTAATACGTACACTCGACCGGCTACACTGAATGTGCATCATTCCTTACTGTATTTATACGTAATACGTACACCCGACCGGCTACAGCGAATGTGTATCATTCCTTACTGTATTTATACGTAATACGTACACTCGACCGGCTACAGTGAATGTGTATCATTCCTTACTGTATTTATACGTAATACGTACACCCGACCGGCTACAGTGAATGTGTATCATTCCTTACTGTATTTATACGTAATACGTACACCCGACCGGCTACAGTGAATGTGTATCATTCCTTACTGTATTTATACGTAATACGTACACCCGACCGGCTACAGTGAATGTGTATCATTCCTTACTGTATTTATACGTAATACGTACACCCGACCGGCTACAGTGAATGTGTATCATTCCTTACTGTATTTATACGTAATACGTACACCTGACCGGCTACAGTGAATGTGTATCATTCCTTACTGTTTTTATACGTAATACGTACACCCGACCGGCTACAGTGAATGTGTATCATTCCTTACTGTATTTATACGTAATACGTACACTCGACCAGTTACAGTGAATGTGTATCATTCCTTACTGTATTTATACGTAATACGTACACCCGACCGGCTACAGTGAATGTGTATCATTCATTAATGTATTTATACGTAATACGTACACCCGAACGGCTACAGTGAATGTGTATCATTCCTTACTGTATTTATACGTAATACGTACACCCGACCGGCTACAGTGAATGTGTATCATTCCTTACTGTATGTATACGTAATATGTACACTCGACCGGCTACAGTGAATGTGTATCATTCCTTACTGTATTTATACGTAATACGTACACCCGACCGGCTACAGTGAATGTGTATCATTCCTTACTGTATGTATACGTAATACGTACACTCGACCGGCTACAGTGAATGTGTATCATTCCTTACAGTATTTATACGTAATACGTACACTCGACCGGCTACAGTGAATGTGTATCATTCCTTACTGTATTTATACGTAATACGTGCACTCGACCGGCTACAGTGAATGTGTATCATTCCTTACTGTATTTATACGTAATACGTACACTCGACCGGCTACAGTGAATGTGTATCATTCCTTACTGTATTTATACGTAATACGTACACTCGACCGGCTACACTGAATGTGCATCATTCCTTACTGTATTTATACGTAATACGTACACCCGACCGGCTACAGTGAATGTGTATCATTCCTTACTGTATTTATACGTAATACGTACACTCGACCGGCTACAGTGAATGTGTATCATTCCTTACTGTATTTATACGTAATACGTACACCCGACCGGCTACAGTGAATGTGTATCATTCCTTACTGTATTTATACGTAATACGTACACCCGACCGGCTACAGTGAATGTGTATCATTCCTTACTGTATTTATACGTAATACGTACACCCGACCGGCTACAGTGAATGTGTATCATTCCTTACTGTATTTATACGTAATACGTACACCCGACCGGCTACAGTGAATGTGTATCATTCCTTACTGTATTTATACGTAATACGTACACCTGACCGGCTACAGTGAATGTGTATCATTCCTTACTGTATTTACACGTAATACGTACACCCGACCGGCTACAGTGAATGTGTATCATTCCTTACTGTATTTATACGTAATACGTACACTCGACCGGTTACAGTGAATGTGTATCATTCCTTACTGTATTTATACGTAATACGTACACCCGACCGGCTACAGTGAATGTGTATCATTCATTAATGTATTTATACGTAATACGTACACCCGACCGGCTACAGTGAATGTGTATCATTCCATACTGTATTTATACGTAATACGTACACTCGACCGGCTACAGTGAATGTGTATCATTCCTTACTGTATTTATACGTAATACGTACACTCGACCTGCTACAGTGAATGTGTATCATTCCTTACTGTATTTATACGTAATACGTACACCCGACCGGCTACAGTGAATGTGTATCATTCCTTATTGTATTTATACGTAATACGTACACCCGACCGGCTACAGCGAATGTGTATCATTCCTTACTGTATTTATACGTAATAAGTACACCCGACCGGCTACAGTGAATGTGTATCATTCCTTACTGTATTTATGCGTAATACGTACACCCGACCGGCTACAGTGAATGTGTATCATTCCTTACTGTATTTATACGTAATACGTACACCCGACCGGCTACAGTGAATGTGTATCATTCCTTACTGTATTTATACGTAATACGTACACCCGACCGGCTACAGTGAATGTGTATCATTCCTTACTGTATTTATACGTAATACGTACACCTGACCGGCTACAGTGAATGTGTATCATTCCTTACTGTTTTTATACGTAATACGTACACCCGACCGGCTACAGTGAATGTGTATCATTCCTTACTGTATTTATACGTAATACGTACACTCGACCGGTTACAGTGAATGTGTATCATTCCTTACTGTATTTATACGTAATACGTACACCCGACCGGCTACAGTGAATGTGTATCATTCATTAATGTATTTATACGTAATACGTACACCCGAACGGCTACAGTGTATGTGTATCATTCCTTACTGTATTTATACGTAATACGTACACCCGACCGGCTACAGTGAATGTGTATCATTCCTTACTGTATGTATACGTAATATGTACACTCGACCGGCTACAGTGAATGTGTATCATTCCTTACTGTATTTATACGTAATACGTACACCCGACCGGCTACAGTGAATGTGTATCATTCCTTACTGTATTTATACGTAATACGTACACCCGACCGGCTACAGTGAATGTGTATCATTCCTTACTGTATTTATACGTAATACGTACACCCGACCGGCTACAGTGAATGTGTATCATTCCTTACTGTATTTATACGTAATACGTACACCCGACCGGCTACAGTGAATGTGTATCATTCCTTACTGTATTTATACGTAATACGTACACTCGACCGGCTACAGTTAATGTGTATCATTCCTTACTATATTTATACGTAATACGTACACTCGACCGGCTACAGTGAATGTGTATCATTCCTTACTGTATTTATACGTAATACGTACACCCGAACGGCTACAGTGAATGTGTATCATTCCTTACTGTATTTATACGTAATACGTACACCCGACCGGCTACAGTGAATGTGTATCATTCCTTACTGTATGTATACGTAATATGCACACTCGACCGGCTACAGTGAATGTGTATCATTCCTTACTGTATTTATACGTAATACGTACACCCGACCGGCTACAGTGAATGTGTATCATTCCTTACTGTATGTATACGTAATACGCACACTCGACCGGCTACAGTGAATGTGTATCATTCCTTACAGTATTTATACGTAATACGTACACTCGACCGGCTACAGTGAATGTGTATCATTCCTTACTGTATTTATACGTAATACGTGCACTCGACCGGCTACAGTGAATGTGTATCATTCCTTACTGTATTTATACGTAATACGTACACTCGACCGGCTACAGTGAATGTGTATCATTCCTTACTGTATTTATACGTAATACGTACACTCGACCGGCTACACTGAATGTGCATCATTCCTTACTGTATTTATACGTAATACGTACACCCGACCGGCTACAGCGAATGTGTATCATTCCTTACTGTATTTATACGTAATACGTACACTCGACCGGCTACAGTGAATGTGTATCATTCCTTACTGTATTTATACGTAATACGTACACCCGACCGGCTACAGTGAATGTGTATCATTCCTTACTGTATTTATACGTAATACGTACACCCGACCGGCTACAGTGAATGTGTATCATTCCTTACTGTATTTATACGTAATACGTACACCCGACCGGCTACAGTGAATGTGTATCATTCCTTACTGTATTTATACGTAATACGTACACCCGACCGGCTACAGTGAATGTGTATCATTCCTTACTGTATTTATACGTAATACGTACACCTGACCGGCTACAGTGAATGTGTATCATTCCTTACTGTTTTTATACGTAATACGTACACCCGACCGGCTACAGTGAATGTGTATCATTCCTTACTGTATTTATACGTAATACGTACACTCGACCAGTTACAGTGAATGTGTATCATTCCTTACTGTATTTATACGTAATACGTACACCCGACCGGCTACAGTGAATGTGTATCATTCATTAATGTATTTATACGTAATACGTACACCCGAACGGCTACAGTGAATGTGTATCATTCATTACTGTATTTATACGTAATACGTACACCCGACCGGCTACAGTGAATGTGTATCATTCCTTACTGTATGTATACGTAATATGTACACTCGACCGGCTACAGTGAATGTGTATCATTCCTTACTGTATTTATACGTAATACGTACACCCGACCGGCTACAGTGAATGTGTATCATTCCTTACTGTATGTATACGTAATACGTACACTCGACCGGCTACAGTGAATGTGTATCATTCCTTACAGTATTTATACGTAATACGTACACTCGACCGGCTACAGTGAATGTGTATCATTCCTTACTGTATTTATACGTAATACGTGCACTCGACCGGCTACAGTGAATGTGTATCATTCCTTACTGTATTTATACGTAATACGTACACTCGACCGGCTACAGTGAATGTGTATCATTCCTTACTGTATTTATACGTAATACGTACACTCGACCGGCTACACTGAATGTGCATCATTCCTTACTGTATTTATACGTAATACGTACACCCGACCGGCTACAGTGAATGTGTATCATTCCTTACTGTATTTATACGTAATACGTACACTCGACCGGCTACAGTGAATGTGTATCATTCCTTACTGTATTTATACGTAATACGTACACCCGACCGGCTACAGTGAATGTGTATCATTCCTTACTGTATTTATACGTAATACGTACACCCGACCGGCTACAGTGAATGTGTATCATTCCTTACTGTATTTATACGTAATACGTACACCCGACCGGCTACAGTGAATGTGTATCATTCCTTACTGTATTTATACGTAATACGTACACCCGACCGGCTACAGTGAATGTGTATCATTCCTTACTGTATTTATACGTAATACGTACACCTGACCGGCTACAGTGAATGTGTATCATTCCTTACTGTATTTACACGTAATACGTACACCCGACCGGCTACAGTGAATGTGTATCATTCCTTACTGTATTTATACGTAATACGTACACTCGACCGGTTACAGTGAATGTGTATCATTCCTTACTGTATTTATACGTAATACGTACACCCGACCGGCTACAGTGAATGTGTATCATTCATTAATGTATTTATACGTAATACGTACACCCGACCGGCTACAGTGAATGTGTATCATTCCATACTGTATTTATACGTAATACGTACACTCGACCGGCTACAGTGAATGTGTATCATTCCTTACTGTATTTATACGTAATACGTACACTCGACCTGCTACAGTGAATGTGTATCATTCCTTACTGTATTTATACGTAATACGTACACCCGACCGGCTACAGTGAATGTGTATCATTCCTTACTGTATTTATACGTGATACGTACACCTGACCGGCTACAGTGAATGTGTATCATTCCTTACTGTATTTATACGTAATACGTACACCTGACCGGCTACAGTGAATGTGTATCATTCCTTACTGTTTTTATACGTAATACGTACACCCGACCGGCTACAGTGAATGTGTATCATTCCTTACTGTATTTATACGTAATACGTACACCTGATCGGCTACAGTGAATGTGTATCATTCCTTACTGTATGTATACGTAATACGTACACCTGACCGGCTACAGTGAATGTGTATCATTCATTACTGTATTTATACGTAATACGTACACCGGACCGGCTACAGTGAATGTGTATCATTCCTTACTGTATTTATACGTAATACGTACACCCGACCGGCTACAGTGAATGTGTATCATTCCTTACTGTATTTATACGTAATACGTACACCCGACCGGCTACAGTGAATGTGTATCATTCCTTACTGTATTTATACGTAATACGTACACCCGACCGGCTACAGTGAATGTGTATCATTCCTTACTGTATTTATACGTAATACGTACACCCGACCGGCTACAGTGAATGTGTATCATTCCTTACTGTATTTATACGTAATACGTACACCTGACCGGCTACAGTGAATGTGTATCATTCCTTACTGTATTTATACGTAATACGTACACCTGACCGGCTACAGTGAATGTGTATCATTTCTTATCCCCTCTGTATAATTGTAAGCCTTCTTATGCACCATTGTTCTTCTAGGGCCATACCACGCCGTATACCGATGTTCTTGTTCGATATATATGTTAACTAAACATGAAACACTTATTTCGTATTACCCCGCAAAAATTGTCGTCGCTATATAGAGAAGACGGATTTTACACGGGTCATAACAATCACGTATGCCCCTTGTAAAACTGATATTTCCCGGCAAAAATTGTCGTCCCTATATAGAGAAGACAGATTTTACACGGGTCATAACAATCTCGTATTCCCCTTGTAAAACTGATATTACCCGGCAAAAATTGTCGTCGCTATATAGAGAAGACAGATTTTACACGGGTCATAACAATCTCATATGCCACTTGTAAAACTGAAATTACCCGGCAAAAATTGTCGTCGCTATATAGAGAAGACAGATTTTACAAGGGTCATAACAATCTCGTATGCCCCGTGTAAAACTGATATTACACCTCAAAAATTGTCGTCGCTATATAAAGAAGACAGATTTTACAAAGGTCATAACAATCTCGTATGCCCCGTGTAAAACTGATATTACCCCGCAAAAATTTTCGTCGCTATATAATGAAGACAGATTTTACAAAGGTCATAACAATCTCGTATGCCCCGTGTAAAACTGATATTACCCCACAAAATTTGTCGTCGCTATATAGAGAAGACAGATTTTACACGGGTCATAACAATCTCGTATGCCCCGTGTAAAACTGATATTACCCCGCAAAAATTGTCGTCGCTATATAGAGAAGACAGATGTTACAAGGGTCATAACAATCTCGTATGCCCCGTGTAAAACTGATATTACACCGCAAAAATTGTCGTCGCTATATAGAGAAGACAGATTTAACAAGGGTCATATAATCTCGTATGCCCCTAGTAGAATTTATATGACCCGGCAAAAGTTTGAAAGTCGGTTGTACATCTTGCAAAGCCACGTTGATTCCAGGTGTGATGTTATCTTGCTACTCTTGCTTGGTTTATTTAGGTTGTCTGACTCATTTACCATTACTATTTTTGAAGTGTATTGCTCTCTTTTATATCTTCTAACATATAGATTCCAAAAGTAAGCGAGGCCAGCCAGTATTTATGGACAAATTGTGGAAACCGCTATATAAATATATTCATCGTATGAGCCGTCTAATCAAATAGAGTTACTGTTCGTGGCTAGTTTCCGCGCTTTATGTCTGTGTGAATATCTTGTTAATAGAGCCCTGGGATAAATACATTACACGGCTTGTTGAGGGGGGATACGGTGTGGTATGCCCCGGTCGACTCTCATCTAGCATCTACCGGGGCATACCACACCGTATCTCCCCTCAACAAGCCGTGTAACTTATATTACTGTATTTCCAATGTTCGTTCGACTAGTTTCAGTGGATTCATAGCAATCCGTATCGGATTTCCCGTGTTCGTGTAAACGTATACCCTACTGGGTTTAATTGATTTATCATCCTTACCGTATTTCCCGTGTTCACGTAAACGTACACCCCACTAGTTTTAGTGGATTTATATCAATCCGTATCGTACTTCCCTTGTTCACGTAAACGTACACCCCACTAGTTTTAGTGGATTTATATCAATCCATATCGTACTTCCCTTGTTCTCGTAAACGTACACCCGACTAGTTTTAGTGGATTTATATCAATCCGTATCGTACTTCCCTTGTTCACGTAAACGTACACCCGACTAGTTTTAGTGGATTCATATAAATTTGTATCGGACTTCTTCGTGTAAACGTATAACCTACTGGTTTCAGCAGATTTATATTAATCCATATCGGATTTCCCGTGTACGTGTAAACGTATTCCCTACGGGTTTCGATTCATTTATCATCCTTACCGTACTTCCCGTGTTCACGTAAACATACACACGACCCGTTTCAATGGATTGATCTACGTTGTAGTAGTTCGGCTCGCCAACGATGATGTCACCCCTTTCGTCACCATTCACGTCCAGAACACAAACGGCTGACCCGAAATATCCTGCAATCTGTAAACACACAGTAAGGTACCGTGGGGTAATATTGACACTATATATGCGGGGATAATATTGACACTATGTGGGGGTAATATTGACACTGTGTGGGTAATATTGAAACTATGTGGGTGTAATATAGACATTGTGTGGGGGTAATATTGACATTATGTGGGGATAATATTGACAATATGTGGGGTAATATTGATACTATGTTGGGTAATATTGACACTATGTGGGGGTAATTTTGACAATATGTGGGGGAATATTGACACTATATATATGTGGGGGTAATATTGACACTATGTTGGGGTAATATTGACACTGTGTTGGGGTAATATTGACATTTATACTATGTGGGGGTAATATTGATACTATGTGGGGGTAATATTTACACTATGTTGGGGTAATATTGACACTATGTGGGGGTACTATTGACATTGATACTATGTGGGGTAATATTGATACTATGTGGGGGTAATATTTCATTGAAACTATGTGGGGGTAATATTGAAACTATGTGGGGGTAATATTGACACTATTTAGGGTAATATTGACAATATGTGGAATACACTGTATTTAATGTAAGATATGCAAGAATTGTGTGTGATATAGACACGACATGTGTATCCAGGTGATGTACACGTGCAACACTCGTTCGTTTTTTTTTGGAAAGACAGGGCTGTTCCGGTGTATAATCATGTTAAACGTTTTTGGGGCGATCGATCGTCCGTATTTGTTGATATCATAATCAACGTGTTATAGGTCTGCACATCGTGACCAAATGCTTATAATGCGGGTTTCCCTTGCTTATATATAAGGTCCATGCAACTATACCACAAATTGAATTGTCGAAAGCGAAAATAAAGTCTAAAATCAGAAATGAAAAGACCGTATAATTCAGCCATTGACAAATGTTCATAAAATGTGAATTAACAGCAACATCGACTCAGCTAAACAAAACCGTTAATCTCAATGCAAATCTGACACAGGAGGTTAGTAAATACTGTTGTAAAATATAGAGATCCTTTACTTCAGACTTACACCTACACTTACATTCCACAACTGCTTACTCATGTACATAACTATAAATTTCAAAATTAACCCTTTCGAAAACTCGCGGCCTATGCTTACGTTCCTAATTTCTAAATTTGTAACACCTAACTATGTACCACGCTCCCATGTTTTACTGAAACTACCGGTATGGGACAATCATGAAACTTAAGAATATTTTAATACTCTACGTATAACTAGTTCATTTATGATAGTGCGTGATTCTACGATACTGGTATTCATACTCTGTCATATGTATACCTATATTTTCCAAATTTCAAAACACCAGGCATACCTCTATTATGCTCCTGTTTTTAATTTTACTGACTATGGAATTGTCCAAGTGGCGCTTCGGAATGTGTACCTAGATAATGATCACCTTTGTCCATGTTACCGAAGACAGGTTTACCCTTGTATTCTGTGGTGTTCCCAGCCCCCCAGGATCTCTATATTTTACAACACAGGAGGTTAGTAAATACTGGTCCTGTCAAAACATCACGCCATATAGCAGACAATGACCAGCTGTAGTTACAATGACATAATACACAAGCAATACTTGCGGGTGAATCGTTTGATTATGCGTGTGCATGCATTGTATACAACCATGAGTTTAATACACAAGTTTAATTCGTACACCTCGCCGAATAAAAACATAAATAAACTCGTGATATGACAAGATGATGGTGGGTCCTGTTGATTTAGCTAGTAGTATGATATTCGTGGGCCAAATTTTTTATTTTTCTCACGTCAGTCTATCGGTGAGATTTAGGGATAGTCAGTGTCGCTAATGGGGTCGTTGTCGTAATGTTTTTTACATAAATGCACACCAGTCTCGCGTAGTATCACGTGGCAGGGTCAATGTCGTAGTGTTTTCTACATAAATGCACACGTGTTGATATTTTGTGTAAGTTCATTTTCTTCCGTTCATCGATCAACCAACCATTCTTTCGGTCCCTGTTTAATACCGGTACTAAGATCAATATGCGACCGATCGTCATTTTTTTGCAGTTTCGTCATTGTGATAAAAGAATGCCTTTATCAGAACTACGGAAGAAAATATAGTCCGAATTGAAGCAGACGGCAACTATTTACGGCACATTTCATTCTCGCCCCGACTGAGACTGGTGTGCATTTATGTACAAAACGTTACGACAACGACCCCATTAGCGTCAGTGTCTGTATGGAGCATCCAATAACATATAAATTAGTGGAAATACGATGGCGCAGCTTGTGGCAAAAAGAGTAAATTTGATTACGGTCGGTTTACAACAGCCAACATAGTCTTTATTACATTATTAAAATAGATATGTGTTCTTGGATTTGTATAGAAATTTCGAATTTTAATTATTCGGCGTAGCAAAATACCTTTAAATGTTTCGCAAACTATTGTGCCAGTATGTCTTTATTTATGTGAATAACACAGCGACACACTCGCTCCTTGTAACAATACACAATTCAATGATCATTTAACTCCTTGTCATGTTCCATCGCGATTCTGAATGTTATTTCGCCATGTTTAGTATGACAACGTTTAAATAATGTGTGTGAGTGAAACTCACATTAAACGTATCATTATACACAATGGTGATATCCATCTTCAACAATTGTCTATACATATAACAAAGCAGGACATGTCTGCATGTCCGGGCGTCTGTCTGTTCGCGAAATTTCTACCAGTCCCCTGGAATTATTTCACCCAAATTTGGTGTGGTGACGGGGTAATCTGGCGGATGGTATAACGGCGTTAGTGTGTTTCAAGATGTTGATTTAAAACAAAATTAACATAACACATTAGAAAACACATAAATAAATAGTTAAATTGTTAAATTGAAGTTCAATCAATATAAAATAAAATTTTAGTTTTGTTTTTAAATTTAAAAATGTTTAAACGATAGAGGGGCCGCCGCTGAAGCTGACTAAGATGAGAATGCGAGCTAAGCCCACACATGGACGGCATGCCCCTATATGACGCACAAGTGGGCCACATACCCATTTGTGTAGTGGCCGCATACCCCACCGACGCCGAATAAAGGCTTCAATAAGGAACATGTTTCTGCTTGTTATTGTTCGGTATTCGACGGATTTCGGTATTCGAATATTCGGTTCGAATAACGAGCGAATATTCGAATAGTATTCGAATATTCAGATAAATTATAAAATTATGTAGATAATAGATTAGATAACATATTTTGGAACCAATTTATTATTTAATGAAATAGCATATTTATCCATGCACATGTTATACGCAAAAAAAGAGAGAGAGAAAAAAAAGTCTTTTGGCTTAAAGCCATATTATTTACTTATTCGGGTGCGTGAAACTAGTAAGTTAGTATCCAGACACTATGCCAACTGGAGGAATATAGCATTCTAGTAACATCGCAGAAAATTTCAAACAAATCGACCTTACCACTCCATAGAAAACATCGTCTGAACTACGCTCCATTGTAAATATTTACTTCTCCATTCGGGACGCAACTATCTGCGATAAGCTAACGAAAACGATTTCGCCATAGAGAATCACTGTATTTAATTAATATATAAGAATGACGGTGTTTGTTGTCAATTTGGACAAATTTGCAAAAATTACTACTTTGAAAAAGATTATCCCCATTTCTATTTGATCACCCTATCGGAGTGTTTCACATCACTTTAATAGCAAGAGTTTATCTGTTTATGAAGTTCAAGTAGTCAATATCCCATGCATGGTTCCACAAGTTGGTCATAGTGCCACAATAACTAAGAACATGATCTGGATTGAGCTTGCAGGTTGCCTTTTTAGTTTTGGCATCCAACATTAAGTGAGTCCATATATCTGATTTCTTCGAATTTGACGCCATATTATACACACAAGTGACAAAGCGCAAACGAAACAAAACGATGCCTTATATGGCCGCTTCCTATGACCACAGGCAAGCACGGTCTGGTTTACACCTAGCCAATAAAACTATTTCAACGTCATGACGCCAATCAAATCAGAACGTTACAGTTACGTCATATTAATTCGTTTATGGCCAGTGGAAAATAGACTATACTTTTAACAGACCCTCAGACTAATAACAAACTAGGAAACAATTACCCGGAGATTATTCTCGAATATTCGAATAGTCAAATAATTATTCGAATATTTATTTTTACGAGCGAATATTCGAACATTCGAATATTCGGACCGAACACTACTGCTTGTAGTTAAATATAGCTATATAAAGGTTACATCCAGGATGTGTCAGGTATGGTGACCTGCTGTCGCATTAGTAATGCACTGGCAGTGATAGAACAAGTTTTTGCTGGTGCCGAGGTCATGACAACCTGCCACTAAAATAAAAGTCAGTATTCATCAAAGTAGGCCATACTGTTTTCCATGTGAAGAAAATATATGCAGTAATGCTCTAATTAATCGACATCTTAACCATAGTAGAATTATGGGTAACTTTTCAGGATTTAGTCGGAAATATGGCTTGTTGCCATTCATCGGAAAGCTCTCTGTGAGAGCTTTCCGATGAATGGCAACAAGCATATTTCCGACTAAATCCTGAAAAGTTACCCATAATTATGCTGTGGTTAAGAGGTCGATTAATTAGAGCATTACTGTAGTTGTCGTTGCTCTGAACCGTGAGTAACAAAAATCAGTGCGTGCAATTTTTTTTAATAGTTTCGTGTTATGATAATGCAATGTACCCATTCTGACATTCCGTTGAAGACAAATGGCACCATTTTTGTACTGGGTCAGTACATTGTGTTCGCAGTAGTATTTGTATGACCGCAATGCGTCTTTGTCTGACATATAATGCTCGTTGGAAGATAGTTCATGTCTTTACCGACCTATTTCGATACCTAAAATCATTCAAAAGCGAATATTATCAAGTCTATTTTGGAGCGCAAACCGGCATGTGGATTTAATTGTTTAACTCCATAATAACACAAACCTGATACCCCTTGATGGACCCTATCTGTTTCGGCATTCCGTCTGTACTGAAGATATGCACCTTTAATATATAAAAACAGTGCATGCGAAATGAATAACGAGACTTGAATAATACAATACACGGCAAATTATTAAATTAGAATAGTGTAATTTCCTACCGCGCCGCAGCTTGAACCAACCATAATTTTCAAGTTCGCCAAATTCAATTAGCACTTGAGCCACCCCCACCCCCCCCCCCCCCCCTCCGCCGTGTTGGAATTTCTTGTTCCATTCTGAGCTTCCCAACGTTTTGGCAATTCCAAACGTGGTGCCCCGCTAAATCATTGCCATTTCAATCCGAAATTAGGAAGATATTAAACTGTTAGTCCAACATCAATACATTTAACACTAAGTACTGGTTCAAATATATAACTGTCGGAATAAATTTAGCAGATGTTTTAACTGAAATTTGCAACTACCTGTACAAATAGTTTGTATTATTATGTAACTTAAAGGCCGTGATTGTGTAAACATAGGCTGTAATTTGATACATACGGTTGTAATGCTGTGCACATATACATTGTAGTCTGTAATTTTGTAAATATAGAATGTAATGTTGTGAAAATATTGGTTGTAATGATGTGTAAATATAGGCTGTAATGTTGTGTTAATATAGGCTGTAATGTTGTGCAAATATAGACGGTAATGTTTGTAAATAGAGGCTGTGACGGTGTGTACATGTACACTTTACTGTTGTGTAAATATAGGTTGTCATGTTGTAATATATTATGTAATGTTGTAATGTTGGCTGTACCTTTGTGTACACATATATGATGTAATGGTGTGCACGGAAGGCTGTACTATTTTGTAAATATAGGTTGTAATGTTGTGTACATATAGATTGTGTTGCTATAATGCAGGTTGTAATGTTTTAACTAATATATGATGTAATGGTGTGTAAATGTAATCTGTAATGTTGTGTCAGCCATGACACTTCCATCTGTTGTAACATTTGGGCTAACGTTGGTGGTGAGACACCCGCTAGGCCGCTACCCACTATCGTCACGTCCCTGGGTTCATTCGATAACAGTGTAATGTAGCATCGTGCTGAGGATATGTACTGGGAATAGTTTTTATTACGCGCGCCGCGTGTATACTGTCCTATATATTCTAGATAGCCATGGTTCGTTTTATTTATAGATAATGGGAATTTTTGGGAGGATTAAAATTCGAACTGCGAACCGGAGTCCGAGTCCGGTAAAGGGTGTAGTTGGGGATCTCAATATCGTTTATCGTCCTTTACATTATTATATCAATGGTGTTGACTTTTGGTTTGTGACAAGCTATGTCAATTACAAACACAAGAAATTAAAAAAGATAATTTGTAAGTCTTATATTTGAAATTTTATAGACATGTTTCGTTCTGCAGCCCACTGGGAGTTGTGGTCGGAGACGGCAGAGTCGGCGGTCGGTTCGTTGATTAGGTTCTGGTTGTTATTGTTATTTTAACTGAATTCTGAGTTGGTCATTCGCGAAACCAATATATTTTAAATTCTATATTTACAAACATGGGTATATAATATATGATCTTGAACGCTTTACCATTTCTGACATTGGTTTTCTTGTGTGGCTTATGTGTAACAGTGTGATACTGATACTGGGCATCCGGTGCAACTGTTTAGTACTGAACCGTGGATATGTAACAACACTGGGTTCAGATGCGTTATGTATCATGATGGTATGTAGACATTCTGAATAGCCCAATCGTCTAGCATTCGCGCCCGTCATAACGTGCATGTCCTGTCGATTCTAAATACTTGATTTTAAATGACGCTCAGGTCAGTTTTGTTCACATGTGACGTATTGTTGCTAAACCATTTATAAGCTAAATACTCATTGATCATTAGTTCCTTGGGAAATGTTCAGATAATAAATTCACCAAACGACCATATATATGCCCTTTGTTGAACTTATTATCTTAGCATCTCCATGAAATAATATGAATCTTTCAGCACTTTTAATATCTTTTCATTTGTTTGTCATGTGCTTTTATTACCTGAACACCCCTCCAAATGAATACTATACCACTTGATGTGTACTGTTATAACCCTTTACCCAACAAACCGCCAAAAACGGCCAAATAAAGCTGCAACAGCCTAAATTATCTTGGGTCTGTCTCAATAAAACAATACAAATATGGATATCATTGGAACCGGCTCATTGACCACATTGTGATGGTTACAGTTATGCCCTGTGCCAATGCATTCTCTTATATATGCGAGTCGACCATAGGTCGCCTCGCATATATAAGAGAATGCATTGGCCTAAACAAAATCTTTTTTTACCACTTTTTGCCATTTTTTCTTACATTCTTTAACAATTTTATAATTTTTAATGTGTTAAGCCAATGCATTCTCTTATATATGCGAGGCGACCTATGGTCGACTCGCATATATAAGAGAATGCATTGGCACAGGGCCGTTCTGTTGGGTAAAGGGATAACTGAATATTATAGGAATGGTTGATGGACTTACCTTACCCACATCATCCTCCCGAGGCGCACTTAACACTAGATATGTCTTCCCGTTACCGAAAAAGTCTCCATAGTCTACGGCATACCCTGAAGATGAAGGCATGGTTGTGCTATATAGTTTTCAGAAACATAACGGCATCATTGCGGAAGTAGGTCTACTAAACGTGTAGACAATGAAGTTCGCACTGATAACTATGGAAGATAGTGGACGTATACACACCCCTGGTCCAGTGGTCCAGCTACATTACTATGCTATGATGCTGATGGTCCTGCTGAATTGCTATAATGCGGGTATGGCAAACTGATGCCGTTACAAAAAGGTACCCTTATCTTTTCTAAAGTTGTTATTTTCGCGGTGTTTGGCTAATCCGAGCGATTTGAGAATAAACCAATGAGTCTATGAAACATGCAATAATACATATATATTTAAAAATATCATAATTCCCGCGCTGGTGATTAAAAAACAACGTGAATTACAGTCGATTTTCAACAACTAATACAACCAGTTTAAAAATATTTCCCAATAGATATGTTTTTGAATCTTTGCTACGGATAATGGCTTGTATTGTAAATGTTCAGATTATCGGAACACCGCGAAAAGACAGATTATAAAATATAACAGTACTGTTTGTTAACATCTCTCATTTGCTCTAACAGCATCATAGCAATTCAGCAGGATCCAACCGCATCATACCACATTAGCAGGACCAATTGACCAGGAGTGGTATACCCATGCATACAGACAGAGTGTGATCATAACATTTGCAAAATAAATGCGGTGTCAAACACTGCTCGGTATGAGGACCATTCGACGAGGTGGGGGTCATCCTGATATGATGCCGCTGGACCCTGCTAATTCAGCCATGATGTTGTTGGGGCAAAGATTAGTGTCGCCGTTAACAAAAAAATACCGTAATTGTTTTTTCTCAAATTATGTTTCGGGTATTTTGGCTAATTTGGGTGAGTGGAGGGACATTGCAGTGCATGTATTTAACATTCAAGAAAATATATACATGTATTCTCAATTCAATTCTTTAATCTCAATAAATCAATACTCATGATATATGAGATATACAAGATTCAAATACAAATATATGACAAAAGCACATTTAACAGGTACATAAATATATTTTATAGTATATGTAATATTAATGTTAATGCATACATTGAAGGCACATCCACCATTCTCAAATATTATCCAATAAACGGCGATGCACAATTATTGTATATGGACATTACACTATAGTCCCTAAATTTGCATAATTTGTGAATAGTACACTTGACTGAATTTCGCATCTGAAATAGATGTATCCTTTGATAACTTTTTTCCACTACACAAAGAGTCAACCGCACACAAATCAGTACGTTAAAAGCTCTTGGCGGGTTGCGTTCCAAAATACACCTAATAATATTCGCTTTTGAATTATTCCCGGTATCGAAATAGGTCGATTACTTGAACAACATTTATATGAACATTACACGAGTGTCACAGAGAGACGCATTGAAGTAAAAAAAAACGTGCATATTCGTACCAAAAACATTCGAATCCCGAGCAAATATTGCGACTTTAATCTGTATTCAATGATTGATGGCATCTGAAAAGCAATATAAGGCGCGACTTTAAAGGTACGACTGAACTGCGTTAAGACAACTACGGGACACTTTGACACCTATGCTTTCTTTTTGTTTAGTCATAAGAATGTGTAGTACCATAAACAGGGCGAAGACAGCTGTAAATTTTCTTCCAATGTTGCATGAACGGTGCGAAATGTTTGATCCAATGACAAATCGCATTATACGAGGATTTTCATAAATTCACAAGAATATGATAAAACATAGTAGCTTAACAGCATCGGAATTCGTCGGGGGGTTGCGACATTGGCATAGTTTGGTGCCAGACATAACAAGAAAACTAAGATGCATGCATCAGGTCACCCATGAACTATTTAGCATAGAATGATTCAGTTCGGTTGCAGTTTCACAACGTTACAACTGACATACGATTACACAAGACGAGCCTTGGATGTGGAACTATGTAAGAGTGAATATTAATGTTCTAAATCACATGTTTCACATTTAGTGGTAATGGGGTCGTACTTTATTAACACGCAAGTAGTGTAATTAAGTACGGGTAATTAAAAGTAACAAATCGTTTAGTTTCTATCGTATCAGCTGAAAGGGGTGAGCAGATTGCTGGTGATGAATGTTCTCGTTAGCTGCCAATATATTGTGAATATTTGTCCCGTTACGTTTATACACTGTAGCATTGGCGGGCCAGAGTGTGTTGACATGTTAATTGTTTGGTTCATTAGTAACAGATCAGCAGGGATTTGTCGTGATAACGTATACGTGGAAATATGCTACCTAAACGGTTAAATTAACGGTTGATCTATTACACCACCGTGTATAGTCGGTTTAAATAGGTATATTATATAGGGACGTGTGCTCAATTTTGGTGTGGACCGATGATCGAAAAAAAAATCAGAGGTTAATGTCGGCGGGCGGGAGGGCCATTTTTTCAATAATTTTTAAAGAAATTGAGCAGTTGCAGCAGCAAAAAAAAAGGGTGTACAATTGGCAAATGATGAGGGGCGGTGTGACGTGTAACTAGGATTGAAATTAGATATGCAATTTGGAGATTATTGGATGAGGGATGTTATATTAATTATATTAAAGGAACGAGAGGGCTTAGTTGTCGAAAATATTCATATCTGTTCCAAACACCGTAAACAGAAAAATATTAAAACGCATACATTTTGGTTCAAATATACGATCACTATCGCTTAAACATCATGCTTACATAAAGACCTACTACATTTTACCTAAACAAGAGTCTGATTGTGTTATAGAAGGCAGCACAATGCTACTGGCTAATCACACACAAATGGTATAAACGCTCTTTATTATTTCCAAATAAGGAATTGAGCAACAAAGAACGCTCTTTATGTTTACCATCATAATATAAAGAAACACCAGGAAAGTAACTTTTATGCTTTGTTTACATAACAATCGTCAAATTTACGACAATAACATACTGTTTATGAGATATTTCTCATTTGTATATTAACAAAGTCTGTCTATATTTGAATATTTTTTTCGTTTGTAGCGGTTTTTGACAGGTGGAAATATGTTCACAGGATACCCACCAAGGCCTTCCGTACCTTTACGGTATACTGCAACTTTTTTTCTTTTCAATAGCAGAATACAGAATGCTATTAAGAAGTGACAGAAAACACAGAACATTTTTTTTAATTATAAGTATTGAGCAGTAAGAAATATTTGAGTGGAGGAAACCAGTAACGAAAGGCGATATTAACATGATTTCTGTCAGAGAATAATTGTTTACGTTCCAATGAATATTAAAATGTACTGAAAACAAACTGCTAATGGGTGCCAGACGTTCATAAACACAAATTATGTATTAATGGTGTAACGACATATTTCGTTCTTTAATGTCTCAAAAAAGAGGGGGTGGTGATGTTTGGATCTCTAGTTTAACGACATTTTTCGGTCTTTGTAGTTTAATGACATTTTTCGGTCTTTATAATATCTCAAGATATAGGGGGTATTTGGATCTCTAGTTTAACGACATTTTTCGGTCTTTATAGTTTAACGACATTTTCGGTCTTTAATATCTCAAGATACAGGGGCCCTTAGGGGGGTATTTGGATCTCTAGTTTAACGACATTTTTCGGTCTTTGATAGCAAAATGGAAGAAGTACATCTTTGGAAAGATGTGGTGGCCCTAAAAAGGAAAGTTGTTTGGTGGTCTTGAAATACAGTTTTTCTGAACAGTCTTCCTTGATTAAAGTGATGTGAAACACTCCGACAGACACCGGGCAGAGTGATCAAATAGAAATTAAGAATAATCTTTCTCAAAGTAGTTATTTGTTACGAATATTAATTCAAATGGATGATACACAACGTCATTCTTATATATTAGTTAAATGCAATGACTCTCGATGGCGAAATCATTTTTGTTTAATTATAGCCGATAGTTGCGCCCCGAATCGAGATGTAAATATTTACAATTTGGGGTAGTTCAGACGATGTTCTCTATGAAGTGGTGTGGTAGATTTCTTTGGAAATTTTCAGTGATGTTAGTAGAATGATAACATTCTCCAGGTTGGCAAAGTGCCTGAGCACTAACTTATCAATTTCTCGCACCCGAAAAAGTCCATAACAAATCCATAATATGTCTTTAAGCATATATATAAATCTCCGAAAACAAAAATTATAAAGCATTAAACGATTTGCTATATTTCCAGGGCATATATTTCATCTGATTTTGCTTTTTGCTGATATATACTTTTTCAAGAGAATCCAGGGTAATTTGTGAGAATATTTACGAGAATCTAGATTTGGATTCTCGCCGAAATATAAGCCCAGTGTGCCTGAAGTGTGCCTAAATGGCATAAATTGTACCGTGGTTCCCATGTTCGCCAAAGTGGCATAAATTTATTTCAGGATAATCATACTAATAGGCATTCATTTATATCACTGATATCAGGACAAAAAATAGCAATTTCCATTGCATGGAACAGAAAAGAGCGTTATTGTTTATCGGTGTTGTTTTTGGAAGTGGTGGTAGTTCAATTTTATACGTTTCGACCCCCAATAAGTATTTCCGAACAAATGAATTATTAACAAGCGTGACATGACATCATTGACGAAGATAATTAACACCGATCTACGAGAAGTAGCCAAATACCTTAAGGTAATTGACAGTCTTTCGGCTGCTATTATCTGATTATTGATAATCTCATGTTGGTATCCTGCTTCTCTATAGGAATCAGATTGCATTTCTAGAGTCGGGGAGCGAGTACACCGTGGAATGCTAAAGGTGAAGGTAACTGAAGAATGACCTTCACCTGATACATGCGACACGTTATTAAAGGATGACATCCCGTTTATTTGATTTGTACATAATATATAAATGACTAAATTTAGCAATCGCAGAAAATGGCAACACGCCAACTACTAGAGTAACACAACAAAGGATTACTGAAATCTCCGATTATACAAATAAACTTCGCAGGTGCGGTGGATATTTGTAGACCTGATCTTAACCATCGTGTTATCAACACAAAATAGACTATTATTTATCAAATGACATCGCTATCATAAATTAAATAAATGAAACAAGTCAATACAAATTTCTCTGTCTGGACTGATAATAGGGATTTTAGGTGAAAATGTCATATTCAAGTACAATGTTTATAGTTAGTCTCATATGAAAGATTATGAATCGCAGATCACAAAACTTTTTACAGAACAAAAAAATTCCATCTAGTTTCCTAGTTATGGTTAATCGAAGGTCGAAAACCCACTGATATTTTTTGTCACGTGGGCCTCAGTGCATTATGACTAAATAGGCTGAAGAGGAACGGCCCCAAAATGGGTGTTTTTGGGTACTTTTTCGGAATAAATTTTGCTTTAATTTTGCATAACTTAACAAATATTTGACGGATTATGCTGAAATTTGGTACCATACCTTCGGGATAGATTTTCACATATGTCAAGGTTTTCGCGAACATCACACCATGTGAACTTGCCTAATTTGCATCTAATTTGCATATTACATATCTAGTTGCCGAGACTAATGAACTGGAAATTTAATGTGAAAGCAAACAAATACCACAATAATGAATGTAATATGGGTCTATTTCGATGATAAGGGGGCATTTTTGATCTTTAAACAATAATTTGTCCATTATAATACCAAATTTATGTATGAATGAAAGTGTCAATGACACTGTAGCTCAACTTGGAAAGGGAATAATTTAATGTATTACAGTCAATGGAGCGATTATGAATGTGGAAAGTTGAACGTCTAATACTAGTTTATAGACATGAAGAGAAAAGTAAAATCCAAGATGGCTGCTGACGGCCATGTCTTCGGCCGAATGACCCCAAAATGATTGTATCCCATCCGCATGTCATCGTTAACATCCATGACAAATTTTATGACGATCAGACTAAAGACCGTGGGCTCTTTCACGTTAAAGGTTGACCAAACCTGCCCAACCTGCAGGCAAAATTTCACTGCTACATTTGAAAAATTAACAAAATTATAGGGTGATGGGTACCAATTTTGGCATATTTTGAGTGGCCAACCATTGCTGTGATGATATTGTTTTCCTTATATTTATTTGTAGTTATGGGTTTTTCAAAAATGTCCTCATTTAACCTTTAGCTTATGTCTGGTTGATTGTGTGGTGAAAATTTTGAGTGATTTCGTGCATTCAGTTTGATGATATTTGAATTTAAACGTTATTGAGAAATTCCGTTAAATGATTTACAGAATGTGAATCTAAAATAAAGCATTTCATTAACGCAATTCACAATAGCCATGGATCAGGAATATAGTTCAGTTGGACATTTCATGGTATAGAAGATAAATGTTAAAAATCTTTTTCTGTGTATGATCCTATTTAAATTATATTCAATTCTCCAAAATATGTGCACAGAAATTCCGTTAAAATCTGTCCTCTCCGAGAATCTTTGTCAACTGCTAATACTAATGAAATGAGAAAATCATTTTGTATTGTGGGTAAACTGTCACTAGTATTGAGGGTGTATAAACTTTAATTGGTGGGCTGAACCATCCTGATTTCGTACAGCAGCTCATTAAATGTTAAAAAAATGTCCTCTCCGAGAATTCAAGCATAGAACCCAGAGATTTTCTGGAAGACATTGGTTTATATTAAACTATAACCATTCTGTTCATGAAAATGGGGTTTACTTATAATATACTATATTAATATACAGTCTATGCAACATACGGTGTCCAATTTGAGCTACTAATGTGTTATTTCATTCATTTCCTTTGAGGCAATTCATGTCTGCTCAACTGCAATAGTCTGAATAAATTGTCATTCTGAAGAATTTCTTGATTATTTATAATCATGTCAGTGATTACATGTGGTTTGATGGAAGTGTTGTTCATAAAACATGTGTTTCTCAATAGTTAAATATAAATGTCCTGAATTATCGGAGAGGACATATTTTTTAACAGATTACAGAGTATCTCTACTTACTTGCAATATTAAAGGAATAATCCATGTGTTATTTATGTTAATTTTCTCAGAGAAAACGACAACAAGACTAAGACATACAAAACTGAAATTAAAGTTGTCTTCTCTAAGTATACTATAAGTTGTTACTTTTTAACTGGATAAATTTAGCATTGTAAACAAAGATATTTGTTTATAATATGGAAGTGATATTTAGTACAAGTACATATATTAAAATAATCGTATTTTCACAAATATCCGATTATTAACAAGAGGCTGATCATGTTTAACCCATCCCTCGGCGATAGTAAAAAGCTATGATTGGAATCATAATCTACAGTTATAATGTTGAATTATAGAGAGTTATATATTTTGTAATGTACTAATATTAGTACAGACAAATGTACATAATAACACAAATTCTCAAATTATTGGAATTTGTTGGTCCTTTTGCCAATTTTCATTAGTAGTCTCACTTTGACAAATTGACATTGATAGGCATATAATAATATTGGAATACCCTAGGACCTTCAACCTGAGATATATGAACAAAGTTCATACCCTGGTAGTCAGCATAGTTCTCAAGAAAATAGTTGAGACCATATAAGTAACAAATGTATTATCTATACAATGTTTATACACCATGATATGATGAGGATTCTGCCCCTATGACCCTTATTACACTCAGTACAGTTTATCATAGTTTATATTAAAGACAGTAAGTAGCCCCTAATAGAATTATTTCACACATCACAATGTTTTGTAATTACCTTGAACGCTAAAATCAATAATATTCAATGTTAATCTTCTGTGCTCATTATGTGGCCCCTAAATTTCAATCAACCATGACAAGATGAACAACTTGAAAACTATTGTTTATCACAATAATCCATACCAAGTATTAACAATGTTCATCTGCCTTCTTGGACTGGAGAAATAGAGTTATCCGACCCTTTAATGCCTCCTGACTAGAACCCCCTGAAGCTCCTGACATGATAAACTGAAGATACTGCTAGCCCCTTTTCCAAATGCTCTAATAGCACTCACTAGATTTGTTTCTTTCATAGAAAAGCATTGATTTCTGTTCTTGACATGAAATCCATGACAACCCGATAGCCCTCAATGTTAATCTTCTCACCCCATCGGTGTCCCCTAAAATCCACTCAACCGGGGCCGACTTCTCCTGTATTCATAAAGAGCCCTGCAGTTAGAGAAGGTTGACTCTAACACATCAGCGACTGATAGTGATACATGTTTTATATCAGTCACTGATTTTGCCTGTAGTACCAACCCAAATTAACAACTCACTACAGGACATGTTTAAATAAAAAAAAAAACACCTCAACTCAAGAATAAGGTAAAGGTATTATTCCAGATTCTTATATAAATCATAATCCCCATGTAAAAATGTCATTCTAATTAAAAATCAGTTAGGCCTAGCCCTAGAAGTAGTACACACTTATCAAGCCACACTCAATGGCACTTGTCAGATGTTGATTTTGTTTCTTCTTAAAAATTTCAATTTACTTTCATTTTCAACTTGCAATTGAATTGTGCAAAGATTGGGTTAACTTAAATACATTTCTGACTGAAGTTTTACTGCCATTAGCCGATGATTAGGAATGAATAAATACTCGAGAAAAACAATTAATCAATATCCACCAGCGTCATAGTACACAAACACGCACAGTTGTTAACGTTTCTTCTTATAAATTTGCATTTGTTTACAAACAATGCCGAGTCACAACGGGGAATTCCCTGCCATTCCAATGTTCGACTCCAACCAAGTTGACCTACTCATTTTCACGCTATAACAGCCGCTGAGCGAAGTTATTTTAGCTGACAAAACTATTAAACATCGGAATAATAATGGATGCAACCTCATCAACTTATCATTACGCATGCATACAGTGCCTTATTTGCCTAAAATATGACAGCAGATCATTGCACCGACACAAGAGAATGGAATAACAGTGATAATAAAAATGGCGACGTCTTCATGAAATTCTATCATTTCTGCGCATGCGCAAGAAAATTCCAAATAAGGAGTTGCCATATAAGGAAACTGCAATCTCAATAATTACCAAGCAATTAAAGTCTCTACAAATTTTGTTTCATGATCGAACTGCGGACCTGATAATTATCGAAATATGTAGTCGAAATAATTTTTAATTAGTTAATCACATGATTTAGATATCAACACACTCTTAAAGACGCAATACACCGCTATCTAATGTCGTTATTTAACTGGGTCGGTGTTTGTTGTTCATTGCTTCGTTTTTAGGAAAACCATTGTATCTGTTTTGCGCATGCGCAAGTCACTTTCCATATTTGGAATTTCCATATATGGGATTTGTGTTAACCTCAATACCGATCGATACCGATCAAGCTACAACATATAACCACGCAATTATCTTAGCATAAAAATAAGATATATTGTAATTTATGCAACTACGACCCTGGTAACCCTGATAACTAATAAAATATACCGGCCAATTCATTTTAAGATCGTTATTTCACTTTGCTTTAAGCATAAATACACTCTTAAACGCACATAAACGACCCATTGGCGTTAAAATTAAATATACTCGGTATTTATTATATTAGTTTTTTATTGCTCAGTATAGAGTTAGACCCTTGACACCTGTCAATATATTTGGGCTGAATTCATATGATGCGGTATTATTCCTCGAAATAAACAACAAAGCAGTCGTTACTTCGAAATGTCGTTTGGGCTAACATTTACACAAATCCTTCGCGTGTTCTCCTCAATTGGCACATAGGTTCTCAGTCGACACACAGGTTATCCCAGAAAGTGGTGTGAAATAAACACCCAAGGTTTGGGTGAAATTAACTATGTGCTGTAATAACTCACCCATCAACGAAGAAGAGCGCCCTTGGGTGATTGGATGTGATTTAATGAGAGGTTTCTGGGAACTCATCCGCACCAAAGCAAAACCACCTGTGTGAATATAAAACAAAGATAACGTGATCAACGGTGTTTATGTGTAGTCAATTTCAATTTATTAGTATTCTGATCATCAAGATAGATATAACAGAAACATATTGCAAAAAATAGATGCAAATATAAATTGTTGCATGGATGCACATGTGGGTATAATGTAGTTGTATACAGCAATAGTGTCTTGATATTTATATATTTGTGTTCGGCGTTATCAGTTTCGTGTTCGGTTATTGGATATGGATTTGAATGATTGTATAGGAATTAAGCCTCAAAAGGACTCAGATTGTACTACTTTTAGCGCATTTTGTAAGAATAATGATAATGTTCTCAATGTTTTCTCGTTGTGGGTTCTGAAATGTGTGGCTAATTTCAATACATTTGGCCTCTTATATAAATATGGCTTAAAAAACGTTTTGCTTAGTTCTCGAAGTTCACTACAGGGTAAAATTATGTGGTATTCGTCACCAATCTCGGCACTGCATACTGTGCATACTCGTTATTTCAACGTTGTTCCACGAACCTTTCTCTATAGGAAGCATGTGGTTTCTAGTTCGGAATTTGATGAGGCTGTGGACGATCTGATTATCGCTAAGTGATATATATTTCCGATTCGAACTTGTTTTTAATAATTCTATAAAACGCGAATTTGTTTGATTTATCAATGGATGTCCACCACTCTTGAATGTATAAATCACGCATTTACTGGTTTGCGGAGCGCGTTAGGCGCTGGATACTAGTCACCCTTTGCTTGGTCCAAACATTGCTTATTCCGAGGTTATTTAGAGTGGCTCGTATCCCAATAATCCACGGATTGTTAAAAACATTATTATCGAACAATGTGTACTAGTTGTAGTATATATGAGCATTAAGGTTGATCAGTCTACGACAAAGTTACCATGTCTTGGTTACGTGTACCATGCATGCGTGGGGTACTCGTATTCAGGGGCTGCAGTAGAGGTATCTTTATCTTGGTTTTGTATTAGGCAAATTATATGGGACTTGTAGTAATAATAATATGCAGAATTCTAAGCATGTTCACCCATATTGAAATTGTGAGCTTCGCTCTGTGGAAATTGGTGTGCTCTGTGGGCGTGACTTTCAGAGTTCAAGCACTCTGAGGGGTCAACGTATACAGCGTACATATATGTTCATATACATGTATGCAACAGTCGATTCCTGTCGGGCATGCCCTGATCCATCGTAAACTTTGTTTGCCGCCAAACGTCATATGAACGCTGACGTCGATGTTATGGCAATCAAACTCTTTACCTTAAGGTGTTCGTCAACTTACAATGATAATTTAATATAGACAAAAATGTCGATAGATTGTTCTTAAGGTCACGTGTAAACGATATCGAACTGAAATTTGGTTTGAGGGGTTCTTCGATGCGCTGAATCCGATTGCCACCGGGTTAATCCGATAGCCCAAAATGTGTCATTGACACCGTGGCTACAGCACGAAGTGGGAGTACGCCGCATCGCAGATACTGCGACTGGTTTAGGTCTACATGTATAGAACGGAAACAATTCATTTTCAAATAGTTTTCAGTTTTGTCATCTCCTTTCTCGGAGATCGTTTATTGTAAACGTTATCCCATTAGAAAATTTGTTTGGTCTCACTGATTACCCCCCCCCCCCTCCATCCCGGATCCTCGCCATAACAACATGCTTTGTTACCCGCCATGTACTTGGGAGCACTGACACATATGAATGTACATTATTGAAATTGTCAACTTCCCAATAGCTTTCGGGGAAGACCGTTATGAAATGAACATCGCGAGTTAATTCCGCGCACAAGACGACATTGAATATGCCACATTGCAGAAGGCGATAACATACCTATATGGCTTATTGGTTTACATTGCATGGTCCGATATTGACGATTTAACCACCAAAATGATCGTAAATAAATGCTTGACTATCGTTTATGGAACAGAAATCCTATAGGACGATAAGTAGTTACTGAAAATATACATAATCGGGAAAGAAAGCACTCGTGACTCAGTGCAACATCGTGCGTGTGGATGGCAAGGATTTATTTCTGTGGTATAATCGGATAACAAAATAGTTGTTGCCCTTCTTTTCGGGAGACATCGAGATTTGTCACCCGCTCGGGAGACATTCCGTTCTCGAGCGGGTGACAAATCTCAATGTCTCCCTCGACAGCGGCCGACAACTGTATAATGTTACCTCACCAGCAAAGTTAATGTATAAAACTACACTGATTAAATTATTTAGATGGCCACGAAAAAAAAAATATTTCACACTATTGTGTCAATTTGAAGTCCTCGTTGTCATAGCACATTATTTTTTTTGTTTACCCATAATTACCATCTAGTACCGGACGTGAAGTTTCAAAGCAGTTCATGGGTGGAGCATATACCAGCAATATCGATTCTTTCCAATATTCAATAGTCCAACTAAATATATAGTTAGTGTAAATAATTGTTTTCCCCAGGAGACCGGGCACACATATATCGGACCCCCCCCCCCATGATACCTGACACTGAATGAATTAATGACACACACCTTTGACTTATGAAGACTACACCTCATACTTCAGTCAGGATATTATTTATTAAAGTTGTCGTCGTCAATTACGCTGTATTGTTAAAGGACAAGACACTTTTTTTGCATTGAACGTTTGAAATCTTCTGTATGTTGCTGTATATCGCAAAACAAAAACAAAAATAAATTAATGCCTGTATGTACTGTACTGTACAATAACATGGCCTTTGTTTACAAACAATGCGTACTATACTACATGTTTGACAATACCATGCTATATATGCTACATTTATGATTGGTATAAGAACAAAATCTATATTTTAATATTCTTTATGTCTATGTCGACGTTAGTGGATGTAACAGCAAGTCCCATCTCGACGGCAATCCTTGGCTTTAATTTGGATACTAATTACTCATTACTCGTGTATATGAGCGTTGTTTGATTTGAAGTCCCACTACATTTTCGAACCCACATATCACATTATAAAAACATATATACCATTTGAAAAATGAAGCTCCAAACCATTGTATTATCAACTTATCCGGCGTGATAACCTGTGAACATGTTGTTTGTGTTGAGGTACGGACATGTTTTTTTCTGTGCTTAAGTTTCATGTTGATTTTAGTGCAAAGTCTAAACTGTTCAATGGAATGGGAATGACTTTATCTTAGTTTGAATTATGTTGCATTCTGAGACCGAGATGGGGGAAATGTTTCTATGATTTCAGCTATGTCCTATGTCTCTATGCCGTAAATGGGTACACTCTGAGACAAAAACGTTCCAAATTGTGATGAATTATAGTACTTGTATATGTTGTATGGCATAGGTTGTTATTAAAACCGTATATCAAGGCACTATAAAAAAATGGTAACTCTAAAATGTTGTAAAATATAGAGATCCTGGGGGGCTGGGAACACCACAGAATACAAGGGTAAACCTGTCTTCGGTAACATGGACAAAGGTGATCATTACCTAGGTACACATTCCGAAGCGCCACTTGGACAATTCCATAGTCAGTAAAATTAAAAACAGGAGCATAATAGAGGTATGCCTGGTGTTTTGAAATTTGGAAAATATAGGTATACATATGACAGAGTATGCGTACCAGTATCGTAGAATCACGCACTATCATAAATGAACTAGTTATACGTAGAGTATTAAAATATTCTTAAGTTTCATGATTGTCCCATACCGGTAGTTTCAGTAAAACATGGGAGCGTGGTACATAGTTAGGTGTTACAAATTTAGAAATTAGGAACGTAAGCATAGGCCGCGAGTTTTCGAAAGGGTTAATTTTGAAATTTATAGTTATGTACATGAGTAAGCAGTTGTGGAATGTAAGTGTAGGTGTAAGTCTGAAGTAAAATGCTAAATTTCACTGGGATCGTCGTCAGTTATGTACCTGGTGATGGAGTGTTTAAACAACAGACCACCGCTTTTCGACACTTTTCGACAAAAATGGTAACTCTAAAATGAAATGGGCCTTTAAAATAATTTAATTTGAATCGTGTTCTCGTCAATTGAACAAATGTTTTTATGTGTAACTTGTAAGTAAGTGGGTGTCAGACCAGGTAACACGAGTTCCAGGGTAAGCAACACCAAACCTAGCACACCAGAATGACAGAAAACAAGTCAAAGTGAAGCACTGGCAGGTAGACCATAAATGGCCTATTTGTTAGTCAACATAGGTTTTAGTAAGAAAGAAAAACGCCTCAAACATATTCGTCATTTTACCCACATAATATTGGCGGAGCAAAAATGTAATGGATGTCAAGAACAAGAGGAGAGTGTCTGCAAAGTATATGAAAGAAAGGGGATATATTAGGGTCAGGGTCCCAATCACATGCAGATACTGTGTTCCTCGTGTTCTTGGCATAAATTTTGAGTCGGAGAGCAAAGTCACGGAGCGGCTGGAAATATTTTGAAAAGTAATTAAGAACGTACAGATCGAAAGAGGGTAATTAAAATCAAAGATGCCTAAGAATTTGTAATTTAAGGGAAAAGGTAATACTTTAAAATTTTACAAGACCAAAGAGGTAAAGTTTTGAAAAGTCAAAAGAAAGTTACAACCAATAGGATCTTCCTCAGTTGCAAGTCGCTAACCTGTGCCATATTAAGCATATGAACACAAACTTTTCGGCCTTTACTCGCAAAACCGTATATCAAGGCACTATAAAAAAATGGTAACTCTAAAATGAAATGGGCCCTTAACATAATTTAATTTGAATCGTGTTCTCGTCAATTGAACAAATGTTTTTTTTATTATGTTTATACATGTATATGTTATATTTACCTCGATATAGCTCTTCTTGGTCGGTCCTATGGTATGTAATTCGTACACTGGCACGGATTTTTTGCAGTCATTTTCTCATATAAAACCCTGGTGCCAGAATATAAACGGCAACATGCATGCATATATAATGCATATTTACCTAATGTAACAACGTTAGAAGTAAAATTCCACACGTAACGGTGCTACTAACACAGTACCTTGAACTAACCGTATGACTGATGCTTGTGAGATAATTGCAGGATATTTGTGACCCGCCATATCAAATCCAGTCGTAAGTTTATACATGTATATGTTATATTTACCTCGATATAGCTCTTCTTGGTCGGTCCTATGGTATGTAATTCGTACACTGGCACGGATTTTTTGCAGTCATGTTCTCATATAAAACCCTGGTGCCAGAATATAAACGGCAACATGCATGCATATATAATGCATATTTACCTAATGTAACAACGTCAGAAGTAAAATTCCACACGTAACGGTGCTACTAACACAGTACCTTGAACTAACCGTATGACTGATGCTTGTGAGATAATTGCAGGATATTTGTGACCCGCCATATCAAATCCAGTCGTAAGTCGGGTTTTTTTTTTACCCTGTGCCAATGCATTCTCTTATATATGCATTGGCCTAACAACTTTTTACAATTTTAATACTTTGTTCTTGTGTTCTTTAACAATTTTATAATTTCACCCATACAGAGCCCCAGACAAACATGAGCAGACGACACTCTTCTATTTGCCTCTATATATGTGTGGGGCTCCCTGCAGGGTAATGGATGTTTTTTATTTTATGTCCTAAAATTTGCTGTAAGAAACATTTATTTAAAAAACAGGATAAAAAATTGTTAGGCCAAGCATTGTCTTATATATGCGAGGCGACCTATGGTCGACTCACATATATAAGAGAATGCATTGGCACAGGGTAAAAACAATCCCGACTTACCACTGGATTTGATATGGCGGGTCACACTTCAGGCACATTTCGATAGCATCGTTACTATTGGAACTACATAGTTACATGTAGTTATCTGTGGTACAGGTGCATTTTATAGGTATATTTTCATGTTATAGGTATACATTGTAGCGTTCTGTTCCGAAATACCTTCAAAGGAATGCCTGGTCAATTTGCGAGTGTATGAACGTGCCATTAATGGGTCTACAATAAAACTTTCTCTCCCGTTGTCATACTGCCGGTATATCGTAGGTTGATCATTCATTTATTAAAAGATTGGGTTATACCTCTTTGCTACTAGTTCTGTATGTTACAGTTTCGAAACAAACTTATGAAGGCTTGACCATGTACGTATATGGAAATGATCACGTTCGTCGTGTAAACTTCTGTGTTTATGCAGCATACGTTACAAGTTGCACTTGCGTGTGTCTAAACCTTGCTATTAACAGTAATACTCAAAAAACGGGATTTCGCATATCAAAAACAATTATCATAATAATTATGTTACTGCTACATCTAAATTTACTGACAAAAGTCTAGTTAAACACAACACCACAGCAAAGTCCAATAAATGGTAAATAACAGACAATGTAAATGCATTAATAAATGTTCATGAAAAACAGATTTATACTAAAATAGTACCACATGAACAGTGATGTTTTTTTAGTAACCCTTCCATGACTGGTGTTTCCTGATTGCGAAAACTCTGTGCCAATGCCAATTTTTGCTCAAGTCTATATTTTGGCGCCGGTGAAATACAGATTCATTACAATAAATATTGTTTGTGGATTGGAGCGATTTGATTGGCTGAGGGATGTGAACTTATCTATAAATGAAAATTATTGGCAAAATCGTCGTCCACCATGTTCACGATGATCCTCGCGACGTATACATATCGCAAGGAAGCATCGCTGATGGTAGATACTTTTGTATAGTTTACGCAACAGTAATAATGTTTTGTAGAAATCTATATTTTGTTGTGCCTCGATTAATATTCCCATAGCCGGGAATAAACACACCGACAAATAGTAATTTACTTTGTTATTTTTCCATTGTCCAACTACTGTGTATGTTGAAATTTAAGGAAGATGTTTTATGCACAAGATGTGGTCAAGTTTATAATGACACAGTCAAACATGTTTTTCACGACTGTGACTTTCTTAGCAACTCAAGAAATGACGCTTGGTATCGTTTTTTGTCCCATTTTCATATAGACTGTTTTATGTGTATTGATAGAATTCCTCCCTCCAATCAAATGCTCATGTTTATTGGACACATCCCAAATGCTCTATTCGACATAGCTGAAGATGCGCTCGCCATAGTCGATTTTTTCGTGCTAGAGGCCACGCAAATATGGCATTATTGGATAACTGGAATTCACGGCTGTGCATCAGAGATCGTCCTGAGAGACGTGATGTGAATTAAATACATGTATGCAAGCGATGTTTTCATGTTGAACAAGAATTAAGGCAATATCTTTAATTTAGTTTTGTATTCTTCTTATGCGTAAAAGCATTAGTCTCTTTTCATCTATGTTTACATTTTGTTTTCTGATATCGCGGTTTTCCCACGTTTTTCAGTCAATTTAAGTTGCCATGATGTAATTATGCATTCCTGTATAAAATATGTTTTTGCCTGTGGCAATTCATGTATTTGTATATATGTTTACAATTTATTGTAATTTTGTATCGAACTCTTCAAATATGGAGGATAATAAAGATATATAATAGTAATTGTTTTTCACAACAGTTGGTTTTTGTAATGAAATCCGTAAACCAAGTAACACAAAATAACACACTTATGGTGGTGTCGATATGTGCACTTGTCCCATATCGTTACAGTTGGAATTTCTCACCTTGCCACGTATACATGCCGGGACATCCAGCCAAAAAAATATTTCCCTGGAATGAAATAAGTGGTATTTTTCAGAGGCCAACGCCATTAGTTGAAAAACTATCTCGAAACAGCTGGGGTTAAAACAAAATTAATATTGGATTCCCTATCACAACGAAAGAGGAAGTAAAGACACATCCAAGAACAAGTTTATTGTCATTTTAAATGTGTCTTGACGTGTTGATACACCCTTATATCGCCAATGTTTTATCGCATAGTCAACACTAAATAACCCAACACAACTAGAAAATCATAATTATATTTTAATTAACATAATAATAAAGTTCCGGCATTGACATCGATATTATTGCGCTAAGTTAAGTCACTGTCCGTATCAATAATACACGTATGTCTGGTTTTAGAGGCTAATTGTGTGATAAATAGAGGATATGAAATGAGTGTTTCTCTCATATGATATTTATGAAACGAGTATAAGAATTTTCAGTTTTCTCGAGCCTCCGGCGAGAGAAAACTGAAAATTCGTGACGAGTTTCATAAATATCATATGAGAGAAACATGAATTACATATTCTATTTATCATATGACACCTATAAATTGATTATGATGTCCAAAACGCACACAAATCACTAAATAGCTATATGACATCGGCAGCAAAAGGTTAATGTGACGTCACGTCATTGCACCGGAAGCCCAATTACACCAGGTGAACTAGCAGAAATAATATGCACGCGAAGATATAGTTATTCTGTTCTCAGTTTGTGACATTATATCGTATGTTTATTAGATAAATACGAATTACATATTCTATTTATCGTATAACGATGTCCAAAACTATACATTTCAAGATTATAATTGCGAGAATTTCGGCATCGCGTTGATTGACGCGCACGAATTTGACCTGCATTTAGTTAGAGATGCGGCTTGGCTCAGGCTGCCATTCAGCCAATTAGAACACACTTTTTGTCAACAAACCAATCAAATTATCGGAAGGTGATATGAACTAGTAGTTCATATGAAATTGATTTATGACATACTTTCCAACGTAAATAATGATTGAGTCATATGATAAATTATCTTATTGCATGTGACCAACATATATTACGACTACTGGTATGGTGAGTTGATACATGTACATGCTATATGATAATGTATGATGTAGCGTGTAGCGAGGAACTACATGTATATTGTGAAGTCTACAACTTTCCAGGAGCCATTTTGCTGAGCCATCTCCTTATTGTTGCCGTTGTTATTTGTGTAGTAAATGCCATCGCGACGCTATATATACCTGTATCATTCACACTATATATACCTGTATCATTCACACTATATATACCTGTATCATTCACACTATATATACCTGTATCATTCACACTATATATACCTGTATCATTCACACTATATATACCTGTATCATTCACACTATATATACCTGTATCATTCACACTATATATACCTGTATCATTCACACTATATATACCTGTATCATTCACACTATATATACCTGTATCATTCACACTATATATACCTGTATCATTTACACTATATATACCTGTATCATTCACACTATATATACCTGTATCATTCACACTATATATACCTGTATCATTCACACTATATATACCTGTATCATTCACACTATATATACCTGTATCATTCACACTATATATACCTGTATCATTCACACTATATATACCTGTATCATTCACACTATATATACCTGTATCATTCACACTATATATACCTGTATCATTCACACTATATATACCTGTATCATTCACACTATATATACCTGTATCATTCACACTATATATACCTGTATCATTCACACTATATATACCTGTATCATTCGCACTTATTTTAAAAAGATAACTCTACTGTGTACTGTCTACTGTGTAGTTTGCTACTCACCGGGAGCCATTTGGCTGAGAAGCCAGCCATCGCCATCCCCTTTGTGTAGCCGTTGCTATTTTTGTAGTTAAGGCCCGCCTCAAGCGACACAATCTCTCTGTAGACTTCACTTTTATCACTATAGCGTGGTGCTAACGTGTAGCATCGCCCTATAACGTACTGATTATTATCGAAAACATTCGAGAAATCCGTGTTGTCTATGTTCGTCCATTTTGGTGAGCAAAACTGTAATGGAGTAAATAATATCTATTGATATGACAATTTCGTTATAGGTAATTCGAAAACTCCCGCCTGTTAAATCACCACTCCCGCCTGTTAAATCATAACTCCCGCCTGTTAAATTATCACTCCCGCCTGTTAAATCATCACTCCCGCCTGTTAAATAATAACTCCCGCCTGTTAAACCATAAACCCGCCTGTTATATCATCACTCCCGCATGTTAAATCATCACTCCCGTCTGTTAAATCATCACTCCCGCTTATTAAACCATAACTCCCGCCTGTTAAATTATCACTCCCGCCTGTTAAACCACCACTCCCGCCTGTTAAACAATCACTTCCGCCTATTAAATAATCACTTCCGCCTGTTTAGTCATCACTTCCGCCTGTTTAATCACCACTCCCGTCTGTTAAATAATCTCTCTCGTCTGTTAAATCATCACTCCCGCCTGTTAAACCATCACCCCCGCCTGTTAAATCATCACTCCCGCCAAGTAAAATCTGTCTGAGCCAGTGTTGAATTTTAATGCAGATAGAGTTCGATTAATGTTAATGTAGAAGAAAACAATTATCAGGAGAAGTTTTTTGTTCGACAATTCTTGGCTTGGTGCAGCAATATGAGCGTCAACATACGATGATGTTTTGTCACTAATGCTGCGGACTGGTGTGTAGGGGAGACTTCAAGCCCCACCCTACCACGTACATACAATTGATTATGGGACACTGTCGAGACATTTGTCTTGTCTATGTTCGTCCATTTTGGGGAGGAAATCTGTAACGAAATAAATACTATACAGTAATATCTATTTTATTTTAGATATTTTATTAGAAACCGTATACAATTTTTTTTTTCAGCTGTCCGCAAACAAATATAGACAACTATGTTCATGTGTTTTACAGTATAATGTGTGATGATAATACAATTTAAGAATGTTATGTTCGTTTATTGCGCACAATCTAAATTCCAGTTGGATGAGTGACATTCATCAACTGTTGCTGATACAGTCAGTAAATAGAAAACAGATATAATATGTGTTGACGAGTAGCGCAGTCGCATATAATATGGCTATAATCTGGCACTATAGATAAGTCGACTAGATGAGCAGATGAGAATACTTGCACTCCTCACTGCCGGATATTTTCCCACCACCCGTATGTGATGTACAATGATGTCGATGAACGACGTCTGACAATTGACGTCATCGGCCGCTTTTGTAAGTATTGTATATCATTAAAAAAGCCATTACATATTTAATTATCTCCCACTAGTTATGAATAGGCGCTTGGTTTCCGGATAATTTGACAGCGCGCCAACAAAATATCCCGCGCGTCTTTACATTGATTCTGGCGGATTAATACTATTTGAAAAGCCGCGCATGACACAAACGCCAGATAATGTAAAATGATTGCTATGATCATTAAAATTAAATTCTTGTTCAACTGCGTTGCAATAAAGAAAATAGACACAAAAATAAAGAGGTAAATTAGCGACTATATTGTCCGTCGCCAGCCAGAGCGCGCCATACTGTCGTATACGGTTGTGAAGCGTCTCAGCCAAGGCTGTAAATGTACACATTTTGCAGCATATTTTAATGATTCTCATTTGCTAAAAAGGCATAAATCTCTATGTTTGTTAATGTGACATACAAGATCTTCAACTCGTTATGTCGGGATATAAGATATTATGAAACTCGTTTGATACATTTGATTCAAGCTCGCCTACAACTCGTTGTGAATCAAATTTATCAAAGGAGTTTCACAAAATCTTGTATTCCAACATAAATCGTTGGAAATGGTCTATATATCGGGTAATCCTAATGAGTCAAAGTCAAAGTCATCAGGAAGAGTAAATCGCTTTACTATAAGAATATTTTCAATGAAAACAGGGGCAACATGAAAGCCACTTGGAAAATCCTTAGAAGTATAATCGGCAAGAATAAATCGTCAGTCATACCACCAAACGAATTCATCAACAACGGCGAACGCATATCTGACCCAAAAGAGATTGCATCCCATTTCAATTCATTCTTTGTTATTGTTGGACACAACATAGTCAACTCGATACCTCATACTGAAAACTCACATGTAGATTATCTTACGGGCCATTATCCACATATTTTTAAACTTCTCCCTACAAATGAGCAAGAAGTAATCATAACAGCATTCAAAATAAAACCAAAACATACTCTTGATTTAAATAATATTTCCAGCAAACTTATGAAAGTAACAATTAATGAAGTAGCACAACCACTAGTCCACATAATTAATCGTTCATTCAAAGTGGGGAAATTTCTAGATGACATTAAACTGGCGAAAGTTATTCTAGTCTTTCAATAATTATCGACCGATAAGTATACTTCCTATATTTTCCAAAATTATGGAAAAAATAATGGCCATCAGACTCAGAGACTTTCTTAACGACAATGATATATTGTACGAACACCAGTATGGTTTTCGTAGCAAACACTCAACCTACCATCCAATAATTCAACTCCTAAGTTCAGTTGCACAAAATAATGACCAAATATCTAGAGATTCAACATTAGCATTATTCGTTGATTTTTCGAAAGCATTTGACTCTATAAATCATGAAATACTCTTATCTAAACTATCCCACTATGGAATTATAGGTCTTACAAACGACTGGTTTCGTAGCTATTTAGTTAATAGACAACAATGTGTATGCTTTAAAAATACCCTCTCTGAAACTTTAGATGTTAGTTGTGGAGTGCCCCAGGGGTAATTTTAGGACCTCTTCTTTTTCTAATTTACGTTAACGACATGAAAGATGCAACCACCCTCTCGCTACTTTCATTTGCTGACGACACAACCCTATATACATATGGTAATAACACACAAGACTTAAAAGCGTATATGAATACCGAAATAGCAAAATTCTTCGAATGGTGTTGTGCAAATTATATACAAATAAATCCTTCAAAATGTAAATATATTCTCTTTCATCCTATGAACAACTCGCATAGGGGCGATAATCTATCACTTAGGATCAACAACACCGAAATTACACAGGTTGGTAACACGAGACACGAACAATCATTAACATATTTAGGTGTGAAATTGGATGAAAATTTGAAATTTCATCATCACATAAATCATGTGTGCGCTAGAATTGCCAGCGCAAATTATAGTCTGAATAAAATTAAGCACTTCTTACCACGCGAAGCACTCAAATCGTTATACTATGCAATAGTTCACAGTCATTTGATGTATGCTATACATATATGGGGAAATTCGAATAAAAGTGATAGAGTATTCAAACTGCAGAAAAAATCCATGCGCATAATAAACAATAAAAAATACAATAGTCACACAGATCCGCTATTTAAAACAAATGACATTTTAAAATTTAATGATATCTATACCCTGCATTAAAATCTCATTGTGCATGACTGGTTTCATGACCAGTTACCAAATTCATTTGAAAATTTCTTCACAAGTTCCCAAAATGACACGCGACAAGATGGTAAGCTCAAATCTGGGACACCGAAAAGTGTCTTCTCGGAAAACTTACCAGAACACTATCTTCCGAAGATGTGGAATTCCCTGGACGACAAACTAAAACGTCTTCCAACACGAACAATGTTCAAAAATGATTACTCTCGAAATAGGCTATCTTCATATCAACTGAATCCCAAATGTACATACAAAAATTGTCCTGACTGCAACGATGTGTAATAAGTAGTATAATATTCGTATAGCGATAACTGACATTGTATAACAAGAGAGAAGGATAGATAATACATGTGCATCATCACCCTATCGCAGGAAATACATGAATGTATTATTCGAATGCCTTGTCCGACCCATTGGTTAAACAATTATCATGGTTCTCCGCTGGCCTCATCCACATATCCATACTCCACATGCTTGTACTTTACATACCATATCACAAACTGAGCGATGAACGGTGAACGACAAACGAATTATACTATTATTTATTAAAAAACAGACATTTATATACCAATTTTTAAAGTTAACAAGACAAAACCTAGATAAATTAAAATTATTATTACATGTATAGTTATATTACTTTTCAACGGGGACGGCAGGTAGACAACCTTCTTGGTTATGCTGTCCCCGATAGCTCATTGAATGTTATACTATTACATTGTGTATATAATTGTAAATATCATATGAATGAGTTATGAATAAATAATCATAGTCATAGTCATAGTCAACTGTAACAAACTGTTGTTTTTACTGGAAAAGCGTTGATCGTCTAGCTCATGTTACTGTTTGTCAAATTTTGAAATTACCAGATAGATGTACTACTACACAAATTTCACAGTTTATGTATTTCACGGTGTATGTATGGTCATTTGTACCTTAGAGCTAACTTTGTTACTAAGTTTTATGTGGTGATTAATAACTTACATTGTCAGCAACGTTTATTGCACGTTATCTGAAATATGTTTCTTGTACTGGAATGGTCATTTCGTTCGAGCTGTGGAAGGTGAATACGCGACTTTGGTTGGTTGAAATAGCTTCGGGTGACTTCGCGCGCGAGCTCCTAATTACTTCCACATTGCACCTCCCTGTCATAATTTCTTTGAAATTTGACGTTAAATATTCTTTTAAGAAGAATACAATGTCAGATCAACTTGCAATGTATGAACACAATTAAACACATGGTGAGATATATAGAGGATATATACACTTGGATATTTAAATTATCTCGTGAGTGATAACAAAAACAATATTCAACAAAAGAGTATAGATGTTCTATATATAGAGTATAGAAGAGTAAAAAGTGCAAATTTGTTTTTCCCAGCACAGCAATAGTGCAGCGGCCGAATCGAAAAAGAGCTCTAGTTTTCGAGATACCCCTACCCACGGTAGAACAAGTTAAAACTAACTTTTTTAAAAGGAGAAATATATACTCTTTACGAAAATGATAGTGAAAAATAACGGAATTGGTGGTGGCTATTCTCAAATTGACGATGAACGATACCCACCAGTGACTTTTCCCAGAAAGTAACGATTTTGGTAAAGTGAGTCCTGCGGCTATGTCCTAAGTTATTTGCCCACATTGTTGGTGTTAAAATGACTACAGCATACCATATTTGTACCTGATATGCAAGAAGTGTTGTTTAATTTGGATTTTCGTGCCATTTGGAGCCGAAACATTTATTTTTTGTTGAAAAATCACTCTTTTTCAAAAAAAATATATTTTTCGAACATTATTATTCAAACGTTAATTGCAATAATATTGAAATATTTAGGTCATATGGTGTAGTAGTTATCAAGCAAGCATGTGAAGAAAGAAGTTAACAACAATTATTGAACGGTTTGCGAGATATTGGATTTTAGCTACCCCTCCCCCAAACACGTTTTTGGTTGAAAAAAATACATATTTTTGATGTCATTACAAACATTTTCGAATTGATCTGAATGGGACCCAATATGAATATTGTACTGAAATTGTTGTCCAGAGATGCCGTTTAATCGATTACAGATGTGTTCAGGCTTTCAGACCCCCAGTTACAACAACAACAATTATTTTATTGATAACAGTTAATTTTGCATGCATTAACATCGATGTTAAGTAGTAAAACCTTTGTTATAAACAACGTGACCAACTATATAACATATGGCTCAGTAGTTATTTGGACAACACAAGTAGAAAGAATTTGACAGAAATTGAAAAATAACGGAATAGGTGGTGGCTATTGTCAAATCGACGGTGAGCGACACCCTCCAGTGACTTTTCCCAGAAATTAACGATTTTGGTAAAGCGAGCCCTGTGGCTATGTCCTAGCCTATTTGCCCATATTGTTGGGGTTAAAATTACTAAACCATACCATACTTCTACCTGATATGAAAAAAAGTGTTGGTTAATTTAGATTTTCCTGCCATTTGGAGCCAAAATATATATTTTTTGCTGAAAAATCGCACTTTTTCACAAAAATATTATTTTTCGAACATTATCATTCAAATGGATATTGTTATAATGCCCAAATATTTAATTCTTATGGTGATGCAGTTATCTGCCAAGCATATGCAGAAAGAAGTTAACAGAAATTTAGAACAATTTGCGAAATAATGGATTTTAGCTACACCTCCACCAAACACGTTTTTGGTCGAAAAATTACATATTTTTTACAAAATTTCCCAATTGATCATACTGGGACCCAACATAATTCTTTTGCTGAAAATTGAGCCCGGGGACATTGCTTAAGTGATTAAAGACGTGTTCAAGCCTCCAGACCACAAATTACAACAGCAACGCATTTTATTTGCTATTACATACAATAAGTGTCGCATATCAATCAACCAATCAATAGTTTATTCTCAAAAAACCAATAATGGTATACAGAGATTACAATAATTGGACAGCAAAAGCATTGAAACCCTGCTGAGCGCGATATTTACCACCTCCAGACCGTCTGCAATCTCACGGCGACGGGCGTATCAATGACGAAAACAACATTATCTGTGTAGCATTGCGTCCAATCAGCTCCATCGAAACTATATCATTGTATCCAATCAGTTCCAACTGGATTACATCCTAATTTTCCCCATACAATCTCCCTCCCAGATAAATTGTTTACCTCCGGATAGAACTACCACATACTTATATATCGCATAGTTTCGGCCACAATATATGTTGATATTGAATTCATAATCCCTTCAGTACATGATGTGTTCAAGACCTCAAATAGGGTAGGGGTACATACAACAGTGAACATTTGCCAGCCGCTAAAATTGTTGTGGAGTGCCACATGATGCAGACGTTCGGGAACCAATGTATATTCTGATAAAAACTAACCTTTGGTCAAGCCCTAAATTAATATTGGGGTCATATCATTTCACCATGTGGTGTCTTCCAAGACTTCAAATAAAGTAGGGGTCCTCAAAATTTTGCCTTTCTTATTTTCCAGTCACTTTTCGTTAAGTGCTCATTCTTTCAGAACCCAAATCCATCTATTTACATTGTTTACGTCCTTGAACAATTAACTCGCCATTGTCCATACACGCAGTCAATGATGATATCGTTCCAATCCAATACAAACATTGAAAAATCGCATTATTTATTTTTCAGTCGCTTTTTGTAAAGTGTCCCCGACTTTCGGGTATTAACCCATCTATAACAATTGTGTATTTCTTTATAGAATAGCCATTTGTCCATATCGTCGTTTGACCATGAGGGCACATCCATTCAGTTCGTGGTAGGTTCAATGGTTTACATGGGGTACGGGTCCCTTAAAATTCGCCTTCATTGTTTGCCACCTGCTTTGTGTAAGGTGCCACGGTGTTCTCGCGAACGGCGGGCTCGCGAGACCATTGTCATTCGGCCACAATCTCGGGTTATATGGATAGCTTATGCCTTGAGCTAGTGTTGTGTTCAAGACTTCAGATAGGGATGGAGTCCCCTGAGAGTAAAATTTAGCCCTTTCATTTGCTGACCATTTGTTGTAAAGTGCCACAGGCTATCGGGAACCATCTCATCCATAACAGGTTCGTATTGCCAGATAATAATCCCATTTGTCCACAACTTCAGTTAACATTGAGAGCATATCATTTTGTTAAGACTTCAAGTTGGATAGTGGGGTCCTCAAGACATAGAAAATTCGCCTTCTTGTTTGCCAGCCGCTTTTTGTAAAGTGTTCCAGGATTTTGAGGAAACCAAATCACCCACATATCAAGTAATAATTCCATGACAGCAATACCTTTCGAATACACACTCAGCTAAGTATGAGAGAATATAACTTCAGATCATGCTCTGATCAAGATATTAAATGTGTTAATGGGGTCCTCCCAAAACAGTGAGTATTCGCCTTTCTCTTTCATCAACAATTTTTGTAAAGTGACCCAGACATTCAAGACCGTGGTATACTATACTCTTTATATAGCGTAAATTTCTCTACACACGCAGTTAATAATGGGAGCACATCCTTTCGGTTCATTGTGTGTCCCGAGACTGCAAATGGGGTAGTGTGGCCTAACACATTACATTTCGTATTTGCCAGCCGCCTTTTGTAAAGTGTTCCAGGATTTCGAGAACAAAACCACCCATACAAATTGTAAATAATACATGAGAGCATATAGATTCGGTTCAGTGTGTGCTAAAGAGTTTAGAAGGGTTATGGGTACCCAAAACAGTGAGATTTCGCCTTCTCTTTGCTAGCCACTTTTTGTAAAGTGCCCCAGACATTGGGAAGCCAACTAACCCACCCATCGTGCAATGAAGAGGTATATTTCCGGAATTACATACCATTTGTCCACACCCCAGTTTATATTGAGAACATGTCCATCCATTAGTGTGTTTAAGACTTTAAATGGGGTAGGGTGCTCAAAGAAAATATTCAGCTTTTGTTTTTGCCAGCCGCCTTTTGTAAAGTACCCTAGGATTTTGGGAACCAAACTACCCATATGACATGTATATTCCCTGATAGCACTACCTTTCGTTCACATTGTGATTTAATAATAAAAGCATGAATATTCGGCGCATGGTGTGTTCAAGAGTTTAAATGGGCATATAAAGGGGTCCCACAAAAAAAAAAATATTCGCCTTTGGAGTTTGCCATCCGATTTTCGTAAAGTGCTAAAGGCTTTCGGGATCCAACCAACCCATCCACCAACACCATGTATGCGCCCCGATATTACTAGTTTTGCCCACATCCTCAGTTAATGTTTACAGCAATCATTTCAGTTCGTGAGTTTTTCAACTTTAACACTTCAATTGTGTAGGGGGCCTAAAACAGCAAATTCGTCTTTCTTATTTATCAGCCACTTTGTGTAAAGCGGCACATGCACAACCCATCCATACAAATTATGTATTCTCTGATAGAACTACACTCCCGTCACACTCTCGGTTAATTGTAGAGAATTAGAGATCATATAGCTTAATTTCGTATTGCGTTGAAGTCTTTAAATTGGGTAGAGTGTTCTTGAAAAATATAGCAAATTCGCCCTTCATATTTGCCAAGCAAAGTGCCACACTGTTTCGGGAACAAACCCATCCATAAACATTGTATATTTCCTTATTAGGATCATATTTTGTTCAGTTCGTGGTGTGTTCAGGACGTCTAATAGGGTGGGGGAGCAACAATGATTTTGTTCTGTATGATTATGTTAGTCTATATTATGTGTCGTTTAGAACAAATACTTCAGTTGCTCAAAGTCGATATGTATTAATATAAAATTACATGTCATACATAAGATATTGTGTTGTTGTTGTAACTGGGGGTTTAATTGGAAACCTGAGGTCATCTAAAAACCAGGCTCGCGGTGTCTACGGATCAGGTTTTCATCACACGAATAATGATTAGATGCTCATTAGAATAATTTAGAAAGGTCTGTCTTGTTATCATAAATATTTAGTTTTTCTACCAAATCGCGTCCGGGGGAGCGGTATCTAATTCCAATATCTTGAAAACCGTTGACAATTTCTGTCAAATTCTTTCTACTTGTGATATCCAGATAACTACTGAGCCATATGAATTATATAGTTGGTCACGTATTGTTTACAACAAAGGTTTTAGTACTTAACATCGATGTTAATGCATGCAAAATTAACTGTTATCAATAAAATAATTGTTGTTGTAACTCAGGGTCTGAAAGCCTGAACACATCTGTAATCGATTAAACGGCATCTCTGGACAACAATTTCAGTAAAAGATTCATATTGGGTCCCATTCAGATCAATTCGAAAATGTTTGTAATGTCATTATCAAAAATATGTATTTTTTTCAACCAAAAACGTGTTTGGGGGAGGGGTAGCTAAAATCCAATATATCGCAACCCGTTCAACATTTTTGTTAACTTCTTTCTTCATAGGCTTGACAGATAACTACTACACCATATGGACTAAATATTTCAATATTATTGCAATATCCGTTTGAATGATAATGTTCGAAAAATATAATTTTTTTGAAAAAGAGCGATTTTTCAACAAAAAATAAATGTTTCGGCTCCAAATGGCACGAAAATCAAAATTAACCAACACTTCTTGCATATCAGGTACAGATATGGTATGCTGTAGTCATTTTAACGCATACAATGTGGGCTAATAACGTAGGACATAGCCGCAGGGCTCACTTTACCAAAATCGTTAATTTCTGGGAAAAGTCACTGGTGGGTATCGTTCATCGTCGATTTGAGAATAGCCACCACCAATTCCGTTATTTTTCACTATCATTTTCGTCTACAGTATATATTTCTCCTTCAAAAAAAGTTGGTTTTAACTTGTTCTACCGTGGGTAGGGGTACCCGACCACTTTTGTCGTTTGGCCGCTGTACTACAATGATAATGAGCTTGTGCATATACACATAATTCTATTTTCAGACAGAATGACTGAGGGATAAAGGTGCTAACATCATAGTATGCTTAACCCTTTACCCAACAGAACGGCCCTATGCCAATGCATTCTCTTATATATGCGAGTCGACCATAGGTCGCCTCGCATATATAAGAGAATGCATTGGCTTAACACATATTAAAAATGATCAAATTGTTAAAGAATGTAGAAAAATATTATAAAAATTGTTAAAAAATGTAAGACAAAATTCTAAAATTGTTAAAGAATGTAAGAAAAAATGGTAAAAGGTGTTAAAAAAAAGATTGTTTTTAGGTCAATGCATTCTCTTATATATGCGAGGCGACCTATGGTCGACTCGCATATATAAGAGAATGCATTGGCACAGGGCATAACTGTAACCATCACAATGTGGTCAATGAACCGGTTCCAATGATATCCATATTTGTATAGTGTTATTGAGACAGACCGAAGATATTTTAGGCTGTTGAAGCTTTATTTGGGCGTTTTTGGCCGTTTTGTTGTGTAAAGGGTCAACAAAGCAATTAATTGACCACATATCACATGTTCAACCCGAACGGGAAGTAACTCTAGTTTAATGTGGTCAAGCGATGTTAAACCTTTACCCAACATAACGGCCATGTGCCAATGCATTATCTATTATATATTTTGAAAGATCTGTGTATGTGTAAGTTTATGTGTAAGTTTGTGTGTGTGTTTGAAATCGATGGACTCGAAAACGACTAAGCCAATTTCGATAAAATTTGGTATTTTAGGGTATTTTCGGCCGGAGACGAACATAGGCATATTTATTTGTCCGTGCGAGGTCAACTTTTCACGTGCGGAGGTCAAATCTATTTTTACGCCGTTTTGCGCTAATATATTTCAGTTCGGTGCTCACAAATCGATACGATATAGCGCGAATAATAAATTGCCAGTCATATAATTTGCACGGTTAGAATCTGTGTGGCTTCATCTTTCCAACGATATATAATATGTATGTATCCGTTTTAGTTATCTGCCTCAATTATTAGGGACAAGTGGTACGATCTTTTATCAGGATAAAATCAATGCGTAACTTCTATGACGTCGTCAGAGGTCATAAAGTTAGATTACGTTAACTCTCACCCTGCCGATGCATTTGACTGTGTCGCGTTAACTCATCACCGGCCGAGGTATCCGCAAATGACATTGGGCTATATATCTCGTAAACGGGTGTAGCTATCGACTTGAAATTTGGTATGTGAATGTATCTTGCCCCGGATACGAATTTTATCGGGTCGCCGAGCACGTGCGACACCAGCTTCGCGCATGCGCAGACCAGATCTAGGAAACGGGTGGAGCAATCGACTTGAAATTTGATTTTTGAATAGCCCGGACGAAGTCGGGTCACCTTCTAGTCTTATATATGCGAGTCGTCCATAGGTCGCCTCGCATATATAAGAGAATGCATTGGCTTAACACATATTAAAAATGATAAAATTGTCAAAGAATGTAGGCCAATGCATTCTCTTATATATGCGAGGCGACCTATGGTCGACTCGCATATATAAGAGAATGCATTGGCACAGGGCATAACTGTAACCATCACAATGTGGTCAATGAACCGGTTCCAATGATATCCATATGTGTATGGTGTTATTGAGACAGACGGAAGATATTTTAGGCTGTTGAAGCTTTATTTGGGCTTTTTTGGCCGCTTTGTTGGGTGAAGGGTTAACCCATATAATACCGAATCATTTTAATTTCAGCGCGGAAGGATACGAGTGAGCTATTGATATCTCACTAGACGGAAAACGGTTTTTATCAGATGCAAAAATACTATTATTTGATAGCTTAGCATATAATAAAACATGTTCTTAATGCTGCACCGTCACAATCGTTACATGTGTGTAACGCGTAAGAATACCATGGACCATAGTGCATGTTATGACACATTGGAATTGATAATTTCACACCAAAGTGATTATTTAGAGGACTTAAACTAAATGGGTGGAATGGCGTGAGCCGTGAGTCCCGTGATCAACAAAAACCGATAAATAACGCTAAAGAAAGTATTTGGCCATGGATCGATACAACGAAACAATCGAGAGTTTGTGAATCTACGAACCACGGGAAAATATAATAACCCACCAATGCTAATCTACTATTTGCTATCTATATATATATATATACTAGCAGGGTTACCCAGGTTAAAGTGATGTGAAACCCTCTGTGGATATTTGGAGGGAATAGAGAATACTCCTGCTCTCAAAGTGTTACACGTATTCTCATAAATTGTATATAAGGATTAACTGTCATGTGGACTGTTTTTATGGAGATGTAACGGTGAGGTAAGTGGACATAACTTGTGTAAAACCCGAAGGGTTTTTACATACAAGTTATGTCCACTTACCTCACCGTTACATCTCCATAAAAATAGTCCACATGACAGTTAATTCTTATATTTATATACATTTAGCGAAAAAGCCACTTTTGTAAATATATTTAAATCGAAAAGTGTATCGTGACAAGATCAGCCCAAAATACCCAATAGCACCCTTGGCAAAAGTTAATAGGAACAATTTCTCTTCATGTTGAAACCCGATGATGTATTAAGTCAATCCTGCGCGAGTTAAAATGCGCCCAAAGCATTACGCGTTCGTTTTTCCAAACCTAATGACGTATCGATGGTGTTATTAGCTTGGTGTTATGAGGCGTTGCGCATTCACCGAGAAATAACTGCAACTAGCCACGTGGGCGCCGACCAATCAGAATGCTGGATTTAGTGATGACAACACTTAGTGTGTAAATATATCCAAATGGCTTCACAAAACATGAGTCTTACACATGGAATATAAGTAGTGGCTCACCTTGTCAGGTCCGAGCGATTATCATTTTGTTTATCTCGTTTAATCCGTCCCACCAATAAAGAAGTATTTATTTATTTATTTACAACTGCATATACGTCAGACGTTATAGCATGAACCATGAACATCATAAACACATCAGTTCGAAAACATAAAAGACGACAATTGTGTTTTACATAGAGATGTATCAATCAATCAATCAATCTAGTTCATCATATCTTCATGAAGATACAGATGTTTTAAAGATATGTCCAGGTGCTCCTCTGTTCTGGTGCTATATACTGGCTAATCATTTTCAGTTTAAAAGAATGATGTTATGCAAGTATAGCAGCTACATGTGCCAAGCACAGCGATACTTTGAGTTGTTTATGTTAGGCGATGAGTCTGTTCTAAAAATGAAAGAAATTCTCTGCAACGGGAAGATATGCCCTTGTCAGATGTCACTATTGGAGGATCCTGAAAAGTCACGTGCTACTGACTGCGTTTTCCTTTATCTCAGAGGTAACCACATTTGACTGCACACTGCGACCACTATTTTTGAACAGGCCTGCTCTACATTTCCATATCTCTTGGCAATTGTAACTTTTTTTGTGGAAACTATATTGAATGGGACAGACTCAATCATGTTATAATATATACATGAGCCATTCTTATATGCAATCCTCTGACGATTCAATGTCCCTCAGTTTGAAAGAATATAGGTATCTCTTAAATAGATTGATATAAATATACTTTTAATGCTTTCTTCTGTGTATCTGTGCTGCTAGATCATTATGGGAAAGCCCTGATGTCCATCCCCATATAAATATGACAGTTGAGAAGATATAATTGTTCAAGTGACTTAATTCGGTCACCATTTGTCGCGATTGTGAAATTGGATTGCCAAAACTCCTTAGAACGACATGGAGATGGCCTGGGAGATGACTATATATAACTTTGTTGGATATCGGCGAATTGAACAATCCAAATATGATTTAATTCATCATATCATTAGAGAAGAACGTGAATGAATTTGGTGGAATCAGTGCTAAATATATTTGTATCATCTTTGTTGCAACTTCCCTCGTGCATGACTTGAACCGCGCCACTTTTGTCATATTTAAACCACGTCTATTAGACTCATGCATGCATTATATAATGGAGATAATTATATTTAAGTTTTGTGGTAATCGGCAACTAAACAAATTCTTAAAATAGTTATTACCCCCCCCCCCCCCACATCTCTTATCTATGCTAATCCATCGTTGCGCCAAATTAAGTCACCACTGCTAATACATTAGTATCCTCTACATAGAGATTGGCTTCTAAAACTATAATAACTCACCAATGCGAATTCATTATTTTCTGCTATATCGAGAGTTGCTCCTAAAAATTGGCCTTTTTCTGACGTCAAGTTTTTGTATTCTTGTGCTGAGAATAAAAAAAAAGATACTGTAAACAATAATTTAAAAATGTCTTGTATTATCCCTGTTAATGTCACATTGTTTGTTGTACAATATTTTATCTCACGTGACTATCTAATCCGTAACCACGCTTGCGATTGGTTGCTTGACATTCACTATTATCGATAGAGTATGACCAAATTAGCGTAATGAACCACCCACAGCTAAGGGGCGTTTACATTGCTGTATATCTGTTATATAGATTTGTGTGAACTCACGTGTCGCAGATTACTGTGATCACATTATGATTACTGATACTGAACGCGCGCTCATCAGTACTCTGGTAATTGACAATTTAACCCTTTACCCAACAAACCGGCCAAAACCGGCCAAATAAAGCTTCAACAGCCTAAATTATCTTGGGTCTGTCTCAATAAAACCATACAAATATGGATATCATTGGAACCGGCTCATTGACCACATTGTGATGGTTATAGTTATGCCCTGTGCCAATGCATTCTCTTATATATGCGAGTCGACCATAGGTCGCCTCGCATATATAAGAGAATGCATTGGCCTAAAAAAAATCTTTTTTTAACACTTTTTACCATTTTTTCTTACATTCTTTAACAATTTTATAATTTTTAATGTGTTAAGCCAATGCATTCTCTTATATATGCGAGGCGACCTATGGTCGACTCGCATATATAAGAGAATGCATTGGCACAGGGCCCTTCTGTTGGGTAAAGGGTTAATATGAGTCGTGTTAGTTTAGGCCTGACAAAAACAATGAATCAACTATCAGCAGTCCAAATCAGTTTATTCTTCAATGTGTACATGCGATAACCGGAATTGGAATCGGAAAAAGTGGAATCTACGACTCGAAATATACACCAGGGTAAGCGTTTTTGCTTCTAATTATTCTCTCAGTACTATAACATTTTTATGAGATGGTATTTTGCATAGCATATATATTTTCAATCACACACAACAGACGAGTTTTATCGGATGATTTGATGTTGTCGAGAAATAGAAAGCGAATTTATAAAAAATATGTAAATAACTCTCTCTTCCACTTCACTGTGTATGTTCACATATACTAACTGATATTTACGCACGTTTTGCAAGTGTTGTATTTTTCCACTGCTCTAGCGGTTCCATACGTATATAACATGTTGCCACTTTGGCGACACTTGTCACTAAAAATTGAGTTTGTTCTAGCATGTTGGCGTACGCCAATATGCTTGGAAGTGTACAGCAGCATGCGAATTTAGATAATTACCAAGTGTACTGCATCAAGTCCTAATAGTTGCAATACAAACAATATGGGCGCTTACTGGCACAGTAATTGTTCATACTGAGATAATCATAATGAGTGAACGCCACATTGTTTCTCATTTCAGCCCGAAATATATCCAACTGTGTTCAACTGATGTTCCTGTGAATACGAGGGAAATACATTTGGCGAAGCTGTTGGACACTCCACAGGGAAACATCAGAATGAAAACATAGAAAGAAAACAACAAGCAAACAACCACAGTACTATCATTTTCCATCATTCCGTGAGCAGGTTCGGACAACATAACTATCCACGTGTCCTGCGGTGACGCTCAACCAAAAGATTCGCCCACCAAGAAGATTACCATTTCAGATCGAACTTTGACCAAAAGTAGAAACATTTGCTGTTGTCTAACCGTGGACTAGCATTAATTTTGAAATATATAACTTTGTTTCCAACCAAAATTTTAAATAAAAATGGCTTTTACAACAGTGATTCAGTCATCATTCATATTTTAGACAGTAAACTGAAATCGACTATTTTGTTTTCCAACAAAAGTGTAAGTGGATTTAGTTGGAATATTTCAACAATTAGAGGCATTTTTTGCTACTGGTTTATACATGTCGAACTAAACCACACTTAGACTACTAGTATTGTTGGAAATATATATATATATATATATATATTGAGCGTTTCCCTGGGTTAGAAATTTTGGTGTTCAAGGGGGTGGGGTAAACAAAATCAAGATTTGACACCAACATAAAATAAACAAATCCACGTTCCTGGATATGTGTTGATATAAGAGACAACCCTTCTGTCAGTTAATCCCAACATGATGGTCAACCCCGTGCACGAGCGTACTCGTGACTATCAACTGAGAGATAAAAAGAATAAATACTACTATCAAATGGAAACACTGTATTTGTGTATCAGTTTTACATAGCGTTTCGTGTTTATTCAGACTAAGTCTTGATCGCCATATGTAATATTTCTTACATCTGCTGCACTGGTATCTGGGAGTTGGTGCAACTCCGATCCTCCGCGTGGTGTTCCATATTGAATTTGGTGGAAAACGTCCCAGAAGGGACAAGGGAAATATGGTGCATCTGCATCTGAATAGCATGTTTTTTCTGTGTCTCTTCAAATACCCCGGTGCCTTGAAGTTGTTTATACATCTTTTACACTGGTCGATGGCGATTCCAGCATATGACGCTTTGTGATAACGTAACTTTGACGGTTTGCACAAACCATATATACATTGCACGTGTGCTCATCTGCTTTGTGTGTTGCGATTTCTCATGCAGCATATAGCCTGCTGAATGATCAGCCACAATAGTCACACACCTGGGAGCTTTCTGGTTCTTTATCTTGATCCGGATTATATGCAGCGATGATGTATGTGTTTTTATTTGACGTCTCAGATTATACAGTCTGGTTGTGCTGTGCGTACATTCCGAACATGTGTACGCTGCTGTCCGCTTATGAGCCACGTCCATCGATTCGTCCGATGGAACTACTGTATGACGACTGAAACGACTGTATTTACAGCAATAAGCGTGCCACAAACAAAAAGCAAGCTGGTCATCACTTAACTCGCATGCTTTTTATTTGTCATAACCTGAATAGAATAGAAACGGTTTGCCGGGTTCACAGGCCTCGAAAGGAAGGTATGATATCTCTTTCGCACTTTGACAGAATGAACACAAACTACGGTACAGTCAGTTACATGTGTATTACGTAGGCATACACAACATGCATATTCAAACAATAAACCGTCTACCATATCACTCGCTTTAGTGAGAAGTTCACTTCCCATGTGCATGCCCAAATCAGTGCGCAAGGCCTAGATTTGTGTTTTTAAAACATGATGCCGTGCACCGAACTCGCATACTGCAGTACAGGTGTCCACTATATACATGTACATTAGCATACTGCCGTACACCTGGCTTTTTTAAATCGGATTGTTTGCCAAGAAAACTGCCTTATTGATACCAGATACGTTATATATAACGTAGATCAAATCACCATATATCTATTATACCCATTGTTTTGTTAAATTTATGCGCTATTCTATTTTTCCTCATTGTTAAACAAAATTAGATGATCATTTTTTCGTGCGAGTATTTCCCTAAATTGTCAATTGACGAATGAACCTTGCGATTTATGTCAAAGTGACAATAACTACCATTAACTACAGCATATATTCCGTGCACATTATGATGTTCGTATTTGTAAAGTCTCAAGTCTGCGAGAAAAAGCCTGATATCTGCACCCACTGTAGCAAAAAAAAAAGCACTCGAGCTGCTAACTGTTTCCGGTGTCGTATGTGCACAGTGTTCTTACACATGTTGATAGTGGTTCGAAGAAAAAATTAAAGTAGCATTAGAACAAATTCAGGAATACACAATAAACAATAATGCACACAACTAGAAATAGGGCTACCGCATATAGACCCATATCACAGAAATGCATGGCTAACGCCAGTACAAAACCTGGAAACTTTTTGTAGTTTTGAGAGAGAACCGTATAACGTCGAACAAATAACGCAGGGAATATAATTCTTAGTTATTACCTGTTCCTCAATAATGTACTTCACTATAGGTAAATGTCCCAACTCGAAATAGTGCATGCTTTTCTGTGATTGTCATGAGCCGATATCGCAATAAACATAGAATGTATTACCCAGGAGAAATTCAATAATTGTAAGCGACGCAAAGCAAAATCGCTCACAGAGTCACTTAAATCGTGAAATTTCGAGCTGGGAACTTCACCTACAGTGAACATGGCGAAGTACATTATTACGGAACAGGTCATAACTAAGTCAACCTACAGTGAACATGGCGAAGTACATTATTACGGAACAGGTCATAACTAAGCAATATACTCCCCGTGTTATAAGGTTCCCTTTCAAAACTACAAAAAGTTCCCAGGTTTTTGTACTGGTGGAACATGATATATACGGTCGTTAGCTTTCTAATGAATTCCAACAAGCCATATTTCCGACTAAATCCTGAAAAGTTACCCATAATTCTGCTTTGGTTAAGAGGTCGATTACTTAGGGCATTCGTTAGCTGGAGTAGTGATTCATGGCATGATCTGGTTATTATGAGTCAGAGACAAAGGCGACTAACGAAATCGGTTGGGAGCTAATATAAATGTGTGTGTGTGTTGTATGAGACACATTGTTGAATAGAGACCTTTCACAAAATCACGATTACGATTATGGATATGATATATTGTCATGTAGTTAGGTGGACACCATCACAACTTACATACGATGGTTCATTGGAGAGGCGGTATATGCCCCATTATATTCAGTTACACATATATTTGATGGTAAATGTAATGTATGTCTCATTCAAATACAATGTTTCTTATCCGTGAGTTATACACTACGCGGATAATGTTAGAGCATCTCCAAGCAGGACCGGGGGCACATCCTTGACATCTGAACAAACTTTAACTGAATGGGGTATATTTCTTCTCACGTGCATAACGACCCCCGTGCGTAAAGATCTTATTTTGGTCGTATACTGGCAGGATATTGTCCATATCCGTAATCGTAATCGTGATTTTGCGAAAGGTCTCTAATAACGTAGTGATTCCGTATAATAACATGTCAGATATTCACAATTGTTTGTCAAAATAGAAAATATTTCATTTCATATTGTTGCGTATCTGGGACAATGAAGTAAAAGTGGTCAGCAGTATGGACGTTCCACCTGTGAATTTGTCAGATTCAGTGAAGTGGTTGCGATAGAGATCAGCATGGGGTGACAAGAATTGTTCAATTAATCGGCTAATTGATTCCAATGACGCGAAGGGAAGGGAAGACACGCACAATATATTATAAATTTTATAGTAAACTGCGGTTACAAAGTCGCCAATGAAGTATGACTGTTGTGGTATGTTAGATTGCCGTGCTCCGTGGAAAGAAAACAAATCACCCCCATTGTAGGAGAAGTTCACTGTTGAACATGAGGATGATTGTGGTTCACAGATATATATAGCACCCGTCTATGCTATAACATATGAATGAACTTACCATCAATGTATGATGTGTTCACAATTGAGCATGAGGATGTTTTTTATCAACATACTTACGTATAATTGGAGACCGTCTCTATAGTATGTTAATATATGAATGAACTCACCATCATTTTAGGGGTGGTTCATCGTTGAACATGATAATTATTGATATCCACATATTAATGTAAGTAGCGGTCGTTTGTTTGGTATGTTACGAACTTACTACATGAATTAACTCACAATCATCGTAGTAAATGTTCACCATTGAACATGATGATGATTTATATTCACATAATAATGTAAGTGTAAAGCACCCGTCTATATGGTATGTTAACCCTTTACCCAACAAACCAGCCAAAACCGGCCAAATAAAGCTTCAACAGCCTAAAATATCTTCGGTCTGTCTCAATAGAACCATACAAATATGGATATCATTGGAACCGGCTCCTTGACCACATTGTGATAGTTACAGTTATGCCCTGTGCCAATGCATTCTCTTATATATGCGAGTCGACCATAGGTCGCCTCGCATATATAAGAGAATGCATTGGCCTAAAACAAATCTTTTTTTAACACTTTTTACCATTTTTTCTTACATTCTTTAACAATTTTATAATTTTTAATGTGTTAAGCCAATGCATTCTCTTATATATGCGAGGCGACCTATGGTCGACTCGCATATATAAGAGAATGCATTTGCACAGGGCCCTTCTGTTGGGTAAAGGGTTAATACATTAGTTAACTCACCATCATTGTAGGCTATGTTCACCATTGAACATGATGATGGTGATTGTGTTCCACATTTGTAGATAGCTCCAGTCTCTAGCTTCCCGTTAAAAGGAACCTTAGTCTGTGTCTTCGGTGCTCCAACAAGTAATCTACAAAGAATCATAATCAGGCATGGCATATCCTAAATTTGCTTCCCTTTACTAAGACAGTTAGGCTTCCCTTGCTAAGACAGTTAGGCTTCCCTTGCTAAGACAGTTAGGCTTCCCTTGCTAAGACAGTTAGGCTTCCCTTGCTAAGACAGTTAGGCTTCCCTTGCTAAGACAGTTAGGCTTCCCTTGCTAAGACAGTTAGGCTTCCCTTGCTAAGACAGTTAGGCTTCCCTTGCTAAGACAGTTAGGCTTCCCTTGCTAAGACAGTTAGGCTTCCCTTGCTAAGACAGTTAGGCTTCCCTTGCTAAGACAGTTAGGCTTCCCTTGCTAAGACAGTTAGGCTTCCCTTGCTAAGACAGTTAGGCTTCCCTTGCTAAGACAGTTAGGCTTCCCTTGCTAAGACAGTTAGGCCTCCCTTGCTAAGACAGTTAGGCTTCTCTTGCTAAGACAGTTAGGCTTCCCTTGCTAAGACAGTTAGGCTTCCCTTGCTAAGACAGTTAGGCTTCCCTTGCTAAGACAGTTAGGCTTCCCTTGCTAAGACAGTTAGGCTTCCCTTGCTAAGACAGTTAGGCTTCTCTTGCTAAGACAGTTAGGCTTCCCTTGCTAAGACAGTTAGGCTTCCCTTGCTAAGACAGTTAGGCTTCCCTTGCTAAGACAATTAGGCTTCCCTTGCTAAGACAGTTAGGCTTCCCTTGCTAAGACAATTAGGCTTCCCTTGCTAAGACAGTTAGGCTTCCCTTGCTAAGACAGTTAGGCTTCCCTTGCTAAGACAGTTAGGCTTCCCTTGCTAAGACAGTTAGGCTTCCCTTGCTAAGACAATTAGGCTTCCCTTGCTAAGACAGTTAGGCTTCCCTTGCTAAGACAGTTAGGCTTCCCTTGCTAAGACATTTAGGCTTCCCTTGCTAAGACAGTTAGGCTTCCCTTGCTAAGACAGTTAGGCTTCCCTCGCTAAGACAGTTAGGCTTCCCTTGCTAATACAGTTAGGCTTCCCTTGCTAAGACAATTAGGCTTCCCTTGCTAAGACAGTTAGGCTTCCCTTGCTAAGACAGTTAGGCTTCCCTTGCTAAGACAGTTAGGCTTCCCTTGCTAAGACAGTTAGGCTTCCCTTGCTAAGACAGTTAGGCTTCCCTTGCTAAGACAGTTAGGCTTCCCTTGCTAAGACAGTTAGGCTTCCCTTGCTAAGACAGTTATGCTTCCCTTGCTAAGACAGTTAGGCTTCCCTTGCTAAGACAGTTAGGCTTCCCAGTTAGGTGTACATTTGCTAAATGGATTCTACCTGCGGTTATAACAATGGCCAGAGGAATGGTATATGTGTCATTTACATGGGTATTCAGGATTAATTAGCAGACGATAATGTGACGAAAAGATAATACAACTGCAAAGGGATTCATATTATTTGGTGATAAATGTTCAGATAATAAGTTCACCAAATGATCTATGTCCATTTGTTAAACTATTTATCTCAATATATTCTACCGGAACTACTCGTTAATAACTATGTCATCTCGAGTTACACCAATATAAGTATTAGGGACAAATATGGAAATAAGATAAGTGTTATCACTGGTGATGATATATTTAATTATATTATATCTCACGTGACTATCTCGCATTCTGATTGGCTACACACTGCTATACTATTTTACGAAAGTACCACAGTATGATCCCTACAAGCCTACTATTATTTTTATATTTATAGTAACAAACTCATTTCGCGAAAATGGTTGCCGTCTGAAGAAACGATCAATCTTAATCTATACCTTGTACCGTTGTACGATACTTGTTGCAACATCGGTATATCATTAGATCTATTGGTGAGTTGCAATGATCTTACAAATGTCCGATCATATTTAGCCAATGTATTTAGTAATTTGTCCGTTTAGTTGGCAAGCGGCCAGTCCTAATTTTGTAATGCCAGTGGACGTCATTTATAATATCCTTTTCCGTTTTAATCGAAGTTCAGCAAGTTAACTTCTAAAATTTCGCCAAAATGTCGTTGCTAATGACGTATTTATAGAACTAAATGCATGAATCAAGAGGAGATGCAATTAAATATAACTAATAACATAGTTATGCTCCCCTGTCGTCGTTAACAGATTGCCGTAAATTGTAAAATCTGAGACCGATTTTCAAAATTCACGGTAAATAAAAATGTGACAGAATCAGACACAGATATTGTGTGAGAATTGGCACCAATGTTCGATATAATATAATACATAATGAATGTGTTGTCGTTGACTACACCAAAATAGTGGTCCTCGATGAGGAATAGTCCACTCGCCTATGGCTCGTTGATTATTCCTCCCCTAGGACCACTATTTTGGCAATAGTCAACTCCAAGCCATTCATTATCTATATAATAACAACTGACCAGTATTAATATTAAACATCTCCACCGAACTATATTTTGAATGTTATTGGTTAAATCCATTTTTGATTATACATCTAAATATTGAGCTTTTTTATCGCTCAGTTATAGCTAAATTTAATGCCGACCACACACCCATCGATATTAGTATTATACACAGGGTTGGTGCTGAACGAAAATGTTCTCTTGCCTAAAGTTTTGCCTAATGAATTTTGTTTTTGCCAAATTAAAAAAATATTTGCCAAACTTAATTGGGCGTATAATTGTTTTCTATCTTTGTTCTATACTATAAAAACTAACCACATACACAGGTGTGAGTTGCGATAAAAGGAAGTTAGCATTATTAATGAACATCAAAGTAGCAATGAATATCTAAGCGAGACCTGCCTGGAAACGACGTTTAGTGTTGCTACAGTCATCAAGCATACATATTATTTCGCCTTGTATCACTGCTGAAATCAACGAGCCATAAATTAATCCATCGTCATTCACGTTCGGCTGATTGACCTATTGTCTTATACTCGCTGGTAATATAAATCTGACATCATAAATATGTGCTATATAATGTCGCTTCATAATATGCATTGTTACAATGACTGCATCATCCTTAAGTGAGGATTAACTGTCAAAACAAATTAATAATTTCCTTTTGCGGTATCTACATTGAGATCATGTTACAATGTACTTACAATAGCCTCAATGAAAAATTTTCAGAACATCCTTTTTAACTACGGTCAATTAGCTGTTCGGTGACAGTTTTATTATGACAGAAAGATGGGAATACCGTTTTGTGAAAACTAAAGAAGATTACATATAACTGTTGACATAAACCGCTGACTACGCTACATGTAACTTGATATATTTCTTGTTTTGGTTTCCCATTGTATTGTCTGTAATTCGGCACACGTAACGAATAACACACGTTCGAAGTTTTATGACTAGAAAGTTCACATCCCATAATTAAAAACTCACTTGCCAAAATGTTTGCCAAATGAAAATATTTTTTGCCATTGGAAAATTTGGCAAGCGGCAGCGCGAACCCTGATTATACACCCTAAATCGAGTTGGATAAGAAGTTATCCAACATTCAATCAACCGTTGTATGCCCACATCACTTATCTACGTTGTGTGAAAAGTTGCATGACAATTTTGTTGGATACAATTTTACACAACGTTGCATATATATTTACTACCAACGGTTGTATGTTAATTATACAACGTGTTGGCGGGGGAGGGGGGGTCGTGAGAAAAATTACACATACAGGGCCCAAAACAAATTACAGCCCTTTTGCTACACACCCACCCTTTTTGTGCAAAAAAAATAATTTTTTCCGTCTGATTTTTTTGGACCCACTTCCTAAAATAAGAAACAAATAATTTTAAATCTATTCAAGACCAAATCAAACAGCATCAAAGGTAAGTTTTAAATTGGTCCGTTTCTGGCAGATTCCAAGTGTTGAAACAATTGAAAAACTATCAACGGTTATGGTGTTGTTTTCGACATTGAAAAATACATTTTGAAATAAAAAGTGTTTTATTCTACAGTATGCACAGATATTGTGAGGTAATATTTATAGTGCCAATAAGCCAACATTGTGTTAAATTTTTACATAAATAGTTCAGTTACTAATTAAAGACTTCTGCACTGTTGTTCCCAAAAAGTTTCCACCAACCATCATATCAGAACACCTTATAGCCATACCTGCAATGACAGTTATATAGTATATAAGTATCACTCTTTGGAGCCAAATAAACAGGCTAGCATATTTATTTTTAATTTGAGGCATTTTGTTAGCCAGCACTCTGCAGCGCTAGTATTATTTGGTCATTAGACATGCCAGAGTGAAAATGCCAGCACTATCAGGCACTATTCAATATTACTTTGAGGTGAAATGCAAACCAGCACTCATATTCAGTCATCACTTGTATTTGGCACCAGAGAGTGCTTTATCTTATACCTAAATATGTTCTTAAGTGTTGGTTAAGGTCATACTCTATGTTAGAACACATTTGTTAGTGAAAACAACTTAAAACAATGTCCATATTGTGGGTTGAACAAAATTTGCACAAACAATGTTTTTCAGGCCTCTGAGATGCACCCACGGTGACCCACCCGCCCGGTATAGGTATCTTTTTGGAAGATCTCCCCTGTATTACTTATATCTTATACCTACCCTGTTCCTAAGTGTATGTAAAGGCCACAACCTGCCTTAGAACACAATTATTAATGAATATATTTGAAGGAAAACAATGCGAATAGAAAAAAAATTGCACAAACTCATTTTTTCGGGCCTCTTCTAACCCACCCACACCGGCCCTGTGTGATAAAGCTTTTGTGCTACCCCCACCCCAGGTGTTGGATGAAATTTCACACAACACTCAATCAACCCTAATTGCCCACAACACCTATCTACGTTTATTGAACTGTTGGGTGTTGGGTAGAGTTGGTGACATTTGTTGATTGGAAAATTTACCCAACGTTGATTGGAAAGTAAAATGGGGTAAGACGTCGTGGATAGCTTTGCCGGTATAGTTTACCTTTGTTATAATTATTCTGTGTACGATACACTGATTATGTAGGCTTTATGTGTTGAGTGTATGAGTGTACTACTTTAGCCAAATTAGTGCCGTCAGCAGTTGTTTAAATATTTAAACTTCAATATTTGGCAAATATAAATAAATATACACTCAATACATAAAGACTACATAATCAGTGTATCGTACAAAGAATAATTATATTGGATGCCCCGGTCACGTGGCGGTTTTATCCAACGTGGTATGAAAGTAATACCACAGAAGACAGTTCACGCAATCAGTTGTGTACATCGTACTAAACTGTTGGATAATAAGTACACAACAAATTCGCACCCAACGAGTTGTATACAACGTTCATCCAACTAGATTCAGGGTGTGCTTCTCATTTTATTGTATACACGTACATGTGTCATCTTTGTACGCATCAAATTGTATACATATTTCGATGCAAATAGAACTTATTGTATGGATTCACATCTGGATATACTATAGTTGTATGTTCCGCCTTCAGAAAGAAACATCGTCTTTGCTTGGTCGGAAAGCCGCGCAACATATTCCATGTTTACGTCTCGAGCCGTCAACACAAGGTAAACCAAGACAACCGTTTCATAGTCTCACGCTGGCATGCTTTTCATGACGTCATGTACATTGAACAACGTTATGGGGAGAGCGATAGGTTATCTTTACAGTTCCTGCTGATCATTCTTCGGAATAAATGTAAATTTTGCTATGAATGACCAAGTATGTCGGCAGAACATATACGTTATTGTGGTATCAGTGGCGGATTTACGGTAACATGGTTTTGCGACGAGGTTGAACATTGACTCCAATCCGTCAATATCACACCAAGTTACCCTCAATCCACCTCAATAACCTCTGTATCTGTGTGAGCACTTCTCGCATAACAAATTTAAAGTCAGAATGTCATCGTTATCTTAACCCTTTACCCAACAGAAGGGCCCTGTGCCAATGCATTCTCACATATATGCGAGTCGACCATAGGTCGCCTCGCATATATAAGAGAATGCATTGGCTTAACACATTAAAAATTATAAAATTGTTAAAGAATGTAAGACAAAATGGTAAAACGTGTTAAAAAAAGATTTTTTTTAGTCCAATGCATTCTCTTATATATGCGAGGCGACCTATGGTCGACTCGCATATATAAGATAATGCATTGGCACAGGGCATAACTGTAACTATCACAATGTGGTCAAGGAGCCGGTTCCAATGATATCCATATTTGTATGGTTCTATTGAGACAGACCGAAGATATTTTAGGCTGTTGAAGCTTTATTTGGCAGGTTTTGGCCGGTTTGTTGGGTAAAGGGTTAATTGTTGATTTACACGGTCGTAGTATATATGTACGTGATTGTTCCAATTAGGCAAGTACGATTGTTAATTTCGACGACTTAGACTTAGACGTTCATACGCTGACAAGTTTGCACGGAATGGTTTACAGGCATTTCGTCGTAGAAACCGATATGATGCCAGAATATGAACGGAACATGCATATACCATGCATCTTGACCAAAGCGAACGACATGAGAAGTAAAATGCATGCAGGTCCGCTTGTAACGGTGCTACTGCCATTTGCCTTCAGATACGTGTATGATTAATTAATGCGAAATAATTACATGTTATTTACAGGAAAATTTCGGTAACATCACTGCAGGTGGAGCTACAGCGATGTTACTTCCACGTAGTTAGTTGTTGTGCAGATGCATGTTATATACATGTTTCCGTTCATATTCTGGCACCACATCGGTTTCTACGAAGAAATTCCTTCAAATCATATACCGTGCAAAATTGCCAGCGTATGAACGTACCCTTAGAGATATACCTATGGCCTAAAATTTACCGTGGCAAGAGATACTGTAAATATTGCTACGACCCGAAGAATAATTACAAACCCGTTGCAGATGAACATCATTTCATACTCCATTGCAAGAGATATGAAGATCACAGGCATTTCACACTGACATTACAGAAATTTACCCAACTCATGTGTGACAAATAGAAATTCTAACTTATTTTTACCTACACTGAAACAGATATGCTGTGAATCTTATTTGAAATTCATAAATGAATGATATAGAGTAAGGTTATCTGATACAAACTGAACAAATCTTGCCTCTGTTTCTGACAATAGCACATGGTTACAGCCAAATTAGGCAAATTACTTTTGGAATATCTTTGCATTATTTCTGGGAACAATATACATTATGCAAATAACTTACATTTAATTAAATAAATAGTATAGCTCCCATCAAGTATACGCCTATACCAGTTATGTAACTGTAATATGTGTGAGTTTCACTTTTCTCAACCCTTTTGTATTGGTCATGAAAATTGTGTATATATAAATCATGGTTTGCTCTGTTTGATTGTTTGCTGTTTGTCATTCTTGGTTATAACCAAATGTTTGTTTTTACCAATAAAGAATTTGAATTTGAGACACAACTGCTAATCTACAGTCTGGTTGGACAGGGTCCAGAGACGACGAATGCGTCACTTTAAGCTGCGTTTAAATTATGGTTGTAAATCTCAAACCATGGTTCTTCTTGCCGTAGGTCTGATAATGATGCTAACAATCTGAGCCGATCTGGTCGTCTTGTAGCGAGTAAACGAATGGCTCGGCGAGTTGGTGGTACATTATGATTCTTTAATAAATCGAATAGTAGAGTTCATAGATGTGACACTCATATATGTGGGCGTTTGTTTTTGATTAGCCGGAATGCGAAAATACAAATTGTCGAGTAATTTCAAGGATTGTCCACTCATAAATGGACAATCGGTACCTAAAATGGTCATTAATAAATGGACAATCCAACCACGCGTGGCACGCGAGCTTGGGATTGTCCACTAAATGAAGACATGTTTTGCTAATCCTGCATGTTAGCTTCATATTTAATATGAAGGGCAATAACTCTATAAATAATATTAATTTGCCAAATAACGGTGATTTGTATGAGAAGAAGTGTTTTTGACGAAATAACGGAAATATTCGAAGAAGTGTTTTAAAAGAGCGTACCCCAAACCTCCACCAGACCCACCCACCAAGGGAAGAATTTGACTTATATTTCACAAAAGTTGATCTGTTGTGCATGGTGTTGCAAATTTCTCACACAAATCTCCGTCATTTAGTAAAGGTACATTCTTTATAGAGTTATTACCCTTCAGATTTAATATGAAGCTAACATGCACGATTATCTATATATGTCGTGATTTAGTGGACAATCCCAAGCTCGCGTGCCACGCGTGGTCGGATTGTCCATTTATTAACGACCATTTTAGGTACCGATTGTCCATTTATATGTGGACAATCTTATGCGCATTAGGTGGTAATTTGTGTACAGTTCTCAACAAAATGTATCAAATAAATGTTATATTATACTCGTCCCATATACTCATTTAAGTTATTGTATAGTCACCAGTCAGTGAGTGGCTTCAGTTTACGCCCCGTATCAATATCATTTTGTACATGATCATGGGTGCCATGCGTTGCCCAATCCACTATCCGTGAATTAATTTGATTACATCTTGTACACGGAAATTAGTAATTTATTTTATGTCTCCAGCCATAAATTAAATTTATATCAAATTATTAACTTAAATTTTAAGATAACATATTAACCTGATCGTTTACAGAATATCTCTTCGACTCAAATTACTTATTGTTCTATACACTATCGATATTAGATGGTTGTTATTACCGGGAATTTATTGAAAATGGCGTACAATACTCCTTTAATGGAGCCTGTTTAAGCTAGTAATTAATATTGAGCAATCAGACATTTCAAATACCTTAGAATCAAATATACGGATATTTAGTGAGGTAAATACCCATAGTTTTTCACTCATTGACCCCATGACTCTTACTACCAGTATGTGGGGGTTGTGTTTGAGGCCACACACCTCAGAACTCCACCCACCTATTCAATAAGGATTGTTTTCAACAAATGTTTATCTTTGTTTTTGACATGTCCGTCACTTCGTACCTCTAATCTGCCCCTTAACGACATTATCGTCATACTGCGAGCATTGACTATTGATTATTAGCGCTGTAAGTTCAGCAGGTAGTGCCCACACCGGCTACTTACGGCCAAAGCAGCTTACTTTGATTTTGATCTTAATTTTCACTAACAGACATAGTTTAATAATAAACATGGCAACGCGATATACGGCAGACACAGATCAATCGACCAACCGAAATATATATCCTCCTCAACACTCATTTTTAACGTGTTAAAAAAAGATTTTTTTTAGGCCAATGCATTCTCTTATATATGCGAGGCGACCTATGGTCGACTCGCATATATAAGAGAATGCATTGGCACAGGGTATAACTGTAACTATCACAATGTGGTCAAGGAGCCGGTTCCAATGATATCCATATTTGTATGGTTCTATTGAGACAGACCAAAGATATTTTAGGCTGTTGAAGCTTTATTTGGCCGGTTTTGGCCGGTTTGTTGGGTAAAGGGTTAAGGCTTGACATAAGTTATCGGAAAATTATGGAGCTACAATATAATATCGAGCGTGAGAATAGTTCATTTTCGTTATTTATATTTACGCTGGGGGAGCTTATGTGGTAATAAATGTACATGAGTGTGAACGGTTTCGTTAAATTTGTTACGATAATTCCGGTTTATTAAAGTGTTGGTAAATAAAAGTGAACCAGGTGTAGCTACATATAATATTTCTCTTATTTTAAGCTTTTCGTGCATGCCGTCACGTGCGTGTGTCTTGTTTTGCCATGCCAGTGAGAAATCTGACCTATATTCCGCCAAACAGCAGTATGTGTAAACAAACATTGGTCGATTAAATTGTCCTCGAAACAAGGCAGCTTGTTATTCTAACGGTTTAACCTTATGCCTGTAATATTTAGGACGATCGGAGGAAACGGTACCAACGTTTGTACAATTTTAGTTATTTTTTTCCATTTTACTTCTGGCAGGTAAACACCTTAGGACAGTTTGACTAATCGAATGTTAAACAGGACTGTAGACATATACTAAAAGTCGTATGTATAACCCGGTATTAGCGACGGGAAACAATTTGAGTTAATCGTACATACATGGTGAAAACAACAATATTATTTTCAATCCTGTGTTCCGGCATCGAAGTCGAAGTAATTTCCGGCTATAATTCTGTATTTTTCACCGATTCATTCCGTATTAAAACCAATCAGAATGCGCGACACAAAACAAATATCATGGCCAATAAGTATTAGCTAATGTTTTTGACGTACCTATCTTGGTTTGCAAACTCAACCGTGTAACCAAACAAACTCCCTTTAACGCCGGCGTATGTAACAACGTTATCGACATCTACGTTGAAGGCTACAGTAAATTCCAACAGAATCAACCCAAATATCACCAACATGGCTGAAACACCGGCCATGACAACAAAGAAAAGATCCAGAAACTACGAACGCACCATTAAGGATGAGTGCATATCGACATGCGTGTATACAGTATATGTTCATGTGTTATGAAAGCCATTTCGGGTTCTGTATTTCCGTTACCACTAAATATCGACGGGATAAGAATGGATTCACAACAGCACAACCCAAATCTGCGCATGATTCACGGATGCTACGCTACCATGTGTATATATATGTTCATTTTACCATTCATCGGCCATTGTGAAGGGTAGGTACTTCCGCTACCACTTAACATGGCTGGGGTCTTTCTGATTTGTACAAGTCGAATAACTTCCTCAATGACAGTGGTGGGTGTATTTAATGCGCGTGTGACATGCATGGTATGGCACGAGAGATGCTTCGCAAATTATCGGTTGCAATTAAAGGTACTCAACCCGATAAAACTCCTCTCAATTACTATTTCAATGGCTTCGGGGGTCAAAAATATTTGATTCGAGTCGAGGAAGTCACCCATCAAAGATCAGATTTGTTAGATATCGATTTTAGAAATCTATTATTTTTCATTATCGGGAATACTATCTGGCCCAGTACTCAATCAAAATTGCGTTAAAATTACCACTTGATTTTAGAGTTATTCATCCTTGTCTGTTTGAATAGATTTGGAGTACACATCCAGAGCAGATTACGGCAGTTATTGGTACTCATCTCGAGAACATAACAAATTTGAAAAATCAATATCTAATAACTCTGAGCTTTGTTTGATGGGTTCCTCGACTCGAATCAAATATTTTTTACCCCCAAAGCCAAAGAAATAGTAATATAGGACCCTCTGATCGGATTGTTGTTGTTGGAATCTGTTGAGATGGGGACCCTCTTTACGGTTGAGTACCTTTAATAGTTAGAAATATAAGTTTGGTTTCCTTATTTAATAGTCTCAGTGCAGTGCGTCATTAGTGTGCGACAAGCAAAACATCAACAATCGTGTGGAACACACTAAGCCAAATATAGATCAGGTTATTTTTGTTTTTTGTTTTCGCGGCGATGCGCAGTGACATTGCGTGGTTTAAGATGAATCAACAACAAGCGATCATGACCATTGTTCACCAAGAATCGTCGCGAACGTTTACAAGTAAAGGTACTCAATCCGATTCGATGGTCCCCATATCATCAGATTACAGCAACAACAATGTTTTTTTAAATGCCGCTTCAGTTATTAGAGTCGATTAATTAACCAAAAATATTGCTAACCACAGTCAGATATAATATCAACATTATATTCAACGAAATTTTGCCGGTTTGTCATTAACCTGATACAAAAAAGCCACTTGATTATAGAGTTATCCCTCTTCATCCGCAAAGTTGGTCCGATATAGTATTCTCGTCGACTTTTACTGCGCCACTAATTACTCCACGTGGTAAAAAATAATAGATTTTAAAAATCGATATCTGATCACTCTGAGCTTTGATGGGTGGGTTCCTCGACTCGAATCAAATACTATTTACCCCCCCCCCCCCCAAGCCAAATAAATATTAATTGAGGGGTGCTTAATCGGATTGAGTACCTTTAAATTAGAATGATATATACATACGTTTGGTTTCTTCGACTCCATAATTCCCTATACATTAAAACATCACACGGCACAATCGTTTCGACGATTCTACTACCAATTCCACGATTCTGCGGCTTGACAACCACGGTGCTACGTCGGTTTAACGAGTCTGCGACCAGGCTGATGCGATAAACACGAAAAAAAACATTGAGAAATGAATAATTCCAGAAATACGGACAGGAATGTACCATATATTATATTTCTATTAGGTACGGTGATCTTCGATTCGATATTCTGTAAAGAGTTCAGCACTAGACAGTTAGCACAACAATACATAATCTTTGACACAAATAGACCGGTTGTTTTGGTTTGACACACATCACTGTGTGAAATTCGTCTTTAGAGTTGAGAAAATATATATAACGTCCTATAAAATTGAGTGGAAACCAAATAATAACATAGCCATACGTCTTTGTGTGATATTTCATAACTAATGTTCGCCTCAGTTCTGTGATTGATGGCGCTGTGTCCTTATTTGCGGGGGTATCATCGCACTCAATTGACAACGCCGAGTAGTCAACTATGACAACGACGATTGTGCGACCAGCAATTGAAATTTCATTACGCCACACAGTGGTGTAAGCTGGTGTACAGTTTGTCATGTTCGAGCGGACGATCGATAATCCACTGGGCGAATGTATTATGGTTTTTCGTTCTTGAGTATAAATCGTACCGATAGTTACGATAGTCCAACAAAGATTAGCACATGTGTTTACGTCACCGGTGTAATTGTGGAGACATGTTTCTATTATGAAGGTTCGCTATCCCGAAGGTCCACTATTCCGAAGGTTCTCTATTCTGAATACTTGCTATTTCGAAGGTTCACTATTCCGAAGGTTCGCTATTCCGAAGGTTCTCTATTCCGAAGGTTTTTGTTATTTTTAGGTTAATTCTATATTCTAAAGTATTGAGAGGGTTAATTATCACGAAAATTCATTTTATGGAGTGTGCGCTCACATCCAAACTGACCCTGCGCGCATACCGATACAGATACAGGAGGAAATGTGATTTTGTTTTGTTTTCGCGGGTTTTCTTGAAATTTAATGTGATTAAGTGGGCCCATACCTTTGAATTCTTGGCATATAATATGAATGTTGTGGTATATATGGAGCCTCCAACATTGGAACATGACACAGGTACAGTTGACCTAAGTGCTGTTCTGTGCGGCTCCATTTTGGGGTTTAATATTTTAAGGGCCAAATTTAGAATTTTATGGGCCCATACCTTTGAACTCTGGGCATATAATATGAATATTGGGGGCATGTCTCTATTCCGAAGGTTCACTATCCCGAAGGTCCACTATTCCGAAATTTCTCTGAATGTTCGCTATTCCGAAGCTTCACCAATCCGTAGGTTCGTTATTCCGAAGGTTCTCTATTCCGAAGGTTTTTGTTATTTTAAGGTTAATTCTATATTCTAAAGTATTGAGAGGGTTCATTATCACGAAGATTCTTTTTATGAAGGAAATAACCTAAAACATTAAATGTGATTTTGTTTTGTTTTCGCGGGTTTTCTTGAGTTTAATGTCATTATGTATGACATTATTTCTCATTACATATTCACGCCAAGCAGCCCTCAATTGCTATGTTTCCATGCGATTTAATGTAATTACGTGTGACCTAATATCTCAATAATCTGAGGCAAGAGTACGCCTGCTAAAGGCGAATTATAACAGTGGGGCTATAACGCTCAATAAATACTGGATGCTATAACAAACTGCGCAGCAGAATATCGCTGAATAGACGAATATGAGATGAGTCTAACTGCAATTGTGACTTTGTTTAAAGGCCCACTTAATTTTCGAGTCATTCATTTTTTTATAGTATATACGGTTATAATTAAGAAATAAATACACGGTGTAGAGGTGTGTATGGTCAAGTTGTACCACAAAAAACTGATTGTAGGACGACGCGTAGCGGAGTCCTACAATCATTTTTTTGTGGTACAACTTGACCATACACACCGATACACCGTGTATTTATTTCTTTTGTAATACGACTGAAAGTTTATGGTCACAATTCGACTGAATAGTCAACGAAATACTGCGCTTTTTCGGTCTCAGGTGAGAAAACATTTCGTGGTGTAATTCGTATTGGGCGTACTCGATTTCTTTACATGGAGTACTCTAGTAATGTCTTGTCTTGTTATGAAATTCCCCCGTTGACTTTTCGAGGCACCTCTTCTAGAAATAATCGTTGTGATTGGCTAAAAAACGATGTGTTTTCAGCGGCGCCCGTGCGTTTAATTTAAATTGTACAGGTAATACGATGCGGTCATTTCTGTTTTGAACGTTGTTGGGACAACATGAATATGATCATCGACTATGGACCATATTTTCCTTACACAAATCGATCTAAATAATCTAGTTTACTAAACTAATCTTATTCCCCTTCTGTACTGGTGAACAAACGCTTTCATTTTCAACTTGATTCCGAAATATCGAATATGATCGAGATTCGAATCGACGAATGCACAGCCCGGCCCCATGGATTTATTTTGTCATTTAATATACTTATTAAGTAACTTTCTTTGGTCGTAACATATATCAATATACCATAACATCATTTTGACTATATTCATTGGCAATCAAACTGGTTTCAAGCGACAAATCGCTAGAAAATTCGCAAGATTGTCAAGATGTAGCAAAATTCAATCAAAGGGTTACGGGTGCGGGTGTACTCCGTTGATGCCCCGTTTGCGCGGAGTTAGAAAAGACGGGGAAAAGTCGCGTGCGGCGATCTGAATAAACCGATTTTTTTGATTTTTTTCGTGGTACAATTGGAAAAAGTAGAATTGTACCACAAAACTGGAACGAGATAACCATGGTAACTCGGGCCACTGGCCAATCAGGATATGGCTTTTAAGCATAGTTAGGCAGGGTCGTATTACAATAACAATTTATGCCATAAAATTTGAATAAAATACTATAATTCATCACCATTTGAAACGCAGAATACTTCTATCTCCTAGTTTGAAACACCTTTAAAATACCGCGACAAGTCGTGCGTCGTATATCTAGCAATTAGCAACTAACATGTCCTCTTCGGCTTTCCATAGATTTCAACGTAATTTGATACTTAGGGGTATTTGTGTCCGAGAAGTGTTTTGGACGGGTCAAATCGTGACCCCGACCTGACCTTGACCTTTAAACTGTCAATGCAAGGTCAATTTGGGTAAAACGGACGAATTTCGGTGAAATTTGATACCTAGGAATAATTTTGTCCGGGAAGTGTTTTGAACGGGTCAAATCGTGACCTCGGAGTGACCATGACCTTCAATGTGGTCAATCAAAGGTCAAATCGGGTAAAACGGATGGATTTCGACGAAATGTTATACCTTTGTCAGGGGAGTGTTTTGGACGGGTCAAATCATAACTCCGACCTTACCTTGACCTTCATAATTGTTAATTAAAGGTCAAGTGGGGTAAAACGGACGGATTTCGACGAAATTTGATACCTAGGGGTGTTTTGGGGATGGGGGTGTTTTGGACGGGTCAAATCATGACCCTGACCTGACCTAGACTTTCGAAATAGTCAATTCAAGGTCAAATCGCGCCTTTCGCCGGAAATCAGATGGGAAACAGCCCGGACGAAGTCGGGCCCATCAGCTTGTGTAATAAAGAAGACAGTTTGAAGAAAGTAATGTATAACACGGGAAACGGGAAAACTTGAAATGTGCATGGAAGTATGCAAATTTCCCACATAAAATTTGAAAGCTAGTTTATAGTATACTTGTATTATAATTTATATTTAAGGCTAATAATATGATATTGGTGGCGTTACCATTTCTGACTATGGTTTTCTTGTTAACTTGTGCTCACGAGAAGTCGCTTTCTAGTGAATGTCATGCTCGCTATTTATAATAGATATGAATACGCATATGAGTCACATCAAGGCTACGAGATTAAGACTCTTTTATTTGGAGCCAGCTGCGGAAAATAAAGTAATGTCGAATCCTATATTGCTATACTGTACAGGTTTAATTTTCATACCTGTGTACCACACATTACATGATTTAAATTGCCTGTCCGCCTATCCAACTTTCCTTCCTTCCGTCTGGACGCCTAACTAGCAGCCGACTCATACTGCGTCGGTATTTTCTTTTCGTCAACATGTCTTATTCTCAGTTGCGTTGTGGTATCGAACTATCGATGTTGGGGAAGGGTCGCCTTAGAAATTAACTCCACATTTAAAATAATTTTGTTTTGAGTATAATTCGATATTTGACATCCAGGTATCGGAGACGATAATATATACATATATGTATATATAGAGGGAGAGAGAGTGTGTGTGAGAGGGGAGGGAAGGGTGAGAGGGAGAGAGAGAGAGGGGGGGGGAGAGGGGAAGGGAGAGAGAGGGGGGGATAGATAATCTCTAATGAGTTTATTCGAGCTGATCTTAGCGAGGCTTGAACCGACTTTAATGGACGAGGTTAATAAATTGTATATAATTGGGACGAATTTGAAATCCACTTGATCACATAACCACATTTTAACAAGGAAAACGAGCTAAAAAAAACTGCGATTAAAAAAAATAATATTGATTTCCTTACCACAACACAAGAGGAAGTAAAGACACCTTCGAGACAAACTAATGTTCCATTTTAATGTGTCTTTTCATTTTGGCAAAATTGTATATATTGTATCATTAAAAGAGCCATTGCATATTTCCATATATCCACTAAATGGCGAATAGGTGCGTGCTTCGCGGGATACTTGACATCACACCAGCAATGACCGCGCGGATTAATACTATTTTCGAAAAACCTCGCATGACACCAACACTAGATATTGCAATTTTTTGTCCAACTTCTTTGCATTGACGAAAATAGATACAAAAACAAAGAGGCAAATTGTGGGACTATCATTTTTGGTCGCCAGCCAGAGTGTGTTATACTGTCGTATATATACGGTTGTGAATCGTCTCGGCCGACGCCGTAAATATATCCATTCTGCATGCATTTTCAGCTTCTTTTAAGGATATTGATATTTTAAAAAAAGGTATAAACACAGTTAATAAACTCGCTTTATAAAATGTTATATCCCAACATAACTCGTTGGGGATCCTCTATATAAATCATTATTATCCGTCCTTAATTACCACTATATATTTTCCGTGAACACGGGCATGGATTTCATGGAATGCACCTCCAGAACTTTGACATGTAGACTAAAACCGCAATTTTTAAGTTATCTATCCCTTTACTTTTTATTTTGTTTAAAGTGTTGCTCATTATTTTTCAGTTTCTGATAACCACACCCGCCCCCTATTTCGAAGAATTTTAACTAATACTTTCATACAAACACCTTTATTAAAGTAACTAAACGATCAATAATGTTTTCGAGGACATCTTTATATGTAGGGCCTACCTGCTAATCAGAATATGACTAAAACAACTCATGTTATGGTAGGCTAAGTGGTGACATTTTCGTATGAACAAGTCAACTTTACAGAAAATACAAAACCGCTGGGTGCACTAAGAAGGAAAATGTTCAGGTACATGTAAGTTGGGAATTTTGTGATGTTCTAATCTGAGAATGCTCGTTTAGCGACAAATATATTATGTGACTTGGTCTCTATATCTTCACATGTGGGGACCAGTAAATACACAGTACTGTATTGAATCCAGGACATGTGCATTGTATAACGAAGGCACAGTTCCAAACATTATTGATGCAGCATAACGGGCTTATACGCAGAACTAAGCTGCCCGATCAGTGACATATACGTCGTATACAAATGAAAATTACCGTTCAACGAGTCGCACAATCGTCGTTGTTATGGTCGAAGCGGGGCGTTGCCAAATAGTTGACATTTTTACTGCATTTCTGTGTTAAGTTTAACCGAATATTGCGTCAGAGAGAGATATGTTTATTTGTAGCCCAAGAAATGACTTTTTGCGATCAGTTCGCGGTTTTATCTAATTATCCAGATTTGACCGAGCCGATTGTGACTCATTTTATGTATATATCTCATCTTCGTATGTATTCCGTGAATCAACCTAGTGAACGTGCAAAGTCTACTCAACACGACGAATACAAGAAGACGCCCACATTTATCGTCCCAATTCAGTAAAAAAGCCCCTGTATCTACATGTAAGTTTGTCATAAAATGTCACGTATAATAAGGTCGCAGAATCGTTAAACGGCCGTAGCACCGTGGTTGTCAAGCCGCAGAATCGTGGAATTGGTCGTAGAATCGTCGAAACGATTGTGCCGTGTCAACATGTTCATTACACAACGACGTTATCAATATATATTCAACTTATTTGATTATGAAATAAGCCATAGTGGACTTGTTACCGTTATTCAGTTTTATGGCGCGAAAACGGATTATAAACAGCGTTATAAACAGATTATAACAGCGTTGAACTGATTATAAACAGATTATAAACAGCGTTGAACTGGTAAGTCGATATAGGTTCATACTAGCAGTGTGACCCGGCTTTGTGCGGGTTAAAGTGGTGTCTCTATTTGGGGACATTTTCTATGAGAAAAGAGAATATTCGTGCTAAGAGTACTTATTGTCTACGGTCAATTCAAGGTCAAATCGCGCCTTTCGCCGGAAATCAGATGGGAAACAGCCCGGACGAAGTCGGGCCCATCAGCTTGTGTAATAAAGAAGACAGTTTGAAGAAAGTAATGTATAACACGGGAAACGGGAAAACTTGAAATGTGCATGGAAGTATGCAAATTTCCCACATAAAATTTGAAAGCTAGTTTATAGTATACTTGTATTATAATTTATATTTAAGGCTAATAATATGATATTGGTGGCGTTACCATTTCTGACTATGGTTTTCTTGTTAACTTGTGCTCACGAGAAGTCGCTTTCTAGTGAATGTCATGCTCGCTATTTATAATAGATATGAATACGCATATGAGTCACATCAAGGCTACGAGATTAAGACTCTTTTATTTGGAGCCAGCTGCGGAAAATAAAGTAATGTCGAATCCTATATTGCTATACTGTACAGGTTTAATTTTCATACCTGTGTACCACACATTACATGATTTAAATTGCCTGTCCGCCTATCCAACTTTCCTTCCTTCCGTCTGGACGCCTAACTAGCAGCCGACTCATACTGCGTCGGTATTTTCTTTTCGTCAACATGTCTTATTCTCAGTTGCGTTGTGGTATCGAACTATCGATGTTGGGGAAGGGTCGCCTTAGAAATTAACTCCACATTTAAAATAATTTTGTTTTGAGTATAATTCCATATTTGACATCCAGGTATCGGAGACGATAATATATACATATATGTATATATAGAGGGAGAGAGAGTGTGTGTGAGAGGGGAGGGAAGGGTGAGAGGGAGAGAGAGAGAGGGGGAGAGAGGGGAAGGGAGAGAGAGGGGGGGATAGATAATCTCTAATGAGTTTATTCGAGCTGATCTTAGCGAGGCTTGAACCGACTTTAATGGACGAGGTTAATAAATTGTATATAATTGGGACGAATTTGAAATCCACTTGATCACATAACCACATTTTAACAAGGAAAACGAGCTAAAAAAAACTGCGATTAAAAAAAATAATATTGATTTCCTTACCACAACACAAGAGGAAGTAAAGACACCTTCGAGACAAACTAATGTTCCATTTTAATGTGTCTTTTCATTTTGGCAAAATTGTATATATTGTATCATTAAAAGAGCCATTGCATATTTCCATATATCCACTAAATGGCGAATAGGTGCGTGCTTCCCGGGATACTTGACATCACACCAGCAATGACCGCGCGGATTAATACTATTTTCGAAAAACCTCGCATGACACCAACACTAGATATTGCAATTTTTTGTCCAACTTCTTTGCATTGACGAAAATAGATACAAAAACAAAGAGGCAAATTGTGGGACTATCATTTTTGGTCGCCAGCCAGAGTGTGTTATACTGTCGTATACGGTTGTGAATCGTCTCGGCCGACGCCGTAAATATATCCATTCTGCATGCATTTTCAGCTTCTTTTAAGGATATTGATATTTTAAAAAAAGGTATAAACACAGTTAATAAACTCGCTTTATAAAATGTTATATCCCAACATAACTCGTTGGGGATCCTCTATATAAATCATTATTATCCGTCCTTAATTACCACTATATATTTTCCGTGAACACGGGCATGGATTTCATGGAATGCACCTCCAGAACTTTGACATGTAGACTAAAACCGCAATTTTTAAGTTATCTATCCCTTTACTTTTTATTTTGTTTAAAGTGTTGCTCATTATTTTTCAGTTTCTGATAACCACACCCGCCCCCTATTTCGAAGAATTTTAACTAATACTTTCATACAAACACCTTTATTAAAGTAACTAAACGATCAATAATGTTTTCGAGGACATCTTTATATGTAGGGCCTACCTGCTAATCAGAATATGACTAAAACAACTCATGTTATGGTAGGCTAAGTGGTGACATTTTCGTATGAACAAGTCAACTTTACAGAAAATACAAAACCGCTGGGTGCACTAAGAAGGAAAATGTTCAGGTACATGTAAGTTGGGAATTTTGTGATGTTCTAATCTGAGAATGCTCGTTTAGCGACAAATATATTATGTGACTTGGTCTCTATATCTTCACATGTGGGGACCAGTAAATACACAGTACTGTATTGAATCCAGGACATGTGCATTGTATAACGAAGGCACAGTTCCAAACATTATTGATGCAGCATAACGGGCTTATACGCAGAACTAAGCTGCCCGATCAGTGACATATACGTCGTATACAAATGAAAATTACCGTTCAACGAGTCGCACAATCGTCGTTGTTATGGTCGAAGCGGGGCGTTGCCAAATAGTTGACATTTTTACTGCATTTCTGTGTTAAGTTTAACCGAATATTGCGTCAGAGAGAGATATGTTTATTTGTAGCCCAAGAAATGACTTTTTGCGATCAGTTCGCGGTTTTATCTAATTATCCAGATTTGACCGAGCCGATTGTGACTCATTTTATGTATATATCTCATCTTCGTATGTATTCCGTGAATCAACCTGGTGAACGTGCAAAGTCTACTCAACACGACGAATACAAGAAGACGCCCACATTTATCGTCCCAATTCAGTAAAAAAGCCCCTTTATCTACATGTAAGTTTGTCATAAAATGTCACGTATAATAAGGTCGCAGAATCGTTAAACGGCCGTAGCACCGTGGTTGTCAAGCCGCAGAATCGTGGAATTGGTCGTAGAATCGTCGAAACGATTGTGCCGTGTCAACATGTTCATTACACAACGACGTTATCAATATATATTCAACTTATTTGATTATGAAATAAGCCATAGTGGACTTGTTACCGTTATTCAGTTTTATGGCGCGAAAACGGATTATAAACAGCGTTATAAACAGATTATAACAGCGTTGAACTGATTATAAACAGATTATAAACAGCGTTGAACTGGTAAGTCGATATAGGTTCATACTAGCAGTGTGACCCGGCTTTGTGCGGGTTAAAGTGGTGTCTCTATTTGGGGACATTTTCTATGAGAAAAGAGAATATTCGTGCTAAGAGTACTTATTGTCTACGGTACATTTCGGAAGACTATTAAAATAAGCATGTCCATCAGTATGTCCATCAGTATGTCCATCAGTATGTCTATCAGTATGTCTAGCAGTATGTCCATCAGTATGTCCACCAGTATGTCCATCAGTATGTCCATCAGCATGTCCATCAGTATGTCCATCAGTATGTCTATCAGTATGTCTAGCAGTATGTCCATCAGTATGTCGATCAGTATGTCCATCAGTATGTCCATCAGTATGTCCATCAGTATGTCCATCAGTATGTAAATCAGTATGTCCATCAGTATGTCCATCAGTATGTCCATCAGTATGTCCATCAGTATGTACATCAGTATGTCCATCAGTATGTCCATCAGTATGGCCATCAGTATGTCCATCGGTATGTACATCAGTATGTCCATCAGTATGTCCATCAGTATGTCCATCAGTATGTAAATCAGTATGTCCATCAGTATGTCTACCAGCATGTCCATCAGTATGTCCATCAGTATGTCCATCAGTATGTAAATCAGTATGTCCATCAGTATGTCCATCAGTATGTCAATCAGTATGTCTATCAGTATGTTCATCAGTATGTCCATCAGTATGTCTACCAGTATGTCCATCAGTATGCCCATCAGTATGTCTATCAGTATGTCCATCAGTATGTCCATCATGATTGTCCGGATCAGATCCGTGGGATATCGTGTGTAGTCACTTGAGCAATATTAAACATATTAAACATGTTTGACATTAATTTCCACATTTGAGACTCATGTCAAGTTCGATTTTGATTATGGCCTGACGATTGAGTTATCAGTCGTTGTTATACCCCTTTTCAACTTAGAAATCAAGTTTGTTTGGTTGTCTGGATGCCAACTTGATCAATGTTCAGCATAATTTCTTGATATCCGGTATGTCTTCACATTTGAGGAGATACGTGTCAAGTCCGAATTTGGTGATGACCCGTTGGTTTTTGACGGAGTTATGCCTCTTTTGAGACTTGAACATAATTAATTTCTGTGGTGTCTGAATGATAGCTTGAACATAATTTAACGTGGATTGAGGCTATCGGTTGGGTGAAAGATGACATTCTTCTGTCTCAACCACCCGATCGTCAGCTTGACGCATTACTATAGGTTCAATCGCGATTCATCAAATACAATAGATACCTTATCAATACAAACGCTAATGTTAATATCTACAGTACATGTTTCGATGTGCAAACTTGGTAATTTCGTATTATTTATTTGATATTTATTATGTATTATTAAAAATGTCCGCTTAAATAATATTCAGGAAATACCTCTATATATTGTATGAACATATTTGGATACTAACATAATCGATCTCCTTTGGCGATAATTGGTATCGCAGAGGAAGCCAGAACATAACTGCGTACACAAATAACTTGGCGGTCGAACGTAGGTTGCATTCGCGTCATGATGTAGCGATACTCAACGGGAATAACTGTAGAACAATTTCCTTACTAAACAAACAGCTGATCCTAAAACAGATACAGAACTATCCGACGAGGTCTTACCGGATGGGGAAAACAAGCCAACGTCCTGGCGGTCGAAAACAAGCTTCCGTTCTATTTGGTTTGCTGTGGTACTCGAAGGAGATATCTGCAGTTAGTTTTGTATAACACAACCCTATATGACCTAGGTACGAATCTACATAAAGACGCTATCGCACATAACATACATTTATCGAATGTAATCGGATGTCTTAAACAATATAGTCGGATGTCTTAAACAATGCTACTCGCACACTGGGTGGAAGGTGGAGTGAATAACTGATATGGCCATCAACGCACTGGGAATTTCACAAAGCACACACCTGCATGTTTGTTGTAGTGTGGACGTCTAATGCATGATTTGCGTATGGTTTCAGCGAAATACGTTGGCATCAATTTCGTTCGTTTGCACTCCGCAAGGACTTGGATGTCTCTATAGACCGGATGTACGTCATCGTGTATATGGAATGGATCGCTTTTAAACAAATAAAGACCAAGCCAACGCAGTACATGTATCCAAGACAACGCAGTACATGTATCCAAGACAACGCAGTACATGTATCCAAGACAACGCAGTACATGTATCCAAGACAACGCAGTACATGTATCCAAGACAACGCAGTACAAGTATCCAAGACAACGCAGTACATGTAACCGAGACAACGCAGTACATGTATCCAAGACAACGCAGTACATGTATTCAAGACAATCGATGACCAGCCAAATTGTACTCGCTGAATACTTTTAATGTGACGGGAAATAATTATGTATCTTATTTAATCGCGCTCGCATCTCCCTAGATTTATACTAATACTCACACATTCATGTATTGTACCAAAGTAGTTTAGGTCTTAGCACGATGATGTTCCATATCTACTTGAGAATGTCTTACGGAGTGCGTTACCTATGTCCATGCACCTATGTTTGGATCTTGACTGCGTGTGTAATGAGTGGATGCATATTGTGTATTAGTCTGCCTAATATAGACTTTGGTTGTTCCAGTGGAGAACCTAGTATAGCATTTACAAACTTTCACACCTGGAATATTATACGATGTGTTAATGCATGTGTGCATTGCAGACAATGTGTGGCAATTGATTTCAATGTCAGGACCAAAATGTGTGTCTTTGCAAATACTTCCGCGTGGGATCCTGGTTGTCGTGGCGACTTAACTTGGCGTCGTTTGGATGTTGGTGACCACCCAGAGGTAAGACATGTACTTGTTTTTCTGTCCCTGCAGGTCATATTACAATGAATTTGAAAATAAACAGCCGTCATACACAATTGTTGTTGAGCACCGTGAGCAGCGGAGTCTATTTACCAACATGGCGTAATAATGTTGGTGGGACAAATATATACATGGAAATATTTCATAAGACACGCATGACATAATATTAATTGATTTGACTGTGTAACATAGACAGTCAAAAAACCTGTTGCCATAATTGACGACCACGAGTCGGTTTATGGGAAAATAGTGCCTTTCAAACTTCTTGTTACTCACATGAAGGTAATGCAGGTCGGTTTGCGTGATTATTTTATTCTTAATTATATTGGTATCAGGTCAAAATCAGCGGTAGGCTTAATGATTACATGCAATGCTCTCGTGCCCGTGTTTGGCTTCTCGAAACCATAATCTTAAAAACGGACATGGCAAAATGGCAACTGATAGAAAGAACACAAGAGGTATTGACGCATTACGCTATTTGTATGTTTTATCAGTAGTATTTCGTTCCCTTATAAAAAACACATACCGTGGTGTTACCATGGTAAAGTACCATTGTAATTGTTATAACAATTAAAGACAAACAACCTTTATATTATAATCTGAACATTTCCCTCCAATAAATACTTATATTTTCCTGAAAACACACATCTACAGATGAATAATACACCATTCCATTGTGTGTTTGTTTTTATAAATGGTGGGCTATTCAATTTAGAAAATAAACTTTAAGGTTAATGGGAAGCTGAAAGAGCAACTACTTACATATTCCTTTGTCGATATTACAGCCAGCATGCCGCGGAGGCCGATCGCCATGTGATGACAATGAATTGTGTTACATAGATGGGACCAGTTCAGCTGGAAATGGTTGTGTGCGGTTGCCACATATTTATCAGTGGAACCTAACAGGTTAGTACAACATAAAATAATGTAAATTAAAACAAAATAAAGGCATTGCTTGTAACACTTTGCATACATTATCTGACAAATACCCTTATGAGTACAAATTGACACATTGTGAAGCAAATATGTTTTCTGTTATATTCGTCAATGCGGCGGCGTTCTCAAGTATTGATAATAATTATTTGATCGGCGGAATACCAATAACGTTATATTCGGCAAGTAACATTTCGACAGCTGTCATTAAAATAATTATCAGCAAAAAGTTCTTCAAATCAGAGACTGAGTCTGTCCCTTGTTGCAATGAAGATTCTTTTTTACCCAATCTTTTAACGCGAATACCTTCATTGTTAAATAGCCTATATTCAAACTTGTTTGTTTCAAACCATAATGTGCTGAAATTTAAATCTGAGCCATGATGTTGTAAATGCATCCTATGAATATAACACTGTTTTTCATTTTGCGTCACACTAATCAAAATGTTCACACTGAAAGGCGGACAAAATGCATGTTATTCGGTTTACCATATATAGGATAAGACAAGCGCGCTGTTTAACTAATTAAAGCCACATTGCGGTTTGCGCTCCAAAATACAAAAAATTTAATTCCTTTTTGAAATTTTCCCGGTATCAAAATAGGTAGATAGGTAGATAAATGTCCTAACTACCTTTCTACGACAATATACCAAAAAAGACGCATTCAAGTCATGCAAATTCCAACAAAATCGTGTTCGGATCCAAACAACCAGCCTGTCATTTTAGACGATGCACCACCGCCAACAGCCGATGATCTCCGGGTGTATTTGTAAATAAGCTTTCCCAACGTCTGTATAATTTTCGGTACACGATAAAGGGGTTTCAATTTGAACTTATGTGTCGCTGCGAGAACAATGGTCTCTGCTGACAAGAATTTAACCCTTTACCCAACAGAAGGGCCCTGTGCCAATGCATTCTCTTATATATGCGAGTCGACCATAGGTCGCCTCGCATATATAAGAGAATGCATTGGCTTAACACATTAAAAATTATAAAATTGTTAAAGAATGTAAGAAAAAATGGTAAAAAGTGTTAAAAAAAGATTTTGTTTAGGCCAATGCATTCTCTTATATATGCGAGGCGACCTATGGTCGACTCGCATATATAAGAGCATGCATTGGCACAGGGAATAACTGTAACTATCACAATGTGGTCAAGGAGCCGGTTCCAATGATATCCATATTTGTATGGTTCTATTGAGACAGACCGAAGATAAGTTAGGCTGTTGAAGCTTTATTTGGCCGGTTTTGACCGGTTTGTTGGGTAAAGGGTTAATAATATAATGGTCATCCTGCATTTATCAGATATGGTGGCGATGGTGCGAGGTGGTTTCGGAAAGGAACATAATAGTACTGATATAATAACAAGTAATTATGTTGAGACGCATTTGTATTTAAATTTCAACCCAACATGGTAGTAAATTGAATGATTTGCAGCATAATTATGCTGAATATATTTTTTCTGATAGAATTTAGGAATGGGTCGCCAAGTATTAGATCGTGTCATGAATTTATACTCTGGCTACCGTAAAGATCATATTCAACCCGTTCAAAATATGGGAACTTTTTAGTATTTTGACGGAGAACTTTATAGCATTGAACAAAAAACGCAGTGACAATATTTCTTTGTTGATACTTGTTCCTTAATAATATATTTCACAATATGGGTGGTCACAACTCTAGATTGCATGATTTGTCTGTGCCTTTTGTGAGTCGACATAGAAATAAACATTGAATTGATTACCGTGAGAAATTTTATGATTGTAAAGGATGCCATTCAAACTCGACTCAACCGAGTGTCATATTTCATGCCACATCGAGCAGTGATTTTCGTGATCTACGTTAACCTTGGAATATGGTATTTACCGAGGAACGGAATTAACTAAGAAGTATATTAGCTGCAATGATTTTCGAATGTTATAAACTTCCCTGTCCGAACATGAAAAATTTCACATTTTTTAAACTGGTGTAGAATTATCTCTACAGGCGTAGCCAAGGTAGAGATTCATGATATGATCTAGCTAAGTGAACGTTCAGACGAAGTGGAAATATTTCCGTCGCAGGAAGTAACCGCTAGTTGGACTGCGCATGCTCACGTCAAAGTCGTAGGTAAAAAAATAATATCAAGCACTGTTTGATTTTAGATGCGAAATCGTGGCGTATCCTTGGTTATCTCCACTTGCGACGTAATCGCAGTCGTGTGTAAGTCAAAATCGTAGCTGGAAATGACCGTAGGGTAGTCAATCACATGCTTTAGGAACAACCTACGATATCATAATGTACGACGACATCGCAATTTATATTTATACAATAAACAATATAAAAGAAGCAATAATTTGATTTAAATTTCACAATTTTGAGCGCAAAATGTCGCAATATAAGCAAAATATTGCAATAACATCGCAAGCGACATGCTCATAAGCGTTTCCAATTGCAATATTATTGCTATATAGGGCGCGAAAATAGCGCGCTTAATATACCACTTCTTTTGACTGGTACTGTATATCAGTAACAGCTAGTTGGGATTGGAACAGTCAAGACAACAGCAGATCCCATAATACATGTGCGCGATGACTTGGCGACAATGTTCTCCTGTAGTCGCACAATTTCCATGAAATTTTAAAGCATGATGCATCAAACTGTATACTGGTATCACGACACTGACTTAGTATCAATATCAGTGAGTCAGCCAAAGATAGTTTGATAAGAACATCCAACCAATAGTGTACTCCCGGTAAATTGTCGTAATAACTTGACGATAACATGGCGAATGATGACAATGTCTCATATCCACACGTTTCAATGAATTTGTCCGTGTAATTGTAAAGTTGGAAATGTAGATATGTGATCATCCGTCACTGTGCGGCGTCAGTTCGTTGTTTACGGTGTTGTTGTTGACATTGAAGCTCTTGTGAATTACACTGGTGCGTACAGTACATGTAGATGTATATCCTCTCTTGTAAATGTACATGCATGTGCTTTGAAAAAATCAGATTCAGGACACTGTCAGCATTCTAATAGTAATAGCTGCTCGTTGAGTCGTTGTTGTTATTATTGTCACTATTGGTTGACATCGAAGCTTGTGTTAATTGTACCTGTATCATCATGTGTCAGTAAATGTGTCAGTGTTTTGATAATAAGTCACAACACTGCAATTTCAACATCAGCACTGCGTCGAATGAAGTCAGACTCGGGCGGCGGATCATGCCATAATTGACATGAATCTCTACTCTCGAATTTAGTGGAAATTGTCAATGATTAAGCCGGTATTCGCATAATTGAAACTTGTCCGGTTATCAAAGGAACCGAAATAAGACCGTCTTAACAATTGTCCACAATCGAAAAGGTATCAGTTTCCCAAAAAAAAAATAGTTTGCTATCAACGATAAATCATAAAATGGGGAAGAAATGAGCTGATTGCTAAATCGAGAACTTAACCCCGGAATGAGAATTACGTACCGTACTCATGATAAATCGTACGGACCCCCATAGCACAGAATGAATGCCGCATTAATAATACATATTAAATATCAGCAGAGTAAGATTCAGTCATACTGTATGGATTCATTGCCGTATATAATGTGGTCGCCTATAAATATACTATTGAATTTTGAAGGCATGACTTTGAATCACGAAAATATTTAATTTAGACAATTTTCATGGGCACATAAAATAACGGTATGGAACCGTCAAACTGATGAAACAGTATGCAATCGTCGATTATGACGGCCCGAACCCGTCGAACCGACAGTAATTTCTAACAGTGTAGATTCATTTTTCCAACTATCTATTGTTTTCAAGCATACTATCACCCACCCCATGCCTTCGCTGTGTCACGGGTGGCTAGTTAAAAAGAACTACGCAATTCATCTAACTTGAGTTCATCGACCAGACATATATACATTTGTATAATGTGCAAACTGTTATCGACTGTCTCCTAGCAACCGTAAACTCCTCCTACTTGTGAATCAGCATGTGGTGAATTATTGTTATGAGTGCCTTAATCGAGGACATTCATACAATCGCAAATTTGCAAAGTATGGTTTGCAGGCATTTCGTCGTAGACAACGATATGATGCAAGGATGTAAATGGAAACAAGCATATAAAATGCACCTGTAACACACCTAACTGCATGGGAAGTAGAATCCCCGTAGTTCCACCTGTAGCCATGCTATCGGAATTTGCCTGTAAATAGTGTGCAATTATCTCGCAATAATCAATCATACAGGTATTTGAAGTCAAATGTCAGTAGCGCCGTTACAAGTGGAACTATACAGAACTTTTACTTCTCGTGTCGTTCGCATTGGTAAAGATTCATATTATATTCACGTTTACTTATCGAGGACATTCAATCGAATGCCTGTGAAGGTAAATGTTTACCTCGGAATCGAGGTACTGGCCAGTACATTTATACTGTTTTGGAACATCAACTGATGCATGAGGCTATGTGTATGTATGTGTGTATAAACCCTGTGTATATGGGATTAGTTTTTATACAAAATGTCTTGTTTGCATGTAATTTAATGGGAGCTGGAATTCAACGTGTTAACTGGTTAATGCCTTTGGTACAACATTCAAAATGATAGAACAAGTATATACACATGCAACTAGAGTTGTATAAATACATGTATGTCAATGCATTAAAGAAAACACATATCACTCATGGCGTTAATGTGATTTTTTATCGTTTAATTCATTCCAACGAAACCTGTCCTTTTCTGCGTTATACAGGTATATGTGTTTCCTTATCTCTCCCTGTCTCTCTGTCTGTCTGTCTCTCTCTCTCTCTCTCTATCTCTAGGTCTCAATATCATATCATGTAATATTGATCAGAGAATAAAGCATTACTATATATAGATCTATGTGTACACTGTATTTGTATCTGAGACGTATTCTAAATTAACTATCACAATTAACCCTTTACCCAACAAACCGGCCAAAACCGGCCAAATAAAGCTTCAACAGCCTAAAATATCTTCGGTCTGTCTCAATAGAACCATACAAATATGGATATCATTGGAACCGGCTCCTTGACTACATTGTGATAGTTACAGTTATGCCCTGTGCCAATGCATTCTCTTATATATGCGAGTCGACCATAGGTCGCCTCGCATATATAAGAGAATGCATTGGCCTAAAAAAAAATGTTTTTTAACACGTTTTACCATTTTTTCTTACATTCTTTAACAATTTTATAATTTTTAATGTGTTAAGCCAATGCATTCTCTTATATATGCGAGGCGACCTATGGTCGACTCGCATATATAAGAGAATGCATTGGCACAGGGCCGTTCTTTTGGGTAAAGGGTTAATGCCACCGACCACTGGACAATAGACACATTCCTCTGACTTGAACCAGTGATATCGGTTGTTTCATAATTATGTTGGCTCACGCATATCTGTTCTTCTCCTGCAGCAGAGTTTACGCTCATACTCTCATTGGCATGACACCAATACCTTTCCATGAATATTATTTATCACAGAAAGACGCAATAAAGTCATACAAAATACAATTTTGAACACGATAATCGGTCCCCGAGTCTACTTTGCGCCATCTGTTTGCATTGGCATTCTGGAATAAGAAACAGATTAATGCACGCATGTCCGGAAAACGTAATTGTCACTTTATTAATTAATTGTGCCATTTATAACTTTGAACTATTTCAACTTCACGCACTGCTTTCTTTATGATAATCATCAAAATGGTGTAGTACCATGCACAACAAAATTCAGAGCAACGACGGCTCTATATTTTCTTCCATGGTCTACATGCGCAATATGTATGCGACCGCTGAATCGCGCTGATTAAATATAGAATATACGGATAGTGTTTCTGAATAACAAATTTAATCCACGAGTGGGATTGGCGATTTACACCACGAGCTTCAGCGAGTGGTGTAAATCACCAATCCCACGAGTGCGTTAAATTTGTTATCCAGAAACACTATGAGTATATTTTGTTTATGCCACGATCTTTACAATGCGATGGATAAACACTTTTCCGTTCAAATTGTATGGAGAAAGTTTAATCCACTCTGCGAAGTTTATGCCACGATCTTTACAATGCGATGGATAAACATTTTTCCGTTCAAATTGTATAGAGAAAGTTTATTCCACTCTGCGAAGTTTAATCAACAGTAGGCACGTTTAATCAACAGGTGTTGATTAAATGTAAAATTTAAACAGATAGCTTTATTTATACAGTATATAAGATAGGCAATCGTGGTATAAAACATTCAAACAGGCACAAATGAAACGATCTAAAATTTACCGAAGTCTATAAAAAACATAACACGTATTTTCACCGTAAAATGGACGAATTTGTTTGGAAATCTTCCGTGTAGGTTTGTTTTTGAGATAATCGTCGCGTCAAACTAAATTGTTCTATCTCTCCATTTTGGTGTGAAAATAAGAGGTTGGTATCTTTTGATTCGGCGCGGGATTTCCTGTTCGAAAATCACCAGATATCGTGTGTTACGCATACAAAATTTGAATGTTCCATATGATAATCTCACTTTTCTGACAGTGCTATATTTATATTGCTCTATCTCCACTGTGGACCAATTAATATATTTATTTTGGACCACGTGATTAAATTAATATCAGTGCTAAAATGTTGTATCTGACCTTCAATAGAAAGCAATGGAACCCGATCTTGGCTGAGTGCCAGCGAAGTTACTAGTTGAAAATAATTCTTTCTCACTCCTAGGTGTGAACATCTTATTTACAGGGTAATTATTTGGTTAAAATAACACCGAAAATGATTGAAAAACACGAAATCCACTATAGCACGGAATATAAACAGAATATTTAACACAAACTGTTCTATCTCCAAAGTGTCTTTTCGCGATTACACCGAAGGTATCATATGTTTGACCCGAAACATGTGATATAATAGTATTTTTACACCAGCTATCAAACCCCATGTGTACTATCTTCAAAACAGAATGAGAAAAAGTGAATCGGGGGGTCAAAACTTTAAACTCGATTTCCCAAAAAATGAAAATATGGAGATAGAACACGTTAGTTCTCACGCGACGAAATTATGTGTAAATCATGAGGTTCGCACGAGCCATGTCCGTTAACACCATGTATCCCATAATTAGGTCAGGCACATCCTGCATTCCACTATTATAGTGGTATTCCACTATTTTAGTGGTACAAGAAAAGAAGATGCATGCATCAGATCGCCCATGAATTATTTTTCAAAAAAATAGTCACATACATTGGGGAAATGTTATAAAGTTAATATTAGAAATTCATATGTACGCATCTATCAGAATGAGATATCTGATGTACTCACGACCAAGCACACGATGCTTGCATGGTCAAATTACCCCTAGATATGAAGCACGATCGTGCATGTACAATTTGACAATTACATGCTCATAAACGTGGGCTCTATGGTTTGCCGATAGATTCAAATCGTGACATCCAATATGCAGTCGGACAGATGCATGAGGGCTGTACCGTATTCCGAAGACTTGAATGATGCAAAGAGTAAAATCCAAGACGGATGCTGAGAACAGAAACGTCAGCTCATCGAGTTGTCACCACAAATACACATATGCAATTTAAGATATATCAAATAGAACATGCTACCTATATAATGAAATGCAATAAAAGTTTGTATACCCAACCCCTCGACTACGCCGCTGTGACCAGCTATGAGAATATACACATGAAATATTTAAACCGACCGGACAGTGTTGCATGCAATATAAGTATACTTAACCCCAACCCTTGTGCCACCCCTCTGTGACGATGTGATCAGCCTTGATGACATAGACACGAAATATCAAATAGACCAGACAACGTACAATGCAATATAGGTACGCACACCCTAACCCATGTCGCCACGCCTCAACATGCATGGGCCACATTATGACATGTGAAACATGCACATGAATGGTTCAAACAGACATGGTCCCATGCAATATAAGTGCGTACACGCCAATCCCATTTCGCCGCGTCACTCTATGTAACCAGTCGTGAGAACGTGCACATGAAAATGTAAAACATATATGACAGTGTCACAATCAATATAATAAAAAAAAGTACATACTGCTCCCTAACCGCATGTCGCCGTGTCCACACACGTGATGACCGGACGTGAAAACATGCGCATGTAATAAAAGATATCGTCGTTATAATCAAATGCAATAAAAGTATGTAAACCCACCCGTTGTACCACGCCGCTGTGACCAGCCATGATAACATACACATGACATGTTCAAACCGACCATGCAGACAGCGTTTAATGCAATATAGGTATACGTACACCCCAACACTGTGCATGCCACCCCTCTGTGACGATGTGATCAGCACTGATGACGTACATATGAAATAATTAAATAGACCAGACAATGCCCCGTGCAATATAAGAACGCACACCCTAACCCCATGTCGCCACGTCTCTACAAGGGACATATTGTGACTTTGAAAATATGCACATGAAATGTTCAAACATACATGGTCCCATCTATTATATATTTTGGAAGATCTGTCTGTGTGTGTATCTGTCTGTATGTGGTGTGTGTGTTCGCGATGAACTCGAAAACGGCCGACCCGATTTCGATGAAACTTCGTATGTGAGGGTACTATCGGTCGGGAAGTGGCATAGGCATATTAATTTTCAGATCCGAGGTCAACTTTTCACGTGCCGAGGTCAAATCTGTTTTTACACCGTTTTGCGCTAATATATTTCAGTTCGGTGCTCACAAATCGATTCGATATAGCGCGAATAATAAATTGCCAGTCATATAATTTGCACGGTTAGAATCTGTGGCGCTTCCTCTTTCCAATGATGTATCACACGCCTGTGTACGTTTAAAGTTTCTACCTTAATTATCGGGAAGAACGCAGGACCATGCTTCGCTCATCGAAAAACATTCCGTAAAAATATTACGCCGTCAACAGATCGTGACGTGTTCGCGTTTAACTCTTAACCGGCCGATGTCGCGTTAACTCATCACCGGCCGAGGTATCCGCAAATGACATTGGGCAATATATATATCTCGGAAACGGGTGGGGCTATCGACTTGAAATTTGGTATGTGAATGTATCTTGCCCCGAATACGAATTTTATCGGGTCGCCGAGCCCGTGCGACGCCAGCTTCGCGCATGCGCAGACGAGATCTCGCAAACGGGTGGAGCTATCGACTTGAAATTTGGTATGTAAATGTATCTTGCCCCGGATACGAATTTTATCGGGTCGCCGAGCCCGTGCGGCGCCAGATTCGCGCATGCGCAGACGAGATCTCGGAAACGGGTGGAGCTATCGACTTGAAATTTGGTATGTGAATGTATCTTGCCCCGAATACGAATTTTATCGGGTCGCCGATCACGTGCGATGCCAGCTTCGCGCATGCGCAGACAGATCTCGGAAACGGGTAGACCTATCGACTTGAAATCGTCGGGCTGGGTAGAGCTATCGACTAGAAATTAGGTTTTTGAATAGCCCGGACAACGTCGGGCTCATCGGCTAGTCTCATATATATTTTGAAGACCTCTGTTTGTTTGTTTGTCTGTCTGTCTGTCTGTCATTAATACAAATCTACGATTCTTGACCGATCGGGACGAAACTTGGTACGTGAGTGTAGTTTGACCAGGCGGTCGTCGTTGTCGTATTGGCGAGCCAGTGCGGCGCCCGCTTCGCGCATGCGCAGACGAGATCTCGGAAACGGGTGGAGCTATCGACTTGAAATTTGCTATGTGAATGTATCTTGCCCCGGATGCGAATTTTATCGGGTCGCCGAGCCCGTGCGACACCAGCTTCGCGCATGCGCAGACGAGATCTCGGAAACGGGTGGAGCTATCGACTTGAAATTTGGTATGTGAATGTATCTTGCCCCGGATACGAATCTTATCGGGTCGCCGAGCCCGTGCGACACCAGTTTCGCGCATGCGCAGACCAGATCTCGGAAACGGGTGGAGCTATCGACTTGAAATTTGGTTTTTGAATAGCCCGGACAACGTCGGGCTCATCGAATTTTATCGGGTCGCCGAGCCCGTGCGACGCCAGCTTCGCGCATGCGCAGACGAGATCTCGCAAACGGGTGGAGCTATCGACTTGAAATTTGGTATGTGAATGCATCTTGCCCCGGATACGAATTTTATCGGGTCGCTGAGCCCGTGCGACGCCAGCTTCGCGCATGCGCAGACCAGATCTCGGAAACGGGTAGAGCTATCGACTTGAAATTTGGTTTTTGAATGTATCTTGCCCCGGATACGAATGTTATCGGGTCGCCGTGCCCGTGCGACGCCAGCTTCGCCGAGCCCGTGCGACGCCAGCTTCGCGCATGCGCAGACGAGATCTCGGAAACGGGTAGAGCTATCGACTAGAATTTTGGTTTCTGAATAGCCCGGACAACGTCGGGCTGGGTAGAGCTATCGACTTGAAATTTGGTTAGCTCGAAGACCTCTGTTTGTCTGTCATTTATACAAATCTACGATTCTCGACCGATCGGAACGAAACTTGGTACGTGTGTGTAGTTTGACCAGGCGGTCGACGATTTCGTATTGGCGAGCCCGTGCGGCGCCCGCTTCGCGCATGTGCAGACGAGATCTCGGAAACGGGTGGAGCTATCGACTTGAAATTTGGTATGTGAATGTATCTTGCCCCGGATACGAATCTTATCGGGTCGCCGAGCCCGTGCGACACCAGTTTCGCGCATGCGCAGACCAGATCTCGGAAACGGGTGGAGCTATCGACTTGAAATTTGGTTTTTGAATAGCCCGGACAACGTCGGGCTGGGTATGCGCAGACCAGATCTCAAAAACGGGTGGAGCTATCGACTTGAAATTTGGTTTTTGAATAGCCCGGACAACGTCGGGCTGGCTTGAAATTTGGTTTTTGAATAGCCCGGACAACGTCGGGCTCATCGGCTAGTCTAATATATATTTTGGGACTTCTGTCTGTCTGTTTGTCTGTGTATTAGCTATGGCCGGGAAAACTGCCGCACAGATTTTGACGAAATTTGATACCTAGGGGTAATTTTGTCCAGGGAGTGCTTTGGACCTGACCTTGACCTTCAAAAAGGCCAATTCAAGGTAAAATCTGGCAAAACGGGACGGATTTCGACGAAATTTGATACCTAGGGACACTTTTGTACAGGGGGTGTTCTGGACGGGTCAAATCGTTACCCCGACCTGACATTGGCCTTCAAAAAGGTCAATTCAAGATCAAATCGGGTAAAACGGGGTACTTTTGTCAGGGGAGTGTTTTGGACGGGTCAAATCGTGACCCCGACCTGACCTTGACCTTAAAAATTGTCAATTCAATGTCAAATCGCGAATTTTGACGGGATTTCGACAACATTTGATACATATGGTTACTTTTGTCAGATGAGTGTTTTCGACGGGTCAAATCGTGACCCCAACCTGACCTTGACCTTCAAAATTGTCAATTCAAGGTCAAATCGGGTAAAACCTGACGGATTTCGACGTGTACTTTTGTCGGGTACTTTTGTCCGGGGAATGTGTTGGACGGGTCAAATCGTGACCCCGACTTGACCTTCAAAAGGTTATTGTGTATAATATTGTGTATCATAGACCATCTCGTTGCGATATATATTCTCGTATCGCTTAAAGCCTTTGCGGTTAGATTGAAGTGCATGTCGACATATGCTTTATTGAACCATGGCTCGATAGCCACGATGAACAGTGGGCGCCGACTTGGAACGGAATTCGCTGCTGTTTTTTCCTATTGTTGTTTAACCTGCTTTGTTATTTTTAAGTGACAAATCCGAATGCTATCTACTGTTATATTGCATGGGGATTTGAGGATGCTAAAAGAAATTTAATTAACACAATGTTATCTAACATCGTTTAGTGGGCGTCTCCATCTATGTATAGGCGATAACTCTCGGCATGTTATATTCTAAACGAATTAGGATTGTAATTATTAACCAATTCACACGTTACTCCTTCGGGCGTTTAGTGAACTTTAGGCTCGCTCTCTAAACTTGTTTTTCATTTCTTTGTATGCGGAAATTAATTACGGAAGACATATGAGCTATGAATATTGATGTTATTAAGAACAGTTCCAACACTAGTCCTTCACATTGACTGTGTAACATACAATGTGGCATTATACTAAACATCGTTTTATGTCTGTATACGCAGCATATGTATCATAATGATATATGAATTATACAATGCTCAGAAATTAACCCTCCTGTGACCATGTTTTAATTGATCCTAATGTGGGTCATATTTTAATTAGTCCTTATTTGGGCCATATTTTAATTGACCCTCATGGGACTATATTTTATTTAACCCCATGGGACCGTAGTTAATCAACACTGGTGGCACAATATTTTTATTTTAATTAACCCTCGTAATTGTACCATATTTTATTTTTAATTAACCACCATATTACCATAGTTTAATTGACATTTATTGGACCATATTTCAATAACCCCCATGGGTCTATATTTTTACTAACCCGCATGTGACTATTTTCTAATTATCCCTGGTCAGTTATGGGACCATATCTTAATTAACCCTCTCTTGGTGTTACCATATTTTATATTAACCCCCATGGGACCATACATGTATTTTAATTAACCATCATGAGTGACGATATGTTCAGTTGATATCAGGAGTGCATGGATTAAATGTGATTAAAACGTACTCGGTAATTGCGTACTTGGATGGACTAAATTTGATCAGAAACGTACTCGGTATTTTCGTACTAGAACCATGTGACCATGTAACCATCGACAATTTTGGCTGCATTATTTTCCTGCATGCAGTTTCATGCACTTTCATACCTCTATTTCAATAGATATTAGAACAGGTATTTGCGTACTCGGCTGGAGTAAGTGTGATTAGAAGCATACTCGGTATTTGCATACTTGAACCATGTAACCAAGACCGAGAGCATTTTGGCCTGATTATTATTCTGTATGCTATTTCATGCACTAGTCATGCCTCTATTTCAATAGAAACTAGAACAAATAGCAAAGAAAAGTTACTTGCCAGTCGAAAATAATTCAATGTAGAAGAGAACCGAGAAGCCACCAGTTTAGTGTATTTGCCGTGAGCTGGCAGCGCGTCAACATAATAACATGTCAATCGTCAAGGCGTTCGTCACTTCTTTGGCAATGGGTGTGTGGTTATTGCTGTACCAATGCAAATGCCGTTCCATGTTTGGCGATGAACATTTCAGAACGTATATATATAATATATATGCGCCCTTTGTGAACACATCATGTGGTGTGTAAATATTTCAAAATAAACTTTAGTTGGCACGTCCGATTTGTATGTTTTCACACCTTTCTCACCAAAATTAATGTACAATATACACAAATACACACAATATTACATGTAATCAACGACATAGGAGTTACCTATATACACGTTTATCACAATCACTACATTAAAGTTCGAATATATTTTATATGTGCCTAATAATATGATATTGAGGGCGTTACCATTTATGACTGTGTTTTTGTTGTTTTAGGTTGCGACAGATCGTCTGAATATTCGCCGTACGATCTTAACGACCGACGCTATATGCTGAAGTACGTGGAGTTATCCGTCACAACCGACACTGCGCGGCGTTGCTGTCAGGCTGATGGTGCACATCTGATCACCATAGAGGGCCGACCGATGCTAGATGATCTTAAGATTTTATTGGACCAACTGGGGCATGGGAGAGGTCAGTTCTCTGTCGCTTTATAATAAAGTTACTATACAATGTTGTGTACAGTATGTGTTTTTCTTGTACGAGTCCAGGTTGTGGTGAACAGTCAAATTGGACGAGACAGCAGTGTCGAGTCCAATATCACTTTACACCACAACCTGGACGATTAAAACAAAAACACATACTGTACACAAAATATATGACATCTGTATTATCCATCTGTATGTTTATACACATTTTGGGAATAGAACCTTTGTCGTATTTTTTAGTATTTGTCGGCACTTGATTCTCTATAAAAGCCTGTATTTGATCACCAGAGAGCATGCTTTGAACAATAAACACGGAAGTTAAAAATCAAACTCAATGCGGAAGTGAAACGTCTGCTAAATCAACCAGAGTATTGCACGCGCATCACAATTTCACCGATTCATTTGGCAATATAGTTACTTCGTGACGTCACGGAGTCCCGATAAAAAAAATCACATTGGACTCGATTGCTTTCCGGAGTGCATTATGTCTTTTCCCGGAGTATCATGTGACGGCTTTTGTCTAATCAGAAATAATGTTAGCCAAGGGATGAATAATAATATTTATTATTACATCTAGATACGCAGACTTCTCACCGCGTAGTTGTTTTGAGACACTCGATGAATAAATCAACTTATCCGGTGTACTAAACTGTGCACATGTTGTTTTTGTTGAGGTACTGAGGTGTTTTTTTTACTTAAGTTTCACCTGGATTGTACTGAAAACTACTATTTCCAATGGAATGGGAATAAATCTATATCTTAGTTTGGATTACAATGTACGTTGCATTCAGGGATCAAGCCGGTGGGCATGTTTCTATGACTTCAGCAGCTTTCTATTTTCTATGATCACCTATGTGCATTTAATTGAGTTTATGGCTCGAGCAATAAGCTCACTTACGATATATTAGAAGTTTCAAGTTTTGAGACGTAATCACAATTACATAACGGACCGTGGATTGGGAAAATTAACAATTAGTATACACCATTTAGTAAAAGCAATAACCGGTGGGGGTAAGGAACACATTTCGCAACATTAGGCGCAATTTTTTTGTTCAGCCCTCTGTGTACCCACCACCCCCTAATATATATTTTTTCCGATTCTGGGATAGGGATCCACCCCTCTAAACTTCTTCAAATGACTATTTTACTCAGTTTTCCTGATTTTATCCGATCAATGTTTCAAAAAGTTTCAAAACAATTCTCCATATATGTGGGCTGTTGGGTGTGCTGATGGATTGACATTTGAAATCCAAGATGGCTGCTGGTGGCCATTTCGTTTTAAAAAAAATTTGGGGAAAACATTTAGGCTCCCATCTAGAGGTCACCTCGAATATCCATATGAAGATTGGTGACGATTGGATGAGAAATCTGACCTGTAAGGTGTGCTAAAGAATTTGGTCATACAAAGAATATAATCCAAGATGGCCGCTGGCAACCATGTTTTTTTTACAAAAAATGGGATAATATGGTAGGCACCCGACGAGAGGTCACACCGAAGACACATATGAAGTTTGGTAATGATCGGATGAGGGATAATCTCTGCAGGGTGTGTTAAAGGATTTAGTGATACAAAGAGTAATATCCAAAATGGCTGCCAGTGGCCATATTTTACATACAAAATAATTCAACTTTGACGGCTCCCATCTAGAGGTGATCCTAGACCCATATACGGAATATCGTTGAAATCGGTCAAAGTTTGTTTCAACACCTTTGTTTTATTTTATTATGTTTTTTTTAGTAGTCTGTTTTTACTTGAAGAGGTCAGTGAAGAGTTTACATTTATGTGAAGAATCTATTATTGTGTTATGTTTTCATTTATATCAGGTTGAATAAATGATTTTCAATAGAATAATTTAAATCTGAGCCTTTCCATGTCAATGTGCTTTGATAGATTCTTGATGAAAACATTTAGCAAGCTGGCATTTTTATTACCCATTTGTATCATCCCTCATTATTAACTGGTATTGAACTCAAACCCCCTATCAAGAGTTAAGTACATACCTGCTACATAATAGAAGCATTCTTAAAAACTTTTGTCACATTATTTTGAAGAAAAATGGCTCGAGAAAAATATTTACAGGGCCGGGAAAAAATGTGTAAGCTGGGTTTCTGGACCACCTAACCACCCCGCCTATTGTGCGGAAAAACAATTGCAGGACCCCCCCCCCCCCCCCCAGGGAAGAATCAGAAAATATATGTTTGACCAATGTCCTGTTTTTGTGATGTCCACTACTCTATAGGTCACACCCCAAAAAAAAACAATAGTGTGTACAGCGCCGGCGATGAAATTTAGAAATGGCAAATGAAAATCCGTGAGTGTCAAAGATAACAGCAGATGAAAATAATGTAATTTAATTACGGACGAAAGACAAGACGGATCCGGAATGCATTGCACTGAATACAAACAATTAGAAATAAATATCAGCAGAGTCTGATTCAGTCATACTGTATGGAGTAACTGTCGTATATAATTTGGTCGCCGATAAATATACTGTTGAATTTTAACGGCATGAACTTGAAATCACGCACAATTTTAACTTAGACCATTTTAAGGGCGCATAAAACAACGGTGATTCACCGTAATACTGATGAAACGATTTGGAACCTTCGGATTACGACGGTCCGACACCGTCAAATTCACAATATGTTCTAAGAGTGTATGTATACAAAGCGCGCAAATGCTTCCCAAACTAACGCAAGGGCCGTTACTATTCTGCTATATATTGCTTAATATATAGTTATCGAGTAACATTAAAGTAATTATATTACATAATGTAGCTTCTGGCCATAATGTTTAATCGGTTTAAGATTTGTTTCTCAAAAACAAAATAATCTAAAACTCATTTTGTCATCTTCTCGACATGCATAAGAAACTGTATGTGTGTACGGCAATTTGATGCCAAATGGCGTAAATAACCCAACTGAATTTTAACAAACTGCTAAACTATCGTTTAATATATAGGTGTCGGCCTACAGACTATAACGCATTTCCTGGTCCCAATTTTATTTTTTTCCTGCAAATCTTATATAAAATAACATTTTGGTCATATTGGTACTGGAAAGTAGCATGGTGGCAAATCTTATATAAAATAACATTTTGGTCATATACCTACTGGAAAGTAGCATGGTGGGGATACTTGGTGTGCACGGTAATTTCATATATCTTCTTATTTAAAATGGCCTACTAACCCCAACATGGCTGCCTAAGCGGTACCATGTATATGGGTGGAGATTAAGAAATACTAGCTGGGGTACCCGGCGTTGCTCGGGTTAATAATGAGTATACTATTGCCCTTCGTGTTATTTAATATAAATATTAGTCATCTAGTGTAAACAGCATCTAATATTGCATGCATCTCCAGATAAAGCTATATATATCCTTTAAGTTGATAATAAACGCTCTTCATTGCTAATTATTAGTGCTTGTTTGAATCATTTGAGGTCAACAATAACTATCCCGTGATATTCTCCCGCGTCAGTTTATCTTTGTGCACCAATTTCCCCACATATAATCTGGGCTGATAATAAACGCTATTAATTGATCATATAATGTAGTAGTCTCTCTTTAAGTCGCCTGGTGTCAAAGGCGCCTAACCCGTGACTGTCCCTGGTTAGGTGATCCGTGTGTACCAATGTTTACATATATTCTAAGTAACATTCTTTATTGTTCATATTTGCTCCTTTAAGTGATCTGAGTTCAATGACATCTACCTCATTACACTCTACGGGTCAATTTATCGTCGTGTTTAAAACTTTTACCGCGACCAGATTGCAACCATTTTTGGTATATAATTAATTATTTAGTTTAATTAATCATGAGCGCCATTTTAGGACACATGAGGTCCTATCTAATAAGATTCCCCGATTCAAATTACCCATATGTATAATTGTTTAGCTCCGATGGTCCAACCCTTTGGTTGCCTCTAGCCGAAATATATATATAATAAATATTAGTGCTCCTATAAGAGACCTTGGATGAATGGAACCTATCTACTAACGCTTCCCGAGTCAAATTACCCCTATATATTGACCAGTCATTTGGTCCCATATAAGCGGACAAACAAACGAACATAGTTGAGTTATTAGTATAGATGGCATGGTTCGCTTAAACGCCATCTCATCCGCAAATTAACCATGCATCGCGTTTCACCAAGGCTGATATCTACTCATTACGTATTCCTACATTGTATTATCTACGATATATATAATTGCACGATCAATCGTCCAGAATTGTGTTTGACCGTGGCAATCCCTCATTCACGCACATGTCATGCACGTAGTAACATGCACGTTTTATTGATATGATCTGGAATTAACAACGCGAAATATACAAGGACCAAAACCAGAAAAAGGCTGATTGTAACGAACTTTGGAAGACTCATTGTGCGAATATGAAGCGGGCGACATGGCGAGCTATGGCATATTAATTTTGACGACCAATTGTCACCAAACTCCACCATAATAAATTGTCACACCTACTATGCCATCGCTACTGTGATACGTGTGTCCGCAGCGATTATTGCATAATGGTCAGCAAATTATATTCGAAATGGTGGCCAGGAGTTCGAAGATTGACGACTATTGCTTGCATGGCATTTATGTTCGAGTAATATGTGTTCCCTCGAATCGGAATACATTTTTGTGAGATAGACGTTGATGTCGCCTTGTTTTTGGATAGTATATGCATATATAATAAACTAAAACGGAACTATGATAAAGGGAAGAACAAATTAAAACAAAAAGAAATACAAAACAAACTGAAAAAAAAGAAATATATCTGATATAGAACGAACGAAATAAAATAAAACGGAACAAAACAAAAATACAAGAACAAAAGACAAGAAATTACAAACCAAACAATGAAGATAGATCAACTTTATCATCAATTTCAATAGAGTAGCATCATGCATCACTTAGATATTTTCGCAAGGATAAATATTTAATGATTTAAAAATAGATATTGATATAAATCAAAAAAATAATGACATTAAGAAGGACAATACCGGGTTACCCCCCCCCCCCCCCCAAATCACTCTTTCACATAAAGATTAATAAATTTTTAATAAATGATATATATAAAAATACTTGTAGTTCATCAAAATTATTTAAACTATTGTGTATTTTACCTTTGACTGTTAGATTTTACGTTTTAGTCATTAATTGTGAACCGACCAGAAAACGATGATTTAATTTGGCCAAAGTTTTTTTTAATTTGGCCAAAAAACATTTGGCTAAAGTTTTTTTCATTTGGCTAATAAAATTTTCATTTGGCTAAATTTTTGGCTAAAGTTTTTTTCGGTCCAGCGCGAACACTGGTAGCATGCATAGTATATAAATCGGTTGTTATTTTAATAGGAGAAATATATGTACAATGATCATCATGCCAATGCATTAGCGGATCTTATTTCCAGAGAATAATATAGTTTTCGTGTCTACTTTATAATTAAAAGTTCTTTGGAATTAGGGTATTTGTTAAGCTCGTTGTATATATTATTTACATTCCATTTATCATCGGCAGATGACTTGTGGATAGATGGATATGATTCGAACGGATATGGAGTCCACGCTATGTACACATGGGACGGAAAGATGCTCCCGTTCATAGATTGGATGGGAGCTGAACCAGACGGCGGGGATGAGGATTGCATGGCAATCAAGTACGGATATAAGTATGAAATGATTGATGCATACTGCAACGTTAGATTACGGAAATACGTGTGTCAATTGTGAATCGGGAGTGGACAGTTCATATTCAGATTCTGTTATAAATTGTTAACCTACATTTGTATTCTACATGTAATTCTTTGAAATGCATATCGAAGATTATGCTCCAAGCGTACACCGAACTAATCCACCCGTTACATTTACTCGGATGTTCAAACATTGTAAGCAGACGACAGAAACATGCCAGTATATTATCAACCGCGTGAGTCTAGAGACATGGCACATGTTGTATATATTGATTCCCATTCATTGTTCTCAAAATATAAACGATGTGTTATCACTTGAAGAAAATGGATATGATTCGTACATAAATGGATTCCACGCTCTATAGGTACACATGGATTCGTATATAAATGGATTCCACGCTCTATAGGTACACATGGATTCGTATATAAATGGATTCCACGCTCTATAGGTACACATGGATTCGTATATAAATGGATTCCACGCTCTATAGGTACACATGGATTCGTATATAAATGGATTCCACGCTCTATAGGTACACATGGATTCGTATATAAATGGATTCCACGCTCTATAGGTACACATGGATTCGTATATAAATGGATTCCACGCTCTATAGGTACACATGGATTCGTATATAAATGGATTCCACGCTCTATAGGTACACATGGATTCGTATATAAATGGATTCCACGCTCTATAGGTACACATGGATTCGTATATAAATGGATTCCACGCTCTATAGGTACACATGGATTCGTATATAAATGGATTCCACGCTCTATAGGTACACATGGATTCGTATATAAATGGATTCCACGCTCTATAGGTACACATGGATTCGTATATAAATGGATTCCACGCTCTATAGGTACACATGGATCGGAGAGGCGCTCCTGTCCACAGATTGAATGATGACCGGATCCCAAGGCGGTGATGAGGATTATATGGATACTTCTAATTGATATATGAAATGATCGATGCATACTGCAACCTTAAATTGAAGAAATATGTGTGTCAATTCAAGAAATATGTGTGTCAATTCAAGACATATGTGTGTCAATTCAAGAAATATGTGTGTCAATTGTGAATCTGAAGATGGAGTGTTTATATGCAAGTTATGTTATATTTCCTTGATCTATATGTGTATTCTTCCTGATATGTATTGAATGTGCTCTAAAGGTACCCTGACCAAGTCAATTAGTCCATCCGTTGCATCTACTCGCATGTTCAAACGTTGTAAGCAGACGACAGACACAGAAACATCCCAGTATATTATCAACCGTATGAGTCTATAAACATGGTACATCTCATATATATTTTGAAGACCTCTGTCTGTTTGTCTGTTTGTCTGTTTGTCATTTATCCAAATCTACGATTCTCGACCGATCGGGACGAAACTTGGTACGTGTGTGTAGTTTGACCAGGCGGTTGACGTTGTCGTATTGGCGAGCCCGTGCAGCGCACGATTCGCGCATGCGCAGACGAGATCTCGGAAACGGGTGGAGCTATCGACTTGAAATTTGCTATGTGAATGTACCTTGCCCCGGATACGAATTCTATCTGGTCGCCGAGCCCGTGCGACGCCAGCTTCGCGCATGCGCAGACGAAATCTCGGAAACGGGTGGAGCTATCGACTTGAAATTTGCTATGTGAATGTACCTTGCCCCGGATACGAATTTTATCGGGTCGCCGAGCCCGTGCGACGCCAGCTTCGCGCATGCGCAGACCAGATCTCGGAAACGGGACTTGAAATTTGGTTTTTGAATAGCCCGGACAACGTCGGGCTCATCGGCTAGTCTCATATATATTTTGAAGACCTCTGTCTGTCTGTCTGTATGTCATTTATACAAATATACGATTCTCGACCGATCGGGACGAAACTTGGTACGTGTGTGTAGTTTGACCAGGCGGTCGTCGTTGTAGTATTGGCGAGCCCGTGCGGCGCCCGCTTCCCGCATGCGCAGACGAGTTCTCGGAAACGGTGGAGCTATCGACTTGAAATTTGCTATGTGAATGTATCTTTCCCCGGATACGAATTTTATCGGGTCGCCGAGCCCGTGCAACGCCAGCTTCGCGCATGCGCAGACGAGATCTTGGAAACGGGTGGAGCTATCGACTTGAAATTTGCTATGTGAATGTATCTTTCCCCGGATACGATTTGTATCGGGTCGCGGAGCCCGTGCGACACAAGATTCGTGCATGCGCAGACCAGATCTCGGAAACGGGTGGAGCTATCGACTTGAAATTTAGTTTTTGAATAGCCCGGATAACGTCGGGCTCATCGGCTAGTATTGTATATATTTATTCCCATTCATTGTTCATAAATTATTAGCGATGTGTTGGTTATCAATTGTGGATAGATGGATATGATTCGAACATAAATGGAGTCCTCCCTCTATGTGTACACATGGGTTGGAGAGGTGCTCCCGTTCACATATTGAATGGCGACTAAACCTGAAGTCGGTGATGAGGATTATATGGGAATCACATATGGATACTTCTGATGGATATGTGAAATGGTCGATGCAAACTAGGACTTTAAATTCAGGAGATATGTGTGTCAATTGTGAATCGGGATTTGGATAGCTTATATATGTATACAGGTTTTGTTTTAGATTGTTAACCTGCATGTGCATTCTATATATTATTTATTGAATGAAAAATCGAAGACCATGCTCTATGGAGGTGCACTGAACTTGTCCAGCCATTACATTTACTCGGATGTTCGAACATTGTAAGCAGATATACACAGAAGCGTCCCAATACATTCGCAACTGCGTGAGTCTAGAGATATACTACAGCCAGTACAAGGTGTATATATTGATTCCCACTCATCGTTCTGAAAATATGAACGATGTCTTTGTTATCACGTGTGAATATATGGATATGGTTCGAATATAACCGGATTCCACGCTATATAGGTACACGTGGGTCGTTGAGGCGCTTCCGCCCACATATTGGATGGCGACTGAAATTCAATTCCGTGATCAGGATTGTATGGGAATCGCATGCGGATACTGTTACTGGAAATGTGAAATCATCGATGCACACTGTGACTTTAACTTCCGGAAATGAATTATGAATTGGGAATTGGATAGTTTATTAATTATGTGTTATGCGTTTTTAGAAAATTTTCTGTGAAGATAGCCATTGTCTGTATCAGGTGTCTGTCCTGACGAAAAGACAGAGTGGACACGTTGTCATAATGTGTATTTGACACAAGGGTTGGATATCTGGGTGTGACAATTGGATATCCATGATATCCAATTGCCACACCAGTTATCCAATGCTTTAGTCAATAACCCTTTACCCAACAAACCGGCCACAACCGGCCAAATAAAGCTTCAACAGCCTAAAATATCTTCGGTCTGTCTCAATAGAACCATACAAATATGGATATCATTGGAACCGGCTCCTTGACCACATTGTGATGGTTACAGTTATGCCCTGTGCCAATGCATTCTCTTATATATGCGAGTCGACCATAGGTCGCCTCGCATATATAAGAGAATGCATTGGCCTAAAAAAAATCTTTTTTTAACACTTTTTACCATTTTTTCTTACATTCTTTAACAATTTTATAATTTTTAATGTGTTAAGCCAATGCATTCTCTTATATATGCGAGGCGACCTATGGTCGACTCGCATATATAAGAGAATGCATTGGCACAGGGCCCTTCTGTTGGGTAAAGGGTTAACTAATTACGACAATGTGCCCATTCGAGTCGCCGCGATTAATAGGATAGGACTTGGGATGGGGTCGCACACAGAAACACATCAATATCCATTAAGAAAACATATTACTATATATTTAGAAAACGCTTACACACAAAATTCAGAAAAAGTAGACTTAAATTTTCACAGGACGAAGATAGCACTGTCAAATACATAGAATAAGTTTTGACAATAAGTCAAACATTTATTATCTAGAATGACCAACTTTAAGTCCCACTTGCGAATACGGAGTGTCGTTTCGTCACGTTTCACTCCACATATGTCATCTCCATGTTCAACTTCATTCGTATATGGAACAACCATAGCGAAAATACACACTATAGTCCACCATATAACGTCGAACTGTTCCGAGTGAAATGTGTGAATGTTTTCAAAAATCTGAAAGTTTAATGTTTCTCTTGTGTGTATTTAAAAAAAAATGCATTAACAAACTGTGTGCCTTCAAAACAAGTTTCTAATATAGAGGTTTCGCAACTCACTGATATAGCAACGGATACGTTTAGCACGACGTTCAGGGAAATTATGCGCACTTTCTAACGGTAGTCGTAATGTTCTAACCGTGCGACGGATAGATTATCAATTTATTCGGTGTGTACCCAAAAATCCGTTAAAAAATACAGACACTCGGTCAATTTGTTTTGTTGTATCTTGCAGCCATCATTGATTAGGCTTTGGACATCTATCCCCAATTAGCCGATTGATAAAAAGATTATCATTCGTTCTGCACGTAATCACTGTGTACATTCGATAACCGGAAGTGGAATAGGAAAATTGGAATATACGCCTGGAATCAACACCAGGGTAAGTGTATTGCTTTCTAGTTACTCTCTCAGTACAATGGACATGTTATGCAGTGGTATTTTCTTTAGACGATATATTTAAAATTACATACAGCAGACGAGTTGTATCGGCTCAGTTGCGGTTATCGAGAAAAATAAAACGAATGTATAAATCTCACATGTAATAATTCCGTCTTCCACTTCAATGTGAATAATAACTTTTATTATATACTTGCCCATGAATTATAAGGTTTTAGCAGTGAGATATAACTGATATCCCACTAGTGAGATATCGATATCTCACTGGTATTATTGCGCCGTGTGGATCCTCAATGTGTAGTCAGCTTATACTTCATAGTGAATGATTTCCTGCACCATCATGTACTGACATTCATTGGGGGCCATCGGCAAGTAACCAAAGTATATAATAAATACAAAATCTATACTTTTTGAGTGTTTTAAATATGGGACTATTTTTTTGGGCGTAATGTGTCAGCTTGAAATTTCTGATGTATAGACATTCATTGGGGGCCATAGGCAAGTATATAATAAACAGAATATCCACATTTGTTCAGTGGATATGGGTTAAATCTCATTCGTGATGACAAAACATTTGAATTTCCACTCGTGGCTAAAGCCACTCGTGGACATTCAATGTTTTGTCATCACTTCAATGTGAATAATAACTTATATCTATTTACGTACATTGTTTTCATGTTGCATTTAATTTCCTGCCGCTCTTACGGTTCTTTGTGTATATAACATGTTGCCATGGTTGCGACATTTGTCATTTAAAATAATATTTGTGTAGCAAGTGTACGGCAGTATGCTGGGAATTGTATACAGTTATCATCATACTGTAAATATCAGTTATTATCTGCGAAAATGCACATTGAAGTGGAAGACGGCATTATTTGCATAGTTGTATTTTGCTCGATAACAGCAAATGAGCCGATACAACTCGTCTGCTGTATATATGTAATTGGAAATATATCATCTAAACAATACCATTAAATAACATTTGCATGACACTGATAGAGTAATTGGAAGCCGACGCATTTACGCTGGTGTTTATTTCAAGGCGTATATTCCACTTTTCCGATTCCACTTTCGGTTATCGAATGTACATCACGATTTATACCAGCCATCCCTCGCTGTGGTATTTGCCCGATACGCCAGAGATGAGACAAGCGAAAAAATACTGTATTGACATGAATATCGCCCAACTAAAAAAATACCTGTTCTCCTGCTGCAGTCATTAGGACGTTATTAGTGCTCAACTTATTAGCCATGCAGTACAAGTTGATCGGTATGTTAACCCTTTCAGTACTAGTGCCAGGTCCGATTTTTGTATCTACCCATATATCACGTGCCAATGCATTCTCTTATATATGCGAGTCGATCATAGGTCGCCTCGCATATATATAAGAGAATGCATTGGCCTAACAATTTTTCATCATTTGTAAAATAATATTTTACAATTTTAATAATTTTTTCTTTAACAGACTTATTTTGCAGGTTTAGTGCCAGGGAATCTTACGTTTTTCATGGGCATCGAAATTATTACTATGAATACCTGGTGATAGTTATAACATGCCCCTAAGGTTTTATCCAGTTTGTTTTTAAATTTGCTATAGCATGCTTAAGCATACCCAAAGCAAATTCAACCCAAAAAAATATAAAAAATATATAAAAACATAAAAAACAAAAAACTATTTTTTTTTTATTTGTTTAGGGCCGACTTTACAGACCGTAAATTAGGGCGATGAGATCGGCCCCTGGCACTGAAAGGGTTAATATAAAGTACAAAACAATAATCCCTATCGTAGTCGTTACGTTTTGCGAAACGAATTGTTTGGCCTTCGTGAATTTTACGGATACGAATAGCTAAACACAGTCGTAAATATATCGTTGAGTTTGCGAAACCTCACCATTAGAGAGGTTTCGCATGTGAATAGGATGGAGTAACATTTACGACTACGCTTTGCAATTCATCGTCTTTTAATCGTTTTAATAATTCCGAGGGCTTATTGATTTTAACGGGTTTCTGAGGTGACGAATGAAACCTTGTCGGAAATTGTTGATAATGAGTCACATTGGAAGCCTCGCATGTATACATACGAGAATGCACTGGCTTACAAGGTCATGGCTTACAAGGTCATGGCTTACAAGGTCATGGCTTACAAGGTCATGGCTTACAAGGTCATGGCAAATATAATGCACTGGCTTACAAGGTCATGGCAAATATAATGCACTGGCTTACAAGGTCATGGCTTACAAGGTCATGGCTTACAAGGTCATGGCTTACAAGGTCATGGCTTACAAGGTCATGGCTTACAAGGTCATGGCTTACAAGGTCATGGCTTACAAGGTCATGGCTTACAAGGTCATGGCTTACAAGGTCATGGCTTACAAGGTCATGGCAAATATAATGCACTGGCTTACAAGGTCATGGCAAATATAATGCACTGGCTTACAAGGTCATGGCAAATATAATGCACTGGCTTACAAGGTCATGTCTTACAAGGTCATGGCTTACAAGGTCATGGCTTACAAGGTCATGGCAAATATAATGCACTGGCTTACAAGGTCATGGCAAATATAATGCACTGGCTTACAAGGTCATGGCAAATATAATGCACTGGCTTACAAGGTCATGGCAAATATAATTGTTAGCCAATGTATTCTCTTAAATATGCGAGGCTCCCTATTTGTCCCCCGAATTTTTTTTTCGGGGGAATATTAAAATAGCCGGTGTCCGTCCGTGCGTCCGTGCGTTTCCGGATGATAACTTTAGTTTCGGTTATTAGATCAAAAGCAAATTTCATAGGTGAGTTTATCAGACCAAAATACAGGTCAAGTTCGAATATGGGTTTACTCCGCACATTTTTGCGAGAGTTATGGCCCTTTTTTACTTAGAATCTTGTAATTTTCTGGATGATAACTTTAGTTTGTGTCATTATATCTGAACCAAATTTCGTGAGTTTAAGCATTATTAAGTTAACCCTTTACCCAACAGAAGGGCCCTCGCATATATAAGAGAATGCATTGGCTTAACACATTACAAATTATAAAATTGTTAAAGAATGTAAGAAAAAATGGTAAAAAGTGTTAAAAAAAGATTTTTTTTAGGCCAATGCATTCTCTTATATATGCGAGGCGACCTATGGTCGACTCGCATATATAAGAGAATGCATTGGCACAGGGCACAACTGTAACCATCACAATGTGGCCAATGAGCCGGTTCCAATGATATCCATATTTGTATGGTTCTATTGAGACAGACCGAAGATATTTTAGGCTGTTGAAGCTTTATTTGGCCGGTTTTGGCCGGTTTGTTGGGTAAAGGGTTAATAGCCCTACATGTATGTACAGGTCAAGATCGAATATGGGTATGCTTCGCCCATTTTTGCGAGATTTGTGGCCCCTTTTTCGACTTGTTTTACTTAGAAATGTTCTCTCTTTTTCGGTTTCCGGATGATATCTCAAGTTCGGATCCTTTAATTGCAAATACCGTTGTTATGTGGATCAGTCATATCAAGATACAGGTCAAATTCGAATTTGATCCGATGATTTTTCTCAGAGTTATGGGCCTTTCGACTTAGAATATTCAATTTTTCTTGTAATTTTCTTCATTTTGTGCCAATTTGAGGTTATGTTTTGACTTTAAGAGTTTGTATTAAGATTTGGTTAATTGTATGCATGTCAGTAATGAGACAATGCACAAGTGTCTTATCCATATAGTATACTTCTACAAAACCTCCGCTCCAAATGAAGCCACCGGTTCGGGGGACACTGTGGCCGAGCGGCCTTTTATTAAAATTTATGTCGAGCCACACATTCGTTTGGAGAAGATGACAACAACGAGCAAGAGTATTGGATTCGACAAGCCTTGCATGCATGGCTAAACTTTGGCAATGGTCTTTGCACGATCAACCACACGATTATCGTGCGTGACACATATTCGATCATACACACGATCATTTCACTTTTATGTTTACCTGTGATCATTTGTTCTTGGTGACCTAATCAGATTGGTTTTTTCTAAAGGTCAATTCACACCGGACGTGCGATTTTAAGGGCCGTTTTCTGTTGTCCGTAGCGACTCAAAGCACCCGATTTTTATATTCACACCGAAAGCGACTGAATCGCTTCGTCGCGCGCGATAGTCAGGGTAGATAATCGTTTTAGTGCATCATTTTCGGTCACCAAAATTGTCTCGGAGATTCTTCCATTTTTCTTTCCATTGTTGGACTGTTGGGAAAATAAACCAATATATACATTAGTTTGAACCATTATCACAGGTACTGTTTTTCGGTCAAAATTATAACTGTGGATGGGAATTTCAAAGGTAAAAATAGTTTTGATTTGCAGGGCAGGTCACAAGTTCAATGTATATGGAAATTCTAATAAGTATCATAATTATACATTTATGGTTTACATTGCCAAATATAATATGTCAAGTTCTATTTGGAAATGAATTGAGACAAAACAACTGCACTTCATGAAATTATCAGCCTATCGCTAAAGTCCTCCTCACCGTTATTATCGTGGTGAGAAATGAATGTTTCGTCTTCAAATAGGACAAATACGCACGCATAAACGTCCTATTTGACAGCTACCCAACTATCGCTGGTTTCCCTCGAAGGGAGAAATCGAAGAAGCATAAAATCACTGCTGTGGTCGCGTCGTGGTCAGCGATACGGTCGTTTTCGGTATGAATATAAAAATCGCGCGCTTTGAAACGATAAAGACGACAGAAAACGGCCGTAAAAATCGCGCGCTCACGCCCGGTGTGAATTGACCTTAAGTCTGATCGACTAACGTTCAATCACAGCATTTTCCTTCTCTTGGCGCTCTTTTCTGGCGAAACGCCGTGTAGAAATTATAACATACACTTTTGAATTAATTTTAATTATAAAATAATACTATATCTATAAAACAAACTTTGACAACATAGAATTATCTCTGAAAGCTATTTTGAACAATTAGTAAACATGATATAGATTAAAAGATCAATTCTTTCAGATATGAAACATTTATGAAAGTTTAAGAAACACGAGACAAATGCATTGTTAAAATCCATAGCACATAAAGGCAATCAGAACATTTTGTATATAAAATAAAGATACTCCCAATACATTAAGAACTAACGAACCAGCTGTCAAGTGTCAATCTAACGTATGTGTTGTGTAATGATATACATGTATATGTGTACATACAAAAACACTGAACTACTATGTTTTATGTTATGTCGGGTTAAATACAAACACTAATATGAAGCGATCATGTCTGACAGAGAATTATGCTTGTTGTTAGAAATTGTATACGTCATGTATGTTGAAATTGTTTACATTGTTTGATCTTGCAAACAGTCATTAGCACAGGTCCCCTGGTGCGACAAGACTAACATGAGCATATACCTATACTCATGATAGTGTTGTCGCACCAGGGGACATGTGCTAATTTTTGGTGAATTTGTGACCAACAGTACCACTTAATTTTTTTAATTGTTTTCGACATTAACATTTTTGGTCTGACATGGCCGTCAGTTGGGAACTTTCCAACCTCAAACATGAGGTACCAGCTGGAAACTTCAAACCGAAGTTTGAGGGAGCAAATCGAATTATGCAAACTGGTCTTCGCTAGCTGGGGATTCCCCGTCCGGAATCTCTATAGTCTAGACCCAGTTGAGTGCAATGAGACGTTGGCATAGCTTGAGTGAGACTGGTCGATACTATACATGTACATTAATTGTGAACCTTGATAGTACTTGAGCGACCAATGGTTTCAGCATAATTTGTGAAACTGAGAAGTCATCAGCAAATATGTTTGCCAAATATTAATAATTTTTTGCCTTTGGCAAACTGCAACGGTAACCCTGGTCACATCGATTATATCTGACAGATGAAATGCATACCGCGAAGGCGGTCACAGTTTGTGTCCTGGAACGCCCAATCCATTGAGTAAGCGATGCGCATACCATTTTGAATCCCTCCATCCGGGTCACCATCAGCCCGCTTTATATATATAGTAACGGAACTCCGTTTATGTTAACGTAATCATTGGGGCCGCCACCACCAGTGTCAATACCGTCCACCCAAACATCGACGCCTTAAACGAAAAAAAGGTTCGAATTACCACACGACATCACGGTCAGACTGACGTGATCTCAAGGCGACCTCTTCAAACATGTATTGAATGTATTACAAACAAACAACGTACCGTGTGACATAACGAGACACAGAACGCCAAATCGCACGATAAATCAGAAGTATATGGCGATTGATTCCTCCTCACATGTAATCTGGAATATTTACGTGCCCATCTCCCTTTCAGAGCACCCCTGACTCGAATGACGCCACTTTTGACAGCTTTGAGCCACGCCATTAGACACCTCATACCATGGGGATGAATTTGTATAAGTTTCGTGGCAATCGGCGACTAAACCAATTATTATCAGATTTTAGTACCCACCCACCACCCCACCCCCAAATCTCTCATCCCAACGACACAAATTTGGCATCTTTAAATCAAACAATAAGATTCCTTGTATCATGGAGAAGATCCTAGAAGAATGTGCATCAATTTGGTGGAATTCGTTTGACACATTTAAACCACACCATTAGATTCCTCATATTATGTGGATGATTATATATAAGTTTAGTGGCAATCGGCGGAAAAAAACATTTCTGCCCCTCTCCCTTTTGTGCCCCTGACAACAACGGCGTCACTTTAGAAAATTCTAACCCTCGCCATCATCTTTCTCGTAAAAAGTTACCCCTATCAGACCCCTTGAGTGCCATCTAGGTGGTCCCCTGTGAATTTCTATAGAACACAGACAGACAGACATTCGCAAATATAGATATAGATATTAAATCTAACACGACATTTAGGCATACTTGGCACTCTCTATTTGTGACAAAATGCGAACGCGAATAACATAATTAGCCAATTCGAATATATATCTCATCAAATAACTCATGCTGATACGAATCGTTAGTTACCCTCTATCAACGAGGCGTGGCTACAAGAACGGAGCTACTGATACATTGGGTCTCATGTATACCGTTCTAAAGTTAAGTATAAATGGATCTCATTGACCAATAGCAATGGCTGCCCAGTCCGCAAGAGGACGTATCCAGCAAATTATCAAATCGTTGCATCATACAGGTTCGTTCAGTTTCATCATCACGCAATAGACTCGTTGAATTTTGTATTCTAACATTTACCGAATTATTTTCCATGACACATATTTCGCACACAAGGAGATGGAAACCCGGTTGATTTTACTCTTGCACTTTGTCAGCTGCTTAACAGTGTAGTGTGGTCGTTGGAGAGTTGACCCGGAATAAATTGGATACAAGCTGATGTTTGTGTTATTCGACGCGGAAAAACACCAGGAACAACATATCCAAAATCCGCAAAAATCCGCTCATGGGAAAATTCAGGATCCAAGATGGCGTCCATAATGTCTGTTGTTATCGCAAAATACTGAATTTCTGCGGTAGGTGCTCCAATTAATGCCAAATTCGTAATAAATTGAAATATATACAAACAATGCTTTGTCGTAAACCATATCTGTAGAATGTATTTCCCAAAATAGCCGCCAAAATGGACAAAATCGAATGAAATTTACATGTTGTGCAAAATGGAAGAGCTAGTCCTATACGAGTGAACAAACTCTCGAATTATGCGAGGAAGAATGATTGCAGAGTATAAGAGAAACTTTTGATTATAGTTGTACGAAATATCTCTGATGTATCTCACGAGAGAGCAAGCGAAACTAGGGTCTTATGAAACGGTTAAATCTTGACTTTTGTACGCCCAGAAACGGAAACATAACGCAGTTTTTTCTGTACTGCTTATCTTGAATCGTGTGATATATGTGTAATTAAACAGCTAAATGGGATTTAGTAGCGATGTATTGACTATGAGACCTTTTTCTAGAAGCAGAAAAGTGTGTACTCCGAGCAGTCTCACGAATGTGACTGATCATCATTTATTTTGATATCTACATCATGAAACCTTTAAAAATTAACTGATATAAAACGGTATGAAAGATATTCATATAGTACTGGGTAAAATGCGTCTATTCCATTGTCCGTGTCTCAAATTAGTGGTCATAGTTGCCTCAGATCAAGTAATAAAACACGAATATTTCGCTTTTATCACAAGAATGCATGGTGGTATACCATGAACTAAATTTATTAAAACACGAAGGAGTACCATAGACTATCGTCAATAAATTCTAAACTTGACCAAAATTGCCTACATACTCTGTGACAAAGACTGTGTTTATACCTGAAAATTATATTTGGTTGAATTCACCAAGGCCACATCTACGCGAAACTTACTACGTTTTCTTCAACCGCATCACCACGTTTACTCCTTCTCCCTAATGTTACACATAGCTGCTGCACACAGAACCACAATTAATACTACTGCGTGAATGTTTAACGTTGAAATAACATCTTAAACGGTGATCACTCGATATTTAGCATGATTATGTGGGTGGTAATGGTAAGATATTTTCAAACAAAAATATACTGAAAACTAATAGTGTGCATTGCGTAGCTGCATATTCCAGTTGTAAAGTTGTGATTGAAGTAATTTGAACAAAATTGTCTACTAATAACACGGTTTGTTAGCAGCATGAAAATTAGTCTTACATGCAATGTGTGTTGTACCGTCTCCTTGATCTGGTGAGACGCGGTGCTAATCTATTGAAGTTATGAGTGTTTCTTTACAGTATCATAAGCATTGCTACAAATATGTATTGTTTAATATCACCGGGAGTGTTAACAATTCCGGAAATATAACTAACATTTAGACCGCTAGAGTGTGCACTTAAATTTCGGCGTTACATTCAAAAATTAATCATCATGACGAATGAAACTACCATGAACTGTGAGGCGAAACATTAGGTCGTGTGTTGCATGTCCGATATTATTATTTTTGGCCCGACAATTGGATGTTGGATAAGCAGAACACACAAACTTTAAAGACGCAAATCATTGGGGTTTGACTTGCGGTGCAGTGGCCAATAAATCCTTCAGATGGATCTGTTTAATGATGTGTGTACCTTTAAAGATATTCAACAACCGACTTGTATATTATCAATACATATTTTCACTCATATGTGGTTATCCAATATGTTGCTTTCTTTGTTGTATTGCTTGCAGTTGTGGCCATTTTGACAGCCATTTCATGACCAGGATTGTATGATTTTCTGTGTGTGTCACTCTATTCGCTCCCGTACTATAATTTAACACAAACTGGTATAACGGCGTAATTCCGATGCCACAATATATCGTATAATGACTTGTTTCGAGAACTGATGTAGTATAGACAACCATGTTGGACGCCATCTTGGATAACAAAGTTTCCCCACAGCGGACTTTTGCGGATTTTGGATATGTTGTTCCTGAGGCTTTTCCGCGTCGAATGACACCAAAATCAGCTTGTATCCAATTTATTCCGGGTTGACCCCCAAATTCTGCTTCAACGACCACACTAGTGGGAGGTATTTGCTTGTACTAGCAGTAGATAAGTTGCAAAACAAAGTCAAGGCTCAAAGCGACATTTCCAACAACGAAAATAACAGCGATGTGGTCTCGTGTCACCCACATGTGCCCTCGTGATTTCCAGAAGTGACTGAACAATTGCTTGTAAGGCGAGGTACTACCCCAAATATGGACAGTGATACCATGCTAGATGAACACTCATATTACCCATATCTTTCTATGCTGATGGGTAGGTAGGATTACTTCTGGAAGGCTGTACATTCCGAAAACAGCATATATATCGGAGTATTAGCATGGAGTTTCATCATGTAGACTGCTACATTTTGGACTTTTGGTACCCCAGTTGTCGGAACATGACCAATACATTTACATAACAGACAAAACTGACATAGAAAATTGAAGCGTGTATTTCAGTGAAAGAGACAATAATTAAAGTTTGGAGAATTTTCATTGAAAATTACCTAGTTTATACCCCTCATTGGCAACAAGGAACATGTATTTCCTTCCGCTGTTCCTTTTCTTTTAATTTGGAAGGATTGGGCCGGGGGGGGGGTAAATCGCATAACTCCACAATTATAGCCTTCGACCATAAAACCGCCATTAAATGTGACAGCCAATAAGCGAGCATCATTCCACTCCTTCCCTTCGGAAGGAATGGTCTGACGTTTGCTGTGGTAAGTCCAATCGCTTCGAATAGCGGACATTCAATCCACGACCAATCATATGCATGTATACGTTAATCATAACAATTGTTGTTGTGTTATATTATATATGCTGGATGGAATAATTAATCTACTACACTTAATTGTGTCGATGACAGCGGGATTTAAAGGGGCACTTTGATTATTGCGATATAACCAAGATGCGGGCCCCGTTGGTTCAGAGTGCCCGGATGAAGATAATTAATCGAGTGTGCTTCTCACAGTACGAGCTAACTGCATGCCTCATATAGCCTGATACCGGAGTACGCTGTGTATGTCTCTTTGGAAAGCAGACGAAATTTCTAAACGATGTCGTCGGCTTTTCTAAGACAGGCTATTTGGCCATGCGTTTGTCAAAACAGACCTGTTTCTTACGTGCATGCATAATTCGCGTTTATTGATAGTAATGATGAAAAGAGTAACGGCTTGTATTAATCGAATAATATAAATGAAGTTAGTTTGCCGCGTATCGTAATCAGGATGGACTTTATTTTACCTATACGGACCGTTAATTCTTGAAAGTGCAGCCTGTACTCGTATAGTAAAACTCGGAATTATGCTTTCAAGATTCATATCAAGGCGACGTCCAGTCGCGGGATGTTGGTCAGTTTCTGTGCCGATGCCAGGGGCGAACACTAGCAATGGCGGGTGGTTGACGGGGTGTCACGCGTTCAAATATATACGTGTATACAGTGACATTAGCACTAACCTTTACTATTGAAAATAAATTGAGTTCGTGTGTCCGGATAAAGGCGACAAAACGACTTAACCCCTCTGAAAATGTGTACATAGGGTCATATCATGCACGTAACCCGGGGATTAAGGGCGCTAATAATGTTTATGACTTTGGCTATATATAGGCGATCAAACGGAGGGGCCGATCGGAAGATTAAAAAAAAAATCGAATTTTTTTTGGAATTTGGGAATAGATTTTTACAACTTGTTTTGCTTCATCCTATTTTATGGATGTTAGTGTTGTAGACTATTATAATATTTAAGGAAGTGGCAGTCCTGTCAACAAATTTGGTATTTTGACAAAAATTTGATTTTGAAGCCATTTTCACCAAGCTTGGTGTTATTTCTTTAAAATGGAGAATTTGACCCTAAAAATAATATAATAATAATAAAATTTCCCGGACCCCTGTGTCTTATATATATGTACTTTTAGTATTATGACCAATTTGTGCCAGGGGCCAGTGGTTGCACTATTCATGTGTGTTTCCGAATACGTTGTTCGAATAAATAGGATTATCATTATTTGTGGCTGAGACATGAGAAGCTGCATAATTTGATAAATAAAACGCTATTTCAGAATGCATTTTAGCTCAAGCTGCTGAACATGAAAATTCAAGTTGAGATATTGCCAATTTCCCATGGGTTGGTATCCATCGCCAGTGGTTTCCGAATATAAGTACGTCCGTCGACAATTTCCATTGGTGTAAACATATTTATTTCTCTAAATCATGCACATTAATTAACAGAGTTGTATAATATACATAAAGACAATTATTTTAGAGAATGGGATTTGGCAGAAAGTGTGATGCTTATATTAGCCATTTCCCCATCTTTGTCATACACATGTGGTGGTGTCTTTATTGCTTTTTCATAATGTTCTTTTCCCAGTTAGATCTTGTTTTTGTTTAAATTTTACTATCTTATTATTATCATTGTCAGCCGACTGGGGCATAGACTGTCCAACAGTAACCCATAATAATGGGTCACTGTTGGGCAGTCCACGCATCAGTTGAACTGAATTGTTACTACCTGTTTGTTTGTTTGTGACCTGACCATTGACCCCACTCGGTCAGTTTACAATAAGCATAGTATAATTAACGTTTCACGATCGATACGACAAGAGTGATGCATTGTATGTATATACTTATTACGAGCAACTCTAGGTTGTCATGCCCGAAGACAGAATAGGAAATAAGAGATATTTTCTAGTTTTCTGAGTTGTGCTGTATATTTAGTCACTTCTATGTGATAATGGGCCTTTGTACACTCGCCTTGTTTCGTGTATGAGCAGGAATTACCATTTATTTATTTGTATTTATTTATACTTATTTAAACTTATTTAAACTTATTTTTACATATTTATACGGAGAGCGACTTGGGTAAAGTTCAATTTGAGAATCGTTTAGACAACAATATAAATTTTTGAACCCTCAGAAATATATCTATATTCTCTTCCAGTGATACTTCGCTGTTTCCATGTAGCAGGGTTGCTATGCCTGGTCGGGTTATTAACCCTGCGAAGCACCTATTTCTTTCAGCAGAGAACCTGCGACAATAAAAAAGAAAATGTTCTGCTGTTTCTTCGGTACCACATATACATAACGGATTATCTCTCAAGTGATTGGTGTGAAGGTCATGATTTAAATTACTGCATTCCAGTCTTAGTCGACAATGGTATATATGGCTTGCTCTCGTATATGCAAATTCCAGATATCGAGGACGTTCTTTTGTACCGCTATTCAGAAAAACTTTAAAGTCTGAGAGTGTTTCACAGTTCCTCGCTTCTGGTTTTAACTTGTTCCAGAGATTGATAGATCGTGGAAGAAAGGATTTCTGATAAGTAACTGAGTTGCAGAAAGGTACTCTAAGGTCATCTGATCTCGTGTCATATCCACTTGTGCGCGATACTTTATTCGGAACAGCATTGTATAAGTAAGGGGGAGTTAGTTTTTTCGTCATTTTAAAATATAGTACAAGTTTAGAATGTTCTCTCCGTTTTGATAATGTGTCCCAACCAATTTCTTGGAGAACTATGTCTTTATTACAACTTCTAGTCCCACCGGTTACTAGTCTAGCTGCTTCGTATTGAATATCTTCTAAAGAATTGGCTTCTTCGCCTGTACAGTTATCCCATACTGAGGAAGCATATTCCAAGACAGGTCGAATATAGGATAAATAGATTCTTTCTAAAGTTCTTCTGTCAAGGATAAATTTATATTTCCTCAGTATGTACATTCTTTTGGTCGCTCGATTTTCAATATCTTCTATATGGTCTTTCCATTTCCCCTGCCGGTTGAATGTCAGACCCAAATGTTTATGTGTTTCCACCTCATCTATGCTCTCGTTGGCCATATTTAATACTGGTTGGTGTATGGGTAATTGTTTCCACGATACAAGCAAGGATTCTGTTTTCAATGGGTTAAATTTAACTGCCCAGGTTTTCGACCAGTTGAATATTTTGTGTAGGTCTGAATTTATCACCTCTGACAATTTCCATTGGTATAGGCTACGGGTTGTAACTTTGGTCGGATCATTATGAAATTAGGCATGACTGTTATAATTGGTAACATATAGATCGGGAACGAGTCATTTTTTTTATGGGCCAGTCGACAAAAAACTTGCATCATATATCTCAAATTTCAATATAGTATACGGGCTAGATGCCGCCACCGAAAGCGACAAAATGTGCGATATTAGCGCATGTTTCGGCGGGCCGAAAGCGACAAAAAGTGCGTCGTAACGACGCACATTTTGTCGCTTTCGGCGCGTTACTAATGGCGCACTTTTTGTCGCTTTTGGCGCGCACCGAAAACGCCATTAGGAAGTGGCCATAATAGTATTCCATATAAGTGATATTCTAATGCAATTATTATGCTGATCGCCTCATCATTCCTTGTGTCTGGCGAATTACAATTCATGCTAATGGCAGACATTTGTATATGGCGCTATCACAACGATCATGACATTTGGAACTTATTCCCTTCCCTATATATTCCTTATTTTCAAAAATGTCGCTTTCGACTGACTTGACGGCATGGGTATGTGGCCCGCCCCAAATACCACATAGAAACACCCCGACCTCCACCATCACCCCAGTGGTACCACCCCGAGTGGTGAAAATTGGGTATGGACCATTTTCGAGAATGGTAAGGATTTCGACCGATTTGACCGCATGTGTGGGTGGCCCGCCCTAAATACCACCTAAAAACACTCCGAGCCACCACGTATCACCCCCGGGTGGTAGGCCTACCACCCAACCCAAAACATATGATAGCTTACTATTTTGAGACTGGGACTCATATAATATATAATAATATATTAGTCCCAGCTACATGTAGCTAGAAATGTGAACAGCAGACATCCTGAGATACAAACAATATATATTATTGATTGTTTGATTTTCCAACCAGTATTTAGTGGGGGAATGTGTTGTTTTTAGACCAACAGCAGTATATTCTTCTACTTTTGGTCCAAAGTTTGGTCGGAATGGCTATCGGTTGAACAATTTAGGTTTAGAGGGTGTCAGGTTTGACATTTCCGTTGGAAATGTTTGAGGTACCATTTGGAGAGTTCAACTGGGAGGGGGGTTGCAAAGTAGTATTTCGAGAACATTTGACTTTGGTCTGGTTCAAGGTAAGTACATTTGGAAATATCAAGGTATCTATGTACATGTACTAGTAGCCACCTCCCCGGTTATAAGGTTTAAGAACAAATTGGCTACATGGATGCGACTAGAGATCCCCATTGTGGGGGGTTCTCCAACGATAACTTACTATTATTATCACAGCTCTCAGTTAGTGGCCAAGACATAAATGCAAAAATAATGAAAAGCACCATCAACTATAGTATAAAATTGCACAAAACCTGTTATTTATCAACATTTTGTTCAACGAAATTTTACCGGTTTGTCAAATATCTGACACAAAAAGCCACTTGATTTTAGAGTTATCCATCTTTGCCCGCAATTTGGTCAATGAAATTCTTCTCGATGACTCTATTTTGCCGGTTTGTCAAATATCTGACACAAAAAGCCACTTGATTTTAGAGTTATCCATCTTTGCCCGCAATTTGGTCAATGAAATTCTTCTCGTTGACTGTCTATTGGGCCACTATAATTAAAATAATAGATTTATAACATCGATATCTGATCACTCTGAGCTGTGGTGGGTGGGTTCCTCGACTCGAATAAATATTGTTTACCCCCGAAGTCAAGGAAATAGTAATTTGCGACCGTTAATTCGGATTGAGTACCTTTAAGATCTAACAGCAACCATATCTAAACCCCACTACAATCTGGGACTAATATATGTTATACATGTATTAGTCCCAGCTACAATCAGTGAACCTGATGAATAATTTTAACAGCATCTGAAAATGAAAGAAACATCCCACACCTTGTCTACGATATAATGAAAGCCATAATTGTAAATCAATCAGCTCTTCGTGTACCGGTATACATGTATATGTACACATATTGGACCCACATGAATTGCTATATTCTCCATATTAATTTAAAACGAGCGCACCACTTTAACAAACTCATTATTGAGTATTTTAACAATAGCGATGTGTTTGTTAAAGTGGCAAGGTCATATTAAATTTATACTCCTTTTAACATCAGTAGGCCTACACAATCATTCGTTGCATAACTTTCATTAAATTTTCCTAGTACTGAATATAAACAGTAATGGTACAATAACACTAGCAGTACTGGAACCGACCATACTGTAGGTGTCTGGCCTGTTTATTACCTTTTTAATTTGTTCTGATACATCAGGTACTTATAATAAGATGATAGTTCATTCAGACAACATCCTCTAAGTTGCCTAATAATAGAGACAAACTAATAATAGTGATGGTGGGATTTTTTAGCTAAAATTAATAATAGTAACCACAGCAATTTCACTCTATGTCTCTTTAAAAGTGATCTGATCATGGGAAGTGTTCTCCAAATATAATAACAGTGTTGACACTATCATATTATTGACACTATTATTGCACATGAGAGACCGTTACTAGTACATGTAGATGCTAATATGAGTAAGTCATTATCAAATCTGGCTCTTCTTGAATTCAACTATCATAGTGATATTCAACTACATGTATTATATCTTAATTGTACTACCATACACAATGTATACTGGTACGGTATATACGTAAACTCCAGGTTTTCTCTATTTTTACTAAAACTTCATGGAATCATCTCACTTCGTAATGCACAACCACTTAAAATGTACATGTATATAACACTATAATTTTAACAGAGCAAATGAGAAGGCATCATATTCCAATATTAAAAGAATTCTACAGCTTATTACAGGAGACCTGTTTATTTCATAATGGCAGAAGTACATGTGCATGTACCGGTATGCCATTTGAATGACATTATAAATAACTTCTCACCAAGATGATTTCAAAATTCTAACTACTAGTACAAGTAAATCAGTTAAATAATCAAAAATGCCAGCACCGATATATATACTGTACTTAGTACATGTAGTAGGTACCGTACATGAGATATTTTCACCACTTCATAATAGTTGAATATATACGGTACATGTACCGGTACAATGGAATTCAAGTTGTGTCAGACCTGTTGTTTGGCATAAACAATGTACCAGTAAGTGACTTTGGTGATCACTGTTAGTCATTGATTTTGATAACATAAGTTCATGATTTTTACAAAATAATTTTAATGAATCAAAACCATGTGCAGCCGCATGTGTAACATGTAACTGTCTTTGTCCATTATTCATTATCCAAGTCTGGTTTAGTCTTGATCTAATGATCAAAGGCGGAATGTTACTAGTATGTACCGGTAACTTATGATCATGATCCGGGAGTCTGGTGAATTATAATCCATTTCACAGCATTGTCCATGTCTGCATGTTTCATGACATGTTTGGTAAACATCCTCACTCGATTCACTGACACTGGTGAGTGGTGCCATTGCCATTCTGATTCTCCAATCTCCATATCATGTTCTACCCTTCACAAGTTCACACACATCATGACACATGTAGCTACTGTACTTCTAATCAGTCTAATGTACTATGCAGAATGATAGAATCTGAATGAACATTCAATGACCTTTTACGGCGTCAGCGTTGACTGCATTTCAGCGTTGACGGCATTTCAGCATTGAAGGGCTGAGGAGTCCAGAATAGAACTATAATCATCATATTTTGCAATAATCATTACATTCACATTGTTTGCATTCTTCCATTGGGGTCAATCAGTGCTATTCACTTATTATTCGAGTCAATGTCCATGATAATAACAGTTGAATACGGCATAGCCTGACCTGCCACATTCAGTGACTCACACACAGTGTATGTGACCAGTCCAGTGTTAGTTCAGTCATGAACGTAGTGCGTATCCTTCTACTCTGGAAGCAGCAATCTGCGAAAGCGGTCGTGTTGACCAACTTCACAAAGTCCAGTGTGCGATATTCGGATTGGTCCCGTCACTTCACATGATATTTTCTGATAATTAAGCGGTATTTCTAACATCCAAACGGGTTAAAACAGTCTATATCTAATCCGTTGTGTACACGAAAGAATGAGATACACATTTTCTGCGAATAATGAACGAAACAAGCAGATATGACAGATGAACAAACTATTTACTTTTAACACATAAAAATTCCACACCGGAAGTTCTGGCGAATACGGACTGTGAAATAACGTACTCTAACTCTGGGAACAATTTATCCCCAATTTCATGCACCAGAATGTTTAAACATTATCATAACATATTCGACTTGTTTTTAATTTGTTTTCATGAAAAGGAATGATAAAAGGCACAATAAACATATCTAGAACGACAAATAAATCCAAATTAGCCATTTCCCCGTAAAATTTCGGTCAGGCAAGCGAGGTACAAAAATGTATGAATCTGAGTACGAAAGTCAGAGTGTTCCTCTATCGTATTGCAATAATCGCCAACCTATTATAATATAAAAAAGCTATGCAGGGGGATAACTCGGAAAAAAAATTATTGTTGCGGAAAAAGTCTCATTGTGAGACTTTAAAACCACAAGCACAACGTCCACTTGTGAACAGATCACACTATTTAGAGTTATCGCTCCTGCATCGGTTTGCAGTTTTACATCTAATGATGGAGTTGCTGCTCTTTCATAACCAAAATTTGCAACTTATTGAAACGATTTTGTATAGATTACACAATCAAGAGTTATCGCTCGTCCATTATACTGTTTTCGTTGTGTGACATCATTCTGAATAGCTCATACAATCTAGAGTTATATCGCTGTCTCTCGCATGTTAACTGAATCTATAAGATGGGGCCAGCCGAACCATCAAACGGCTTTCCGCATGTGAAATTAAATAAAAATAAAAATTCGAATTAAAGAATAACGCACGACTCTTTGATCCCGATATCGAATATTACCTCGCAAATAAATAATAACCCATTTACTGAAAATTCGCCCCATAACTCAGTCATGACAACCATCTTGCCATTACTCATGTATACATGCATATACTTTATTGTTGTTTATGTTTCATTTCATTTTCTTTATTATGTTCCTTGTGAAAGTAAAACTTTACCAACGTACGAGCAATACAACACTGCATTTACGTGTCACGTGTCGAGTCAGATATATGTAGCTTCAAAATTGTGTAGAGTCTACAAAATGTATTCAGACCTATTCAATTCCACCCATTCTTGTTTTCATTGCGTGTATTTATATTATGCATACACATATGATAATGGTTGATTTAATGACATACAGGGTGCGAACAGGTCTCAATCATTATAGATCGATGAAATTACCAAATAGGAAAATATTAAGTGTTATCTCCTCATATGCAGCTTTGGCAATAGTGCAATCAAGACTAAACGGAGTGCCGATTTACACAGCATTCTTGGTAGCCCTGACAATTCATTTTATGTTATTTTCATTGGTAGAAAAAGTATTAGACAACATGGAAATACTTAGAACTAGGGTCCGAAACATTAAAACGATCTTTGACCAAACATACACTGCCATTAAGGGCATATGCACCACAGAATTAGCAATTACATTTTCTCTCGCGGGAATAATATTTATTTTGTTACTAATTGCGTCAAATGTACACCCTCATCCAGGACCTGAGAACAACACTTCCACAACATCAGATCACAATTAAAATTATGCATATGAATATTCAAAGTTTAAGACACAAAATTGACTTGGTTCGAGCCGAATCGTTTGCCTATCATGTGATGACTTTCACTGAAACCTGGCTGTCAAGTAACATTGATGATGAAACAATAAATATCCCCGGCTTTCACTGCCCCGAAAGATGTGACCGAGTAACAGAAACGACTGGAGGTGGAGTTGTAACTTACATTAAAAACAACCTGCCATATAGGAGAAGATTTGACCTAGAAATAACCAATCTAGAAAGTGTTTGGATTGAAGTTAACTTCGAAAGACATAAAACATTAATTGGTACATTTTATAGCCCCCCCCCCATGCCCCAAATAATGTATGGGACAACATAGAAACATCCATCGAGTGTGCAACCTCTCTCAATTTTCATGTAATCATAACCGGTGATCTGAACTGTAACCAGCTACCTCCGGGCCCAAATAAAATTAAAGACATATGTGCATTTAAAGGGTTATCACAATTGGTTGAAGAACCAACCCGTTTCACGGAATCTTCTTCAACGTTGATTGATATCTTCATGACAAACAAAAAGGAACTTATTCATAGCACGGAGGTTCAAGATACATTCGTTCCTAATCTAGTAAGATACCACTGTCCAGTTGTACTGAGCTTAGATTTAAATCCTCGGAAATACGAGAGAACTTTCAGGAGGACAATTTGGAACTACGATAATTCAAATTTTACTTCTATGAATGAAGAATTGTCCTCCTGGAATTACCTCTCAGACATGGAAAACGCAACCACAGTGGACCTGACATCAATATTCACAACTAAACTAAAAAATATAATGGAAAGATATATTCCCCACAAGGAAATTACAATTCGAACTAATGAACCCGATTGGATGAATGCGTCAATTCGCAAATTAATAAGACAAAGAAAGCGAACATATAGAATAGCAAAGCGCAAAAATACAGAGAATTCGTGGACTAATTACCGATCGAAAAGAAATGAAACAGTACACGCCATTAGAGTTGCTAAACATTCGCATATTGATAAAATACAAACTATTCTTGGTAACAAAGATACAGAGACATCGGTATGGTGGAAGACATTAAATAAATTTCTAAAACCACGATCTAAACCGATACCACCCCTTAATGATGGTACAGAATTTACTTCCAATCCCTACCAAAAAGCTGAAATACTCAACGATTTCTTTAGCAAAATCTCATCTTTGCCAGATTCGTCAAATGCAGAGTTACCAAATATGACATACAGAACGGAATCCAGATTTGAAAATATGATAATCACGAGCGAACAAGTATACTCCGCACTAAAAGAATTAAAGATAGCAAAAGCCAGTGGCCCCGATGATATTAGCCCAAGGATCTTAAAAGAATGTGCTAGCTCCATAGCAAATCCCTTGGCATATTTATTAAATAAATATATTGAAGAATCACATTTCCCAGTTGAATGGAAACGGTCGAATATAACGCCCATTTTCAAAAAAGGTGATCCCTCTGAACCGAGTAACTATCGTCCAGTCGCACTTCTCAGTTGTATTTCTAAAGTCTTTGAGAAATGTATCTATAAAAGTATCTCCACATACCTAAGGGATAATAATCTCGTTACTAATTTGCAATCCGGATTCACTCCAAAAGATTCCACCGTATACCAATTAACTGAGATATACCAGTATATAATTTCAAATCTAGAAGAAGGAAAGGAAATCAGATGCCTATTTTGTGATATTAGCAAAGCTTTCGACAAGGTTTGGCATAAAGGACTAATTTTCAAATTACAAAAATGTGGTATAGAAGGGAATATTTTGACATTATTGTCTAGCTACTTGTGTGAGAGGAGGCAAAGGGTATGCATTGAAGGGGTGCAATCATCATGGAAACCCGTCCTGGCAGGTGTCCCTCAAGGGTAAATACTAAGCCCTCTTTTATTCCTAGTTTACATAAATGATATTGTGAATGACCTCACATGTAATATAAAGCTCTTCGCCGACGACACATCAATTTATCTATCAATAGAAGATCCAGATTTAGCGGCTGATGTCATGAATTCTGACTTAGACAAAATTATGAGGTGGTCCAAACAGTGGAACGTCAAATTTAGTGCCCCTAAGACAAAATCAATGATAATATCGCGAAAAGATAACAAACCTATACACAAACCTTTACTAATGGGCGACGAAGTAATAGAAACTGTGTCTAATTATAAACATCTAGGACTGACATTCAACAACAATGGTAACTGGAGCCATCATGTAACTGAAATTCAAAAGAGGGCAGCCAAAAAAGTGGCTTTGCTTGCAAAGAACAAATTTGTCCTAGACAGGGGAACCCTTGAAAGAATTTATTTTGTTTATATACGTCCTATTTTAGAATATGCTTCTCCTGTTTGGGACAATTGTACTAATGGCGAAAGCGACTTGCTCGAAAAAGTGCAATATGAGGCAGCGAGAATAGTAACTGGAGCAACAAAAAGCTGCAGTAATGAAAACGTCATAAAGGAAACTGGATGGGAAAAATTGTCAGAACGTCGGAAAATCTCCAAATTATGCCAATTCTACAAAATGTTCTATAAAATGACACCCCAATATCTATATACCTTAGTTCCGAGATCAACAGAGAATATGCACCGATATCCACTGAGAAAGCATCACCTAACTAACCCTTATCGTGATACTGCGTCATACGAAAAGTCCTTTCTTCCCTCAGCCGTTGAGATGTGGAACACACTCCCAGACAATGTGCGGAAGTGTGAAACATTGTGTGACTTTAAGTCGGCAATAGGAAGCACGGATAATAACCGCAGAGAACCTTATATTTACCACTATTAATATTACTCACGCCCAGCGCAAATACATCACTGCAGATTGCGACTTGGTTGTAGTTTTCTTAATAAAGACCTGTGTGAAAATTTTCTCAGATCAAGTCCTCATTGTGTGTATGGAAGTGATGAAACGGCGAATCATTTCCTATTCCACTGCCCATTATACAGTAGACAAAGAAACAAATGTCTTTCTGGTAGTTTGGAGAGAACAACCATTGAGAGCGCACTGAACGGCACGATTTCAAATAGTCTGAGCGAAAATATTTCTACATTTAAAACAGTCCAGAAATTCATAATCATGACAGAACGCTTTTCGAGCTAACATATATACAGATTATATGGCACTGTCCAATAATAATTACATTAAGTAAATATCTAATATATGGAAATATTGAAATAGCTGATGACCGACACGACAGGTGACACACACATGTTGTATATATGCTTGTGTCTGTATTGCTCTTACGAACCCATTCTATGAAACCCATACTAGAATATATTAGACATGGTGTAAACATTTAGTACATGAATATACCAATTCATTACCTGTCTCCGAAAACTCCACGACGGGACGCGACTCGAGTAATGCAAGCATAATATTGCTTGCTTTGTCGCACCATTTTATATTTTGTCCACCGATGATAAGGTCACTTGTGGAGACGGCATATATAAGCCATATATTCTTACAGCCGAATCCACTCCATACACAAGGAACATGGTAACATGAATTACCAACATATCATATTGTAACAATTATTATTGGGAATAAATATTATTAAACCAACAGATTCAGCTACATACACATGTATATGTAAATTTACTGTCCACGTGCTCCTGAATAATAGGCTATGTCACAATTGCACAGTTGAAGTAGTAATTCCGATCGCAATACCCGTTGTTGCCCGGGATACAATAAGGTATGTCACTCAACGTGCAATTAACATCGTTAGTATGTGGGCTCTTGGTGGTAAAAATTAACCAATTTGACTCGGCTGGGATCATAATGTGTCCATGTGCCGGCGTTCCATCATCAGAACAATCCATCAATCCACGTAACTATTTTTATTTTGACAAAAGAATTTAATAAAATTATAATCAATCCCATTATCACCCATTTTGTTATACCCCCACTCCAACAATGGGGGCTTAACACTTCCATGACTAGAGCTTCCTGAAAGCTTGCGGAAACCATGTGCGAATGCATCCACATATATAAGGAGTCGCCCATATGGTGTCTCGCAAATATATGAGATTATTATCCATCCTTTAACTAGCACCATTTCCGATTGGGCAAAAGCGGCCACATGATAGTCCTGTAAAAAGTAATATTGGACTCCCGAAAGTCATATTGGACTCCCGAATGTACAATATCACTTTGTATTGGGACTACGTGACGTCACGAATTAACTCTATTGCGAAATAAATCGGTGAAATTGTGATGCGCACGCAACACTGATGGACTTTAAGCAGACGTTTCACTTCCGCGTTGAATTTTTTCTCTCACTTCCGTGGTTACTTTTCCAAATCATGCTTTCTGATGATCAAAATACAGGCTTTTATCGAGAATTAAGTGCCGACAAATACCAAAAATAACCACAAAAGTTTTATTCCCAAATAATAAATATGTCATTATACAATGTTGTGTACAGTATGAGTTTTTCTTATACTCGTCCAGGTTGTGGTGAAAAGTCATATTGGACTCGACACTGGCGTGTCTCGTCCAATATTACTTTTCACCACAACCTGGACTCGTACAAGAAAAACACATACTGTACACAACATTGTATAATAACTTTATAATACATTGGTCTAACAATATTCACCTTTACCATGTAAGCCATTATATTATCTCATATATACGAGGCTCGCTATAGGAGACTCGCCTATAAAAGAGGATGCATTGGCACTGGATATGTAATGCTGCCCCAGCGCTGGTTAAAGACCGACGAGAGTATATATGCCTGTCATTTGCAGAATGAGGTCCACAGAGGGTGATTATAGTGATGCTATCCCGCTCAGCGGGCTATCATCGCCAAATTCACCACACGGGGACCTCATTCTGCTTTGCCCTCTTTGGAAAGTTTCTTTATTTTAACATTTCTATAGAAACTTCGCATAGATTATATTTCTTTTTTAGTTTAGATTCTCTATATCCCCTAATTGGCAGTCGAAACATTGCATAATCGAGGTTCCCAATTGGTGAATATCACAGTATTCACCATTTGGGAACTGAGTCTATGTCTCCCATAGCAGATGAGGCCATATCGAATGAGGTCCCCGAGTCTAAGTCAGAGTGAATTTGGTGATACTGGCCCGCTGTGCGGGATAGCGTCCCCAAATTCACCTTCTGCGGGCTAATTCTGCAAACGAATGGTGTATATACAGCTTTATCACATAATTTGGCCATAAAAGCAGTTTCATAATTATCGGTAATAGACACGTTTAATATCAGCGCGTGCGATGACGTCACGGCGTTCTTCAAATAACTTGCGATCGCTGTAGTTTATGATTGTTGTTTTCGATGAATATTTCGCGTTGCTTCGTGTTTTTTTGATCATGTGATAAAAGGTATCTCGCACTCGTCCTATTTTATACTTAATTTATCAACCTCGTCCTCTAAATTCTATTTTAGCCTCGGTAAACCTCGGCTCAAATCGAATTTAGTGAACTCGGTTGATAAATTCCGTATAAAATAGAAACTCATGTGAGATCATCTATGTACGGATCGACTCTCCCTTGCAAAAAGAAATCCGAGCCTTTTGAAAGAAGTTTGGGAATCCTAGGCATTCATAGGAATTCCAAGGTTTGAACCAAGCCTTTTGGATGAAAAAATGTACTCTTCAACAAAGTTTGGAAATCCTTGGTTGGAACCTTGGTAAAGCTAAGTAAAGCTTGGATCTAAAATTTACCAAGCTTTACCAAGGTTGTCACATAAAGTGAAACCTTGGAAAAGCTTGGAAATCCTTGACTCAGTGTTGACCAAACCTTGGTAAAGCTAAGTAAAGCTTGGATAAAAATTTTACCAAGCTTTACCAAGCTTTACAAAGGTTGTCACATGAAGTTGGAAATTTTTGGAAAAGCTTGGTAAAGCTTAGTTGCATGTCACATGACTGGGTCACATGACTATGCAGACGTCACTGTTGTCTGTGGCAGCATTTTGAATCAACTGAGTTTAAATCCATGTTTTATCACAACAATTTTCAGGTAAATTATTGCATGTGTGGCCCCTAATGTTTTCTATTTGACTCATAGAATACTGTTGTACTAGAATACGTGTAATGATATTTTAATTTATATTATTTTAACAATTGTTTACCATTTTCAAGAATGACCTTAAGGACCGCTATCTACCGTTTCATTCCAAAGGCTTGTCTCTATCATTATTTATTTATAGCTAATTTATCTAATTTAAATGTTTTATCACACTCCAAATACCTCAGATCCATAAAAATACACCTGTGAAAATTATTCTATACATTTTACATGGTATAACTTCATAAGGTACCATTTATCTCAATATAAATATAATAAAAAAATTCTGACTGAAAAGTTAACTTTGAATGAATAATAGCATGAATGATTATATGGCATGGTTCATGACTGTTGTAAATTTCAAGAGATTGTATCATTAATGATGATGATATTGTCAAAGTTGAAGCCTTTGTAGTGTCATTAGAGATTTTCACCTTTTAAATACAAAACAATTGCAACCTTGGTAAAGCTTGGTAAAGCAAGGCTGCAACCTTGGTAAAGCTTGGTAAAGCTGGGATGCAACCTTGGTCAAGGTCGTTTACAACATTGGTAAAGCTTGGTAAATCTAGGTTGCAACCTTGGTAAAGCTAGGTAAAGCTAGGCTGCAACCTTGGTAAAGCTTGGTAAAGCTAGACTACAACCTTGGTAAAGCTTGGTAAAGCTAGGTTGGAAACCTTAGTAAAGCTTGGTGAAGCTAGGCTGCAATCTTGGTAAAGCTTGGTAAAGCTTGGTTGGAAACCTTGGTAAAGCTAGGTTGGAAACATTGGTAAAGCTCGGTAAAGCTAGGCTGCAACCTTGGTAAAGCTTTCTAAAGCTAGGCTGGAAACCTTGGTAAAGCTTGGTAAAGCTAGGCTGCAACCTTGGTAAAGCTTTCTAAAGCTAGGCTGGAAACCTTGGTAAAGCTTGGTAAAACTAGGTTAGAAACCTTAGTAAAGCTTGGTGAAGCTATGTAAAGCTTGGTAAATCTAGGCCGCAACCTTGGTAAAGCTTGGTAAAGCTTGGTAAAGCTTGGTTGGAAACCTTGGTAAAGCTAGGCTGCAACCTTGGTAAAGCTTGGAAAAGTTATGATTAAAATTGTGTAAAGCTTGGAAATTCTTGGATGAGCTCGGTTGAATTTGCTGAGGTATTCCAAGGTTTTCCTAACTTGAAACGTTCCAGTACCGCCCAAAGGATTTCCAAGCTTTCCCAAGGTCTCTGATCCTAGGATATTCTTGGAATTCCAAGGAATTTTCCTAACTATTCCAAGGTTTTATTCCTAGGATATCCTAGGACATTTTGGTAAGGGTAATGTTTGATGATCATCTCTCAACACAAGTTCACATCTCACATTGTCCTGACTGAAAAGTTAACTTTGAATGAATAATAGCATGAATGGTTATATGGCATGGTTCATGACTGTTGTAAATTTCAAGAGATTGTATCATTAATGATGATGATATTGTCAAAGTTGAAGCCGTTGTAGTGTCATTAGAGATTAATCACCTTTAAAATACAAAACAATTGCAACCTTGGTAAAGCTTGGTAAAGAAATGCTGCAACCTTGGTAAAGCTTGGTAAAGCTGGGTTGCAACCTTGGTCAATGTCGTTTACAACATTGGTAAAGCTTGGTAAAGCTAGGTTGCAACCTTGGTAAAGCTAGGTAAAGCTTGGCTGCAACCTTGGCAAAGCTTGGTAAAGCTAGACTACAACCTTGGTAAAGCTTGGTAAAGCTAGGTTGGAAACCTTAGTAAAGCTTGGTGAAGCTAGGTTGCAATCTTGGTAAAGCTTGGTAAAGCATGGTTGGAAACTTTGGTAAAGCTAGGTTGGAAACCTTGGTAAAGCTTTCCCAAGGTCTCTGATCCTAGGATATCCTAGGAATTCCAAGGAATTTTCCTAACTATTCCAAGGTTTTATTCCTAGGATATCCTAGGACATTTTGGTAAGGGTAATGTTTGATGATCATCTCTCAACACAAGTTCAGATCTCACAGTGTCCAACTGATATCACAATTTCACGGATTTAATAGTAATTCCATTTAGATGCAAGTTGGTGATATGATGTATGTCCATCAGAACAAAATGGACATCGTTATATGTGGTCACTCAATGGTGCACATAACTTCACTTTCCATATTGTCCAAATGTGTACCACAATTTCACAGATGAAGTACTAATTCATATTGGAATAATAGTTGGTGATTCTAAGAACGGTATCTTCATTCGCATGCAAGGAACGCCATTATATGTGGTCTTCCATTGATACAAATTAACCCACGTGACTCCTTTTTATCATATCGGAGACTATAAATTACATGTATATTTAAAAGCATACAAAACGATTTATGATGACATTCCAGTCATAAACATAATATGTGTAATCAAAAACACGCATGAGGTGTCTTCGAATTTGAACGTGTGTAAGGCGTGTGTGAGTTGCGAGCGAAAGTCCCCCCTCCCGAAAATACCAGGACATTATTTTTGTTATTGTCATTATGCTGTATTTTAAATATATGAATATGTCCATGTATATATTGTCAATGAAGTATTAAAAAAAAAAAAAACAAACAAACAAACATCCATGATAAATAGTATGCACATAAATTCATATACAGCTGTTTACAGTGAATTTTCCCCCGCAAATCTCTGTTTCAGTGTTAAAATGGGGGGTGGGTGTCAAAAAATGGTCGGAAAAAACTGCCGAAAACGGAAAAAAAATTGGCGGTGGGGGTGGATGGGTACAAAAAATGATCGAAAGGGAAAAAATGCCATACGTTCCTGAAATTGTTTTCCGACCCCCCCCCTGGTTATACAACAATTACCACACATAATTTGTAACTTTTAATGGAATTTAAGCATGATATCCAATATCATAACCATGAAACGCTCTTTATAACTTGAAAACGTGACACAAATAATTTCCCCGTGCTCCGATTTTGGGAAACTTTTGGTATGATATATATCTACCTATATAACTCAAAATAAAAGAAGAATTATGGAAAAGCCCCAGTCATGTGGTGTTAATTTCAGGAGACCTTCATGCTTCCATAACTTTGGATGTCGTTTAGTAGTTATAAAGTATATAGACGAGATTTAATGCATTTATTGGAACACGAATTTGCAGATATTCAAATCTCAAATATCTTGCAAATAGTCATCCACCATATCTAACAGATAAACCAAAAGATCATCGGCTTCTGCAAGAGTTCCTGGCATTTCCCGTGACACATCTTCCATAATATGCACAAATAGAGCAGGTTTATGTGCATCACAATCGACGGGATCATATGTTAAAACATCACTAAGTGTTGAAAGTTCGTCAGCTGATACAGATTGAATACAGTTACTCCCTCCAAATATTTCAAGGAAATAGTAGATCATGACACATTTGATACTGATGCGTTGTCCGTATTGCCACTTCGAATAAATGATTGCAGACTTTCCACGTTGCCATTCCCAGTTCCTCTGTCACCTCTCACTACAATTGGACAGCCCCTTAACTTATCAACACAATCGGAGAAATATTTGCAAATGACATGTGGGTCATTATTTGTACTGGAAACATCAAGCCACAATATTTCCCGAGAAAATATGTCGATACATCCGTGAACGCAAATGCCAAAGGGTTTTAACTTATCCCACCCATCAATGTGCCATATGTAGTTTGGACCAGAAACACGATAGCTGCGTCGTTTCAATCTGTGCCGCTTTCGACACTCAACACTATCAGGGTCGATGAACTTCATCACCAGTCTCACTGTTTTTTATCAGCCGCGATGTTGTGCAACTTTTTTAAACTAGCGTGCATTGCCCTATACCCGAGATCACTGCCTGTGTTATTTAACACTCAGATTATGTAGCCGATAGCACATCCATAATGTCATCCTTGAATTTTCTCCGTGTCAGGCCCATCGATTTCAGAATTATGTCGCAAACTCATTGTTATGCCATAGTACAAATTAAGAAAACATAATATTTCGATGTATTAAAATCCAAGGCTAAAATATCTTTCTATTATCCATTCTCTACTATGGTTCACTGTGTCCAATGGTATGTATTGTGGTGGGTGTGCTTCACATATCACTATAAATAACATCAGGAGAACTTTAACACTGGTCATATTTTTAGAGTACCGACACATACATCCATGATACGATAGACTTGCGATGATAATAACAATGAAAACAGATGGAATGTCACGTGCTGCATGTAAAATCACGTGATTTTCCACCGGTGGAGAAAAGTTTTCTCCCTGGGAGAAAAGTTAATTCCCGGGAGAAAAGTTATCTCCCTGGGAGATAAGTTATCTCCCTGGGAGAAAAGTTTATTGCCAGGAGAAAAATTTTCTCCCTGGGAGAAAAGATAATTCCCGGGAGAAAAGTTATCTCAATGGGAGATAAGTTATCTCCCTGGGAGAAAAGTTAATTCCCGGGAGAACAGTTATCTCCCTGTGAGTTAAGTTATCTCCCTGGGAGAAAAGTTCATTCCCGGGAGAAAAGTTTTAATTATTCCCAAACACATGGCAGTCATTTATGATATATCAACATGTCTATGTTCGCCCTATGTTCTCTGAACAATTGGTTTAAATTTCCCAAATAAAACTATTTTATTGGGCGTTTTCTAACACCGTAAAACATTGAATTGTTAGCGCAGTTTTCTGAATTTTCCGACTCTTTTGTCGCATATAATTAAGAAAAATACGATGAGAAACTGTAAATGTTTTTAACATTCTGGAAGAAGTATATGTCCCTGATACAAAAAATATGAAAGTTATTAATAGAGAAAATCAAGAAAGGCGTGTGAGTCCTGAACGACGCTGTCCACTTCAGAATCCCCCTAGATGGGAATTATCCAACTGGAGCTCCAATGGGTGGCAATTTTGGTTCCACTCCCTCGAAAAATTAGATACCTATTGAAATGGTCATAGTTTTAAGCATAGTGTATATTGGATAAAATCAGATGGGACAATTCCACCTATGGCACCTGACAATTATAAACATTGGCTGTTGTGTTTAAACAAAGATAATGTTTAGCGAAATTTCAAAAAGGTGGGTTCCCAAATGTAAATTTTATAAAAGCTGACCAACTGCAAATTGGGAAGGCTGAGTATACCCAACTGAGCGGCAGGGGGGTGACAGTGACCAATTCAGCCACATTTACGGTTCCATAGTTACATAATCTAATAAACGTCTATTATCCATTTAATGCCATGTTCAAATGCACGTTGGTAATGTAGACAGAACAACCGACGGACAAAATAGCAGTGACTATATCTAAATCAAATGCAGTTGATTACGACGCCAACTATATATCCACTTACGATACAGTTGAACGGAATTATTTGAATTATTCTGTTGTGGCTAAATACATTGAACCCTCCAAACATCTATGAAGGTAGAAGAGATGTGATTAGCGTGAAGCGTATGGAAATTTTAATTAAACATAATGAAAAACTAATACTTATATATTGAAACAAATAACAAGTTTGCATAAAACAGAAGCTGTTTTCCTTCTGTTTTCCATCAAAAGGCGCGACTTGACCTTGAATTGACAATTTGAAGGTCAAGGTTAGGTCGGGGTCACGATTTTACCCGTCCAAAACACTTCCCGGACAAAAGTAACCCTAGGTATAAAATTTCGTCAAAATCCGTCCGTTTTACCCGATTTGACCTTGATTTGAACATTTTAAAGGTCAATGTCAGGTCAGGGTCACGATTTAACCCTTTCAAAACACTCCCCGGACAAAAGTAACCATTGGTATTAAATTTCGTCGAAATCTGTCCGTTTTACCCGATTTGACTTTGAATTGACCATTTTGAAGGTCAAGGTCAGGTTGAGGTCACGATTTGACCCGTCCAAAACACAAGTACCCCTAGCTATCAAATTTCGTCGAAATCCGTCTGGCAGTTTTCCCGGCCATAGCTAACAGACAAACAGGCAGACAGATAAACAGAAGTCCCAAACTATATATTAGATCTACCCCATAACGTAATATCGTGTGATTGGTCGGTAAGCAATCGAAGCAAATGAAGTGCACGGGTTTCCAGAATCACAAATACTCTCTTCGTCATCTTGATCGTTATTGTCTAACATCAAGAATATTATGGGATTACGATCATTTTCGATTGCAATAAAAACACGGAAACCTCATCGCAAATCTCCACTGTTGTTACGAGCTTCCCTGTTCGTCTTCCCCAAGTGTTATGAAAACACATTTTCTGTTTAAATCCGCCAATATCTCTTCTAATTATTATGAAGTTGTCAATGTATACAATATAACAATTGCGATACCGTTTTATTGCTAATTAATACTAAAACTTTCTCCCATTATCTGCCGCGGCTCTCTTCAGACAGTTGCTGACGAAATCAACATAATTATACCCGTTCGTGTCAAAATATAACAAATATTGGTGTAAAGTTATTAATTTTCATTGAAAACCTCAAAAAACAATTGCGATATTGACGATCAGAGATGAATATTTAGGCCTATGTTGATACGGTATTTACCCATTATGTGGGGTTAATAACATCGGCCGTCGACGCGCCAGCGAGTCAATATTTGGAAGTCACACTCAGGTGGTATTGCACTAGCACGCATCACAAAATATATACTGTCCGAAAACACACGAAGACACACGGGCTCCCCTGGGCTCTCGTAGCCAATATCAGCATTTGCGGGGTTAATAACACCGACCGGAGACAAGCGAGCTTGTACAATGTTCTAGGTTGACCTCGTGGGTATGTCGCTACGTTATAACGTCGATATATAGTGTCCACGAGCCCATGGAAGCGCCCGGGCGGTTCCGGCCGTCCCGGGCTCTTTTTGTTTATATAGCATTTTACCGGATTTTGAGGGGTTAATAACATCGGCCGTGGACGCGTCAACGAGCCAATATATGGAATTAACAATCAGGTATATTGCACTACCACGCATCACAAAAATATACTGTCCGAAAACACACGAAAACACCCGTAATCACCCGGGCTCTTAGCCAATATCGGCATTTGAGGGGTTAATAACACCGGCCTGAGTCGACCGAGCGAGTAAAATGTTCTAGGTTGACCTCGTGGGGTATGTTGCTACGTTATAACGTCGATATATAATGTCCACGGGCCTATGGGAGCGCCCGGGCGATCCCGGGCTCTTTTTGTTTATATAGTATTTTACCGGATTTTGAGAGGTTAATAACATCGGCCGTGGACGCGTCAACGAGTCAATATATGGAATTAACACTCAGGTGTATTGCACCACCCCGCATCACCAAAATATACTGTCCGAAAACACAAGAAGACACCCGTAATCACCCGGGCTCTGTTAGCCAATATCGGCATTTGAGGGGTTAAAAACACCGGCTGGAGTCGAGGGAGCGAGTAAAATGTTCTATGTTGACCTCGTGGGGTATGTCGCTACGTTATAACGTCGAGATATAGTGTCCACGGGCGGTCCCGGGCGTTAATTAGTCACACCCATTATAGTGAATGAAGTTAATAAATTTCCTATTAAATTGTGGTTATCTCGAGATCTATTTCATCGCATTACCAAACTAATTGAAGTTTAGAGAATTTTCATAAAAAATTACCTAGATTATCTCTTGCCATTAGATGTTGGCGTAAATCAAAATTCAGGTGGGGGGGGGGGTAGATAAACTAAGCAATTTTCCACACAAAATTCTGAACTGAAATGCCTCTGCCGAAGAAAACACATGCCTCCTTCTTACCAATGATATTTTTTCTAAGTCATATAGTCATATTGAATGATAAAACTGGCCACACTACATGTTAAGGTAAGAAAAATTCATGCGGGGGGAATCAACTTGGTAATTTTCAATCAAAATTCACGGTCCCTCAATTATTGCCTTTTACATCCGCTAAAACAGAAAGAATATTAAAATATTGACAAATTTTGTTCTTATACTGATCATAAATATTGAGTAAATAGTATGTTATGGTCAAGTTTATATGCTTTGTTATGTAAACAAAAGCCAAAAATGTTACAGAACCTGGATTTTGTTTACATAACAGAGCGTACAAACTTGACCATAACATAAGAGTTTAGAGTTTCTTCATTCAGTGTTTATTTATTTAAAATGCTGTTGCATATCAAACAACATAATGAGGAAAAAATAAACACTGAATGAAGAAGTTATAAAACTGAATTTTCTGTGGTTACTCATATAGGCATCTGTTGAATTCAGGGTTTTTTGTTATTCGTGTGTTGTTATTGAAAAAGACTGCATGGTGAAGCGATACACAGAGTGTATTTGAGCAAAAAGGCTGCGACTTAAAAGACATGCGCATTAGGAAGCTTCAGCGGCCAGGGAAATGAATGGCGACTATAACTAAACATTATACTCCGACTCTGATAGCAGAATTTCTTATCGGGGAGATATTTTTTTAATGCTACTCCCTGGGGACACATAATTGTCACTCCCATTCTGTTGGCATCAAACTAGATATTTTATATCTATGGTATATTTATTGTTTGGTGAATTATTAAACTTATTTCGTAAAAATATATATAATTATATCTTGTTTGCATATGCCGATTTAGAGAACGAGATATAATCACATATCATACTCTTTTAAATATCAGATTTATGGTGGCATGGACTTAGTACGAGTGTTAATTGCTTCAAATGTGCTTGCTGCAGCGAGCGAGACCATTGGTGAATATATATAGCAACATAATGCCAACATTATACCGGTATAATATTATCCATCAGCCACATTCGAAGTTTGGAGTAGCGGTACAATAGTTAGTGACCACCAGCTGTGGCCGGCCGTAGCTTTCTACTGCGCATGCCTAGCCGGCTATGACTGTAGCCTGCGTTGCTCAAATACACTCTCTATCACAGTCCAAAGGAGGTCTAGACCGAAAATTGATTTGCTTCCAGTGTCTTTGTTCTCTACCGTTGTAAAAGTGTATCCCCCCGCCTGCACATCCCCCCACAACCCCCGTCTGAATTTGTTCTCATCTCAACAACTAATGGGCAGATAGTTTATTTTTTTCATTCAATATGACTATGCGACTAAGAAAACCCCTATCATTGGAAACAAGGAAGCAAGTATTCTTTGTGAAGGAGGCAAATTTTCATTGAAAATTATCTAGTTTATCCCCCCCACCTGAATTTGTTTTGCCTGAACACCCAACAGCCAGTTAGTCTCATTTTATCATTCAATATGACTATGCGACTAAGAAAAAGTATCATTGGCAACAAGGACGCATGTATTTTCTGTGAAATAGGCAATAATTGAAGTTCAGAGAATTTTCAAATTCAATTTAAATTCAAATTCAATTTATTTGGTATAAATTCCAGTTGTCGGAACATGGCCAATACATTTACATAACAGACAAAAAGTTTGGAGAATTTTCATTGAAAATTACCTAGTTTATCCTCCCTCTTTGGCAACAAGGAACATGTATTTTCTGTGAAAAAGCCAATACTTGAATTCTTGCCGACCCCCCTCCCCCTTTAATTTTTTTTTACTACAATATTTTATTTTCATTGAAAATTACCTACATGTAGCCTCCGCCTCATGCCACGAATCTCTACTCTGGCTAACGCCCGTGGAGATCATATTCCACCAGTACGGAACCTTGGAACTTTTTTAAGTTTTGACAGGGAACCTTATACAGTCAAAAAAATAACACAGGGAATATATTTCTTAGTTATTATCTGTTCCTCACTAATATACTTTACTGTTGGTGAAGGTCCCAACTCGAAATTTCATGATTAATGCGGATTTTTGAGAGAGATTTCGCTTTGTGTTGCTGACAATTATAGCATTTCTCCTGGGTAAATATGTTTATTGCGATATCGGCTCACAAAGGTCATAGAAAAACATGCAATTTTGAGTTGGGACATTCACCCATTATGAAGTACATTATTAAGAAACAGATAATACCTGAGAGATATATTCCCCGCGTTATTGTTCCGACTTTATAAGGTTCCCTGTCAAAACTTCAAAAAGTTCCAAGGTTTTGTATTAGTGGAATATGATCTCTACTACAAATTCATATTGAAAGATAAAATGAGACTGACTTAACTGGCCATGAGATGCTGTGGTAGAAATTATCTGGACTTTAATTATTGCCTATTTCACAAAAAGTACATGCCAATATTAGTTTTTCTTAGTTGCATAGTCATATTGAATGATAAAATGAGACTAACTGGTCATTAGATGATGAGGTAAATACAAATTCAGGCGGGGAGGTAGATAGACTAAGCAATTTTCCACACAAAAACAAATTCTCAACTGTAATGCCTCTGCCGAAGAAAAAACATGCTTCCTTGTCACCAATGACAGTTTTTTCTAAGTCACATAGTCATATTGAATGATATAATGACACTAACTGGCCATTACATGCGAAGGTAAGAAAAATTCAGACAGGGGAGATGATCAGGGTGGGGATATACAGTCCTTCCCAGGAGACGGGAGTGATTGTTCTCGCACCCGTACGCACTTGTACTTTTCAATTCACAGGTGCTAAAATTCGCACCCGTCCCTCTTCACAAAATTCTAATGGCGACTGTAATTTTTGGTTCAATATTGAACTATTTTAAGGTTTATTTATATCCTTTACCATCTCAGTTCGACTATGGCTTATTGGGGTGTAACTAGACATAGGTCTATTCCACTATGACTTTTTGTTTGAGCAAAGACCCCTTTTGCAGTGTAGTATTGCACCGTCTTCTACGTTGCGGGGGCCAATAAAAAAACGGCTCACGCTATGTTTTCATCGTGGGAAGGTCGGGGGATACCCCAGTTTATCCCGCAGGGGAGGGGAGATGCCGTAGCACATCATCATTGAAAATGGCGAAATTTACCAAACAACTGCAGACCTAATCGCGCAGTATGTGTGGATCACAGGGGCATGCCATTAAAACGAGTAAAATATAAATTAAAAAATAAGCCACATTTTATATAGTTGCCGGGGTATAAAATGATAGATACATGCATGAGTTATGCGCAAGAACCAGGCAGGTTTCAGAAAAGGCTACTCCACAACTGATAACATATTTGTTTTACACTTCGTCGCATGAGAACCAAAGGGTTCTATGTCCCATTGGCACGTTTTGTGGGAAATCGATGTTGAAGATTCATGATCCGATTCTTCAAACTTAAATAGCTGTAATGTTGTTGTAGTTGAGTTAAACGGTTACAATATATCACAACGTGATTCCATGTGAAATATTAATACCTAAAACCAAAGAGTTTTCGTGAAAAACGTGAAAACGTGTTTGGAGATAGAACTTTTATGCACAAAACTGCCACTTTGTCTCCGGGCTAAAAAGCACTCGGAGATAGAACGTTATGGCTCACCGGAACTGCACATTTTGGTGCGGACTAAAGGGTTCAACAAAGGTACTGGTAAGTGGTCAGTACTGCGGGTTCGTGTTCTTGCATTTGCTTACGATGAATTTAGGTTCGTTGCAAGGTATGTTGTAGCGTGTCTGTTACACACATATTATATATTGTTGATTTCTAGGAAGAAGCGGGAAAAAGAATTTCTCCGTTGTATTCGAATGATATTTTAATTCAAGCTAATGACACTCACGAATCCAAAATACACACAGTCTAATATTCTGAACACATCAGGTCAGTGTTAATCGCACGATATTTATCAAACGAGGATTTTATAGTCGAAAACTTAACAACAGGCGAAAATTCTTAAAGCTTTTAAAATGTCGGTAAAACGATCGAAGTTACTGAAGATCGGAAATCCGTACAGATTCCGCCACAAAAATCTAGATAAACCAATCATTTGACAACATCGTTGTCTCAGCACAGTGGGGTGACATGGTCTCAAATCGCGCCCTCCGTCGGATATGAAACCCTCGCACGCGACGTGGGACCCTATCATCCTCACTGGGATGAGACAACTTAAATATGATGGACACAGAAAAACACTTGATTTCCATAGAAAGTAATTTTTGGCAGTGTGTGCAAAATGGTGCATGATCTCCGGGACACGATGCCTTTACGAGTCTGTCACAGTGGACGTGTGCTTGCAGAATGAGGTTCCCAGAGGGTGAATTTAGTGTTGCTACCCTGTACAGCATGCTAGCATCACCAAATACACCCTCCATGGACTTAATTCTGCTCAGGCATCATCTTCTTCGAAGTATCTTAAGTATCAAATTGAAATTTAAAATTTTTGACTTGATCCCTTCTGTTCAGTTTCTATGTCCCCCTAATTGGCAGAAGATTTAATGCATAATTGAGGTGCTCAATGGGTGTGCATTACCAACTTCAACTGTAGAACTTCAATTGTTCCTAGGTTACACATGGCTGGTGAGGCCAGATGATGAATCTGGTGATGCTAGCCCGCCTTGCAGAATATTGTCATTAAATTCACCTTTTGGGGACCTCATTCTGCAAATGTCAGACACACTATATTCAGACTTGGCTGACATATTATTTTCTTAACCAGGCTCACTCATACCAATGAAATCATACCCTGATTTTTTAAAGAAACATTGGGGGGTGTATATTGGCTTGAATTTGTCTTCTGTCAGGCGGTCTTTCCATCCGTCAGTCTGCTGGGATGTCTATCCATCCATCTATCAACATTTGTTTTCTTCTCCATATTAACGACCAATATCTCAGTGTGCATGTTCCCTAGGTGACTCACAATCAGGTTTGTTCAAATAAGTTCATCATATCAAATAGGTGCAAAGCTAGGGCCATAACTCTTTCCCTCCATAGTAAATCTTAAATGGGGTCATTTTTAGGAAATGAGGTCCCCAGAGGGTGAATTCGTTGATGATATTTCACCTTGGGGAATAGTGTCATTAAATTCACCTTTTGGGGACCTCATTCTGCAAAGATCAAACATACCAAATACAGACTTGGCTGTTCCAATATTATTTTCTTAACCGCGTGCATGTTCCCTAGGTGACTCACGATCAGTTCAAATAAGTTCATCAGATCAAATATGTGCAAAGCTAGGGCCATAACTCTTTCCCTCAATAGTAAATCTTAAATGGGGTCATTTTTAAGAAATGAGGTCCCCAGAGGGTGAATTCGTTGATGGTATTCCACCTTGGGGAATAGTGTCATTAAATTCACCTTTTGGGGACCTCATTCTGCAAAGATCAAACATACCAAATACAGACTTGGCTGTTCCAATATTATTTTCTTAACCGCGTGCATGTTCCCTAGGTGACTCACGATCAGGTTTGTTCAAATAAGTTCATCAGATCAAATAGGTGCAAAGCTAGGGCCATAACTCTTTCCCTTATAGTAAATCTTAAAATAATTTCTTTTCAAGAACCATTAAGCCTATATTAAATGTAGCTTAGATTTGGTATGGATAGGCCTTGGGTGACCAGGTTCAGATTTGTTCAAATGGGGTCATTTTTAGGAAATGAGGTCCCCAGAGGGTGAATTCGTTGATGATATTCCACCTTGGGGAATAGTGTCATTAAATTCACCTTTTGGGGACCTCATTCTGCAAAGATCAAACATACCAAATACAGACTTGGCTGTTCCAATGTTATTTTCTTAACCGCCACTTATCCAGGTGAAATCATATCCTAATGAATATTGGGGGGGGGGTATATTGATAATACTAGATGAATGGATATCATACTAGTAGATGGAGATTCACATTTGTTCTAAGGGGCAGAGCTAAGAGAATTAACTCTCCTCTATCCTGTTTGGTACTGGTATGATAATATTGATTTCTAGGCAGCCTGGATGGGGGCAATGTTTGAGGCAATGGGGAAGAAATGTAGAGGGTTGGGGTTTTGACGCCTACTTTGATCAAAATTTAAACAGTTGAAAATTTCATGCCTGGTATAACATTTGTTGTAGATTAGATGTTCACATAAAAAATAGGTTAGAATTGTTCTCATAGTTTTGTTTTATTTTCAACATGTATGTTTTTATACCAACAGTCCATATGTTCCTACTTCAGGTTAAACTGTTGGACCAAATTGGCCACAAATTTTAAATAGTAATTTTCAAACGTTTGAGAGAGAGAGAGCTTGAAGTACTGGTACCAGTTGTAAAATTCAACCTAAGAGGGATGCAAAATGATTTTTGTGAACTTAGTACTGTGGTATGGTTGTCTTTAAAAGGTAAGAGTTTGGAGATTTGTCAGTGGTGTGCAATTAGAAATATCAAGTTGAAGAACCCTGCTCAACGGAGAACCTCCAGCTATGTCCATGTTTAGAACAACTTGTCTTAAGTGATAGTCACATACTGACTCTTGTTGTCTTCAGAGTCCCAGTATTTTCAGTCTGTACAGTCTGGTGAGCGACCCAGTCATTGACTGTCTGTTTTAAAAAAAAGGTGGGTATACTGTTTTGCACCTGTCCGTTGGTGCATCCGTCTGTACGTCCGTCCGATGTCTGTTCATGTCATAACAGTATTACTCGGATCTCAATGAAATTTTTATGGATATTCATATTATTCACCACTATGAGGACATTTAATGGCACATTCAACTGTTTGTTTCGGTTTTTTGTTCTATTGACTTTGTTAATATGAAAATGCTGATTTCTGGGTCCATATGTCTGAGTATAGCCATCATAAGTTATAGATGTGCCACACTATAGACCGATGAATTATTTCTATAGTATGACTGGAGGTGGGGGCCGCGTTGTTTGGCAATTCTTATCATACACGATGATCGGTCTCATATAAGATTTCAATGTATACAAACTTTATTTTGCTTGGTAATCAACGTGTTATATTTAAATATTGACATGGAAATGTAGATTCCGTTTGGGTATGTCCAACTAGGAATTTCTAATTGCACTTGTAACCAAGCCAAATCTGGAAAATTATATTTGGGCTGCAAGTATATACTAGTATACAACTGGTATACCCCAAGTTTTCCAATTGTTGTAAACATTACATGTCTCGCCAAACATCCGCTATGGTGGTAATATTTCCAAATTATGACACTTTTAGTACAAATATTCATCAAATATATGAACGATTTTAATTTTAACATTTGATAAATGTCAATTCTTCCCTTTTTATGTCGCTGGAGGATTATCATGTCAAATGTTATTCATCCACTTAACCAGGAGTGTTTATTCCTTTTTCGAGGTGGTCATTATTCAGATTATGCACAGTTGAGCTTATAATGACTCGCAAATTAATTACCACCTCAGCGAGCTAACACCTCGGCATTCTCGGTGGAGGACATTCGTCTGGGTAATACTCAAGCGACAACAATAGGCAGACGCGCAAGTGGGTTTTAAGTTCGAATAATGATCGAGACTTTCAGGAATATATTTATCAACTACAAAACACATAATTATTCTCCTCATAGTCATACTTGATGAAACTTATGAAAGCATTTCAATTTAGCCCTTTCTGTACTAAATACTGATTGACTAGTAGTTCCTCATGTAATGTTTCAAAACAATTTCAACAATTTGGAGTTTTAAAAGCTGTATACTTGGATTTTCATTTAAGATGGACTATCTCTTCCTCGACGACCACTGTTCGGAAACGCTTTTAACAATTGATATTTATTGATTTAACAAGCAGGGGAACTCAATCCCCACGTTCATCACATGAACACTTTGTGAACGTCTGTTCTAAAAATAGTAATGAAATATTGTCCCATTTGATATAAGAAAATATTGATATGAAATCAAAATTTATTGATGGAAGCGTTTCTTGACAGGTGTCTTTGACATGTTTATTATTTTATGCCCTGGAATCTATAATACAACTTATTCAGGAAGAATAGACCACATTGTTATTTTTTTATTTTATTTTTTTTATTAGTACATTTATATACAGAACAATATCTGACGATTCAATAGACGGAAATGGTGGGGGATCGACATTCGTACACAGCTCACACACACACCTTGCACGCACATTGGTATATTAATAGCATTGTATGCGTACATTACTACATGTATCATACTACCAATGATGACTATATGGAACACGCATACCATGTTTAATCGATAAATTCACGTAGACGAAAATTGTTTCATGCTGGCAGAACTGGAAGACAAATATAATTGATAATGGCAATGATTAACGAGTTATTTACTTTGTCTTATGTCAAAAGTTCTTGATTATTTTACGTACATCATGTATACATGTATGTTCAGCCATTATTTCCAGTATTTGGACGTTATTTGTTGGCTTCTATTTACATGACATTATGTGAAAGCACAAAACATTGTGGTTTATAAATCAAACATATCAATATAATCATCAATTATTCCAGCGATAATACGATGGCACTGATTATGACTTCCAATGGTATTTTTGCTTGGTTTACCAAATATAGATATAGATGCACAAAAACATGACAAACCTTGAATATTACTGTTTGGTTATAATTAATTTTGGGAACCCAAACCTATTGTAACAGGTCGGGAAATGGCCTAGATCTGTGTGTGATATATGAATCTGGTTAATAAAGGGTGGTACATATATACTGTAAATTTTCACCCCCCCTTTATCATTCCATTTCCTTCTGTAAGAATTATGCTTCATGCGCAAGCTGAGCTACAGTGTCACTAATTCTTTTATTAATGTATAATTGTATATTATCGCTTCTGTCCATTATTTGCAGGTAGGAACATGTTTGGAATTACATTGGAACTACATAGAATGAGTTCAACAGGAACACCTAATATTGCGATTCCGGGCTCTGAGCAACAGGTTAACCAGATCACTAGCATATATATGTCAAAGTTGTATCAAAGTGGGTGTCTAGCTGGAAATTCTCTAACATGGTGACAACGATGATCATCACCCAATCCAAGACAACCATTTCATCGTCTCTCATTGGCCTCCTTTTTCATGATGTAATTTACATTGAACAACGTTGTGGAGAGAGCAAAATTGCATTTTTCGTCTTTTCGAAAGCAACTTCGATTTAATGTTTGTACGGTTTATACACGTGTTTACAGGTACTAACTTTCTGTCAGCAATTTTGACTAATTAGGGGATTGATATTGAGTATTATTGACTGCATATAACGCCATGAGAGGGGTGTTTTTAGAGTTATTCATCTTCATCCGCAATTTTGTCAGAGACTTCTCGTCAACCTTTTACTGGGGCACTAAAAATTATCGGTGGTGAAAAATAATAGATTTCAAAAATCGATATCTGATCATTCTGAACTTTGTTGGGTGGGTTCCTCGACTCTAATAAGTATTTTTGACCCCCTTTAATTATATTATTAATATTATAACAAAAGGGGCGTGGGACAAACACTCATTCGATTTTGTTATATTTATCCGCGAAATATCTGCAAAATGGAGAAAAACGGCCCAAAATGGCATGTTTAAACAAATAAAATTTATTAAACAAGTCAAGAACAAGGATTCATGATTCATTACGCCCTCTTTTCACCGTCAAATTCCATGGAATGAAACATACATTATGCACAAAGTAATTTTATTTTTGTGCAAAATCTAGTAACAACATGGGAAAGGTGAATATGTTTCGGTTTATTTGACTGAAAAATGTTTTTATGCATTTGACGATTTGTTGCAACAATAAATTTTGTTTTAAGTGTAACTACTATGTTTGTAATTTGTAACACGCCTCAGTATTGTTAACAAAATGTACACGTACTTGTCGAGCCGAGCTTATGAGCCTATTTGATGGCCGGATATTGACTTTCAAAAGTTTGTTCACTTTCTGTTAGCAATTTTGACTAATTAGGTGATGGATATTTTCTTTGATGCATATCACGACATCAGGGGTGTGTTTGGCTTCAAGTGGACTACATATTGTCAAAATTATATTAAAAATTGATTTTTGGCTTAGCCAGGTGCATGAGCCGAGGCAATTCTGCTCGATTGAAATGGTATGAAAGAGACAATACTATTTCTGATGCCATGCACTTGGTGTCTCGATGCTCTTAATAAGTAATATGGGAGAGTGGCTCCGCCCAGTTGTGACGAGGGATACTAATACTACCATGCCCGCAATGTTTACTGGGTTGAAGACATAAATGTCTGAAGGGTGCTTCCATCTGTTTTTTTATTGGTTAAAACTTTATAATATTTCGGACATGTCTATATTCTTTGGAATTATTTATAGGGTGCTGTGTAGTCCACAAGATAAAACACACAAACAAATATATTATTATTATTATAGTTCTAACAGAAGGGCGTGGGACAAATTGCCTTTGAACGATAGACCCATTAGTGCAAGCTCTCATTAGTATCAAAGGTATCAAACCACTCATTGATTTTCGTTTATTTATTTACGAATATCTTTAAAATGGAGAAAAACCCCCCAAACTGGACTTTTTGTTTTTCATTTTTTTTCAAAGAGCCAAGAACAAAGATTCATAGGGCCCTATTTTCATCGCCAATGTTGTGTAGTTATGTCCAGTGTTGCATGGTTATCAATTTATTGAGTTAAATTACCTCAAATATCCCATTTCATAACCAAAGTTCTGGATTGCGGACAAATTCCATGCAATGAACATACATAGATGCATAAAGTAATAATTTGATTGCAAAAAGGTGAATATGTTTCGGTTTATTTGACTGAAAATTGTTTTGATGCATTTGACGATTTGTTGCAACAATAAATTTAGTTTTAAGTGTAACTACTATGTTTGTAATTTGTAACACGCCTCAATATGTTAACAAAATGTCCATGTACTTGTCGAGCCGAGCTTATGGGCCTATTTGATGGCCGGATATTGACTTTCAAAAGTTTGTTCACTTTCTATTAGCAATTTTGACTAATTAGGTGATGGATATTTTCTTTGATACATATAACGACATCAGGGGTGTGTTTGGCTTCACGTGGACTACATATTGTCAAAACTATATTAAAAATTGATTTTTGGCTTAGCCAGGTGCATGAGCCGAGGCAATTCTGCTCGATTGAAATGGTATGAAAGAGACAATACTATTTATGATGCCATGTACTTGGTGTCTCGAGGCTCTTAATAAGTAATATGGGAGAGTGGCTCCGCCCAGTTGTGACGAGGGATTCTAATAGTACCATGCCCGCAATGTTTACTGGGTTGAAGACAGAAATGTCTGAAGGGTGCTTCCATCTGTTTTTTATTGGTTAAAACTTAATAATATTTCGGACATGTCTATATTCTTTGGAATTATTTATAGAGCGCTGTGTATTCCCCAAGATAAAACACACAAACAAATATATTGTTATTATAGTTCTAACAGAAGGCGTGGGACAAATTGCATATGAACGATGGACCCATTAGTGCAAGCTCCCATTAGTACCAAAGGTATCAAACCACTCATTGATTTTCTTCTATTTATTTACGAATATCTTTAAAATGGAGAAAACCCCCCCAAAATGGACTTCTTTTGTTTCATTTTGTTTTCAAAGAGTCAAGAACAAAGATTTTCATCGCCAATGTTGTGTAGTTATATCCAGTGTTACATGGTTATCAATTTAGTGAGTTAAATTACCTCAAATATCCCATTTCATAACCACAGTTCTGGATTGCGGACAAATTCCATGCAATGAACAAACATAGATGCATAAATAATTGTATTGCAAAATCTAGTGAACATTTCTGAGAACATTAAAGACCTTCATTTCTCTTATTATTCATGGTAAGAAACATGGTGTTGTAATTAAATCAAGCTGAAACCATAAATGCTCTGAACTATGTTTTTTATTATTTTTGGATTTTTTAAATAAATAATTAAATTGTTTTCTCCATTGTTATTTGATCCACATGTGCAAATCAATCTATACATTTAAAGGTTCTTTTTGGCTTAGAATGGGCTCAAACATCCTTTCTTCTCCATGGAGGTCACATCTTTGTGCTCTGTCACTCTTGGGGGGTACTTTGTGCACCAAGAGTGTCAGAGTGCCATCACCCGAGATTGTTCATGTTACCTCTCTTGAGTGATAGGTTGCCTCCCCGGGGAGGGAACATCCTAATGCTCAATTGATGCTACTCAGACTCTCTGGGTGCGTAAATTTGCACACCAAGAGTGGCTCTCCAAAAACTGCAAGGGTGCCTCTCCTGGGAGGTAAAATATGAACTCTCCTTGGGGGGTTGGCTAAAGTGCATCCCGGAGTGGCTCTCCAAAAACTGCAAGGTTGCCTCTCCGGGAGGTAAAATATGAACACTCCTTTGTGGGGGGGTGGCTAAACTACCTCCCGGAGGGGCACTATTTCACCATCTTCCCAAAAGGGGTAGATTATAACCTCTCCATGTGGGGTCGTCTTCGCCCCTCCTGAGTGATTACGTATATCTCCCACTGAGTGACAAATTGTGCTTCGACAGGGATGAACTTGGGTCACATGAGGGACAAATTGTTCCTCGGCTCCTATCACCCCAATGGAGAAGCAAGTTAGCCTTTTGGAGAGTAGGTGAAATAGTGCACCTCAAGAGATGCAAATAATGCCCCTCCGAGGAGCAATATTGCATCCCCATTATTTAGAGTGTATGCACCTCACAAATGGCCATTCAGCCCGTCCAGATATACCAATACCCGCACACACGACCACTCATACATTCCATACTTGCATATACACCTCACACATTACTTCAGCAACTCATTGTATACTCATATATGCCATCCATGATCATACAGCTACTCCGTATACACCCGCCACTGATAATACATCCACGACATATATAAATCTCCGTATACACCCGCCACTGATAATACATCCACGACATATATAAATCTCCGTATACACCCGCCACTGATAATACATCCACGACATATATAAATCTCCGTATACACCCGCCACTGATAATACATCCACGACATATATAAATCTCCGTATACACCCGCCACTGATAATACATCCACGACATACATAAATCTCCGTATACACCCGCCACTGATAATACATCCACGACATATTATAAGTTACACGGCTTGTTGATGGGGGATACGGTGTGGTATGCCCCGGTAGATGCTCGTATCCCCCGAGGCGATAGCCGAGGGGGATACGAGAGTCGACCGGGGCATACCACACCGTATCCCCCATCAACAAGCCGTGTAATGTATTTATCCCCGGTCAAAATTAACAAGATATTCCCACAGACATAAAGCGCGGAAACGAGCCACGAACAGTAACTCTATTTGATTAGACTGCTCATACGATGAATATATTTATATAGCTGTTTCCACAATTTGTCCATAAATACTTGCTGGCCTCGCTTACTTTTGGAATCTATATGTTAGAATATATAAAAGAGAGCAATACACTTCAAAATTAGTAATGGTAAATGAGTCAGACAACCTAAATAAATGAAGCAAGAGTAGCAAGATAACATCACACCAGGAATCAACGTGGCTTTGAAAGATGTACATTAGACCTTCAAACTTTTGCCGGGTCATAAAAATTCTACTAGGGGCATACGAGATTGTTATGACCTTGTAAAATCTGTCTTCTCTATATAGCGACGACAATTTTTGCGGGGTAATATCACTTTTACACGGGGCATACGAGATTGTTATGACCCGTGTAAAATCTGTCTTCTCTATATAGCGACGACAATTTTTGCGTGGTAATATCAGTTTTACACGGGGCATACGAGATTGTTATGACCTTGTAAAATATGTATCAGTTTTACACGGGGCATACGAGATTGTATCTCGTTATGACCTTATAAAATATGTCTTCTCTATATAGCGACGACAATTTTTGCGGGGTAATATAAGTTTTACACGGGGCATACGAGATTGTTTTGACCCGTGTAAAATCTGTCTTCTCTGTATAGCGACGACAATTTTTGCGGGGTAATATCACTTTTACACGGGGCATACGAGATTGTTATGACCCGTGTAAAATCTGTCTTCTCTATATACCGACGACAATTTTTGCGGGGTAATATCAGTTTTACACGGGGCATACGAGATTGTTATGACCCGTGTAAAATCTGTCTTCTCTATATAGCGACGACAATTTTTGCGGGGTAATATAAGTTTTACACGGGGCATACGAGATTGTTATGACCCGTGTAAAATCTGTCTTCTCTATATAGCGACGACAATTTTTGCGGGGTAATATCAGTTTTACACGGGGCATACGAGATTGTTATGACCCGTGTAAAATCTGTCTTCTCTATATAGCGACGACAATTTTTGCGGGGTAATATCAGTTTTACACGGGGCATACGAGATTGTTATGACCTTGTAAAATATGTATCAGTTTTACACGGGGCATACGAGATTGTATCTCGTTATGACCTTATAAAATATGTCTTCTCTATATAGCGACGACAATTTTTGCGGGGTAATATAAGTTTTACACGGGGCATACGAGATTGTTATGACCCGTGTAAAATCTGTCTTCTCTGTATAGCGACGACAATTTTTGCGGGGTAATATCACTTTTACACGGGGCATACGAGATTGTTATGACCCGTGTAAAATCTGTCTTCTCTATATAGCGACGACAATTTTTGCGGGGTAATATCAGTTTTACACGGGGCATACGAGATTGTTATGACCCGTGTAAAATCTGTCTTCTCTATATAGCGACGACAATTTTTGCGGGGTAATATAAGTTTTACACGGGGCATACGAGATTGTTATGACCCGTGTATAATCTGTCTTCTCTATATAGCGACGACAATTTTTGCGGGGTAATATCAGTTTTACACGGGGCATACGAGATTGTTATGACCCGTGTAAAATCTGTCTTCTCTATATAGGGACGACAATTTTTGCGGGGTAATCAGTTTTACACGGGGCATACCATATTGTTATGACCCGTGTAAAATCTGTCTTCTCTATATAGCGACGACAATTTTTGCGGGGTAATATCAGTTTTACACGGGACATACGATATTGTTATGACCTTGTAAAATATGTCTTCTCTATATAGCGACGACAATTTTTGCGGGGTAATATCAGTTTTACACGGGGCATACGAGATTGTTATGACCTTGTAAAATATGTCTTCTCTATATAGCGACGACAATTTTTGCGGGGTAATATAAGTTTTACACGGGGCATTCGAGATTGTTATGACCTTGTAAAATATGTCTTCTCTATATAGCGACGACAATTTTTGCGGGGGTAATATAAGTTTTACACGGGGCATACGAGATTGTTATGACCCGTGTAAAATCTGTCTTCTCTATATAGCGACGACAATTTTTGCGGGGGAATATCACTTTTACACGGGGCATACGAGATTGTTATGACCCGTGTAAAATCTGTCTTCTCTATATAGCGACGACAATTTTTGCGGGGTAATATCAGTTTTACACGGGGCATACGAGATTGTTATGACCCGTGTAAAATCTGTCTTCTCTATATAGCGATACGACAATTTTTGCGGGGTAATATCAGTTTTACATGGGGCATACGATATTGTTATGACCCGTGTAAAATCTGTCTTCTCTGTATAGCGACGACAATTTTTGCGGGGTAATATCAGTTTTACACGGGGCATACGAGATTGTTATGACCCGTGTAAAATCTGTCTTCTCTATATAGCGACGACAATTTTTGCGGGGTAATATCACGGGGCATACGAGATTGTTATGACCCGTGTAAAATCTGTCTTCTCTATATAGCGACGACAATTTTTGCGGGGGTAATATCAGTTTTACACTGGGCATACGAGATTGTTATGACCCGTGTAAAATCTGTCTTCTCTATATAGCGACGACAATTTTTGCGGGGTAATATCAGTTTTACACGGGGCATACGAGATTGTTATGACCCGTGTAAAATCTGTCTTCTCTATATAGCGACGACAATTTTTGCGGGGTAATATCAGTTTTAGACGGGGCATACGAGATTGTTATGACCCGTGTAAAATATGTCTTCTCTATATAGCGACGACAATTTTTGCGGTGTAATATCAGTTTTACACGGGGCATACGAGATTGTTATGACCCGTGTAAAATCTGTCTTCTCTATATAGCGACGACAATTTTTGCGGGGTAATATCACTTTTACACGGGGCATACGAGATTGTTATGACCCGTGTAAAATCTGTCTTCTCTATATAGCGACGACAATTTTTGCGGGGTAATATCACTTTTACACGGGGCATACGAGATTGTTATGACCCGTGTAAAATCTGTCTTCTCTATATAGCGACGACAATTTTTGCGGGGTAATATCAGTTTTACACTAGGCATACGAGATTGTTATGACCCGTGTAAAATCTGTCTTCTCTATATAGCGACGACAATTTTTGCGGGGTAATATCAGTTTTACACGGGGCATACGAGATTGTTATGACCCGTGTAAAATCTGTCTTCTCTATATAGCGACGACAATTTTTGCGGGGTAATATCAGTTTTAGACGGGGCATACGAGATTGTTATGACCCGTGTAAAATCTGTCTTCTCTATATAGCGACGACAATTTTTGCGGTGTAATATCAGTTTTACACGGGGCATACGAGATTGTTATGACCCGTGTAAAATCTGTCTTCTCTATATATAGCGACGACAATTTTTGCGGGGTAATATAAGTTTTACACGGGGCATACGAGATTGTTATGACCTTGTAAAATCTGTCTTCTCTATATAGCGACGACAATTTTTGCGGAGTAATATCACTTTTACACGGGGCATATATACGAGATTGTTATGACCCGTGTAAAATCTGTCTTCTCTATATAGCGACGACAATTTTTGCGGGGTAATATCACTTTTACACGGGGCATACGAGATTGTTATGACCCGTCTAAAATCTGTCTTATCTATATATATAGCGACGACAATTTTTGCGGGGTAATATAAGTTTTATACGGGGCATACGAGATTGTTATGACCCGTGTAAAATCTGCCTTCTCTATATAGCGACGACAATTTTTGCTGGGTAATATCACTTTTACACGGGGCATACGAGATTGTTATGACCCGTGTAAAATCTGTCTTCTCTATATAGCGACGACAATTTTTGCGGGGTAATATCACTTTTATACGGGGCATACGAGATTGTTATGACCCGTGTAAAATCGGTCTTATCTATATAGCGACGACAATTTTTGCGGGGTAATATAAGTTTTATACGGGGCATACGAGATTGTTATGACCCGTGTAAAATCTGCCTTCTCTATATAGCGACGACAATTTTTGCTGGGTAATATCACTTTTACACGGGGCATACGAGATTGTTATGACCCGTGTAAAATCTGTCTTCTCTATATAGCGACGACAATTTTTGCGGGGTAATACGAAATAAGTGTTTCCTGTTTAATTAACATATATCGAACAAGAACTCCGGGATACGGCGTGGTATGGCCCTAGAAGAACAATGGTGCCTAAGAAGGCTAACAATTCTACAGAGGGGATAAATAAATATACACCCACCGTTACCACAAGGGCACTCCTTATATACCCACACGCTCGCCAATGACCATCCAGCTTACTCCAGTTATGCATATACACTTCAATCATGACCGTCCAGTCTTCCGTGTACACCTATACACATTACCCATGACCATAAAATACATTCCTATTTAGCCACACACCCCAGCCATGATTGCACAGACAGCACGTGTATACATATACATGTACACATGTGTCGCAATATAGTCACACACATCACACCCATGACCTTACAGTCACGCCATATATACATAGACAGCACACAAATGACCATGTGGCTACTCTCGTGTATACATACACCACATCAATGCGCATACAGCCACATCGGGTACACCCGTACTGGGTACACACAACCCTACACCATATAGTCACTCCATGTATAGCGATTCACCTTGCACATTATCATACAACCACTCCTTGTATACCCATACATCTCACCATGAGCACCCACTCATAACCATATACTCACTCCTTGTATACCTATTCACATCATTCGTGACCATACAATAAGTCCCTTGTTGCCATCTTGGCATTCACCCTGTATCCAGTTGATCAATGTTATCCTTATGGGCCAGAATAGCCACATATTATGGTTCATCTCAGTTCCGTCTCAAAGTTCTGCCTATTTCCTTTGGATAATACGGCCAGATTCACAAAAGAGGTTTTGGGCAAAATTCCATACTGTAAATTTTAAATGAATTTGTCACGCCCCATACGCAACTATGACAACAAGAACAGATCATGTAGTTGTCAGTTAATTAACTAACGCGTATAATAACCAAGTGAGTCACAGTTTGCTATGTTTTCGGAAAACGCAGAGAATAATGTTCGGGATATATGTAAAAAAAAACAAATTTGGTTGCCATTTTTGAAGCCACCCTGAGCAATTTGGTCTATAAACACCGGAGTGTGACACATTTAAGATGGCCCAAAACAGTAAACACCTTTCATAACAAAGATAGTTACATTTTACTTGAAAAAATGGTTAAAATCTGAAAAGTTAATTTTTTTCGATATTTACGTCAAGTTTGTGAGAGAAAAATACAATGTTTCTGGTAATGTCAGTGGTGACAATAGTAAAAATCAACCGTGTGCATCATACATGTTAGTATTCAATGTATGGAAGGCAGAATAGCTAATTGTATACATCAACTACAACTTTTGTATGCGATTTCAGGACACGCTGGCGAATATCTGCCATTTTCCATATGTGTACGGCCATTTTGGGCCAAAGCAAAATTTTTAGTTCAATGAGTTGGAATATTTATATGTAATGACATGCCTCACTTACATAACAAAGTTCTGTTCATTTCTAGTTGAAATATGACTAGAATCCCAATTAGAAATTTTATACCGCGTTCTGTATAATCGAATTTTGTATGGATCAGACGGGGTTAGGACCCCAATAATTGCATATTTCATTGCTCCAATGATCAGTTATTATAAAACAATACAAAAGAAAGTCACATTTCTTCACTAGTTCCAAACAGCATAAACTGATCTAGAAGATATTAGTGAACAAACGTCATATTTTCAACTTCCGGCGGCCATTTTGTCGGCCATCTTGGATGGGGATTTTCAATTTTGCCCTACACAAGTGGCATTATGTCTTAGCTTCGCGAAAATATATACATGCCTATACATTTTACTAGAATTTCCAGCTATAATTTGCATCAAACTGACTTAGGGTCTAGTCGGAAAAACGGCGGTCATGATGGACGTCATCTTTTCTGGAGTCTACACGGCCACTTGTTTTTCTTGTTAGCATTGCTTGAAATTTGAAGGGCATAATAAAGAACAAATGATTATGGTAAAGTTAGGTCCCAGTGGGTGCAAGGGTACCCCTATTAGCTCCCACACAAGATCAAAACTGAGCTGTGGGCCAGACCAATTGGATAGTTGGCTCCAATGACAGTTCGATGAGTGGGTTTTAAGTTAGGTAATATTCTCAACATCAGGTATTTGGTCAAGAATAGACTCGGCACAAGCGCCTCCTATATTCTTTTACCGAATACCCTCTACTCTGAATATTATCCATTACAGAGGATTTGGGATTTTCTGTGGGTGTTTTGTGGTTAGTGTTTATTGGGCATGCATGACTTGTGGTGGAGAATAAAATGATTTATGTAAGCATGAAATTTTCCAGTCATAATTTTTACACAAATGCTTATATTTGAGATTTCACAATTATCAGGTATGATTTATTTCTAGCATGTGTGATGGGTGAGAGCAATTAGGTGCAGCTGAAATGCGGATTGTATGGGGTGCTTTCTTTGCCACATTTCTGGAGAATTGAGGTCCCCTGATCTTTAAAAAGCTCACTAAAATTGGACAGTTATTCAGGATGGCCTCTGTATGTGGATGACGTAACGTCTTTGTGCTATAGCAGCAGCATTGATGGATCGTCGAAATTCATGTCGGCTTCGCGGAACGCATGAACGGAACGAATGTAGAACAGTGACAGCGTATGCGGAATGGAACGGCGGTCACGATGATACCATTTTTTTAATGATTTGGACAACTATCAGTGATGTTTCTGAAGAGTTTATATGTTTTAGTGTTAATTCTACTGAATTATTCTGGAATGGAAGTTGATGAGGTCAAAGACGTGCATAACATTGGCGCTGTACTGGAAACTATAACTTAACTTGTTAATGTTATAGAGAAAACAACTGATGGTAAGGAACTACGCTCGAATGGGATGAACTTATTAGAAGAGCGCAGAAGTTACAGTCACTCCGAAGATCGTGCTTTCAGTGTTTGCGCTCCACCATTGTGGAACTCTCTGCCTGGTGAAATTCGAGGCTGTTGGGACTTAATGGAGTTTCGTCATATGTTAAAGACTCATTTCTTTAAATTAGCTTTCGAAACTGACTAACATGCAGCTACTGGTATCGTAATTTGTATTTCTCGACAACTTTTTCCAGACTCGTGTAAACTATAACTTTGTTGCGCATGTGAACATGTATATGGAATTTGCGAGTTATAAATGTATTAAATAATAATATGTATTTGATCGTTGTACTGTTGAAAACAGTGCTTGATTCATTCAATCTACACATAAGTTATTCCATCTGAGGGTTCGCGCTGCTACTTGCCAAATTTTCCAATGGCAAAAATAATTCACATTTGGCAAAAAATATTTTCATTTGGCAAACGTTTTGGCAAGTCACTTTTTAATTCCATAAGAAAGTTGAAACATATTGGTCAATCAATACCATTCTTTTCACGAAACTGTCACAATATATATATATATATTGGTGGTGTTTTATAAGGTCTATAGGAAAAGTTAACACCTTTGTTAAGATGCAGCTAATCTGATAGCATTAGTATTGATGGGTGAGTGATTACCCGTATTTAGTGTAGTGGTGGTGTTTACATATAGCTAATACTCTTGTAATGTGCCCTTCTGATGAAGCAACCCTTCTACAATTTTATAGTTCGGTGATTGGTTTATTGTTGTATATGACAAACCACAAAATAAGACTGAATGTTGCAGAAAATGATACTATCAGGGATAGCATTTGGCAAATTCTAAAATAATTTGGCAAAAAATATTTTCAATTGGCAACTTATTTGGCAAAAGTAAATATTGGTCCAGCGCGGACCCTGTGTACATGTATGCAACATGAGCAGTCAGAAAGTATAAGTGAGCTTTTCAATTACGAGTAATACTAAGTTCGACCAATATAAAACACACGAATCGGGCTCTCATTTTAACCCTTTACCCAACAGAAGGGCCCTGTGCCAATGCATTCTCTTATATATGCGAGTCGACCATAGGTCGCCTCGCATATATAAGAGAATGCATTGGCTTAACACATTAAAAATTATAAAATTGTTAAAGAATGTAAGAAAAAATTGTAAAAGTGTTAAAAAAAGATTTTATTTTAGGCCAATGCATTCTCTTATATATGCGAGGCGACCTATGGTCGACTCGCATATATAAGAGAATGCATTGGCACAGGGCTAACTGTAACTATCACAATGTGGTCAAGGAGCCGGTTCCAATGATATCCATATTCGTATGGTTTTATTGAGACAGACCGAAGATATTTTAGGCTGTTGAAGCTTTATTTGGCCGGTTTTGGCCGTTTTGTCTCCGATTTTATCTTAGTTTTAAGTCAGCAGAAACAGCTATCACATAACTCAAATTTAGGTGTTAATAAATCATCTGAATTCCGTAATAACTGGGCGATAACTCGACGAAAAGTTCCTCATATCCACGCGTATCAATGAATATTGATGAACATGTTGCATCGGTCCATGTATTGTGGTACTTGTAAGTTGTATAGTAATAAAATATATGGCACATATCCGATTGCATGGGTTTGAACGTGTGCGGATTAAAATCCCGCTTGATATATCGGGAGTTCGCCCAACTTATACAACGCTTTGATATCGTTTGTTTCTCAGAAACGAAAACACTACATGGTAGTATCGCGATCATACCAGGTTTTACAGTTTTTCCTACTAACGGTACGGGGGTGGCGTGATGCGTTTCAGGTGGCATTATCATTGCCATCAAGGAGGGGTTGGAAAACTATGTACACCCTATATCTTCAAAGTCAAATTTGGTATCATGGGTCAGAATTGATAATGGATATATTGGTTCAGGGCGCGATCTTGTCATCGGGGCGGTGTACGTACCCCCGACTAATATGAAGTTTACCAACGATAACTGGCAGATTGATCTCGAAGGGGAGCTTAGGAAAGTAAGAAACAACAATGATGTTCTCCTAGTGGGCGACTTTAACTCCAGAACATCCCGACTTGATGAATTCGTGGATGATAGGGCCCTAGTGTGTGTACGCTATGTAACAGACGACAATGACCTTCGACAGTATATCTTAGATGGAAAGTACGATTGTAAATTTGGACGGCGATCGACTGAGGATCAGGGAAAGCCAAGTTCATATGGCTATAGACTGATATATATGTGCAGCACTGAAGAAATGGTTATTCTTAATGGTCGAGTAGGAAGTGATCGAGAACATGGGAAATTAACCTGCCGAGACCGCAGCGTTATCGATTATGGTATTTGCAGCGAGTTATTTGACCATGTCAATGATTTTTGTGTTGGAGTTTTGAGCAAATTTTAATAGAAACACGGTGACAAAACCACCCAAAATCAACTCAGGGGGTCGTAGCTTGGGTAATAAACCACGGAAGTGGAATTACGAGAAGGCACACTTATTGGTCGACAAAGTTGCCAGTATTGTCCAAGAAGTAATTGATCCCATTTCAAATATAATTGACAATGAGAAAGAAATTAACGAATTATGCGAAGCAATTGAACACATGTTTACGTCATCGGCTGCCGAGGCATTCGGTGTATTCTGTGTATTCGCGAATTAATAAACGAGAGGAGCAGAGAGAATGGTATGACGGCGAATGCGATCGAATGCGAAATGTTTTTCATAAATCGAGAAAAAAATATCGGCGACAGAAAACATCGCACAATCGCACTCTTATGAACGCGTCAGCGCGGAACTACAGGTGCGTAATTAAAAAGAAAATCGCTGAATATAACCAAAAGAGATGCAATCATGTAGAAATCCGAGTGAGTTCTGGAAAACGTTAAAAGATATGAAAGGGAAACATACCGGGCCCAAGAAAGAACCTACGATATCAATCGACTTATTCTATGAACACTTCAAATGCCTTGCCGAGTCACACGAAGACGGCGATGTAAGTTCTTTACTCGAAAACATGTTTGATATTGATGCACAATGTCCTTTAAACTGTCCTATCACTAGCGACGAAATATTATCAGCTGTTGATAAACTTAAACTTGGTAAATCGTCGGGTCTAGATAATATATGCCCAGAATACTTAAAACACACTATACATTTAATGTCTGAAATTTACTGTAAGCTTTTTAACGCCATTTTAGACACAGGTTGCTTCCCATTTAGATGGACCGAAGGTGTGATTCAGCCAATTCATAAACGAAAGGGCGACAGGAATAACCCCGATTGTTACAGAGGGATAACACTTCTCAGTGTACTTGGCAAAGGGTGAATGCATATTAACCCAGTTTCAGGCAGGATTCCGTAAAGGTCATTCAACTACCGACAATATATTCATTATGAAAAGTCTTATTGACTTTTATCTTGCAAGAGGAAAACAAATATACTGCTGTTTTGTCGATTTTAAGAAGGCATTCGACACAGTATGTAGGGATGGACTTTGGGTCAAACTTATGACATCCAGTATAAATGGAAAAATTTTAAGAATTATTCGTAGCATGTATGGAAACATAAAATCTTGTGTAGTTCAGAATATCAAGCGGTCAGAATTTTTTTACTTGCAGCGCGTGTGTTACACAAGGGATAATACTATCTCCTTTATTGTTCTCGTTGTTCATAAACGACCTCGAACCATTTCTAAAAGATTGTGCTATCGACGGTTTGAAATTCCTAGGCGATTAATCCACAGAAAAACTAGGAGTATATATTAGAATCATGTGATTGTTGTATGCGGATGATACCGTTTTGTTTGCCGACAACCAGGCCAGTATGTAAGGGCCCTGGACGCATTTGGGGACTATAGATCGTCGTGGAAACTAAACGTAAATACTTAAAAAACGAAAGCAATTCTCTTCTGCAACCGAAAACCGGAAGATTTTGACGATTTGTATCTAATTGGCAATAAAATAGAATACGTTGACACTATGAATTATCTCGGAGTCGAGTTCTTTTACACAGGCAGATTTTGCAAAGCAGTCAAAGCCATATCGGTGATTGGGAATAAGGCGATGCATGGGTTTTAAGGAATATCAACAACCTAAATTTGACCAACGACCTACTAATAACGCTTTTCGACAAAACTATAGAACCAATTCTTCTATATGGAAGTGAAATATGGGGTACCGAAAACACATCAGAAATAGACAAAGTAATTTTGAGATTTTATAAACATATTCTTAAACTGAAAATCAGCACGCCCACATTCATGTTGTATGGAGAAATTGGCAGATATCCAATCAGTATCAGATGTAAGATGAGAATTATTCAATATTGGAACCGCATATTAAATGGCAAGTGTTCTCCTCTAGCGCGGGAACTTTATTTACTTTTCGTCAACTTGGGGGAGCTGGGTAGGACGAACAAGGTGAAAACGTGGATTCAATCAGTTAAAGGCATATTGAATTCCGTCGGCATGAGTTACATATGGACATGCGATGCACTATCTTACTGGTCCAAACTACTATCACACGATGGCTCAGAACTTGCAAAAAATATATATATTCTTGTTAAAGAATTGGATCACAACTCTGATAGCTCCTTCAATAGCCCATGGCTATTTTTTATTTCTAAAACACTGAAAGAACTTAACATAGAAAGAGTATGGACAAATCAGTCAGGTTTAACAAAGGCTGAAATTAGAAATATAAAATCAGAGCTTATTGAGCGACACACAACAGAACTATTTACTGAAATGCAGAATGCAAACTCATCTAGAGCACGTTTTTATATGAGTATTAAAACGAGGCCGGGCATGGGTCGTTATCTAAGTTCCTTACCGGCTCACTTAGCAAACATTTTGCTAAAATTTAGAACCGCAAATATGAAACTGCCTGTCGAATATACAAGATGGAAATCTAAATCTGTGGATAATGGTGACAAAACCTGTGATATTTGCGGTGATGGCACGGGTGATGAATACCATTTTATTATTATTTGCAAAGAACTACAGATAATTCGAGCAGACTATATCCCGAAATATTACTGGGAGAATCCTACGAAAGAAAAATTCGAAAGACTATTATCTTTGGAAAATCAACTATTACTGAAAAAATTTGTATTTTTATCAAATTGGCATCAAGAAAATTAAAATATGACTGAGCCGATTATTCCAAATTGAAAAACATGTGATTAGGTGCATTATTTATATCCGTGAATAATTATTTCAGACAAAATATTATGATAATGATATAATAAAGGATTAAATTATAATATAATATATATAAGATATTATAATACATATTACGATATATCTATACATTTATCATATTATATATTAATATATGTATGATTGTGTAACAATTGTTTTTGTGACCTATTGTAAATATTGTAAATATTGTATATATGTTATAGCATGTTGCGCCTTAATTGACGACTTTGCAATAAACAATCAATCAAAACATGTCGGAAAATTTCATCCGAAGAAATAATGGCCATCGAGAGCACACTCAAAGATCATTTTATTCAGACCTGGTGGTGAGACATGTACAACTCCTCTCGTGGTAAATTATACATGAACTTTAAACGGACAATGAAATATGAATCATATTTGCAAAATCTACCGCGTGACCTAGCCCAAGAACTATTACGATTAAGAACATGTAATCACAAACTGCGTTCTGAGTCTGGAAGGTGGAGTAAAAATAAAGAAAAAATCCCGAGCCTGTCAAAAATGCATGACCCACATAGAAGATGAGTACCACGTTGTGATGATTTGTCCAAAATACCTGGATTTAAGAATAAAATATATTCCGGCTACCTTTCGGCAGAGCCATCTAGAGCACGATTTTATATTCTACTCGGTAGCCAAAACCCAGCAATTCAGAAAAGTTTAGCGATATTTGTCAAGGCGTGTATGAAGATTCACGAAAAAACAAGAGATGACAAAACATGATTCGATTAATCATATGTACACATGCTGTCATTATGCATGTGCAGTGTCTTATGTACCTAATCTACAAAATGAGAAAACAAATTACGACGATATTGATGATGACGTTATAAACGTTGCCAGGACGACAATCACTAAGATGCCAATATGAAGATGATTAGCGACGATGATAATGATGACGATGACGATGTTGATGACGAAAGTGATGACGATGATGATGACGATAATGATGATGATAATGATGACGATGGTGATGATGATGGACAATGATGATGATGATGACGATGGGGATGTCGATGATGATGATGACGATGATGTAAGTGACCCCATTGTATATATGTATATATCCATGTTCTGCATTAATTTGCAGCTTTGACAATTAAAGCATATCATAGCATAGATATATCACTGGGCAACACACTTACGCGCGACATCGATCTCTTTTTCTGTGAATATCGTTCAAATTTGATAGAACGAATTTTAACGATCAACACTTAAAGGGGTACTGTACGCCATTTGGGGCGCCTGCAGCGCATACGATACTATGGGTGGCGGGATGGGGTGGTGGGTGGGTACTACATAAATACTCTAATTATCTAGGGGCGCCTGCAGCGCATAAGATACTATGGGCGGCGCATAAGATACTATAGGTGGCGGGATGGGGTGGTGATAACCATCTAATATCGATAATATATAGAAAACTAATAAATAATTTGAGTCGAATATGTATTCTGTAAACGTTCAGGTTAATATGTTATCTTAAAATCAAAGTTAATAATTTGATATAAACTGAATTTATGGCCGGAGCCATAAATTAAATTACGAATTTCCGTGTACAAGACGTAATCAAAAATAATTTACGGATAGTGGATTGGACAACGCGTGGCACACACGATCGTGTAAAAAAAATATGTTGATACGGGGCATAAACTCAAGCCATTGACACATTCGCTTGAAAACTGTCCAAAAAGTACTCGATAACGAAAATTGGTAATGTCGCATTCCGGCTAATCTGCCATCCGTAACATTACTTCGTACTCAACAGACTTTCAAATAATGGAAATCTGATTACCTTATTCTACGAATCAGAGACTATAGAAACCAACAACAACATTTGAGTACAGTATCACTTTAATTCCATAGATCCTGAATCCAACTGCATGATGAACCTTTACCACATCCGTAGTGCTCGATTCCATCCGTTCAAATCGAAAAATTTGGTGGAAGGCAGTGCCCGAACTGATTTCGCATGAGTTGCAATTTGTCAACATATGATGTTGTAAATCAAAACAAGATAAACTAGAATGCACTCAGAGAGATGCCAACGTGCGCAAAAATGTAATAAACAATAATTTAAAAAATAATTTCACTGTATTTTACTTAATTTATTTAATTTAATTTAATGTTAGCAATAAAAGACAATTACCATTTCTCATTTCATCACAGATAAAAGGCAAATTACTATATTAATCATTTAAGTAATTAAAACCAATTCCATGTTGCCGAAAGGATGATACTTTAATATCGATTACATTTTTTTCAGAGGCATATTTTCATTTTCAGTTTCCGATAGTCAAAGATGACCAAAGGAGCAATTATAAGAAATAATTAATATCATTTGTGTAAATATTGATAGCAGCCAATTTGCAACAATAAATATCAATAATTAATCAATAATTAATCAATAACGATAATGTTATGTAATAAGAAACTCTTCAAACGGTGTTTGTGTCAACAAATGCGTTTTGTTTTGTGTTACGTCATTCGTCGTATTTGACCCGGAACTCGGCTGAAGGTTATGCTATTCAGCCCATTGCGTCAAATAATAACGAAATCGCGTTTTGAATGTCTCTCTTTTTCCGCACGATAAAAAGAGGTCTTCGCACGAACCAAAAATGATACAACTTCCCAATTATAAGTACAAATACCCAAATGAAGGAGTCTATGTAGGTCCCGAAGGAGTCTATAGACTCTTCGGTGTAGAGTTCTGATGGAGAAAATGTAGGTCGATCTATTTTTGTCATACCTCTGACGTATTTTGACCTGGGAGAAAAAATCGAAATCGAGACTCACTACGAGCATGCCAGTTTTAAATATAGAAACAGGGAATCCCGACAAATGGCGATATCGGCGACAAACAAATAATCGAACACAACACATAAAATAAACATAGCAAAAACGCGGCACAGTAAAAATGTGAGAATGCCACGAGGTTTTACGTCGTTTTTGGTGACGTCATGGCGTGAAACGGAGTAGGGTGACACGTACTTACCTACGAATCTGTCTGATCGCAATACTGTTGCGCGAGCGCACGTAACAACCATTGTCTGTTTGTTTGTTTGTTTTTGTTTTTGTTGGAAACATGTCGATTTTCGATTGTGCATTCATTTGCACGAACGCTGCACAATAAAATGTCAGGATTCAATATCGTGATCTACTGTGTACCAATCTAAATATGATAAGAACCACAAATTTGTAGTGCATGCATTCAAGACAAATGAAAGAGAGAAGAAAGGGAGTGTTTGTTGTGAGTTAGATGGAATAACATAGGAATGAAAGGCGAGTGAAATAATATATAAATAATACTTTTGTAACGAGTTATAATTAATTGTTTATTTGACTAATACAAATATAAACAAAACATCGTGATTACTCGATGTCTAAATCAGCCACGCCACTGTCAACATGAAAGGTGTTCAATCTCAACACATCACATCGGCCGCTGCCGACTGCGCGAATACAACTAGGACAACTATATATTATTATAGCCATCGGCCGGTTTTTGCACATGATACGGCGTGTCCTGTTCACATAGCAACACAAATGAGACCGTCTCAACATTATTCCAGTAAGGTACACGTAGACAGGTAGAAGTCACATTTTCCCCCAACAGTTGCAACACATTTCTGAGTTCGCTAGTTTTAAAATCCACGGAACGTAATTAAAACGCACTCGCGTCCAGAATGAATTTCGCAAACATATCGGGACAAACTAAAAGTTGTAGTCTAAGTTCGAGAAAACTTATAGTTTGGGAGTTTTAAATTCGTTTATTGTCGTTAATATACACATGTACCTAAACATGTTGAGTTTGATCAAAGAATGGTAAATATTCAGTCGAGACCAAACCAAGTTGTGTATTCACGATAGAGACATTTGGTTTTTTTTTTTTACTAAGAAACGTTATTCTTTGAGAGGCGATAGGCTGTTGAAATTTCAAGAGGAATGGGGAACTTTGACAAAAGTGTTAAACCCATACTAAAGATTCTTTTTTGTGGAGTGTGCGCTCACATCCGAACTGATCCTGCGCGCATACCGATACAGATACAGGAGGAAATAACTTAACTTAGAACATTAAACGTGATTTTGTTTTGTTTTCGCGGGTTTTCTTGAGATTTAATGTCATTACATGGGCCCGTATCGTTGAATTCTTGGCATATAATATGAATGTTGTGGTATATATGGACCCTCCCGCATTGGCACATGACACAGGTACAGTTGACTTAAGTGATGTTCTGTGTGGGCTCCAATTTGGAGTTCAATATTTTAAGGGCCAAATTTAGAATTTTATGGGTCCATACCTTTGAACTCTGGGCATATAATATGAATATTGGGGGGCATGTCTCTATTCCGAAGGTTCGCTATTACGAAGGTTCACCAATCCGAAGGTTCGTTATTCCGAAGGTTCTGTGTTCCGAAGGTTTTTGTTATTTTAAGGTTAATTCTATATTCTACAGTATTGAGAGGGTTCATTATCACGAAGATTCTTTTTATGAAGGAAATAACTTAAAACATTAAATGTGATTTTGCTTTGTTTTCGCGTGTTTTCTTGTATGATCTCGGTGGCGTTACCATTTGTGACTGGTTTTCTTGTCTGAGAGATGCTGGTGTGTTCGATTCTCTATTGTGCGAATGATGCGTAGCCAAAGGGAGCATACTCTATCTGCACGAAAAAATATTCACGAGGATTACATTAATACAGCGACTGAGAAGAACTTCTGGCTACGCAATATGTAATGCCGCTTATGGCTTTCAGAATCCGACTTTGGCAAGAGACAGAATCAATACAGCCGTAACTGATATATTTGTGCATATTTATGCTATAATATATATAATGTTGTTGTTGTTATCTTGAGACTGTATATAATTATAAGCTGCTGTATACTATATCAAAACTGACGGATGCTCAGGTATCCCTCGCCTATTGGAATTGTTCAGGTGTTGCAGCATCATCCGATTCCTTATATGGTGCTTATTTAAATAACATGATCCACGAGAGAAACATAGATATATGTGGTATCAGTGAACATTGGCTTCATGAACACAATTCGCATATTCTCGAACCTATGCTTGCCAATTACAAATGCCATATTGAATGCGATTTCTCACAAAGGATGCCCCATCAGCGGGGCAGACATAAAGGCGGAGTACTGGATCCGTACGTCTCGATGAGTTATGCCCTGTGCCAATGCATTCTCTTATATATGCGAGTCGACCATAGGTCGCCTCGCATATATAAGAGAATGCATTGGCCTAAAAAAATGTGTTAATGTGTTAATGTGTTAAGCCAATGCATTCTCTTATATATGCGAGGCGACCTATGACAAATTGGTGACGATATAATATGTGGTATCCAAGTAGAATTACCAGATGCAGACAATCTTTATGTATTCAAAGTTTATCTACCGTCAACCAACTACACTGACGAATTTCATTTACAATATGCGCAATCGCTTGGTGACATAATAGATACATATTTTCCTCTAGGCCATGTTATCATCATGGGCGACTTTAACTTGTCACTTACGAAATCACGCCCGAGGGACAACTCACTCCGTAAACTGCTTGAACCAAAACAATTTTCACCAGTCAATGACAGTCGTCTTTGTGTTGGTAGACAAGCTACATGTATTCCTACCTCTGGTGGAGAGGGGACTTCTATTGATTATGTTTTTTCCTCGCAAAGCGACATGAATATGACTCTCGTGCACGTGTATGCTGAAATAATTAATGACGATGCTACTGATGTGACAAATCATAAGCCCATTGTGTGTTTATTCAAATGCGATATTCAACATAGCAGTTCCGAACGACAGAGAGGTAGCTCGATCCAAGTTTATAACTGGAAGAAATTTAAATCCTCACCAAATGCAATCAATACAGTCTGGAATCATCTACCACGAAACAACAACACCAACAACCGAAATGATGTAGACGCTCTTTATAATTCTATAATCTCAACTATCCAGAGAGCATCTAGTGAAACGATTCCACAAAAAAATATATATACCCAATATAGTAAAAGTACACAGACTTCAACACGGTTTTCAGATGGGTGTCAACTGTCTTATGGACTCATTTATCATACACGAATCTAAAGCATTTGCATTAGAAAACAACAGTATATTATTCACATGTTTCCTTGATGTACATAAGGCAGTTGACACCGTCTGGATTGACGGTTTGCTATATAAGCTGCATGTGCTTGGCTTTGGTGGAAAATCATGGCTGCTGTTTCATCAGATGCTTAAAGGTACCTCTTGTTTCGTGAAATACGGAGATTGCCAGTCCAGGCAATTTCAAATAGAGCAAGGCACCAAACAGGGAGCCGATATTTCACATCTTTTGTACATGCTCTTTGTTGACCAACTTTTGGTGGAACTGGCAAACTTGGGGGCAGGGCTGAATGTGTATTCTGTATAAACTGTTCATGCCCAACACAAGCTGATGATATGACACTTCTCTCTGTTTCGGAAAAAGGTCTTCAGCAGCTACTGACTATGCACTAATTACAGTCGAAAAGGGAGGTATCCATATAATGAACAAAAGTCAGTTGTTATTGTCTTTAATGAAAGTAAAAATGAGCACAATAAGACGAGTACTAACCGGGCATGGACTCTGTGTGGGGAACAAGTATCGGAAGTTGAAAGTCCTACACACCTATAGGTGTCCCTAAGTACAAAAGCATAATCAAAACGGTGAATTCATTGACGAAATAAAACGGAAACTAAGGTCAAGCCATTTTGCTATGTCCAACATCGGTATGTATGCTGGAGGTATAACACCAGTCAGCAGTGGGACAATTTAGACATCTAATAATATTGCCAAAAGGTCTCTTTGGGCGCGAATTACTGTGTGGCTTGACCGATTCAGATGTATTGTCCCTGGAAAGAACTCACCGATTTTGCCTTTAAAAGATCCAAGGTTTACATTCCAAAACACGGACCAACATTGTAGAAGGGTTGATGGGAATAGGTAATAAATATTCACAGTTTTTTTTGAAAAAAAAGAAGCTTCTCTTCTTCGGAAGTCAATGCGCCCTCACAACTGAGAAGGCAGCCAAGTCAGTTTTCTTATTAAGGCTGCACTCATTCTTCATAGATGGAGTTTCAGGAAAATCCTTTATTTCCGATATTGCAAATATTCTGGGTAACCACCTGTTGATGTCATATTTTACAAATTATGTTTCTGAAAGTGAATTCCCAACAAAGTCGTCATGGAACAGTATAGTGCGCAAGGCAATATCTGAATATTCAGAACACGAATGGGAAAGCGCGATGATCGGCGACAAATCATTTAATCGCTTTCATGTTATACACCCACAGTTATCAGTCTCCCATTTGTGTCGTTGCTGTCGAAAGTTCCATATACACAAAATAGCATACTACCCACGATATTGTGCTTGGAAATAGTGTAGTCTCTAAGTCGACTATGGTCCGCAACCTGGGGTATATGATGGATGACAATCTATCTGCGGAGGCGCATGTAATGCAAGTTTGCAGATTGACATATTGTCACCTGAGAAATATCAGCAGGGTACGAAATGTGGTCGACGAAGAGACGACCAAACAACTCGTACATGCATTTGTCACAAGCCGTATAGACTACTGTAACTCACTTTTATTTGGTTGCAACACATACCTTTTTCGGAAACTTCAGCTTGTACAAAACTGTGCTGCTAGGATTGTTACCAAAACAAAGAAATTTGATAACATCACTCCAATTCAAGCTAAATTTACACTGGCTTCCCGTTGAGCAGAGGATCCATTTTAAGGTCTTGCTTTTCACTTATAAGTGTTCCAATAATATGGCACCACCGTACTTGTCCGATCTCATTCAGCGCTATCAGCCCGTCAGACCCATCAGGTCCGCCAAGGCAAATCAACTTGTCTATAAACCTGGGGATCTGGTTACATGCGGCGATCGCGCTTTTTCTGTGACTGGCCCAAAGCTGTGGAATCTACTTCCTGATCACTTAAGGATTCCACAAACCATAAATGATTTCAAATCAGCACTTAAAACCCACATGTTTGAAGTGGCATTTGGTCTTCGGCCCACATTGCGTAAAGTGAAGAAATAGCCGCAGTTTATGTTGTATATTTGTATTGTGTTGAAAATGTTTTATGTGTATATTGTTAAGTCCGAGAGCACATTTATGGAGTCGTGACTATAAACCTTATTAGTAGTATTAGTTGACTGTGGCCGGCGTCTGTAAATTGCAACAAATGTGGTGTTGCTTATGATTATCTCCCTCTACACTGCATATGTGTTATGTTTGTGTTGGGTGCATTTGTTAAAAGTTTATGTGCTTTTCATGTCAATTCTCTTTTGTCATACAATGTATGTATATATATATATATATATATATATACTAGAAGACCTTGAATTGTCCGTTTTGAAGGTCAAGGTCAAGTGGGGTCACGATTTGACCAGTCCAAAACACAGCCGGACAAAAGTACCCGACAAACGTGCCCGTCGAAATCCATCCGGTTTTACCCGATTTGACCTTGAATTGATCATTTTGAAGGTCAATGCCAGGTCAGGGTCACGATTTGACCCGTCCAAAACACCCAGTGGACAAAAGTAACCCTATGTATAAAATTTCGTTGAAATCCCATCAAAATTGGCGATTTGACCTTGAATTGACCCGATTTCAAGGTCACGTCGCACGGGCAAATGAATATGCTTATGAGACTCCCCATACGAAAGTACCCCCACCAACCAAGTTTCATCGAAATCTCGTGATATTCGGCCGTTTGACCTTGAAATGACCCGATTTTAAGGTCAAGGTCACGTCGCACGGGAAAATTAATAGGCCTATATATGTCACCCTCCGGACGAAAATACCCCCACATACCAAGTTTCATAGAAATCGGGTCGGCCGTTTTCGAGTTCATCGCGAACACACACCTACACAGACACACAGATCTTCCAAAATATATAATAGACTAGCCGATGAGCCCGACGTTGTCCGGGCTATTCAAAAACTAAATTTCAAGTCGATAGCTCCACCCGTTTCCGAGATCTGGTCTGCGCATGCGCGTCGCTGGCGTCGCACGGACTCGGCGACCCGATAAAATTCGTATCCGGGGCAAGATACATTCACATAGCAAATTTCAAGTCGATAGCTCTGCCGGTTTCCGAGATCTGGTCTGCGCATGCGCTAAGATGGCGTCGCACGGGCGACCCGATAAAATTCGTATCCGGGGCAAGATACATTCACATAGCAAATTTCAAGTCGATAGCTCCACCCGTTTCCGAGATCTCGTCTGCGCATGCGCTGCCCGGGCGTCGCACGGGCTCGCCATTACGACAACGACGACCGCCTGGTCAAATTACACACACGTACCAAGTTTCGTCCCGATCGGTCGAGAATCGTAGATTTGTATAAATGACAGACAGACAGACAGATACAGACAAACATACAGAGGTCTTCAAAATATATATGAGACTAGCCGATGAGCCCGACGTTGTCCGGGCTATTCAAAAACCAAATTTCAAGTCGATAGCTCTACCCGTTTCCGAGATCTGGTCTGCGCATGCGCGAAGCTGGCGTCGCATGGGCTCGGCGACCCGATAAAATTCGTATCCGGGGCAAGATACATTCACATACCAAATTTCAAGTCGATAGCTCCACCCGTTTCCGAGATCTCGTCTGCGCATGCGCGAAGCTGGCGTCGCACGGGCTCGGCGACCCGATAAAATTCGTATCAGGGGCAAGGTACATTCACATACCAAATTTCAAGTCGATAGCTCCACCCGTTTCCGAGATATCGTCTGCGCATGCGCGAAGCTGGCGTCGCACGGGCTCGGCGACCCGATAAAATTCGTATCCGGGGCAAGATACATTCACATAGCAAATTTCAAGTCGATAGCTCCACCCGTTTCCGAGATCTGGTCTGCGCATGCGCGAAGCGGGCGCCGCACGGGCTTGCCAATACGACAACGTTCACCGCCTGGTAAAACTACTCACACGTACCAAGTTTCGTCCCGATCGGTCGAGAATCGTAGATTTGTATAAATGACAGACAGACAGACAAACAAACAAACAAACAGAGGTCTTCAAAATATATATGAGACTAGCCGATGAGCCCGACGTTGTCCGGGCTATTCAAAAACCAAATTTCAAGTCGTATCCAAACTTCAAGTCGATAGCTCTACCCGTTTCCGAGATCTGGTCTGTGCATGCGCGAAGCTGGCGTCGCACGAGCTCGGCGACCCGATAAAATTCGTATCCGGGGCAAGATACATTCACATACCAAATTTCAAGCCGATAACTCCACCCGTTTCCGAGATCTTGTCTGCGCATGCGCGAAGCTGGCGTCGCACGGGCTCGGCGACCCGATAAAATTCGTATCCGGGGCAAGATACATTCACATACCAAATTTCAAGTCGACAGCTCCGGATCCATCCGTTTCCGATATCTGGTCTCGCATGCGCGAAGCTGGTGTCGCACGGGCTCGGCGACCCGATAAAATTCGTATCCGGTGCAAGATACATTCACATAGCAAATTTCAAGTCGATAGCTCAACCCGTTTCCGAGATTTCGTCTGCGCATGCGCTGCACGGGCGCCACACGGGCTCGCCAATACGACAACGACGACCGCCTGGTCAAACTACACACACGTACCAAGTTTCGTCCCGATCGGTCGAGAATCGTAGATTTGTATAGTTGACAGACAGACAGACAGGTCTGACAGACATACAGACAAACATAGAGAGGTCTTCAAAATATATATGAGATATATATATATATATATATATATATATTTGGAAAGTGTGGAGGGCGCTGGCACAGGTCGGTTATCCGATTTCTTATGTAATTATTTCTATGGAACCAGCTAAATTTTGTTAGGTTGTGTCGGAAATTGACATAAAATATTGTGTTGAGCACAAACAAAGGATAATGATGTTGAAATTGCTAAAAAGCTAATTGAACTGCGTGTTAATCAAGGTCTGAGTCTAGATCGAACGAGCATATCTCTCAAACTGGGATTTTTCTTGTAGGCAATAATAACCCGTTTGTCGAGAGGCTCGGTCAATTTAGTGTATAATAATGCAAAGTTTTTTCTGAAAATGTTTGCGATTTCAACATTTCTACGATTGTAGATCAGAGGAAAGCACAAGAAATTTCGAGAAACACCTTTGTAGTCAATGTTAAGTCCGAACGGAAGATATGTTTTAAGTACGCCCATCCAATGATTTTCGCGTTCTAGGCGTATTGAATCGGTTTGGTCTTCGTCGGCTAGAATTGGTGTCTGTTCTATTGGCTGAAAGCTGAAATGGGATTTAATGTCATGATTAGATGAGTTGAAATGATCGGAAATTTGCATGTCGAGTTTTTTGCGAACACTGGAAAGATGATTAGACATTCTAACTTTGAGAGAGGTTTTTGTTTGTCCAACATATTGTATACGGCATCTTTTGCATGTGATTAAGTAAATTACATTTTTAGAATCACAATTAAGTTCGCTATGCATTTGATACGATATGCGTGTTTGTTCGCTGGTGAAAGTGTTACTAGTATTGATATATCCTATTGTATTGATGTAACATCGTTTTTTGTGACAAAATGAGGCTGAACCATTACCCAACACCGGTCGATTGTGCCGTATCCTTGTTGGCTCAGTCGATGTTGGGTCATGGCGTAACGATTCCAATTCTCCGAGAGTTTCGGACTTTACTTGGCGCAGTAATCTACTAGAGTAGCCGCGCGGTCGTAAAGCCTGGAACAGCACTGAACAAGCTTGATTTAGGTCGCTTCTGTTCGTGCAGTTCCGGTGGTATCGAATGATTTGAGATTTAATCAATCCATTGAACAGTTTTGGCGGATGGAAAGATTTACGATGAAGAAGCTGGTGAGAGTCCGTTGGTTTCGTAAAAAGTTTTGTATCTAAAATGTTGCATGATGTAAATTGTGGGCCCTTAAATATTGTTAAATCAAGGAAATCAATGCTGGTTTGCGATATTGATTCTTTGAGTTTGATTGATTCGTCATGACTGTTCAAGAACACCCTAAACTCATCCAGACCATGAGTCCAAATGATAAATATGTCGTCCAAGAATCTGTAATAGGCTAATGGTTGTTTATCAGATTTGGCTAAGGCGCCTTTCTCCCACTCTGCAACAAAAATTGAGGCAAAATTAGGACTAAACTTCTTGCCCATACTGCAGCCGGAGACCTGTAAATAATATCTTCCATTAAATTCAAAGTCATTCCCTTTAAGAGAAAGTTCTAATAATTGAAGTAGTTCATCTCCAGGTCTATGAGGATCATGGTGGAAATCAAATGCATTCTTAATTGACTTTAATCCGGCATCGATTCCAATATTTGTATACATAGATTCCACGTCGAGACTAATTAGGTAAGCAGAAGATGGAACTTCAATTTTCGACAATTTAATGGGGAAGTCCTCCGTGTCTTTTAGATAGCTCGGATGGCGGGTAGCAATTGGTTTCAAATAGAAATCAATAAACTCCGAAATGTGGTACGACTCCGAAGCCACGTCGCTGATGATGGGGCGACCGGGTGGTGTGTATGGATTAGTCCAACAGCTCAAAGGTTTGTGTATTTTAGGTAGCAAATAAAATGTCCTATTATTGGATTCAGGTTTTGCAATTAGATACTGAACATGTTTTTTCTTTAAAACGTCCTGGTCCAGCAAGCTTTTGAGAATGAGATTGAATTTTAAAACATTGGATTTCCAAATTGGCTCATCCAATGGTTTGTAATATTTAGTGTTGCTTAATTGGCGCGTCGCTTCTAGAATGTAATTTTCTTTAGACATGATGACGAGCGAGCTGCCTTTGTCACAAGGTTTGATTACAATGTTTTTATTGCTGCGAAGAGTTTTTAGTGCAGTTCTTTCAACTTTAGTGAGGTTATCCTCGTTGTGAAATTTTGGTAAATTTGTGATGTCGGTTTTGACTAAGCCAGCGACCTCGGGAATGGAGTGGTCAATCTGGCGATCAGAGGGGGTCCATATCGAAGGTTCTTTAAATTGATCTTTTAAACCTGTCGAATTGCGAAAGAAATCAGCCATAGCTGTTACTTCCCTAAATTGCATGCTTGCAATATATATATTGTCACTATGACGTCATAATTCAATTTATCGTCTATTGAAAAATGGCAATGCCACGAAAGGCTTATAGACATTTTATTTAAATTAATTAATTTTCTATAGACATGTCTTATGTTATTCTTGGACAATATATAATACTGTACACACGTTACTTTAAACTGTGAAATATATATATATATATATATATATATAGCTATATATATATAGCTATATATATATATATAGCTATATATATATATATATATATATATATATATATATCTCTCTGCGAATGTATGTATCTGTTTTACCCAACGGAGATATTATTAGTTATCTTCGGCAACATCGGGGGTACATGGAGATTTAATACCTGGATGTCGATTTTGAAGCCCGAGGCGGAGCCGAGGGGGTCAAAAAGAGACATCCAGGTATTAAATCTCCATGTACCCCACGATGTTGCCGGAGATAACGATTTTGTCCCCACAACAATAACCATGTCTCCTTAATTTAAGTGTGTTTTTCATAGGTTATCCGATTAATTCACACCATTGAGAATAATTCTGTAGCTGACCTAAGGACCGGCGTCAGGTGACGTCAAATTCGGCGTGCGAGAGCAACGTCACGATTGATGGAAACTGCCAGTTCAAGGGTCATTCATATAACCCCGATGTTTCACGTGCTCATATACCCCCGATGTTTGGCGCACGTTCTCTTATACCCATCTGTCAAGGGTGACGGGGGACATGGTGATTTAAACGTGGCTTTGTAGCCAATCAGATTGCTAGTTACAACCGGATGTGGGGACAAATTATTATGCACCAGTCTGTTGGGTAAAAGTTTACCCATCGCGATTTAGAGGGTATATATAATCTCTAAACAGTCAGTTCATACGTTCAGATGTAGTAGGTTAGGTGCTAGTCCAAAATTGACTATACATTGAATGTATAGTCCAACTTTCCCCATCGCTGGTAACGGAGCTTTTTCTTCAAGTCCGGAAAGGAAGAATGTGACGCAAGATACAACCAAACTGCGATGTTTTTCGGGTAAATTCGTACTCTAGCGCGAAACTATTTAGATATTTCAATAAGGCGTGCGTTCAGTTTCTCATCTAATAACTTTGCTTATCTCATTTTTTTCACCGGGATTGAACGTATACTATGGAACCCACAGTGATCTCTTGGACGTAAAAGATACATAAATAGAACAGAAACATGCCTGATCTCTTGGACGTAAAAGATACAGAAGTAGAACAGAAACCTGCCTATATATATATATATATACATACAAATTAAATTAAATAACCATACTTACCTGTTTTCAATCGTCGTATTCCATCACTATGCGCCATGTCGTAATCCAGTTTCTCATCTAATAACATAAATTTGTCCAACCTGTTTTAGGGAATGGGTCCTGGGTCTTTGCCATTGGGAAACAAATTGCGTCATAGAGGTTTACACTTAGTAAGGCCTATGACCGATAACGATTATAGTATGGAGAGTTGTCAGTGTGAAAATAGTGTAATCAAATACTTTGATGTATATTATATTTGCCAATAAAAAACATCAAAACAATAATACATATTACAAATAAAAAAAAACAAGAATATGTGCATACATAATATCATTCACCACAGGCTCATGTGTTTACCATCGCACATACATTCCCGTAAACAGAAACTGCAGCAGTTGCAGCGAGCGCAATTACATTTTAGTTTATTGCTAGGGTACGAATTTACTTTTTCGGAGGGTACGAGCTGGTCAGGGTACGAAAATACTTGCTCCCACGACAGCGAGTGCGGTGTGACCGGAGTTCGATCGAGCACAACCCAATGTTTAAAAATGTTTAAAAATCCGTCGGCTCCAGCCGAATATTCTCAATAAATCTCTCATTTTTGGAAAAGGAATATGAAAGGTATGTCATGGTGATGCAGTAGCACATGTATTACCCGAAAAACATTGCGGTTTGGTGGTATCTTGCATCACATTCTTCCTTTCCGGACTGGAAGAAAAAGCTCCGTTGGGAGGCATGGGGGAAATTTCGACGGGATATCTTTAGTATCCCGTAGATTTTCGACTAGTTAGGTGCATGTCACGAATATTTATTAACCCTTTACCCAACAAACCGGCCAAAAACGCCCAAATAAAGCTTCAACAGCCTAAAATATCTTTGGTCTGTCTCAATAACACCATACAAATATGGATATCATTGGAACCGGTTCATTGACCACATTGTGATGGTTACAGTTATGCCCTGTGCCAATGCATTCTCTTATATATGCGAGTCGACCATTGGTCGCCTCGCATATATAAGAGAATGCATTGGCCTAAAAAAATACATTCTTTAACAATTTTATTATTTTTTCTTACATTTTTTTACAATTTTTTTAATATTTTTCTTACATTTTTTTTACAATTTTTATAATATTTTTCTACATTCTTTGACAATTTTAATATGTGTTAAGCCAATGCATTCTCTTATATATGCGAGGCGACCTATGGTCGACTCGCATATATAAGAGAATGCATTGGCACAGGGTCGTTTGTTGGGTAAATGGTTGAGGTGTGTCTGATGTTATAATTGGGACGCAACCGATAGCTATTTCCCTTGTAAATGTCAGTTATAGATCCGATGTTTAACGATTACTGATTTGTAAATGTGCATTGCAAATGTTCACAGCTCATGCACTAGTTTTTGTCTCAATTTTAACTCAATTTGTTTATTATCTTCACTCAAAAATTACATGGGTATTGAGACATTTAACATATTAAATGGCATATAGTTATATACATTATATACATGGGGCAGGCGGGATTATTGTAATATGTACCATGCAGACATGCCGTATATAATTATACAACAGCGATAATTAATGTTCTTTCTCTGTCGTTACTAATGCTGTTATTATAAATACTCTGCCCTCTATAGAGCTTAAATCTTCTCTCGGTTTTTAGTACTATCTGCCCAGTGTAGCTTCAGTTGTCTCTATCGGAGATTAGTGAAAATTTCTCAAATTCGATGTACGTGTTCTCTCCCAAATAATCGCATTAAATAATTTTTAGCTGTATTCTCCACAATGCAAATGTTCTAATATATACACCCCTAGTCAAGAAGACATTAGTGGTCCTGCTAATTTGCTATGATGCGGTTGGGTCCTGCTGAATTGCTATGATGCTGTTATGTCAAACTGATGCTGTTAACAAAAAGTACCGTTATATTTTATTAATTTGTCTTTTTCGCAGTGTTCCTATAATCTGATCATATACAAGAAAAGCCATTATGCTTATCAAACATTCAAATATATATTTATTGCAAAACATTTTTAATACCGGTTGTATTAGTTGTTGAAAATCGTCGTTTTAGAAGCACCAGCGCAGGCATTATTATATATTTTTTAAATAATTATGTTCTTGAATGTTTCATACATACACTGGTTTTTTCTCAAATCGTTCGGGTTAGCAAAACACCGCGAAAATGACAACTTTATAAAAAAATAACGGTACTTTTTCGTAACTGCATCATTTTGCCCTACCGTATCATAGCAATTCAGCAGGACCACCAGCATCATATAATATTAGCAGGACCACTTGACCAGGGGTGATATATGGTTGAACCAATTTAAAATCAAAACCGCTTTGGTTTAGAAACTTGATTTGTGACGAAGGTTTCTGACTTGATTATATTACTAATATCAGCGTGTCCAGGTGGCTACACACAGCACATCGGTATAGGGTCATGCCTGATGATCTCTACACAATCTGAGCAACTAGACATAGCCGCATCTATATGCAATGCAGACCAGGGACATTTATTCCCAGTAAGGAACAGCAAGAGATGTAGCATGATCAGAGACACCCTCAATGACTTAGGTGAGTTTACATGTGTAATATGTGACCCGCCATATCAAATCCAGTCGTAAGTCGGGATTTTTTTTTACCCTGTGCCAATGCATTCTCTTATATATGCGAGTCGACCATAAGTCGCCTCGCATATATAAGAGAATGCATTGGCCTAACAATTTTTTACAATTTTAATAATTTTTTCTTGTATTCTTTAACAATTTTATAATTTCACCCATACAGAGCCCCAGACAAACATGAGCAGACGACACTCTTCTATATGCTTCTATATATGTGTGGGACTCCCTGCAGGGTAATGGATGTTTTTTTATTTTATGTCCTAATAATTGGAAGAAACATTTATTTGAAAAAAATGATAAAAAATTGTTAGGCCAATGCATTCTCTTATATATGCGAGGCGACCTATGGTCGACTCGCATATATAAGAGAATGCATTGGCACAAGGTAAAAAAAATCCCGACTTACGACTGGATTTGATATGGCGGGTCACATATAGAACGACCACAACCCGGACAAATATCATATTTATTTATTTATTTATTATATGATTTAAAGATGCATAATTCGAATTATAACGCTCCCAAATTACGATTTATTTGGCTTCGGGAGAAAATATTTGATTCAAATTATGATAATTTCTTCAAGAATGTACTAATAGTATGGCATAATTATGATATGAATGCGATATTATTCACAAAACACGGTGGTTTGTGTCCGAGAAAATTCAGGTCAAGTATTCTTTAGTTTCTCGCAAAAGGTGCAGTGGATTGTTTATAAGCAGAGTCACGACATTGCGTCAATTCCTTATTTAGATTCGCGCGCATTATATTTACGTCGGTTTCCAAAACCTAATTTGGTGCATCTACAACTTACAACTCAAAATACTACTCATAGTAAATTCCTTATTTGGTATGTATTACCACATATAGGTTCGGAGAAAATACTACAACGAAAGGAACAATTTCAGTATTAGTGATATCAGTGATGAGTTCTGTTACCTCTTGGTAATACAATAGACTTGTAAAGCTTTACTGAGCTCACAGGTGTTAGGCCACCTGCGTACATACCTGCATTTGACAACATACAAAATGTTCCTCTTATCTTGGTGCATACCTCATCTACTAGGGATGACGCGAATTTGAATTTATCTATAGGAATGCCTAAGTGAGTGACGGAGGTAACTTCGGTCATTTCGTTTCGACCAAGAGTCCATTTCCTGTGAGATCCAGAGTGGTCAGCTTTTGATTCATTGAAGACTATTGTGTAACTCTTTGATGCATTGTATTTGTAGCGCCAAATAGAGCTGTATGAACTGCAAATTGAGCAGAGTGATTGTAACCCAGTTGGAGTTAACTTAACAACATTAACAACATATCATCAGCATGAGTTGGTGAACATAAATTAATGCCACCTATTTTCAGACCACATGCCGCCCGCTCAAGATCCCACAGTAACTGATCAATGTAGATGGTGTAAAAACTCGGGGAGAGGGTACCCCCCTGTCTGGTTCCATGTAGTACGTCAATCCAAGACTTTTTCCCTGGATATTACGTTGAATGAGTTTGAGCAGTAGGCCATTTATCCACACGGTAGCAAATGCCTTCCATACATCCAAGAAACATGCAAATAATTTGCTGTGTTTCTGTGATGTATAGGAGACACGTTCTTGCACCAAATATGATGTTGCCATGCAACTAATATTCTGCTGGAACCCATTTTGCAGGGGGTGAACCGCAATAGAATAACTGTAACTGTCAAATGACTCTTTAGGTTTCGGAGCGCCTTTATACAGTGTTATATAATGCCAAGTTTTGCGTTTCGAGGAACGTGACATGATTCGAGCATTTTTGAAAATAGGTGAGCGAGGGATTCGGCTAGTTTTTCGCCTCCGAAGATAAAATGTTCGTAGTTTAGAGCATCATGTCCGGAAGCTTTGTTTCTGCTGAGCGTTTTGTATTCAGATAATATTTCTGATTTGGAGACCGGATAGCACAAAAGATCGTCGATTGTTGACGTGGTTGTGCCCGAAAGTTCTGCTCCAACGATTTCAGACACACCAGAATAGTGATCTTGATCAAATGAGGTATCACTTAATTGTGTTGAATATATTGACTCATAGTATTGTATCCATTCTTTTGAGACTTCTTCATCATCCGTGGTCCAGTGGTTAGCGCGTTGGACTTGTCTTCGCTGTCAACACAGCGAGGCGAGTTCGCGGCTGGCTGGTGGTCTGTTATGAGTTTCCACACAGCAGTGGCTTGGCCGACTTGAGCGATGTGCAATTGTTGGATTGTACACTGTTTGAATCTCGCGCCAAGTTGTGACCCTTGAGCAAGGTCGCTCGTACTGTGTCTGCTTTGCACCACCCATGCATTACAAGGGTACCTGATAATGAGCAGTGAAAGATCTTGTCAGTATGCTAGCCATATGGTATCCTCGCATACTCCCGGCTGTACCTCCCCCTGTCCCCGGGGAGCAGTAGATGGTTACTGAATGTTCAGGCTCATCAGGGTAATAATTGTAAAACTTTGAGCGCTTTGGGCCTCATGGGAAAGGCGCTTTACAAATGCTATACATCATTATTATTATTATCTCTGATAACACGACAGTTTGATACAAAATATGATTGTGACTTAGTACCTAAACGCGCGCGTTTTGCATTGAGGAGTCTGAAGAATGTAGCTTGATCTATTTCTGCATAGGTATCTATCTCATTCATGCAATCGTCAATTAAATTTTGAGAGCATTTACGATATTCTCTTCGGAAATCACATTTGGTCCGTTTGTATACCATGTACACTGCGTTGCTGGGATCCGCGGGTCGACCATGCTGATTCCAATTGGTTCTGGCATTAGTCATTTCACGGTGCAGCGCACTGAGCGTGGCATTCCAAAAGGGTTTCAGGTGGCTTTTGAATGACTTGGATGGGATTATTTCTCTTGCTGCTCTATTTATCGCAGTGACTATTGAATTATATAACTTATCAATATCGGATGAGAGTAATTGGTTTGTATTCAAGGGAGGTAAATATGTTTCTAGTCGCTCTACATACGATGATTTGACATTGCAGTCATCTTGGATTTTTTTCTAGTTGTACCTAATTGGCGAATTGTGCACATTTTTGAAATCGCGACGGGAGAACTGCATGTCGATCATGACAATGAGAGGACGGTGGTTAGATACATTAGCTGCGTCATCATCAAAAACATGATAGGATACTATGTTATGCTTATCATTTCGAGGTATAATAATATGGTCAATCGTCGAGCAAGCTTGGCCCGTAGCCTGGACAAATGTCGGAATATATATGTGGGATGCAATCTCATTGACAGAGAAAAATTTGTTTTTTTCCCCAAGAACGATTTGAAGGCATTTGATCTTGCATCATGCCTAGAAAGGTCAGCGTTGAAATCGCCCATCAGAATGATTTTTCCAAGACAAAAGTATTTCTCATAAATATCTGACAGTTTGTCCATATATTCTCGGTAATATTGAACAGAGTTATTAGTTGTCGGTAGATAAACTTGGAATACATATATAAAGCTGAGAGCAGATAATTTCAATTGAATACCAATTATACGATCGTCTTCAATAGCAAGTTTGTTGATACGTCCATTAAACTTTGACTTGTTCCAAATAAGAGCTACGCCGCCTCTGGGGCGACCTCTCTGGAAAGGCAAACGCATCGTATAGGGGACATGACAATCTGCGGGATGGGATGGGATATGGGACAAAACGACAATCTGCGGGACAGAATTTCAAATTGCGTGGGACGGCCGATATCTCGAGGAATACAGGGCGTAGGGGGCTCATTTTGGTGTCTAACGAAAGGCCCACGTTCGCCCTATCCAAACATATTAACCCCGCCACTGACCGGACACCAGAAGTTGCATTATTTGATCGACAACTGACCTAACATGGGGTGGAATTTGGGATAGCATGACAATCTGCGGGACAGGATTTTCAAATTGCGTGGGACGGCCGATAGCTCGAGGAATACAGCGCAGAGAGGGCTACTTTTGGTGTCTAACGAAAGGTCCACATTCGCCCTATCCACATATATTAACCCCGCCACTGACCGGACACCGGAAGTTACATTATCCGGTCGACAACTGACCTAACATAAAATGCCACAAACACGAAAAACTGCGTTCGACATTAATGTTTAGAATTTAGATTTCTCGATGAATACACTAGCAAACAACAAGTTTTAGGTATCAAATAACGAAGTGGAATACTGTGCATTCGTTTTTAGCTACAATATGGCTGTTTTAGTGCGAATATTGTAATGGCGAACACGCAAACACGCTCCGATAAAACAGCTAAAAATAGACTCGATGTTTACAATTACAGTATCGATTTCAGCCGGTATATTCAATATAATGGGGCGTATAGTATATCAAAATGTAGAATTAGACACAGGGAATGTATTTTTTTCCAAATGGGTCCACCAGGCGGTGAAATTGTTGCAGAAATTCGCTCCAAGATATTCGCACTTATTTTTATTTCAGTTGTGACTAAAAGCCCAGATGCCGGAGCCCAGCGACCAAAAGCCAAGTTACAAAATAGATCAACTGGTTTGAACGAATGAATATGTCAATGGTAAGACTATTCAAAAGAATATTCAAATCAAATAGTGTTTATAGACTTAAAAACTTATGTGTCCGCCATTCATATATGCGGTGAAGTTCTCATATTATCTCCCAGTAATACGCGGGGGAGGTTCTCATATGAACATATTATCTGCCGGTCATACACGGTGGAGGTTCATATTATCCGCCGGTCATACGCGAGGGAAGTTTTCTTATTATCCTCCAGTCATACGCGGGGGAGGTTCTGATATGAACATATTATCTGCCGGTCATATGCGGTGGAGGTTCATATTATCCACCAGGTCATACGCGAGGGAGGTTCTCATATTATCCTCCGGTCATACGATGGGGAGGTTCTCATATGAACATATTAACTGCCGTTCATACGCGAGGGAGGTTCTCATATTATCCACCGGTTATACGTGAGGGAGGTTCTCATATTATCATCCGGTCATACATAGGGGAGGTTCTCATATGAACATATTATCTGCCGGTCATACGCGGTGGAGGTTCATATTATCCGCCGGTCATACGCGAGGGAGGTTCTCATATTATCCTCCGGTCATACATGGGGGAGGTTCTGATATGAACATATTATTCGCCGGTCATACGCGGTGGAGGTTCATATTATCCACCGGTCATACACGGTGGAGGTTCTCATATGAACATATTATCCACCGGTCATACGCGGTGGAGGTTCATATTATCCGCCGATCATACGCGAGGGAAGTTCTCATATTATCCTTCGGTCATATGTGGGGGAGGTTCTGATATGAACATATTATCCGCCGGTCATACACGGTGGAGGTTCATATTATCCACCGGTCATACGTAGGGGAGGTTCTCATATGAACATATTATCCGCCGGTCATACGCAGTGGAGGTTCTCATATGAAAATATTATCCACCGGTCATACGCGAGGGAGGTTCTCATATTATCCACCGGTCATACGCGAGGGAGGTTCTCATATTATTCTCCGGTCATACGTAGGGGAGGTTCTCATATGAACATATTATCTGCCGGTCATACGCGGTGGAGGTTCATATTATCCGCCGGTCATACGCGAGGGAAGTTTTCATATTATCCTCCAGTCATACGCGGGGGAGGTTCTGATATGAACATATTATCTGCCGGTCATACGCGAGGGAAGTTCTCATATTATCCTCCGGTCATACGATGGGGAGGTTCTCATATGAACATATTATCCGCTGGTCATACGCGAGGGAGGTTCTCATATTATCCACCGGTTATACGCGAGGGAGGTTCTCATATTAGCCTCTGGTCATACATAGGGGAGGTTCTCATATGAACATATTATCTGCCGGTCATACGCGGTGGAGGTTCATATTATCCGCCAGTCATACGCGAGGGAGGTTCTCATATTATCCTCCGGTCATACATGGGGATGTTCTGATATGAACATATTATTCGCCGTTCATACGCAGTGGAGGTTCATATTATCCACCGGTCATACACGGTGGAAGTTCTCATATGAACATATTATCCGCCGGTCATACGCGGTGGAGGTTCATATTATCTGCCGGTCATACGCGAGGGAAGTTCTCATATTATCCTCCGATCATATGTGGGAGAGGTTCTGATATGAACATATTATCCGCCGGTCATACGCGGTGGAGGTTCATATTATCCGCCGGTCATACGCGAGGGAGGTTGTCATATTATCCACCGGTCATACGCGAGGGAGGTTCTTATATTATCCTCCGGTCATACGTTGGGGAGGTTGTCATATGAACATATTATCCGCCGGTCATACGCAGTGGAGGTTCTCATATGAACATATTATCCGCCGGTCATACGTGGTGGAGGTTCTCATATGAACATATTATCCGCCGGTCATACGCAGTGGAGGTTCTCATATGAACATATTATCCGCCGGTCATACGTGGTGGAGGTTCTCATATGAACATATTATCCATCGGTCATACGCGGTGGAGGTTCATATTATCCGCCGGTCATACGCGAGGGAAGTTCTCATATTATCCTTCGGTCATAGGTTGGGGAGGTTCTGATATGAACATATTATCTGCCGGTCATACGCGGTGGAGGTTCATATTATCCACCGGTCATACGCGGTGGAGGTTCTCATATGAACATATTATCTGCCGGTCATATGCGAGGGAGGTTCTCATATTATCCACCGGTCACACCCGAGGGAGGATATGACCGGCGGATAATATGTTCATATGAGGACCTCCCCAACGTATGACCAGAGGATAATATGAGAACATCCCTCGCGTATGACCGGTGGATAATATGAACCTCCACCGCATGTGACCGGCAGATAATATGTTCATATCAGAACCTCCCCCGCGTATGACCGGAGGATAAAATGAGAACTTCCCTCGCGTATGACCGGCGGATAATATGAACCTCCACCGCGTATGACCGGTGGATAATATGTTCATATGAGAACCTCCACCGTGTATGACAAGAGGATAATATGAACCTCCACCCCGTATGACCGGCGAATAATATGTTCATATCAGAACCTCTCCCATGTATGACCGGAGGATAATATGAGAATCTCCCTCGCATATGACCGGCGGATAACCTGAACCTCCACCGCGTATGGCCGGCGAATAATATTTTCATATCAGAACCTCCCCCACGTATGACCGGAGGATAATATGAGAACCTCCCTCGCGTATGACCGGTGGATAATATGAGAACCTCCCTCGCATATGACCGGCGGATAATATGAACCTCCACCGCGTATGACCGGCAGATAATATGTTCATATGAGAACCCCCCAACGTATGACCGGAGGATAATATAAGAACCTCCCTCGCGTATGACCGGTGGATAATATGAGAACCTCCCTCGCATATGACCGGCGGATAATATGAACCTCCACCGCGTATGACCGGTGGATATTATGTTCATATGAGAACCTCCCCAACGTATGACTGGCGGATAATATGAACCTCCACCGCGTATGACTGGCGGATAATATGTTCATATGAGAACCTCCCCAACGTATGACCGGAGGATAATATAAGAACCTCCCTCGCGTATGACCGGTGGATAATATGAGAACCTCCCTCGCATATGACCGGCGGATAATATGAACCTCCACCGCGTATGACCGGCGGATAATATTTTCATATGAGAACCTCCCCAACGTATGACCGGAGGATAATATAAGAACCTCCCTCGCGTATGACCGGAGGATAATATGTTCATATGAGAACCTCCCCAACGTATGACCGGAGGATAATATAAGAACCTCCCTCGCGTATGACCGGTGGATAATATGAGAACCTCCCTCGCGTATGACCGACAGTTAATATGTTCATATTAGAACCTCCCCATCGTATGACCGGAGGATAATATGAGAACCTCCCTCGCGTATGACCGGTGGATAATATGAACCTCCACCGCATATGACCGGCAGATAATATGTTCATATCAGAACCTCCCCCGCGTATGACCGGAGGATAATAAGAAAACTTCCATCGCGTATGACCGGCGGATAATATGAACCTCCACTGTGTATGACCGGTGGATAATATGTTCATATGAGAACCTCCACCGTGTATGACAAGAGGATAATATGAACCTCCACCCCGTATGACCGGCGAATAATATGTTCATATCAGAACCTCCCCCATGTATGACCGGAGGATAATTTGAGAATCTCCCTCGCATATGACCGGCGGATAACATGAACCTCCACCGCGTATGGCCGGCGAATAATATGTTCATATGAGAACCTCCCCCACGTATGATCGGAGGATAATATGAGAACTTCCCTCGCGTATGACCGGCGGATAATATGAACCTCCACCGCGTATGACCGGTGGATAATATGTTCATATGAGAACCTCCACCGTGTATGACAAGAGGATAATATGAACCTCCACCCCGTATGACCGGCGAATAATATGTTCACATCAGAACCTCCCCCATATATGACCGGAGGATAATATGAGAATCTCCCTCGCATATGACGGGCGGATAACATGAACCTCCACCGCGTATGACCGGCGAATAATATGTTCATATCAGAACCTACCCCACGTATGACCGGAGGATAATATGAAAATCTCCCTCGCATATGACCGGCGGATAATATGAACCTCCACCGCGTATGACCGGCGAATAATATGTTCATATCAGAACCTCCCTCACGTATAACCGGTGGATAATATGAGAACCTCCCTCGCGTATGACCGACAGTTAATATGTTCATATGAGAACCTCCCCATCGTATGACCGGAGGATAATATGAGAACCTCCCTCGCGTATGACCGGTGGATAATATGAACCTCCACCGCATATGACCGGCAGATAATATGTTCATATCAGAACCTCCCCCGCGTATGACCGGAGGATAATAAGAAAACTTCCATCGCGTATGACCGGCGGATAATATGAACCTCCACTGTGTATGACCGGCAGATAATATGTTCATATGAGAACCTCCCCCGCGTATTACTGGGAGATAATATGAGAACTTCACCGCATATATGAATGGCGGACACATAAGTTTTTAAGTCTATATAACACTATTTGATTTGAATATTCTTTTGAATAGTCTTACCATTGACATATTCATTCGTTCAAACCAGTTGATCTATTTTGTAACTTGGCTTTTAGTCGCTGGGCTCCGGCATCTGGGCTTTTAGTCACAACTGAAATAAAAATAAGTGCGAATATCTTGGAGCGAATTTCTGCAACAATTTCACCGCCTGGTGGACCCATTTGGAAAAAAATATATTCCCTGTGTCTAATTCTACATTTTGATATACTATACGCCCCATTATATTGAATATACCAGCTGAAATCGATCCTGTAATTGTAAACATCGAGTCTATTTTTAGCTGTTTTATCGGAGCGTGTTTGCGTGTTGGCCATTACAATATTCGCACTAAAACAGCCATATTGTAGCTAAAAACGAATGCACAGTATTTCACTGCGTTATTTGATACCTAAAACTTGTTGTTTGCTAGTGTATTCATCGAGAAATCTAAATTCTAAACATTAATGTCGAACGCAGTTTTTCGTGTTTGTGGCATTTTATGTTAGGTCAGTTGTCGATCGGATAATGTAACTTCCGGTGTCCGGTCAGTGGCGGGGTTAATATGTGTGGAAAGTGCGAATGTGGACCTTTCGTTAGACACCAAAAGTAGCCCTCTATGCGCTGTATTCCTCGAGCTATCGGCCGTCCCACGCAATTTGAAAATCCTGTCCCGCAGATTGTCATGCTATCCCAAATTCCACCCCATGTTAGGTCAGTTGTCGATCAAATAATGCAAATTCTGGTGTTTGGTTAGTGACGTGGTTAATATGTGTGGATAGGGCGAACGTGTGCCTTTCGTTAGACACCAAAATGAGCCCCCTACGCCCTGTATTCCTCGAGATATCGGCCGTCCCACGCAATTTGAAATTCTGTCCCGCAGATTGTCGTTTTGTCCCATATCCCATCCCATCCCGCAGATTGTCATGTCCCTCGTATAGTCGCTTACGGCATGTGACTCGAAGTTGACATGAATATTGTCTAGCAGGAATAAATCTTTTTCCCCAAGCCAATGTTCAGATATCCCACATATATCGACATGGTGTTGATCTAACATCAAGTGTAAATAATTAGATGACGATAATGCGCCTGTCATATTCCATGTAAGGAACGACAGCATATTCAATTGAGTGAATGCAAGTACAGTAAGTTATTATAATGTAGGCAATACAATTAAGACCGCCGTGTTCAGGTGCGATAACTTTGGGTCGCCGTGTAAGGGCTTGATTCCCATTGTCTGCATGTAACACATTATTATTATTATTATCATTATTGGACGAACTATCATTTGAAATGTTTACTCTGAGAGTTGCATGACCATTTGCACTGCGAATTATGCGAATTATAGAAAATTTTACACCATGTTCCTTATATAATTTGCTATCTTTTTCATGTCAACGTTATCAAGAACTCCTTCGAGAACATGTCGTGTGGTTATCATAGGAGATTCGTTCCTGTTGAAAAAGAATCTTCTCCTGTCACGCATAGGTTCATAGTGTTTGTCTTTGGGAGTAGTAGGTGGACGCTCAGAACTCGGAGGGTTGGAGTCGGTATGTCCAGGGGTGGCGTGTACCCCGGCATCATTTAGCTGTATATCACTAACATCGTTACCTAATTCAGAAGGTGAACATGGGATACTGTTTGGAAGTGACGAGTTCTGGTCATAATCACCACGATAAGATCTGGAAACCGATTTACGCGAAGGTTTGGATAAAACTCCGGACGGCCGGAATTCCTTCATATTGTCTACATCTGACATCACGGCTTTGAATAGTTTATCGGTGTAGCTTTAGAATTCCTTCACCATTGTGCCCATGAATTTAGATAGAGTATTACCACACATTTCCTCACATGTATTTGCACAGTCGCATTTCACAGCAGATGGTTTTGTCTGTGCAACTACTTTCACTTCCCCTCTTAGACAGCTTACAGCACTGGTGATGGATTTATTCTGATGGATGGACTTAAGAAGAGACTCCGATAACTCAGCGATATCTTGCTTTACAGTTTATAAGTCGTTTTTCAGTTTGGCGGTGCCGTCGTATTTATCATCTTGTAGCCGTTCTACTGTGATTTGAGCTGATGTCGCGGCCACAGAACTTTCTTTTGTCATATTTTGAATGTCCTGAACTTTCTTATCCATTATGATCAGCCTATTTTCCAGAGAATCTTGATTAGCCTTTAGTTTCGGAACTGATTCGTGTAGTATGTGTTCGGCTGATTGGACGCGGCCTTTCAAGTCTAGAATGTCGGCTTTGCACTGAATTGAATAGTCAATAAGAATTTTCTGGCCCCAACCTTCGTTACTAGTTTGTACGTTTTTGGCTGTGCTTGCACCGGTTGATTTCGATTTTGAAATTTTTGTAGAAGTTGAAACAAGGCCCTGTAGACATTCCGAATGTTTTTCTACCAGATAATAGAGCAAATTGTAGATATCATTGGAAAGTTTGTTCGATATCGTGTCACCAGACGATTTTACTCTTCGTTTAAGGGTTGAATTCTGCTCAAATGGAAACGACGACAGCTTCTTGCATTCAGAGAAAACAGCAGAACGAATCAGGTCTAGTTTGGAAGTGTTTTCTAGGCAACCTGTTTCTAACATTGCAACAAATTTGTCCTTGGTGCAACTGTGCAGACATCCCATTGCCCAGAGCACGTACAGCGAATATTCATTTGGTTTATATTCTTCAACTTTCGAAGCGAGGAGTTCGATAACCGATTCTGGATCAATTCCCGGTATAGGTTTGTGATTATCAAGTGATTGACTATCAGACGCCTGTGTTTGAGAGTCCAGATCAATTAAGTCACCGCTTGTTTCACTAGCCATTGTGTTGATGATTGAGTCAATTATGATAAGTGCATAACGGCTGTGTATTAAGCAGACAATTCATTGTTTACCACACCTTTCCTTTGGACTGCATATGGGTGCATTGGTAGCACTCAACTTGAACAAAGACAACAAAGTTGGGCGTAAGTTGAATGTTGCATGGAAAATGGCGTCGTTTGAAAACACAATATGTAAACAAAGGGGCGAGAAGGGAATATAAGTTCAACAAGAATACTCCCTCATGCTGCCATATCCAAACATAATTTATACATCAGACGAAATCGGAAGACATCACGAAACATAACATTACATGCACAACACATGAAACAATATCGACAGAAGTAAGACATTTTATGACATATTGTCGGAGCAAAACCTAAACAGTTTGATCAATTCCACACTCGGTTATAAAAGTATATACTGGAATGGTATATTATCCACCTGCAGGGGTTTTCCGAAAAATAAGCAGACAACAGCTAATTTATGTAACAGTCCTATTTATTCGAGGGACATGCTCACATAAAAAGTTCAACAAGCGATCTTAGTTGAACGTACTACCTGAACATTTCCTATGGGATAATTATTTGTCAATAATTCTCAATAAATCTTAATAATAGAAAGGTTTAAACTACCAATTGCCTTACGGTACTTCGAGATCAATGTGCTTGCATGATGTTGTCATAGTATCGCTTCGAAGAAAAGCCAAAAAAAAGAGTGTCAGGTATTTTAGTATTTTAGGTGTAAGTATATGATTTTGTAATTGAATGTGCATCACACATTACTGAATTGTTTACATATGTTTCCTGCTTAGGGTGGATACACACATGCATGTAATTTCTGTATGTAAAATCAATGTATTTTACATGGTCACACCAATCATTGATAGCATTAATCGCCTGCACGCGATCGTTCCATTTCAACAGGCGAGACCAGTGAGTAGTTATAAGCCAAAATCAAACTAACTGCTATCAAGAAATTTCAGGCCAGTTATAAACATGTCTTCTTTCATGGGTGCCGAAATGAATAAATCCTGTCTGATATCTGTTGTTGTTTTTCACGAGTTTTAGTTTATTTCGAAAAGTGGATTTGAGTCCGTCGATTTTATACTTGATTTGTTTCTCGTCATTTCTTGGAAACAGGGTCATCCAAAATAAAAATAAAATGTGCAGACGTTTGAAGCTCTTTTAGGACGATTGTGATACATGACTGTTTAATGTCCCACACACTGACTCCCAATTTGATCTCGTCCAGCAAAACCCGAACGGCTCACTGCAGGCTCCACATTTTGGAAATGCTAGATTAACCCTTTACCCAACAGAAGGGCCCTGTGCCAATGCATTCTCTTATATATGCGAGTCGACCATAGGTCGCCTCGCATATATAAGAGAATGCATTGGCTTAACACATTAAAAATTATAAAATTGTTAAAGAATGTAAGAAAAAATGGTAAAAAGTGTTAAAAAAAGATTTTTTTTAGGCCAATGCATTCTCTTATATATGCGAGGCGACCTATGGTCGACTCGCATATATAAGAGAATGCATTGGCACAGGGCATAACTGTAACTATCACAATGTGGTCAAGGAGCTGGTTCCAATAATATCCATATTTGTATGGTTCTATTGAGACAGCCCGAAGATATTTTAGGCTGTTGAAGCTTTATTTGACCGGTTTTGGCCGGTTTGTTGGGTAAAGGGTTTAAGGGGCCCGGGTTTAGGGACCGGTATTATGGGCTAATTATGTGATAAAAGATGTTTGAGTTATGTAATGGGGCAGTGTAGATTGTAAACCACTGGCCATTAAAAAATGCTCCCTTGGAATCATATGACTTAGCAATTTTTTCATTGTTGTCTTGCAATGAAAACACAAAACACAAAACCACAAAACACAATGAAAATGGGATATTGAACATGTATTATTCCAACAAAATAGAAGGAAGATATATGGCTGAAATGAAGAATTCACAATATAGAATGAAGTTTATGGAGCGAGTATAAAGTGTGCTCCGCTGTCGTAACTGCACACACCAGTCCTAGTAGGCAAAATACCTCACTTACATTACAATGTTATGTTCATTTCTTGTTGAAATATGACTAGAATCCCAATTGTGGACTTAACCAAACCGAGAAACGCCGCGACGTATTTAATCACATTCGTAACCTTGGTGGATCGATATATTGTTTGCAAGACACACACTTCACAAAACACATGGAAAGATGCATTGAAGCAGAATGGGGATTTAAAGCGATAATGGCATCATACACTTCCCAGGCTAGGGGTGTAGCTATTTTATTTAGAAACAACTTCGAATATATTATTCACGAAACACATAGAGATACTAATGGGAATTTTATTATACTAGACATAACTATAGAAAATATTCGTTTAAGTTTGGTGAACTTGTATGGACCAAATGAAGATAATCCAGCCTTTTACGCAAACTTGAAAAAAATAATTACCCAGATTGGGAACACGCAAATAATCATGTGCGGAGACTGGAACCTTGTTCAGAATCAAGACCTAGATACTTATAACTACAAGCATACAAATAATCCCAATGCCAAAAATGCAGTTGGTGACCTTGCAGGCAGCCTTGAGCTAGTTGACGCATGGAGACTATTTAACAAACAGGAAAGACGTTACACATGGAGAAGGAAATCCCCTATTAAAATGGCGAGGCTAGATTACTTTTTAATTTCTGAGGACCTCCTTAACCTAATGGAAGAAGGAATGGCAATTTTACCTGGGTACAAATCAGACCATTCTATTATTTCACTCCAATTAAAACTCAGTAATATCAAGTCTGGTCCGGGTTTCTGGAAATTTAATAATTCTCTTCTGTACTGTAGAGAATATGTTGATTTAGTAAAAGGAATTATAAATGAAAATAAAATGAGATACTCACACTCCTCTTATGAGACTGTAAATGAAAGTAAAACAAAATGCTCCATTAGCAAACGACTATTCCTCGACGCAGTGCTGCTTGATATAAGAGGCGCCACTATACGCTTTTCAGCAAACCGCAAACGAGAACGAACGAAAATTGAGAAAAATCTAACATCCAAAAAAGCGAACATTATTTCAGACCTAGAGAAACCATCGCATACATCCGAAGAAAAACAACAAAAAATGAATGACTTAGAAAAAGTAGAAGTTGAAATCGAAAAAATGCGAAAAGAAACAATCCGCGGATCCATGGTTAGATCTCGCGCAAAATGGATAGAGGATGGTGAAAACCAACAAAATACTTTCTTAATCTAGAAAAACGTAACTATATTTCAAAAACTCTTACAAGTTTGACCACCGCAAATGGTAGTGCTATCACAAAACAAGCCGATATCATAAAAGAAGCAAGAAACTTTTACCTGAATTTATACTCTAGTAGGTCTATGGATGATCGTGACATACATTCTGTCCTTAACGATGGGTCATTTCCCAAACTAAGCACTATGCAAGCAACAAGTATTGAAGGGCCATTAACCCTACAAGAATTAACAGACGCGCTGAGGAAAACCAAAAATAATAAAAGCCCAGGGCCTTCAGGATACACATGTGAATTTTATAAATTCTTTTGGTCTGACTTTGGCCCCCTTTTAACACAGTCGCTAAATGAATCATTTTCAACGGGGGAACTGTCAATCACACAAAAGCAAGGAATTATAATAATGATCCCTAAAAAGGACAGAAATAGGCAGATGTTAAAAAACTGGCGGCCGATTACCCTTTTGAATACATCTTACAAACTAGCCTCGTCATGTATAGCGGACAGACTAAAACGTGTACTCCCATCGATAATCAACCCTGATCAAACCGGGTTTTTATCTGGTAGATATATAGGTGACAACACCCGACTAATATACGACATAATTCACAGGACAAAACAAGAAAATAAATCTGGCCTACTACTTCTTATCGATTTTGAAAAAGCATTTGACACTGTTTCATGGTCATTTATAAGAAATGTCTTGACCTTTTTAATTTCGGAGATTCTGTAAAGAAATGGCTATCAATTTTGTATGAGAATGCCAGCTCATCTATTCTGATTAATGGTCATATTTCTCAGAGCTTCATGCTAGGTAGAGGCTGCCGCCAGGGTGACCCAATATCACCGTATATCTTTCTCCTCTGTGCTGAAGTTTTGGCGCTGATGATACGCCAAAACAATACAATTAAAGGGATATTACTCGGTGGTTCAGAGTACAAAATAACACAATATGCGGACGACACGACGCTCATTCTTGATGGTTCTGAAAATAGTCTACGCGAATCGTACTTAACACTGGACGAATTTGCTCGGGTATCGGGTCTGCGCATAAATCCTGAAAAGTGTCAAGCATCATGGATAGGGATAGGGTCACATACCAAAATAAGACAAGTTCTTAAGGAATTAAACCTGTCTACTGTAAACACTTTTAATTTTCTAGGGATACATTTCGACACTAATTTAACAAACATGAATATAAACTACAATTATAAACTCGAAGATATAGAAAAGATCACAAAAATTTGGAAACACAGACTCCTGACCCCGTTAGGTAGAATAACAGTTGTCAAATCCCTTATCTTACCAAAATTGACACACCTATTTATAACCCTCCCAAGTCCAGATAAAGCATTTTTGAAGACCATAAATACCATTCTATATAATTTCATCTGGAATTCCAAACGCGATAGAATAAAAAGAAATCAATTATGTACCGAATATATGTACGGAGGTTTGAAGATGATTAATGTTGAAAACTTTGATAGCGCCATGAAAATTAGCTGGATTAGACGCTTGGTTTGCAAACAATCGAAATGGGCCTCACTATGCAATGGCAATTCTTTTTTAAAAGACCCACTATTTCTCACTTATCACCCAAATTATATTGTAAAGCAAACAGACAAGTTTGCAAATCCATTCTGGAGAAATGTTTTCTCAGCATGGTGTAAATTTATGCGATTAAATAATTCAAATAATAGTATTATGGCCTCAACTGTATGGAATAATCCGAAAATAAAAATCGGAGGTTCGTCGATCAACTTTAAATCGTGGAGAGATGCCGGAATATATTTTATAAATGATCTATTCCAATCAGATAATACATTCCATACCCCACGCACACTTTATGCAACTTTCAACATCCGCGTTGATTTCATAACAATCAACAGCATGAAGCGTCAGATTATGTCATTGGCAAGTTCTCTTAACCAACCCTTAATCCGTATACCCTACCCATGTATACCAAACAATCTCATTCCGATACTCCGTTGTGTAAAAGGCTGTCAATTATTTTATAAAATTCTATCAAATGAGAAAACCATGCCGAATGCATGTCAAAAATGGGAATCCAAATTTGGCGAGAAAATAGAAAATTGGGAAGAATATTTGAGCATGCCCTTTAAAACGACAACGGATACGAAATTACAGTGGCTCCAATTCAGAATAAACACACGAATTATTAGTACCAATAAATTTCTGAAGGTGGCTAACCTTCGAGTCGACGATTTTTGCAATCGTTGTCATAGCGTACAGGAAACCATTTCTCACATTTTCTGGGACTGTCCCCACGTCAAAACCTTTATGATAGAAATTGAAACATGGGCAAGAAACAACAAATTTCCCATTGATCTAACAAAAAAGAATATAATTATTGGTATAGATCATGAATACAAAAATTCAAAAAGTAATCTGTTCCTACTAGTGCTGAAACAATATATATATAGAACAAAATTCACGCCCTCACAACTATCACTTCGACCGTTCCTTTGTGATCTTCAATTTAGGTATGAATGCGAGAGATACAACGCAAAATGTAACATGCACTATGAATTCGATAACCAATGGCTGACACTTCGAAATGCCTTAAAAATTAAATAATAGTGTAATTGAAAACAAGATTTGTCAGGCACAAAGTACACCCCGAGCTTAACAATGACTGGACAACACACAAAAGAAATAAATTACCTGGTACCCGAGCGGAAGACACTTATACAATATCTGTACAATTTCAGTACACCGATCATTTTTACTTTCCAATCATATTCCCCCGAGAACGTCAATAGATATGCCGGTTTGCTTAACAATACCACAATTTTTGTTCAGCCACAGTCCGAAACATCAAGAGAGCGTTGTGTATTTTCCCCGAGTGCTGTCGAACCAATAATTACAACAACTACAATATTTGCAATACAGTTGCAATATGTTAGATTGTCTATTTATATTGGTTTTTTTTGGTAAATTCAGAATGTAAAAATATTTAAAACTGCACATAGTGTTTGGAACTTTGATTATACAAACTTTAAATACTACATGTAACCTAATATTTTGAAGAAAAACAAAACAAAAAACAAAACATTATGTTATCAGCATGGTTGTAGCCAATTTTCTGGAGAAAAAATAAATTATACCAGCGTAGCCTAAAATTCACTTTTAACCTGAACACTCTTTGTTAAAATTATCCAAACACACTGTGTGCCTTTAAATATTTTGGAATTATATGTAAGAAAGTAGGCCAGGGCATGGTAGAGTCTCACTCTTCCAAGCCTTGGATTGAGAGAATGAATGTCTGTGAATTTGTGTCTTTCTTCCTTTGTCATTCTTTCTGCTAAATAAAAAATTTAAAAAAAAAAAAAAAAAAAATCCCAATTGTGACTTTTTGTGAATTTTTATACCGCATTCTGTAAAATCGAATTTTTGAGAGATCGGAAGGGGTTAAGACCCCAATAATTCCATATTTAATTGCTCCAATGATCAGTTAATATACAAAACACAAAATAAAGTCGCATTACTCAGCCAGTTCCAAACAGCATGAATTGATCTAGAAGATATTGTGGAAAATGGATTATTTTCAACTTCCGGTGGCCATTTTGGCGGCCATCTTGGATGGTGAGTTTCAATTTTGGCCTAAAAAAGTGTCATTATGTCTTAGCTTCACGAAAATATATACATTTGTATATATTTTACTAGATTTTCCGCTATAATTTGCATAAAACTGACTTAGGGTCTGGTCTGAAAAACGGCCGCCATGATGGACGCCATCTTGTCTGGAGTCTACACGGCCATTTTTTGTTCTTGTCAACATTGCTTAAAACTTGAAGGACATAATAAGGAACAAAATGAGTGGGGTGAAGTTAAGTCCCAGGGGGGGGGGTGCAAGGGTACCCCTATTAACTCCCGGACTAAAATGGATGCTGCTATTTAATGCATCATGCATGTAACCTACATAACATCTCAACTCAATTACGTTACGAGGAGCGTTTCTTCAGCACGAGAGCTAATGTGATGTAAAGTTGCACGACACGTATGTGCATGATAAACATGAATTTATCTGGTCAATAAAAGTCACCTGCCCCACATGCATGACTACGTACACGATCAGTCGGTTGAGATTAAGTTAAGATTTCTGTCCGAAGAATAACATTTAACCTGTAACTGGGAAGATGATTTTCAACCAGTGGTGATCGCTATGTGATAATCGAAACCGCACAAAGGTCATCTGACTCTCACCCACTCTCACACATTGCCACACAAACGGAAGCAATAGGATCACCCATCGTGTCCTATATTCTGATACAAAACAGGCTAATGAAAAAGAGAACAAAATGCGTGCAAATGGTAATTTGAAATATGTGTCACGGAAAGCACTAAACTAATCACAACTATGGATATTTTATAAACTTTTGCACACATGGCCTTTACAATATCTTTATAATGTTTCGCTGACATTTCCAACTTGAATAGTAAGCAGTATGTGAAACAATGAAATATATGGGGAACTGAGAAAATATACTCGGCCAACAGTCTTTCTTAAATTCCAACTTTACTCAGTATTTTATTCCATATTGTCATAATTGCAGTTATGACCTACTGTACCGTAAATTATCTGCACATCGTTTTGGCCATGCCAAGAAATGTGCATTCTTCTAATCTATATATCTTATGCAGTTTATGGACAACTCATATCAATACTGAGAACAATTTCAACGTATATGTGGTGCAATATTTCCAACTAATATTCTGTCAGACATGAAACTTCAACTTTTTACCAAAGTTAACCCCATGTTGACACATCCCTATATTCAAGACATAATTGGGTTACGTTGATATTCAATAATGACATATTGATATATACATTCAGCTAGACGTGACATATTCGTCAACAATCACCTTCGCAAACACCCTAAATCGTCTTCTCCCCTTTGCTCTCAGTGATACCCTCCTGTGATACTCACACCTTCTCGTCCAGGCCCTCAACCTGGTGCTTCCCTACGATTTCAATGTATGTCTTATCCACCTCTACATGCTAAACTTCAGTTTCACAACAATTCTCGTCCACACAATATTATCAACCTGCTTCTCCTCTACACATTCATCACCAATGACATCTGTCTTAACCACCCGTTTTACAAGCCTGTTCACTCTCTACTGCAGTATCGTGACATGTCTATAGCTCTCCGCGCTCTCAATTTACATGATAATCCATCTGCATACCACTTTCCTCGACAACTGTCCTACTAGCATAGTCACTATCTACTGCAGTCTCCGGACATGTCTCATCAATGCTCTCCATCTCCATACCACTTTTCTTGACAACAGTTTACTTCCTCACTCACTTGCACAATCTCTAGTTCATGTCGTCTCGTCCACAGATACAACTTCCTCTCCTTTTCTTCCTACTACACATATATGACATATATGCGCACTCTTTACTTGAGTTTCACTTTGCACGGTATGTCCACACCCTCAACACGCATGACTGATGCTACTTGCAAACATTTGCGATTTCACATTCGTGAGTTCTACATAAGTGACATTCTGACACATTTGGCTTGCCTGCAACCACTATTCGGGAATATTTTATCTCACGTGACTATCTAAGCCTAAGCCACGCTTGTGATTTGTTGCTTGATATTCACTATTATCGATAGCGTCGTCCACGGCACGATAGTGGGCCTCCTAATTTTAGCACACCCACTATCGCTTTGAAAATCCAGAAATCTATTTTTAGCATGCCCACTATTCCGGGGAGGTAATTTTAAAGTCATCTCCGCCTCGCTTCAAAATTTCAACATGTATTAATCCGAAATGTTTTTGTAATCGACAACTAGAGCACAATAAATGATCGTAAGCAAATTCTTTATTATTTGTGATGTTTTACCCATGTTTGATGTGACGATTTATCATGCATAGTCACCAACAAGCCGTGCAATATTTATTATATTGTATCGAACGTTTTTCAATCTTTCCCAGGACCCATAATGTGAAACAATTCACAATCATCTATATTCCCATGTATTCCCTTTTCATCGCAGAACGATTTCAAAATTTTCAGAGCCAAGTTTTTTTGTTTCTTTTGTTTTATTGCTTGTCAAATTTTCTTAAATAAATTGCCCGGCTTTTTATTGGGCAAATCTTAAATTTTCTTCCGCAGAAATTATTGTTGTTGTTATTGTTTTACTGAAGATTCGTTCAGAAAATTTAGTAGCGCGAACGAAGGAAATAGACAAAAATATCGAAGCGATATTGTAATCAGCGGCGAAAGGAGCAGACTTTATCGTCGCATGTGAAATAGTATCAAGGGCGTGTTATTACAGACATGTTGAATTTTATGGGTACTAACCCAGGCCATTGTTCATAAAAATAACTAAAATATTTGGCGTGGTTCACCGGGGATGCAGTTTCGTGAGTGATGTCCTGGGGAAATATCACGTATCTGGGATTCATTAATTGCATGATTGCGGGTGGTTTGTTAATATACGTATACAATTTACAATAGGTGCACCTTCACTATTATTATTATGTCTTTATTTTCCTCCATTTACTGAAGATCCATAAATAATGATACAAACAATAGTACATGTAATATGAACATACAATGATCCAAGGTAAACTAGAAAATAATATAGTAAACCGAATTATACAATACGTGAGTATGATGTAGACGAGTGCTCGCACTCGAATGATTATATACATATGTCATTGTAGTGAGATTATGATAATAGTGATGATTAGTGATAATGCTAGTGGCAATCTTGGTGGTGATAATGGTAAGGAAGATGACTATGGCGTTTAACAATGGTGATGATTATTATGCCGACGACGACGACGACGATGATGATGATGATCATGCTGATGGTGATGGTGGTCGTGATGATGATGATCACATCGAAGACGATGATGATGATGATGATGATGCATGACGATGACAATGGTTATGATGATTATGATGACGACGACGGCGACAATGATTAAGATGATGATGCAGATGGTGATGATGATAACATCGAAGACGATGACGAGGATGATGGTGATGATGACGACGGCGATGATGATGAAGATGGTAATGCTGTTGGATGTGATGATAATGATGACAATGGGGATGAAGACTTACGGTTAAGTATAGTATAGCTGTCGATGCTAGCTTCAGCCCACTTCATATAATATAGTCAAGATGTATATAATTGTAAACCGACACACCGTGTTACTCATAGTTAATCATAGTAATGTCTGACTGATTTGGATTGTTCAATTGACTAGGGTGTATTTATCTGCAGGAATGCGCTGTACCACAGCCATAATTTTGCAGTAATTGTTACCATAAAGTTGAGAAAGGCGTCAATATCATCAAGTGTTGTATATATATCGCTAGTACCATGAGCCAAATGAAGCACGATCATTTCGTCCATTGAAAGACCGTCAATAATAACATAGCAGTCTACGCCATAACGATCAATGATATCAAAACACATATTATTTCGTATTGTTGTCAGGAAACTGCATTCAATGAGAATGTGCTGTACTTTATCAAGATATGTTTTAAGACAGTTAGACAGTTAGGGCACTGGATTGGTAACTCGTTTAAGTACGTGGTTGCGTCGATCACAAGAGCTGTTGTTAGATAAGAATGTTTATTGTATGAAAATTTTCTACAGAGTCGCCAAAGATCAGACATGCTTAGGTTTGCATGTACATTCCGAAACCGATTGAATGATGTGTCCATGTCTGTTCTAATTTTCCAATCTGACTCGGTTACATTTCGAATATTGTTTCTCGTTAGCGCCTTCCATGACTCTTTCGATGGGAATAATCCAGACCTGATGTACTCAGATACTGCATTCATCAGGTTGTATTTCTCGAGTAATGAGAACACTTCGCTGATAAAAGTGGTTGTCGGGTTCAATGAGTGAATGTAATCAAAGAGCCTAGTCTCAAAGATTGTTTTACATGCTTTTCCAGGGATCCAAAGAGTGAAATCTTTCTGGCATCAATACTAACTTGAAGTGGGTATATTCCTAGCAGGCCAGTAACGACATCGGCCCTGCATCGGACAGGTAGGCCTTGAATATGCTTCAAGCAAAATCTGTGAACTCTTTCAAGCTTGATTAAGTTTGAATTTGATAAGCCACAGAGAAATTCTGAACCGTACAGTCCACGAGAAAGTACCACTGATTTATATATCACCGTTGAACTCTGAGGTGTTATGCCTCCCGCGTACAAACCAGCAGTGCTTAACATAAGATATGTTGACCGAAGTTTTGAGCTAACACTTTCTGTAAGAGTATTTGGAAAGTCACTTTTATGCAATGGTATGCCCAGGTGCGTTATTGAATCAGTTTTGTTAACTGCTATGCCATTTAGCATCCATGAGCGATTGGTGGAGGCATGTTTAGATTTCTCATTGAATACAATTACCTGACATTTCTGCTGGTTATACAAATATCGCCATTGCTTACTGTAATGACCACAAATATCACATAATTTGTGTATACCATATGATGAAAGGGAGAGGAGGGTCATGTCGTCTGCCTGAGTTGGAGACGAGCAGTTGATACCTCGCAGCCTGAAACCAAAGTTCGATTGTTCGAGCTCACTGAGCAAACTGTCTATGTAGATGGCGCAAAAAATCGGAGCGAGGGTACTTCCCTGTCTTGTTCCTTGATGTATAGGTATTATACGGGATGTAAGATTTTCGTGGCGTACAGTACAGTTCACACCAGTTAAGAATTCGTTGAATAAACGTAGAACACCACAATTTGCTCCGCGTTGAAAAAGCTTGTAGAGAAGGCCATTGATCCAGACCGTATCAAATGCTTTACGTACATCAAGAAAACATGCGAAGAGACGTGAATCATTTTCCTCTACATACGAAATGCTTTCCTGAATTATGTATGATGACATAAGACAGCTTACGTTTTTTTGGAAACCGTGTTGTAGAGGGTGCGTTTTTATCAGGTTAGGGGCGTTTCTCTCCATGCGGTTCAGAATGATTCTTTCGAGTATTTTGTATATGACTGGAAGTAGGGTGATGGCTCGGTAGCTGTCGAACTTTGATTTCGAGTTGCCCCCTCCCTTGTACAATGACACAATAACACCAAGTTTAGCTTTTTTGGGAATATATGAAAAACGAAGCATATATGAGAACAGCTTTGCTAAGTGCATCTTTAAACGATGTCCACCATATATGATGTGTTCATAACATAGTAAATCAGTGCCTGCAGCTTTGCCTGTTTTCAATGTTTTTATGACTGTTGTCAGTTCTTCTATGGACACAGAGTATGTTATTATGTCATCATATGACCCACGTTCGGGATCATTTAAGAGATTAGACACGATTTTGTTAATATCGTTAAAGAAAGAATTGTCGAATTTGCAGCATCTTAACAAGTACAGTCCAAGATTTTTACATTTCATATTTTCAGAATATGTTTTTACCAAGTTTGCTTTTAAGCACTTCCTAAATGAATGCCTTGTTTGGCCCGAAGTGTTTTCCTCTTCTAGACTGTTCCATATATGGTTGCGAAGGTAAGAACAGAGTGAACCACCGATCGATCTATATATTATAATAAACAAATCGGGTTAAACTAGATCAATTGGTCTTCCTGGCACAGTGGTCACTGTTGTAAGAGAGGAAACTCTAAATTTCTTGAATATTGAAATTTTGTTTGTTTGAAGATTTGTACATGTTTATATTGAATATGACCAGTAAATAATTGTACCGTTAGTTTCAAAATAAATCAGAAATAATTTTGTTCAAAGTATTTGTTGAAAGAACAATTTAGAGTACCCCCTTATCCCAGATTCATGCTGGCTGTAAAAGACCGATCGGTCGATCGGTGGTTCACACCAGACCTGTAGAATATGCGTCTCAGGAAGTCAATATCATATGGAGATCAGTTTCATTATGGTCTATCGTTTTGGGGAAATATCTTATAATCATATGGAGCTCACAAAAACATTCAAATAAAACTGATATGTGCATACCTGGTGAACGATGTTTTCTTTTTTTAAACGACATTGATCAACCGTTTAAATTACACCTAAGCGTAATTCATTTACGCTTAAGCGTTATTTGCTTCATCAACTATCTTACCTCATGTATATTGGTATAATATAATGTATGTGAAAGACTGATCGGTCTGTAATAGCCCGATTTGGTTATTATAGATCGATCGATGGTTCACACCCAGACCTGTAGAATATGCGATATATATAACATATAGAAAAGGCGTCCCAGGAAGTCAATATCATATGGAGATCAGTTTCATTATTGACTATTGTTTTGGGGAAATATCTTATAATCATATGGAGCTCACGAACATTCAAATAAAACGTATATGTGCATACCTGATGAAAGATGTTTTCTTTTTTTAAAACGACATTGATCAACCGTTTGAATTACACCTAAGCGTAATTCATTTACGTGTAAGCGTACTTTGCTTCATCAATTATCTTACCTCGTGTATATTGGTATAATGTAATGTATGTGAAAGACCATTCACAAACATTCAAATAAAATTATATGTGCATACATGTACCTGGTGAGCAATGTTTTCTTTTAAAAAAAGACATTCGTCAACCGTTTGAATTACAACTAGCGTAATTCGTTTACGCTTAAGCGTAATTGGCTTCATCAGCTATCTTACCTCGTGTATATTCGTATAATGTAATGTTGTTTATTGACATTAATACTGTGGTTGCATTCATTTCAGCTCGAGGGTAGTCGATCAGAGTGTATATATATGAAGTACGCTTAAGCGTAATTCATTTACACTGAAGCGTAATTCATTTACAATTAAACGCAATTAAAATGAATTATGCTTAAGCATAAATGAATTACACTAAAGCGTAAATGAATTACACTTAACTGGCATTTGTCACATTTGAATGAAAGAAAACTCCTGCGCATGTCTTCGTTGAATATCCACATGGAGACCTTTGCTTCCAAGTGGTTTGGATGCTCACCTCTCTTACCAAACGTAAACAATATATGTGCATGTCATATCAGTCATATTCAACTATAATAGTTCAATATAACTATAATAGTGTGATCCAGGGTGTGCCAGACCTGACCAAAAAGAAGCATTTTTGATAACAAATTAAATAAAATGGAATTATTTGTCACCTATGGGAGGCCTTTTTCACATTTATTCCTTAATATTTGCGAATCAGCACAAATATTTGCATCTCAGCGCAAATCATTAGCGCAAATCATTCACATTGAAGCGTTAACATCAATTACGCTGAATTGCAAATACCCAACTCCAACTGATTTCCTCAGTCTGAATAATTGAGTACCTAAACCGGACTACTTAATTTTAGGTACTCCAGAGTACATAAACATTGGAATACCTAAACATTCGGTACTCCAGAGTACATATAGTTTGGTACTCCCCACGGGAGAAGTATAGTACCTATGTAAGTACTCCAGAGTACTTTTTGGGCGACGATCATATCTTATCTATTTGACGGTGTCATTCACGATAAACAAATAATTCGTACCGGGAATCTGTGATTTGTTGCCATGGTTGCTATTAAAGGCACGTGAGGCCTTAATTGTCGAAAATATTCATATTTGTTCCAAACACTGTAAACAGAAAAACATTAAAACGCATACAGTTTCGTTCACATATACCATGACCATCGCGTAAACAGCATGTTATCGTAAAGACCTACTATATTTTACCTTAGCAAGAGCCTGATTGTGTTACAGAAGACCGCACAATGCTACTGGCTAATCACACACAAATGGCATAAACGCTCTTTATTAGTTCCATATCAGGAATTCACCAACAAAGAACGCTCTTTATGTTTACCATCATAATATAAACAAACGCCAGAAAAGTAACTTTTTATTCTTTTGTTTACATAACAATGGTCAAACATATGACAATAACATACTGTTTATGCGATATTTCTTATTTGTATACGGACAAAGTCTATCTACATTTTGATGTTCTTTCTGTTTGTAGCGGTTTTTGACGGGTGGAGATATTTTCACAGGATACCCACCACCAAGGCCAACCGTACCTTTAAAGTAAAATCAGCAGAGTAAAATAATTTATTGTTATCATGATAATTTCAACAGTAATGATATAAGCGACATATTTTAACCATTACATGACGGGAGCTACGCTGGCGCAACTTTAAAGACCCTGTGCCAGTGCATTCTCTTATATATGCGAGTCGACCATAGGTCGCCTCGCATATATAAGAGAATGCATTGGCGTAACAATTTTTATCATTATTTCTTACATTCTTCAACAAATGTTTTATGATTTTTTTTAATTTGTTCCTACATCCTTCAGCAATTATAAAAAAGTAATATAAAATGTGTTAGGCCAATGCATTCTCTTATATATGCGAGGCGACCTATGGTCGACTCGCATATAAAAGAGACTGCATTGGCACAGGGTTTTTCAAAAAAAATCAGGAAGCTCATATCATGAAAGGGTTAAGTTCCAGAATTCGATAACTTATTTCTGTGGTGACATCGACAACCCTGGATCGTTGTCCGGTCTGATCTCTGTTCGTTACGTCATTGCCCGGTTGGTGTAGCCATGAGCTGTGTGAGCTGAAATAAGGGCGATGGAATTAAGAAATTTGCCGAACTCGAGTTTGCAATTAACACTACTTTTCATACTAGAACACTGCTGAACCCGAATAGCGTGCCCCACTGATAACATATGTTCAATTAGTCCATGCTACCTACATGTAAGCAATGGTCACTCTGTCGGTGGCCAGATTTGGCAAAGAAAGTTTTATTTGGCCAAAACGTTTTAATGCTATAATAAGGCTTTAAGCCTCGTCAGCAGTTGTGCGTGGATAACAATTTAGGAAAAGTCGTGCATGCGTATATTTAATATTGCAAGTAATACAAATACCTTATATCTCTTAGCCATAACATGACGGCATTTCAAGTAAATATAACAAGAATATACAACAAAACCTATGGCTGCCAAACATACATAATAGTCCTAGGGGGTCAATGGGTACCAAGACGCATATTTGTCGTATGGGCCAATCTCATATACAGTTTGTATAATTATTAACGGGTTAGGGTTTGTTCACACACTGGCGAGTTTATCTGATAATAGTTGGAAATTACACGACTAGATTATTCACACACCTTCTTAAAGGGACACTTTGATTATTGCGACATAACCAAGATGCGGGCCCCGTTGGTTCAGAGTGCCCGGATGAAGATAATTAATCGAGTGTGCTTCTCACAGTACGAGCTATCTGCATGGCCTCCTATAGCCTGATACCGGAGTACGCTGTGTATGTCTCTTTGGAAAGCAGACGAAATTTCTAAACGATGTACATCTGTTAGGAATTTCGTCGGCTTTTCTAAGACAGGCTATTTGGCCATGCGTTTGTCACAACAGACCTGTTTCTTACGTGCATGCATAATTCGTGTTTATTGATAGTAATGATGAAAAGAGTAACGGCTTGTATTAATCGAATAATATAAATGAAGTTAGTTTGCCGCGTATCGTAATCAGGATGAACTTTATTTTACCTATACGGACCGTTCATTCTTGAAAGTGCAGCCTGTACTCGTATAGTAAAACTCGGAATTATGCTTTCAAGATTCATATCAAGGCGACGTCCAGTCGCGGGATGTTGGTCAGTTTCTGTGCCGATGCCAGGGGCGTACACTAGCGATGGCGGGGTGGTTGACGGGGTGTCACGCGTGCAAATATATACATGTAGTGACATTAGCACTAACCTTTACTATTGAAAATAAATTGAGTTCGTGTGTCTGTCCTGATAAAGGCGACAAAACGACTTAACCCCTTCTGAAAATGTGTACATAGGGTCATATCATGCACGTAACCCGGGGATTAAGGGCGCTAATAATGTTTATGACTTTGGCTATATATAGGCGATCAAACGGAGGGGCAGATCGGCAGATTAAAAAAAAATCGAATTTTTTTTTTAATTTGGGAATAGATTTTTACAACTTGTTTTGCTTCATCCTATTTTATGGATCTTAGTGTTGAAGACTATTATAATATTTAAGGAAGTGGCAGTCCTGTCAACAAATTTGGTATTTTGACAAAAATTTGATTTTGAAGCCATTTTCACCAAGCTTGGTGTTATTTCTTTAAAATGGGGAATTTTACCCTAAAAATAATATAATAAAAAAAAAATTCCCGGACCCCTGTGTCTTATATATATGTACTTTTAGTATTATGACCAATTTGTGCCATGGGCCAGTGGTGGCACTATTCATGTGTGTTTCCGAATACGTTGTTCGAATAAATAGGATTATCATTATTTGTGGCTGAGACATGAGAAGCTGCATAATTTGATAAATAAAACGCTATTTCAGAATGCATTTTAGCTCAAGCTGCTGAACATGAAAATTCAAGTTGAGATATTGCCAATTTTCCATGGGTTGGTATCCATCGCCAGTGGTTTCCGAACATAAGTACGTCCGTCGACAATTTCCATTGCTATAGGCTACGGGTTGTAACTTTGGTCGGATCATTATGAAATTAGGCATGACTGTTGGAATTGGTAACATATAGATCGGGAACGAGTCATTTTTGTATGGGCCAGTCGACAAAAAATTTGCATCATATATCTCAAATTTCAATATAGTATACGGGCTAGATGCCGCCACCGAAAGCGACAAAATGTGCGATATTAGCGCATGTTTCGGCGGGCCGAAAGCGACAAAAAGTGCGTCGTAACGACGCACATTTTGTCGCTTTCGGCGCGTTACTATAATGGCGCACTTTTTGTCGCTTTCGGCGCGCACCGAAAGCGCCATTAGGAAGTGGCCATAATAGTATTCCATATAATTGATATTCTAATGCAATTATTATGCTGATCGCCTCATCATTCTTTGTGTCTGGCGAATTACAATTCATGCTAATGGCAGACATTTGTATAGGGGCTATCACAACGATCATGACATTTGGAATTTATTCCCTTCCCTATATATTCCTTATTTTCAAAAATGTCGCTTTCGGCTGACTTGACGGCATGTGTGTGTGGCCCGCCCCAAATACCACATAGAAACACCCGAACTCCACCATCACCCCCCCCCTCCCAGTGGTACCACCCCGAGTGGTGAAAATTGGGTATGGACCATTTTCGAGAATGGTAAGGATTTCGACCGATTTGACGGAATGTGTGGGTGGCCCGCCCTAAATACCACCTAAAACACTCCGAGCCACCACGTATCACCCCCGGGTGGTAGGCCTACCTCCCAACCCAAAACATATAATAGCTTACTATTTTGAGACTGGGACTCATATAATATATAATAATATATTAGTCCCAGCTAGATGTAGCTAGAAATGTGAACAGCAGACATCCTGAGATACAAACAATATATATTATTGATTGTTTGATTTTCCAACCAGTATTTAGTGGGGGAATGTGTTGTTTTTAGACCAACATCAGTATATTCTTCTACTTTTGGTCCAAAGTTTGGTCGGAATGGCTATCGGTTGAACAATTTAGGTTGAGAGTTTGACATTTCCGTTGGAAATGTTTGAGGTACCATTTGGAAAGTTCAACTGGGAGGGGGGTTGCAAAGTAGTATTTCGAGAACATTTGACTTTGGTCTGGTTCAAGGTACGTACATTTGGAAATATCAAGGTATCTACATGTAGCCACCTCCCCGGTTATAAGGTATAAGAACACATTGGCTACATGGACGCGACTAGAGATCTCCATTGTGGGGGGGGGGTCTCCAACGATAACTTACTATTATTATCACAGCTCTCAGTTAGTGGCCAAGACATAAATGATATACGTGTAAGCATTCTCTCCAGTCAATTATTTACCAGATCGACATACTTCTAAGTTAGGAATGAAATAGACACGACAAGAGAAAAATGTAATCCTGTCCATTTTGGTCAATACATGTAGGCGATCACTACCATAAATATGGTAATATAAATTTTTGCCTCAAGGTGACATATAATATTTCCGAATACTATGCTACATGTAACTAAATATGAAATGTTCCAGATACCATAAAATCTCTTACAGGTACCGGTACTTAATCCGATCAGAGGGTCCCCATATAATCACATTCCAACAACAACATTTTTTGAAATGACGCTTCAGCACCATCAACTATAGTATAAAATTGCACAAAACCTGTTATTTATCAACATTTTGTTCAACGAAATTTTACCGGTTTGTCAAATATCTGACACAAAAAGCCACTTGATTTTAGAGTTATCCATCTTTACCCGCAATTTGGTCAATGAAATTCTTCTCGTTGACTGTCTATTGGGCCACTATAATTAAAATAATAGATTTATAACATCGATATCTGATCACTCTGAGCTGTGGTGTGTGGGTTCCTCGTCTCGAATCAAATATTTGTTACCCCCGAAGTCAAGGAAATAGTAATTTGCGACCGTTAATTCGGATTGAGTACCTTTAAGATCTAACAGCAACCATATCTCAACCCCACTACAATCTGGGACTAATATATGTTATACATGTATTAGTCCCAGCTACAATCAGTGAACCTGATGAATAATTTGAACAGCATCTGAAAATGAAAGAAACATCCCACACCTTGTCTACGATATAATGAAAGCCATAATTGTAAATCAATCAGCTCTGCTTGTACCGGTATACATGTATATGTACACATATTGGACACACATGAATTGCTATATTCTCCATATTAATTTAAAACGAGCGCACAACTTTAACAAACTCATTATTGAGTATTATATCAATAGCGATGTGTTTGTTAAAGTGGCAAGGTCATTTTAAATTTATACTCCTTTTAACATCAGTAGGCCTACACAATCATTCGTTGCATAACTTTCATTAAATTGTCCTAGTACTGAATATAAACAGTACTGGTACAATAACACTAGCAGTACTGGAACCGACCATACTGTAGGTGTCTGGCCTGTTTATTACCTTTTTAATTTGTTCTGATACATCAGGTACTTATAATAAGATGATAGTTCATTCAGACAACATCCTCTAAGTTGCCTAATAATAGAGACAAACTAATAATAGTGATGGTGGGATTTTTTTTTAGCTAAAATTAATAATAGTAACCACAGCAATTTCACTCTATGTCTCTTAGTGATCTGATCATGGGAAGTGTTCTCCAAATATAACTAGAGGTGTGACTGTCCCAATGGGACTACGGATACCCCCCTGATTTTAAAATACCAAGATGTTTCACATGTCAGTAAACATTTAGTTAAAATAATAAAATAACAGTTCCCATTGCAGGTGTACAACCATAACCATAATCTTAAACCTATAGACTGAAAAATGTTGGAATAAAAGCTTGGACAAAATCATGCATGTTGCGAAAACATTTCTAAGTAAAAAAAAGGGGAATAACTCCACACAAAAATGTCGGACAGACGTCATAATCGCAGGTGCACAGGTTCCCATGGTACTAAATATCAGTGCCAAGATTAAAAAACATTGACCGAAAAATGTAGGAATAAAAGCTCGGACAAAATTATGCATGTTGCCAAAAACATTTCTAAGTCGAAAAAGGGGGATAACTCCACCAAAAAAGTCGGACAGACGTCATAATCGCAGGTGCACAATTTCCCATGGTACTAAATATCTGTGCCACGTTTTTAAAAAATTGACCTAAAAATGTAGGAATAAAAGCTCGGACAAAAGTATACATGTTGCGAACATTTTCACAGGTTCCCATGGTGATTGATGTCTGTGCCAAGTTTCAAGGAAATTGATAAAAAAACGACTGAGAAAAACTCCGGACAAATTTGTGTCCACGGACGGACGGACGACGGACAAGCTGACTCCAGTATACCCCCCCCCCCTAACTTCGTTGCGGGGGTATAATAACAGTGTTGACACTATCATATTATTCACACTATTATTGCACATGAGAGTACCGTTACTAGTACATGTAGATGCTAATATGAGTAAGTCATTATCAAGTCTGCCTCTTCTTGAATTCAACTATCATAGTGATATTCAACTACATGTATTATATCTTAATTGTACTACCATACACAATGTATACTGGTACGGTATATACGTAAACTCCAGGTTTTCTGTTTTTACTAAAACTTCATGGAATCATCTCACTTCGTAATGCACAACCACTTAAAATGTACATGTATATAACACTATAATTTTAACAGAGCAAATGAGAAGGCATCATATTCCAATATAAAAAGAATTCTACAGCTTATTACAGGAGACCTGTTTATTTCATAATGGCAGAAGTACATGTGCATGTATGTCATTTGAATGACATTATAAATAACTTCTCACCAAGATGATTTCAAAATTCTAACTACTAGTACAAGTAAATCAGTTAAATAATCAAAAATGCCAGCACCGATATATATATACTGTACTTAGTACACGTAGTAGGTACCGTACCAGTCGACGTAAACATCTCCGTAATAATTATATGAATTTATATGATATACTGAGTCGAAATTTATGTCGACTGGTACCGAACATGAGATATTTTCACCACTTCATAATAGTTGAATATATACGGTACATGTACCGGTACAATGGAATTCAAGTTGTGTCAGACCTGTTGTTTGGCATAAACAATGTACCAGTAAGTGACTTTGGTGATCACTGTTAGTCATTGATTTTGATAACATAAGTTCATGATTTTTACAAAATAATTTTAATGAATCAAAACCATGTGCAGCCGCATGTGTAACATGTAACTGTCTTTGTCCATTAGTCATTATCCAAGTCTGGTTTAGTCTTGATCTAATGATCAAAGGCGGAATGTTACTAGTATGTACCGGTAACTTATGATCATGATCCGGGAGTCTGATGAATTATAATCCATTTCACAGCATTGTCCATGTCTGCATGTTTCATGACATGTTTGGTAAACATCCTCACTCGATTCACTGACACTGGTGAGTGGTGCTATTGCCATTCTGATTCTCCATATCATGTTCTACCCTTCACAATTTCACACACATGTAGCTACTGTACTTCTAATCAGTCTAATGTACTATGCAGAATGATAGAATCTGAATGAACATTCAATGACCTTTTACGGCATCAGCGTTGACTGCATTTCAGCGTTGACTGCATTTCAGCATTGAAGGGCTGAGGAGTCCAGAATAGAACTATAATCATCATATTTTGCAATAATCATTGGGAACGGGACTACCCGCCCCCGAGACAACCCGCCCCTTTGCTATTTTGGGGGCGGGTTGTCCCGATAAATGAGGGCGGGTTGTCCCGAAATTGTTAATAGTGATTATGTTCTTTTATGTTCTTTGATGATATATTTTATTAAAGATTTTGATCAACAAAACATGTGTTTATTCATTAATTATGTCAATGCGTGGACTGGGGTAAAGAATGACACGATGTTTTGACAACTGAACGGCACTTAAGGTAAGTGAAGACTAATTAAAAGGGGTGCTTTCAAAACAAACATTTGATGCAAATGGTTCATTATCACAGTGTGTTATCACAACACTTAGTGATCGGGGTTCATCTCATTGATGTTAACCGGAGGTGAGATTACAAACAGCCTTTGAACGATGCCGACGGAACTTTAAGATTTTAAGATATATCACAAATTCGAATTCTTGATATCACAAATTGATTTTATGATATCATAAAATCTAATATGTGATATCACAAAATAGTAGCATTTAGTGATATCACTAATTCTATTTTGTGATATCACATATTCATTTTGTGATATCATAAAATTGAATATGTGATATCACTAATTCATTCAACTATTTGTGTAACATTTTGTGATATCATAAAATCGAATTATTGATATCACTAAATGCTTACTATTTTGTGATATCACATATTCGACACTATATATCCAGGCCAGGAAGATTAGGGAGTTCTGGGATGATTGGTGTGAACAATATTTATTTAAGAAGAAAATCAAACATATGACATAAACATAATATACATGTAGAAATATATAGATTTATGAAGAGGCAATATTGGACAACAAGCAAACTGCTTTTTTAAAGTCCTCTCCTCGTGTAATAAATGTTACCTCAAGTGACATAAATATCACTTGGGGTAAAGCAGACGGGATATATAGATTTGATTGATTGGAATATTATTTAGGATTGAGATACGGTATTATATTGTAATACGGAAGTTAAGGGTGAGAAATTGTTTGCATTCTTCCATTGGGGTCAATCAGTGCTATTCACTTATTATTCGAGTCAATGTCCATGATAATAACAGTTGAATACGGCATAGCCTGACCTGCCACACTCAGTGACTCACACACAGTGTCTGTGACCAGTCCAGGGTTAGTTCAGTCATGAACGTAGTGCGTATCCTTCTACGCTGGAAGCAGCAATCTGCGAAAGGGGTCATGTTGACCAACTTCACCAAGTCCAGTGTCACGAGTGTGCGATATTCGGATTGGTCCCGTCACTTCACATGATATTTTCTGATAATTAAGCGGTATTTCTAACATCCAAACGGGTTAAAACAGTTTATATCTAATCCGTTGTGTACACGAAAGAATGAGATACACATTTTCTGCGAATAATGAACGAAACAAGCAGATATGACAGATGAAAAAACTATTTATTTTTAACACATAAAAATTCGGAAATTCCATACCGGAAGTTCGGCTGCGCATTGCGAATGTGCAGGGTGGCGAATACGGACTGTGAAATAACGTACTCTAACTCTGGGAACAATTTATCCCCAATTTCATGCACAAGAATGTTTAAACATTATCATAACATATTCGACTTGTTTTTAATTTGTTTTCATGAAAAGGAATGATAAAAGGCACAATAAACATATCTAGAACGACAAATAAATCCAAATTAGCCATTTCCCCGTCATATTTCGGTCAGGCAAGCGAGGTACAAAAATGTATGAATCTGAGTACGAAAGTCGGAGTGTTCCTCTATCGTATTGCAATAATCGCCAACCTATTATAATATAAAAAAGCTATGCAGGGGGATAACTCGGAAAAAAAATTATTGTTGCGGAAAAAGTCTCATTGCAGCGCTCTCATTATTTAAGAACTTCAATTACATTATTAAATGTGATATCCCTCGGTGGCGAATTGCCTGAAGGTCTGCTGAGAGGATTTCGTCCAGGGTGTAACAAAGTCTTATTAATTTCCCTTAATATAATCAGCCAAAACATACTCCAAAACATGATGTTGGGAAAACTGACAGTAACTGTTTTGCGTATCCATTTGTATCCATGCATTTTACATCTATTTGTTTATTCACTGGAATCTTATCTAAATTCAAATTTAAATATAGCAAATTGAATCTGAAAATTAAAATGAAATTGTTAAATTAATAAACATCCATTATTGACGAAATTCTGCCACATTCAGGGGTGCCGGGTATACGGCCGTCATTTGCCACGGCATTCCACACAATACTTGTATGACTCCCCTCTATATTATCATGTTTTATCATGTACATATTGTATTGTGAAATAAATATTATCTATCTATATTGTATATCTCATGATACATGTAAAATTAAAATTACGGGTTGACAACCTGTTAGTGTTCACCTAATATTATGCACGTGAATGATGACATAGACTTGCCTTCATTGTGAAGTCCGCGTGCGTCTGACATTAATTCTGTGTATACTGCTTCATCTGGTCTGTTTGCGTGTTCCAACATTTCGTATGTACCTGGTTCTATCGGGCTGTGGACAAACGTTAACGAGAAATTACGTAGATGTCTTTATGCACGTAGCAATCGGCTGGACATGGTATGATTGTTAAGAAGCGAGTCGAATAATGGATATTCCAATGTTGTATGACGCAAATTGACCGAATAAGACATGTCTTTTTTCAGTAAATAACTGGAAATCTAATAAGAAATGTTGGGAAGTGTCCTCTAGCGCACAACATAATCATACCGATGAGTGCGCTGTGTAAATTTAATACGTATCGAAGAGACCATTCACAGAACTTTCCCAATTGGTTGTGTGATTTGTGAACTATGGGTGACGTTAATCATATTAGTCGTGTATAATATAATACAAGAACTCACGTTATTGGAAGTGACCGACGAGAAACTGAAATAAAAACGAATCATTTTGTAAGGTGTATTAGATCTGGTGTCAATTTGTGATACTAAAATAATGACAAAACTCAAGTACAAACACTTAGTGTTTAGAACAGACTGGCAATAGCATACTGCAGTACATACTATCAATTTCATTTTAGGAACGGATCATAATTTACACATGGATATATATTCGCTAATACTACTCACTCAATTAGTCACTGCATGTATGACTCTCATTGCCACATTGTTATCATTGGCGTACTGTTTTCACGTTGAACATATGTATGGGAACGTATTACGAACGAAAACAAATCGAAAACACTAAAGCCGCTTTCACACATGTCCGTTTCTCGGATGCGTTTCCTTGCGTTTCTAATATTTTAACGCATCTGGAAAACGCATCGGTCGAAATAGTGAAGCTAGCCACACATGCTTGTGTATGCTTTTTTAGAAACGCAGGCGAAACGCAGCATTTCAAGTCCGAGACAAGAAAAAAGAGAAACGCATCTGGCAAACGCACATGTGTGAAAGACCCAGTGATATTATCACTGTTTTGACCGATGCGTTTTCCGGATGCGTTAAAATATTAGAAACGCAAGGAAACGCATCGGAGAAACGGACATGTGTGAAAGCGGCTTAAAACATTTTGTACAGGGATGACGCAAAACCCCACGGGAATGCACATATTAGGAAACAATCATCAATCCCAATGAGTTTAACACTTCTTATACGAAATTGATTCGCCCATCATTTCTAATGTTCATTAGAACGGTCTATTGTTCATTAGGAGGGGTGTTCAGGTAATAAAAGCAGACGACATACAGAACAAATGGATACTTCAAGATCAGAATAGTTCATATAAATTTGTTGAAATGTTCAGATAATGAGTTGATCAAACTTTTGTTTAACCCATTCATAACCGGATCTGCGACATGCAGCATCACAGATCCTGTGCCAGTACATTCTCTAAATATATATACGAATATCCCATAGGAGCCTCGCATATATAAGATAATACACTGGCTTACAAGGTCAGGGTAAATGTTGTTAGGACAATGTATTCTCGCATTTATGCGGCGAATGCATTGGCACAAGGTTTTCGAAAAATGTCAGGAAACTCCAATCATGGAAGGGTTTACTTATTATCTGAACATTTCCTAAGGGAACTACTCGTCAATGATCATTTAGTATAGCAAGGGTTAAACACAACCAAATGACACACACAAGTACTAAAGTACCGATCTACATGTAATGACAATTCATAAATGCAAACATGTTGACAATGATTATGAATGATACAATAATATATTCCTTCCAATACTAATGGCATTGCAATAAATGGGACATAAGATAAGATAAGTTCCCAACTCAAAATAGAGGGAAATCTTATTCAGGCAGCTGGATTACATTTTCCACTGCTTTTTTACGAAAAAGCCTGTTTTACCCACAATTATGCAATCGTACAATATCTCACAAAAGGCAACATCAGTATGTTATCCGCTCTATCGAGACGAATATTTTGATATGTGTTTCAGTTTGTTTCTATCAAACACGGTTGGACCGATTTTCCCGGTGTTTTCTGCTCCACTAATAGAGGATGTTCATGTTTATATGTCATCATAAAAGCCACAAAACATTTAGAAGTGTATGTATTTCAGGCCGCAAAATCGTTGCGCACTATCCCTGCAGGAACTTACCATCGTACGTTGGTTCCTCTATGCCAGTAACATCATCGTAGTGTGGTTCGGCAGTTGGCTCAATCGACATTTGACTGTAATTCCGCGACCTTAAATACAGATAATTTAATGCATTTGTAAATGTAGAATAATTTTAAATGTTATGGTTGTTGTAATTATAGTCAAGCAGCATATTGCAGTCAGCTAAACTGGTCGTTATTGTTATTGACAATCCATACATACAGTTGATTAATAGAACGGTAAGTTCAGGCATACATATGTAGATCGATGTAGGGAAAAATGAGACCCTTTATTGAAGGTTGTTTATTTTAGTCTCAAAAGATCTTGGCTTTACTTTCGACCTTTGTCGTGTGGATACAGGTAACAGTTGTCCCCGAATTTTGCAAAGATATTCTAAAAGACACAGCCCATTGAACTTTCATTATAATATGTATTGAGGTAAAAGGGTAACAATCGATTGGAAAATTCAGTGTTAATATTCGGTAAAAGATTACTCAATACTTGGTGCAAACAGTATTTAATCCATATAATTCATAACGTAATTACAATATAATAACAAGTTATGGTATGGAGGGGATTCCACAGCAAGGTGATAGCTTATATATGTCGTCTCCGGTTATGGTGTGATAGAGCCCCCAGCGCGAGTGTGATTGGATTAAGTGCGATGTATTTCAGACAATTTGATGTTCACAGTTGGCGTTTATTTATGTTTTGTCTCGCATCAACTCACGTAGTGGGCTCGTTCGATAGGTGTGTCGATATTAAATTGTATGGAATAAACGGTTTAAGTGAGATCAAGAGATGGTATTAGTAATACAGTTGGTATTAGACAAATTAATATCAGATCAGTGGGAGAAAAAGGGAGAATTATATAGTAATGCTTCAGATAGAAGAGAATTGAAAGATATGTGGATAATCCGATGTAGACAGAATGATTTTGAAGAGCTGAAGTATAGCATCTGAGCCGACGTCGCACCACGGTAAGTTCACAATGAATTCGAACGCGGGGTGTTTTCTTATGTGATTAGGTTATAAACTAGCTCATTGTTGCATATCTTCCTATTGCATATGGTTATTATGCGCGTGTGCTGTTTAACGGACGAGTCCTTGGGACCTTTACCAATTGAATCGTTTGGTGTTTAAGATATTTTTGTACTTCTCTGAAAATGGTTATATTATCGTCATGTGAGAGTTCATTGGAACCACGGAGTAGCACCTCGGCTGTAATGTTACGAAGGCCAGACACTGTGGTTAGAAATAAAGCTCTTTGTTAGTCGTATCTTTCGTATTCGAGTAAATAATGTTCGGTATCCTCTAGCTGACCGCAAGCACACATGGGTTGTCAGAAACAAAATTTGAACAGGTGTGGTAATTTAAGTGGCTGCAGTGCAGTCTAAGTCGAGAGTGCAAAACCAGCATGTCGCGTGTGTAGGCATAATAAAACCATTTAGGGATATTGTTCAATTTAGAATTCAATGACTTTGAGAATGTCACTATCGAATCCATGGCAATCCAGCTTGTGTCAAGGTTATGTCGAGGGAAGGAATGATCTTCTGTGATATTCATTGTCGAAAACTGGGATCATAAAACAATTGCCTTGTCTTGTGATAAGCCCCGATGTCTGGCCGTGAGTTGGGTGTACTAAAGTTCTATAGATATATTGGTGCCTGGTCATACACCATCTTGTAGAATAGCTTCAGTTTGTATTTTTCAAGTCGCGATTTTAAGGTTTCCCATCCAGCTTCTGCAAGGAGTGTGGACTTACTGACAGACCTGGTGGCACCAGTTACAATACCAGCTGCTTCATACTGTATGTCTTCAATAATATCATATTCCTGTTGCACACAACCATCCCAGACTGCATCCCAGGCAGTATTCGTCTTTGCATTGGTTTGGGGACCCCAGCAACCATCTTTATTCAAAATAACACCGAGCTGCTTGTGTGAATTGACTTCCTTTATGGACTGTTTGTTCATAATCAGAGTTGGGTGGTTTAAAGTACTGCGTTTTCGAGTGCATGTCAATGCCTCTGTCTTAAGTTCATTGAATTTAACCCATGTAAATGACCATTCTTCAAGTCGTTTAATAGCCTGCTGCATCATAATTGCCCCAGTGTTAGGGTCATCAGTTGTCAGTGCAATCGAAGTGTCGTTGGCAAAAAATACGAATATTACATGTCATGTTGTCAACAGTGTCGTTAATAAAAACAGTATATAGAATAGGACCCAATATGGACCCTTGGGCACTTCTGTAGTTATTTCCCCCCACGTTGATTGGTATTGCACGCTGTTGACGATCAGACAGGTGTGATTTGAACCACCGGAGCATGTTATCGCTAATTCCTATTGCATGAAGTTTAAAAGGTAGACCCTCGTGCCAGACTTTATCAAACGCCTTACTTATGTTAAAAAGTACCAATCGAATGTCGCGCCCTTCGTCCAAAGATTTACTAATTTTGTCAAATATGTCACATAGCTGATAGGCATTTGAGTCGGCGGGAACAAGCCCGGACTGACATTTAGTTAGAATATTATTCTATTGGAGATATGCCATAAGGTGTTTAGCGATGCATTTTTAAATAACTTGCTTTGACAGCTTAGAAGTGAGATTGGTCGATAATTCGCCGTATTGGTTCGATCTCCTTGTTTATGTATTGGTACAACGTTTGCGGAGGAAAGTATGATTCTCGGATAAAACGGTTGAAGACTTTGGAAAGAGGCTTACTCAAGCTTGTGCAGTTCTTTAACAAACGCGGGCTAATAAAATCTGGTCCAGATGCCTTATCAGGTTGGAGTTCTTTTATAGCGTTATAAACTTCCAACTCAGTTATATTTATAACACTGAGTGTGGTCAGATTAGGCCCATCCGATGTTGGGGTGGAGGTTGTTTTATTCCATCGAGAGATGATATGCTACAGAAGTAGCCATTTAGCATTTGTCTTCATCCGACGACATAACTTTGCCCTGCCAAACTAAAGGAGGCACAGTTTCAGCCCAATTTGTGGAAAGATGATTAAATGTTTTCCACCATTTGCCAGCTGTTGTCTTGTAATCATTAAGGACTTCTTGCACTTTTAATAAATGAAATTGTTTAGACGATCTAACTTCGGAAATTACTTCGTTTCGAATTTTTCTATATTTGCTCCATGAATCGGAGGTATTTCTTCTTTTTGCCGATTAATGAATCCTTTTTCATTGTCTAATTAAATATTTAATCCGTGGGTTCATCCAATCGGGCTCGTCTTGCTTGCAGCTGTTAAACTTGTTGGGAATATGTTTATGCATAAGCTCAGTTAGTTTGTGCGTCAGAGTGCCACATAGATCCTCAAGTGGTAAGTTGTTAAATGGCTGGGTCCATTCAGATTGTTTTATTTGGTTGTTTATTGTGGAGAAATTTGCTTGTTCAAACATGTATACAGTGCGTTTGTTATGTACTTTCGGTCTAGTTGTTTCACAAGTTTCAATTTTCACGTAAAACGGGACGTGGTAGCGAACTAAGTCACAAAAGAAAGGTTCTAATGTTCCACTTTCCTTTCGCGTGCAGTTATTGTTGATCAATACAACATCTATGAGTGTTTCTGAGAATTCAGTAACATTTGTCGAGTCGTTTATAACTTGCTGGAGGGAGAAATATGTTGAGATGGAGGACACTTTGGAATTTGGTGGATTAAACTGATTTTCATTCAAATCTCCAAATATGACTATTCTATGGAGATCCGGGCCAGCTCGTCCCAGGGCCAACTCGGTCCAGGCACTTTTTGGGGTGAGCTGGAAAAAAAGTTCAGCTGTTAAAGAAAACAACTAAAGTTGTACATAAACGGTAGTAGTTTCATTGATATTAAAGGTACGGTTGGCCTTGGCGGTGGGTATGCTGTGAAAATATTTCCACCCGTCAAAAAACCGCCACAAACATAAAGAACATCAAAATGTAGACAGACTTTGTCCGTATACAAATAATAAAGTATGTTATTGTCATATGTTTGACCAGTGTTGTCTAAATAAAAGCTTAAAAAGTTACTTTTCTGGTGTTTGTTTATATTATGATGGTAAACATAAAGAGCGGTCTTTGTTGGTGAATTCCTTATATGGATATCATAAAGAGCGTTTATGCCATGTGTGTGTGATTAGCCAGTATCATTGTGCTGTCTTCTGTAACACAACCAGGCTCTTGCTTAGGTAAAATATAGTAGGTCTTTATGATAACATGCTGTTTAAGCGATGGTCATGGTATATATGAACGAAACTGTATGCGTTATAATGTTTTTCTGTTTACGGTGATTGGAACAAATATGAATATTTTCGACAACAAAGGCCTCACGTGCCTTTAAGCGTGACATATATGCCTTATTGGCCGGGTGTTTATTGTATTTTTTCCATTATTTTGTATTTGATTATGCACACACATGTCACGAAAATAAATGATATCTCTCTCTCTCTCTCTCTCTCTCTCTCTCTCTCTTTCTATTGTAGAGCAATATGAAATTTTGGGTTAAAGTCACGGAAGTCGTGGATTTCATGTTGTCCGCGAAATAAATAAATTATCGCTACCCAACTATCCAATCAATATCCCGACAACCCTTTGGCTTAGAGAGAGAGGGAATAAATGCTATATTGTTCTTGACATAGACAATAACACCGCCCCTATGTTATCGGTATGAACTTTATCTCTACGTTCAGGTTCGTGGAAACCAGGTATCAGCAAATCGTTTTCTTCATTTTTGGTACTAAGCCGGGACTCCGTAAAACCACACACGTCATACATGTCGTTTTGGATTTCGGTGGAAATAACATCAAGTTTCGGGAAAATACTCTGCACATTCAAGTGGAACAGTGATAGTTCTCCGTCGGTTCCAGGTCCGAGGTTAGGCAAAATATCGCCCGAAATTAAAGGCACGTGAGGCTTAAGTTGTCGAAAATATTCATATTTGTTCTAATCACTGTAAACAGAAAAACATTAAAACGCATACAGCTTCGTTCATACCATGACCATCGCGTAAACAGCTTGTTATCATAAAGACCTACTATATTTTACCTAAGCAAGAGCCTGGTTGTGTTACAGAAGACAGCACAATGATACTGGCTAATCACACACAAATGGCATGAACGCTCTTTATTAGATCCATATCAGGAATTCACCAACAAAGACCGATCTTTATGTTTACCATTATACTATCAAGAAACACCAGAAAAGTAACTTTTTAAGCTTTTGTTTACAAAACACTAGTCAAACATATGACAATAACATACTGTTTATGCGATATTTCTTATTTGTATACGGACAAAGTCTGTCTACATTTTGATGTCCAATTCAATATGTTTATTTCCCATTAAACTGTAAAAACAGTGTTTGAGAATATAATACATAATATAACAGGCGGGGTATACATTGACATAGATAATATATACATAATTGTTACGAGGTTACAAAACGAAAGTGGATTCTCTCCCCTTTAAGTATTAGTATATAACTTCGACTGACAAGTAATTAACAAAACAATTTGGAGATGACCAATTTTCATTTCATCACGACAGAGTTATTATTGATAATTTCAATAACACGCATATTGATCCACTTTATTATTGGATATGGTCAACACATTTTGGTGGTATAATCATACTATCAGTACAATTTCTGGTATAATGGGAAAACTTCAGATAACTTATTTGTTTTCGACTCCATCGTTTTATACTACATATATGCTGCTTTATAAAAAAACAAGGAGAGAGAGACCACATTTTTAGAGTAAATTCATCAATATATAATCACACACGTAAAATTTCTATAATTCAGAATTCACAATGAAATATTTACCCCGGGTGAAAAAAGGAATTTGGTAGGGGTCACTCCCACTGGTGTATATACGGTATGTTTCTGATCGAAAAGGGGCATTGCATGCAATTGAAACGGGACACCAGGCCATTCGACGTGGGTTCAAACGAAATAAAATAAAGTTTATAAAAGTCTGTGAAATAAGTATTTCCAAGTATACATGTAACACCAGACATAAGCAATTTATCCAGATAACTCTACATATATACTCTACAGTTCAGTGTCGATAGACTTCTATGTTTGTTTGCACCTCATGAACCACTGCGAATGTGTCAGGTCCCTTTAAAATATTTTGTTATGTAGTCAATAGAGTTATCGCTCCTCCTACACACCGTGGACTCCTTATTCGTCCGACTTAAAGTTGTGCTCTGTAAATTTATGAGGAGGAATGAATTTGTTAATCGAACCAATTAGGGTAGTGACGCACGTTCCAAATTAGTTGACAATAAGGAGGGGATCGTTCTGCATTTTATACAGAACGGTTTAAAGTTTGTCTCACGCTAGAGACAATTAAATACATGGTGATATACACTATTGTCTGACGGGGCGGGGCGGGGGGGGGGTTCACTGTTAAGTGGTCTGTTGTTGGATAGCTATGTTCATTTGAACGATAAATTTATATACGTTATAGTCCAGGAGATATTGGTCAACCTCTGCACCCCCCCCCCATTGGTGATGTTATCAAGAAATCACTTGGTGTACCAACGTTTGTTGAACTGAATGCAAGAGCTCATCAACGTAACATTCCTCTGGATGTTCTTCGCGTTGAACATTTCACCCTTGTGTTGATGGCATTTGTATTTTCTTGAACCATACCACCCAGCGTGAGTATGACATATCAACCAACTATCAAAGGTATCGCCTTTAAGACTACACCCCAGTCTTGGTATACAGCAGTAGCCAATGGCATACTCCTGGTCCAGTTGTTTAAGAGCGGCTTCCAAACGGATGGGAACATACAATCTTAGCATACAAGGAAAGCAAAGCCACACATGAGATCCTGTCTGAATCTAAAACATAACAAAATAAGGGGCGGTGCAGTCATGGTCCAATTTCAGTTCCACTATCATGACACATACCCACAAAGCACCGTGTGTATTGTTATCATCTGCTTGGATCTGTTCGGTGAGACGATTGCTGGACACCAACAAGCTTGTTCTTATGATCACGTTCAAGGAGTTTGGGTATATTATGCATTATGGTCTTCTACGCCTTAGCAGAAATGCAACCGTCAAATGTCGGGCTTTCAACATTCGAAGCCATATACAGAAGTTGTCCGGGTACGTCAGTGCATTAGATGAGTATGTGAATTGATGAACCATATATTGAGAAGTGGCCGTTTGGGAAGATCACCAGGTGTACACGTTGTTATCCCCATTAGGTCACCAAAGCTGACAATACGCAGATAGATAGGTCCTTCCCTTCTGAAAGCTAGTATACGCATCGACCGAATAACTTTATAGTGTACCGCACAAGATGACGCATATACCCCATATATAGCATCTGAATTATACCATAAGCTATACCACGAATGAAGCTCGCTAAGAATTCCAAGCTTTCGAAACCAACACGTGAGCTGGACACCGGCATATGTATTGTTTGAAACATTCCTATTAGTTGCACACTCCTACAAAGAAGAGTAGTGAACTGTTGTTGTGAGTGAGATAGATTAATCTGACGAAGAGACGGAAACGATTCTAGATAATGCTGAATGTGGCAATTCAGAATAAGCTCAGGTACTGTTGTTTTGATTCTTGGAAGTCATAATATGACTAATTCGGCGCACCTATATACGGTTACGGCCAGTATGAGCCCTTAGTGGAGACAGGATTTTGAAATGCCACATTGCGATTGTGGGTTTTCATCCTTCCAAAAGGCTACGACTTGCATTGGAACTAATATATGGCTTATATTATGTACCGTTTCGTTTATACAAATCATTATTATGACAAAACGTTGAAATTAGTATGTGATAATATCGGCTTCTTTTCAAGTTGTGCCCGCCAGTTTGGCCACCATATTGACTGTGAGTATCACTTACCAAACCCTAATGAATCATTCATAGATATCAACATGTAATGGTGGGTAGAAATCGCGAAACAATAACGCCAAACCTAAGAAAGTAAAGGAATGTAGGCGTGTTTTCAAATTTCGGTCGCCATTTTGGCCGCCATCTTCGATTTGGAAAACCATTTCTTGCATGAGATGTAAGGTAATTACTTCACCTCAGTATTTCCAACTCAACTGTACGCATGGATGGAGTTGTCTCGACAATAATGCCCAATGATGTGAATAAGAGGGAATTTCGGTGATTTTTCAAAATCTGTCTGCCATTGTGGGCGCCATTTTGGATTTGGGGGACTTTTATTTGGATATGGTACAAGGAAAGTTCTTCGCCTAAGTGTTCCCAACTTACAATAGTAAGCAGGTGTGGAGTTGTCATGACAATAATGCTCACTGATGTTAAAATCAGCGATTTTCGGCGATTTTTTATTTCTGGTGGCCATTTTGGCCGCCATCTTGGATTTGGGTAAATATTCCTCAACTCAGGTATAAGAGGAATCCTAGCTCGAGTATCTCCTGCAAATATATATGCATGGGTGTTGTTATAATAGCAATAACATTCATTGATTCGAAACATAACATCGCATTTGGGAAAACGTGATATCGGACAAAAATATCCCGCAATGAATGCATATTATGGTCCCCATGTGTTCGCCAATGACTCCTCTATATGATAAATCTATAACATGACGCAAACATTCTAACATTTTCCCACAGAGACAAACGAAAGGTGGTAACATGTCAGAAAAATAGCATATTTTCACATTTCGGCGGCCATCTTGGCCGCCATATTGGATTCTGGTGTCGGATTTTTGCCTAATTTGTAAGGGTTGTATATTAGCATAACGAATCGAGCGGAAAACAAGACCGCATGTGCTATCATCTTTACTATAATGGCGATCAAAGAGACCTGGTGCATTTAAAAACAATGGCCGCCATGATGGACGCCATCTTGTCTGGAGTCTCTGCGGCCACTTTTTTTTCTTGTTAACAAGTGAACAAAATTAGAGGAGACCTTAGGGAAGAAAATTAGTGGGGTGAAGTTAAGTCCTGGGGGGGTGCAGAGGTTGACCAATATATCCTGGACTATTATGTAACACTTGATGTTTCTTATTTCTTAACAGTAAAGATGCCTTATGTGCACTCGGCCGTGTATAGTAAAATTTGGCTATGAATTTTTCGCGTACATGTTGAAGAACCGGACAAACTAGTAATGTATGGATTTCATCGCCCACTTGTTCGTTACAAAGTGTACATAGTCGGTCTCTAATTGGAATTTCGGTGTTACTCCATGATTTAGTTTCGATCGCCAAGTAATGATTACGCGTTCTGAAGCGCATTATAGTTTGTGCCTCTGCTGTCGTAAGCTTGAAAATGTAATTCTCAGTTTCAAACACTTCTTTAATTTCTCTGTAAAATAGATATTTATTGGGCGATGCCATCGTTCTTCGCCAGTGGTTTATATACATATCTTTGAGTCCTGTTTTTGTCGTTTCTCGAAACCAGTTGAGGCTTACTATATTATGATAAAGCCAGACATGCATAAGGCCCATTTCATATAGAGTATTTTTGACGAGACTTAACCAAGGATGGGTGTATTCATTTCCAGGGCTGTTAAAATCGTTATATATTGTATGATACAAGACGAATGATAATTTCGATTTAGGTCCACTAACAAGCCTCGCCCAGTAATTTAAAATTCTATGTTTAATTTTAAACCCAATCGGTAGAAGGCCCAACTCGCCATATACACAGATAGTCGGTGTCGAACTTTTTAACTTTAAGATATACTTCCAAACCATAGTTCCGTTTTTCCAATCTGGTCAATATTTTCCGTACCCCAAATTTCACATCCATATATAAGCACTGGTACCACCGTTTTTTCATATAATTCAATTATGGTAGACAGGCTGAGTTTAAGTTTTCGCGTCTTCCATATGAGGGAAAACATTGATCGCTTCGCTTCCTCGCACCTACGTTTAATTTCGGAGTTAAAAGATCCAGATTTGCTGAATATTATGCCTAGATATTTGTATTCCTTTGTCGTTTTAATTATTTTACCATCAAGCTTGAAAATCCTACTGTGCTTTCTGTTATGTCCGAAAATGACTACGGTGCTCTTTTCGTTATTAATTTTCATCTTCCAACGGGAACAATACCTTGTATATATATTCATAACTTTTTGTAATCCTTTTTGTGTCTTAGCAAATAAGACTGTATCGTCTGCATACAGGAGGCAAAATAACTTAACTAACCCGAACACTGCAGTTTCGCTTAAATCGGAAATTTGGATTCCATTTATTTGGTTTTCGTTCATAAAATTTTCAAGGTCGTTCAAGTAGATGGAAAAAAGTATCGGGGATAAATTCCCACCCTGCCTCAAGCCAATATCACAGGGGAAACTTGGAGAACATTGGTTATTATTAGTTACTCTAGATTTAACTCCATCATAAATATTCATAATTACATTTAGCACTTTTCCTGTTATACCAATATCAAATAGTTGGTCCAGAGTCCGACTCGCCACACATTATCGTATGCTTTTGATAAATCTATAAAAGCGCAGTATAAACTGGTGTCTTTTTTCTGAGTGAGTTCAATGAGGCACTTCAATGTAAACATGTGATCGACTGTTGAATAATTCTTACGAAAACCAGCTTGGTTCTCGGACAAGAGATGATTTTGTTCTAGAAATATATTGATTCGGTTACTGAGAATAGATGTAAATAACTTCGCGATACAGCTTACCAACGTGATAGGTCTATAGTTTTCTGGCAGCATAGAATCCTTAGCTTTGTAAATCGGTTGTATTAGGCCTATACCCCACTCGTCGGGGATAATACCACAATTGAGAATAATGTTAAAAAAAATTAAATATATATATTTCATTTTGTGGAATGTCGATTTGATATACTCATTTCGAATAGAGTCTACTCCACTGGCCTTCCCATTTTTTAGGTTTCTAACTGCAAGTTCTATTTCATCAGTTGTAATCTCAACGTCTAAACAACAAGTTTTCATCGGCGGGTTGAACGTGTCAATATCTGATGTAGCAGATCTATTTTGATCACTAAAATATTCATGAAACTGTTTTATTGAGGGAGTTTTTTTTGTCTTGTTTCATTATCAGCATCCCTTAGAAGTCTCCAATACTCACGCGGCGATTTAGTTTTCATTTTAGAGATGTTTTCACGCATATCATAATCATATACTTTTTTTGCATTTCGCAATGACCGCTTATATTTTCTGCGCGCGTCAATCATACGTTGTCGATTATTTTCATTCGGCTGTTCCCTATATGTTTTGCAAGTTTTTCGGTAGGATTTTCTAAATTCAACACACGAACCTTTATACCACGGTTGGCATCTTCGTTTGCAAGATTGATATTTGGGATTTGGCATTTTTGTGCCCAGACTATTAGCGTTTGAGATGTCATCATGTGTTATACAATTTCCATCTATAAAAGCGTTTTCTAATGATATCAGTTTTTCCATAAGATTGGTAGTTTCTGTTGAGCTAAGGCTATCAACAAAGTACCATGACCTTTCATCGGTCCACCGGTTGAAATTTACATTACGCGTCTCTTTATGTTTGTGGCGGTTTTTGACGGGTGGAAATATTTTCACAGCATACCCACCGCCAAGGCCAACCGTACCTTTAATAGCAATTGTCTGAGCCATGCGGGTGTTGTGGCACGATCATTAGGAGCGGAAGAGACGTCTCTTGGTACCCCAGTTTTATTACATAGGCGCGATTCATGAACATTTCGTCGGAGTTCACGATCGAAAGTATGAGTAGTACTCTAATGATCTTGAATTGGTTTGTTCCATTCATACATGTAGCCAAGTTTACGTAATAAAGTAGAAGCTTGGACGTATATCGATCACATCGCTATTTACGTTTCGCATATCGCGCGCGATTATAGAATGTGCCTACCCTTGAGCGGTGATAGTCATCCTGGATAATATCGATGATAATTTATGGTGCTAGATAATATGTTGGTAGGGTTTTTCATTTGATCATAGTTCTATCGGCGCGACATTGGCTCAATTGCAAGCTCTTCGCTAAAGACACACAGGGACAATGAGTTGTGAAGTAAGAGAGTAATATATATTAATATGTGGATATAAGATAAAACAAAATATGAAAAAATATATTCATGACAAAACAGTTCTTAAAGAAGGAAGTACAACTTATACGAAGATGTTCATTGGTCACATGACATTACTCAATACTTACAACGCACAGAAGACTGCTTTGTGTCTAGTGGGAAAGTGTGAACATATGTTTAGTGACATTATTCTGTTTTGTGACATTTGAATTTTTATGCAAATATTTGTAAACTATCATGTACTGTTGAACTACTTCCTAATACTAGCTAAACTGGGTCGAAAATCAATGCGTTGTCACTAGATAAGCAGTCAACCTTTCCAACAAGATACAATATGGTCACCAACGCTTTGTAACATTTTTACACTGAATTTCCCATCCAATTGATACCACTTTACCTCCCTTTTGTGATATCTGTAACTTATCTACACTACAAAATTGCTTTGTTAATTTCGGTGTAGCAACGGGTGTTATACTCACTCATCAGTCGTGTCTGGTGTGTTCTTTTCTGGAATAGAAAGTGGATCAATGTTTAGTATGATACCTATAATATTTAGCGAGTAAATGTTTTTGTTTAACAACCATTTGAAAACTACTTTCTTTGCGTCAACCATTCTTAAATAAAAACCATCAGAATAGCCAGTTTACTATGTACATTCCCATACATGAAATATAATAGCTCTTTATTTAATCTGACTCCATTTATACTTGCACTTGCATATACGCATACCTTGTCCAACATGTCACTCAATTCCAGCAAAACGGATATATACTTTAAGCATTAACAAATATTTACATGGAGATAACTAAATCCTTCCTTTACTAAATCTTCATGAGTAGTTCCTGATAATAAGTTCATGCATTTGAACTTTTAACCTAAACATTTACCACAAATGAACATCAATTCGTCTGCACTTGTATAATAGTTTCGTACATACGTCATCTGCTATGTTTCTTGAACACCCCTATAAATGAATAATATACCATTACAATGTATTATTTTATAACTGAGTGGAATAATCACTTATTATAGACAGAGTTAACGTAAACTCACTTCTCGGGTGATACACTCTCTTAATGGCGAAACCCACCAGCAGGAACACCAGTGCTGCAAATACCAGTGAGCCGACGATTACACCGACGAGTTCTGCAGTGGCTAAACCAACAACTGCTTCACTAGTACCATCATTGATATCTGCAATAAGTGGCAAACAGGGTATTGGTAATTTCATCAAGCATATAACATATACCATATCATAACATTACATATAATATACACTCTTCAAAGATGTCTAGTCAGGTAGTGACAAGATTAAACGAATTGAAATTGACGATGGTATGCAACTTCACACCATAGTCGTGGTGATCACAATACAAAAATCACAGAAAATAATGATCGATAGTCGATATAATTTTATATAATAGACTGAAGCACTGGAGTGGTCCGTCTGAATAATATTGCAAAATGTTAAAATTTGCTATTTTAAAATACGCATCGTAATAACTATACTAGAGTAATAAACTATACGTGGTTCCCAAATGTCGACAGATTCAGAACAATATATATTCTTGCATTTTGTCAGGACTTGCACAGCTTTCCATTCTATTGGGTTAAACTGCAGCCACAACATACTAGACATACACACCCGACAAAATCATAAAACACCCGACAAAATCATAAAAAACCCGACAAAATCATAAAACCCGTGCACACCACTTATACTAACCACCGACAGATGAAGCTAAAGTTCTGATGTCCAACACAATACTGGATTCACATTGTGATGCTTCGTTGTACTTGTTCACAGCAACAACCTTCACTGAATAGTTGGTTGCAGCCAGTAAGTCATCGATATATACAGTAAGCCTTGTTCCACCACCATCACTCCGTCTTAATATTTGCATCCATACAGCAGAAGACACTATTTTTATATATACCAGAAAGTGTTGCTCGTCGCCATTGTTGTACCCTGGATTCCAAGCTATCATCGCTGACTCGTCAGTGATGTTGTCAAGTAGTAAATGCTCAGGTTTATCTGGACATCCTGAATAAAAGAATAATGCCATACATTGTACGTTTCATATGTACATATCGACATGATAACACAGCAAATTGAAGCGAGTTACGAGGCGTTTCCAAACTGAAGCCATGATCTTGAAAACATTGGTTGTATACTTTTGTACCGAGTATAATGCTATACAGGTGTAGTATGTATTCTATCCCGTGTTCTTCTGCGTTCGCGAACAATACAGACCGCCAAGACATGACCCGTGAACAGGTTGAAAACATGTTCTTGGCGATTTGAACACCTGAGAACAGGCCAGAACCAAGAAACAACACTTGAAATGGGCGAATGAGAATCCAGACAAGTGAACAAGTTGTTTTCTATTCCTGGACTGTTATCCGGTGTTCGAATCATTGAGAAACTATATTCGCGGTATTCCGTCTTGGTATTTCTCGTAAATACACCATATAGTAAATAATGTTGTCTGGTCGCTCTCGTTACCTCTGGCATCGACCTCTCTAGTTCCCTGGACTGTTGAGGGCTGAATATAGTATTTCCCGAGGAATCCGAATTAAATATAGTATACTTCAGCCAATTGATAAGAAAAATCTGCTGTGTTCATGGAACCATTCAGCCTGTTCTCCCGAAAATCAAATTATCTGCTTACAATAGAACTTGTTTTAGGTTTATAAACTGCTGAGAATCGCCTCATTTTGAGTCGATAATGTACTGAAACTGAGAGAAGTTTGGTCACATTATCGACTCACAATGATGCGATTGAATGCATATTATGTGCGCACAATGAGACATATAAGCCAGCTCAAGACTTTTCAGGTGTACGATCTTTAACATGTGTTTTCAATGTGGCCCGTGCCATAAATCGAAATAACCGACATGGCTACATCATCTGTTTGTCTCAGAATCAAGTAGTCACATTATGTACCTATTTCTCTTTTTAGGTCCATAATGAGCGTACTTGCGCGAGGATATGTTTCAATATTGTATATGTGTGTCTAACTCAAGGCACAACATTTCAACTGGTGTGCCTGTGTAGTCGGATACTGATATATTTTATAAGTTCTAGATATAACATTGTATCAAGTATAAATGTTTAAGCATTGGTATGTGGAACGATACCAATTACTGTACATAATGAAACCATATGCACTCGCTAGCATTGTAATTATGTTATGCAAAGTAGTACCGTGTTCAACTAAATAGGTCAATAGAGAATAACTACCGTTTTTGTTTGAATACCGAAATATTTCATGAATGTCTGGAAAGAAGTATCGAATATTCACGAGCGGCTGCCAGCCGCGAGTGAAAATTCAATATATTTGTTCAGACACGAATAAGGTGTTTCAGGTATTGAAATATAAAAAACTGTAGGTATTGTTTTTATTATATGCGGATTATTTAGACACAAAGTTGCTAAGGTAAGTCTTAACTAATTAAATCATTAACTGTACTTAATTAAATAGCGTACGTACATGTCAGTGTATACAAGCAGGAAAGAACCCAGGCATAATTTGAATTTTACAGGCGGAGATTCAGACAAAGAATTGTCTACTGATCATGCGCTTTCATAAATTCGATGCCTTTGATTGGCTAGTGGGCAGTGTGCACACAATGGTCACTCGATCAACCTTGTTAGCTCGTGTTAGTTTTAAGCCCTAAAGTGAAATAACGCTAACTAGAGTGAAATAACGACATCGTATTTCGCTGTCCCTTCTAAAAGATAAATACAACGATCTGCGGTTAGGTAATTCCCAGCTATGTTATTAGCAAGCATATAATAATTATAAATACGCATTAATGTCACTGTTTAAGTTGTGAATAAGTCTGAATATTTCAAAGCCCCGAATATACCAACATATAAGGTGATGTTACAATATAGGCATAGCTCATACACCTACCTGCTTCACTAAGTGTGATATTCAATAGCATCATTCCGTGGTCGTTTGCACATTGTAACTGGTAGTTTCCAAAATCATTATCTTCAACAAGAAAAAACTTCAGATAAACAACAAATCGGTTATCTTCCCCATCGGATTCCACGTGTTGCTTTTCAATGACCTGTGCGCCATCTTTATGATATGTCCATTGAACTTCAGTCGGTTTTGGGTACGACAGAATATCCACTGTAAGATTCGTGGGTTTTCCAATTGGTACAGAATATCGAGCAATGTTATAAAGAGCTCGAGGCTTACCTGAAAACAGAAATAAACAAGTGTTTCATTTTTTCATCAGCTGTAAATAGTATTCAGCTCTGGCTGGAAATACCACGAGAAGGAATGGTCAGCCATTCACGACTAACATGCACATAATCGCGTTACTGCCTTGTGTAATGCATTGTGGAGTAAGCCACATGGACAATAACTAAGTCAACCAACTGGAAAGTAGTAGAATATATAAGGCGCCATAGTTGCATAATTATTAGTCAGATATACATGTACACAACTTATTATATACAGAATATTAAATGTACACCAATTATAATATGTTATTACTACAAAATATATAAAAGTTACAACGTTGGTATGCCTGACAATAATAATGAACTTCGGTGTTCATCAGAAGCGTTCATGGGTCACGAATGGGTGTATTTATTATGGGACGGTTTCGACGAGATAAGCGCCTGACCATACGGTGCCCATGTCTCGTCACATCATAAACATTATAATTCAAGGCACGCCACTCGACATTCTGATTATACCAGATAGAAAATTACAGATTGGAACCATGCGCAAGTAGCCTATATATCAATTCTTAGTGCATCTTTGAGTTTACAGCTGTTTGACTTTATGGGTCTGATATATTCAAAAAGAAGATTTTGCTGGCTGACCATTTTCAGCATTCAATAAAATTATTGCTATTCGTGCACCATACCATTATACATTGTACATGGTAAATTTCAAGTCATTGTTCGTTCCATTCTCTGTAAACACGATAAACAGCTAACTACTTACGTAGGTGATAGAGTTAACAGCACCCGTCGCTAAGTTTGTCTATTCACCTTGTGCCAATCATATTTCTATATTTTAAAAGGACTTAGAAGCGGGATCATGCGAAAAAACATAAAAGTCTAGAAAACAACCATGATGAACAGGTACATGAACAAATAGATTGACTGCGTTCTTATTTCCTTCATTAATAACTCTCCAATAGCGATATTTCGCATAACAAAACCATATTGCTATGTACATATTACCGTTACCATAGAATTAACAATGTACATATTACCGTTACCATAGAATTAACAATTCTAAAAGTCCAACCTGTCCACAGTTTAATCAAATATTGACGTTAAACTTTGAAAATGGTCATAGCATTGAACTTTATTCTGAAAATCACATTCAAACTAAATTATTGAACTTACTCTACGACTAGATATGTGTGGTGAAAAACTACATGTATTGTAAGAATATTGTTTACATAATAATATGGTTTAATTCAACACATGCAATTTCGTTATTGGACAACTTTCAATCATGAATATGTGAACACAGTTTATACAGGGGCGCCGGAAGAGGGAGGCAGAGGGGCAGCTGACCCCCCCCCCCCCCCCCCCCTGCCCTTGACCAAGGGGGGGCGAGCGGGGGCAGGACTTGCCCTTTTGCTGGACACAGAAAATGCTTTTTGTGTGTTTAATCGAGTGTTTTATAACAAAATGTGACTTATTTGGTCCAAATACCACCAATTTCACAAGGAATATTAATTTTTTGTCAATTTTATCCTCACAAAACGGCCATAAAAACCGACAAATACCATTAAAATAGGGATTTTTGCCACAATGAATTTATGGTTATTTTCCCGAGTTTGCGGAGAAAATGCCATTTTTTGTGGAAAAGTGCCCTTTTTGTAGGCTCTGCCCCCCCCCTGCCCTTGGATGCTTCCGGCGCCCCTGAGTTTATATATTGATCCATGTTCTTATTAGTGGTGATGTTTATATATCTTTGCACATTTATCCACTTCCAGTACCTTGGGACTTTAAGGTTTAATATAAATATTCGAGATATGTGCATGCTGCTGGAATAGAACAAAAGTTGTTGCGTGTAAGCTATTGGTTTCTCGTGGGACACATTTGAAAAGTTAGATGTACATGTATATATGTTGCTGGCAACTTTAGATATTTTCTCGCGCACTGTATGTGTGATATTACTGGGAATTGATATGAAATGTGCAGCATTTATATTTCAAATGACATAGGAGTAACTTACAGTAAACCCTCAACAATATTTCTCTACTCTTAGATGTACCGACGTCATTAGTTGCTTCCAATCTGTATGACATCATATCATTGCAGCTTGCGTAGAACGCATATGAGCCTTCAGCTGCATCTGAAAAGCGACTTTTGTGGATAATACTGGCGTTATTAACTGCTATTAATTGCTTCCAAACTCCTCGTAGACTGTCAACATTATATGATATCGTTATCCGCGTGCCCTCCTCTGCAACCGATGGTGAGATACTGAATAAATGTATGTCTGGAGAATCTGAAAATAGATTTCATCGGTTACACATAATTTACGATTATGTCTCATTTGGATATTGAAGCCTATATGACACATCACGACGTTGTGACTGAAGAAAATACCGCACATACGGGGAAATCACCACACTTCACATGAAATCCACTTTCCGCGCGGGTATAGCAATCATGTTACATTCATAATGGATAGATCACAAATTAATCTGCATTATAACCTGCTTCCTCATCGCATTGAATTCAATGTTGGTGTACTGTCCCATGTACCTACCAGCTAAGCCACCGGGTTCTTATATTGAAGTGAATTGTTCTATTTTTGTGCTGCAATCTAGTGGTTCAGCTCTCTCATAGCGTGACAGATGGATGAATCTACATTCGACCAAATATGCAAAAACGCTTAATTTAGTTGTAATTATCTTACATATATTTAATTGTAATTATCTTACATATATTTCAAAATACCTCACTCCCCCTGTGGCTGGAAACTTCCCAACTGATGGCAATTTCATTCTAACACTACGACACAAATAGGAATTTGACATATTTTACATTATATAAATGATGGAAATGCATACTATCGGAACAACCTCAACATAGTTTCTGTATTGACCCCATGTCGCCAAGCCCATGTGCTGATATATACAACATTAGCGAAACATTTGCTTTGAGAACGAATGTACGATTTGATAATATGTGCATACAATACAAGAGATACAAGATGATATTGCTATAACACATAATAAACATAATATACACATAATTTGAAACACACATGTACAGTAATATCATGGATTAAGTTCATATAAGTATTATGCAATAGATAAACTGTGTCACATTTCAAAGAAGAACCAGATCATGTCGCATGTGATATTTATGGTGACAATGTGCATACCTTCCATTATAAAAAGAAAATTATTGTCTTCTGTCATGTAAAATTTGTATGATACAATGCATTTATATCTAGCAATGATGAGACAATCATCAAGTCGCCAATAGATAATTCAATACTCACGTCTAACATCCACGTTAGCTGTAATAGAAAGACTCCCGTGAACAACAGCGCCCTCTGTTGGCGTCATGGTATTCGTAATTGTGCAAGATATTTGCCCGGTGTAGTTGCGGAGAATTCCTCGGATAACCAATGGGTCCGGTATGAAACCAAGAACGGTAGACCAGGCAGCAGTCCCCGGTGGGCTAGCCTTTATGTAGTCTCGACAATTGATGACTAAATCATCAGTTAACTCTATCACGGTGTAACTATCTTCAAATTTGACATTCAAAATCAATTCTGGAGCATCTGCAAAAATCAATACATGATTACGTTTAGGGTTATAACGATATACCCCTGCGACAACCATGATTCTCTTTAGACTTAAATTATTGAATTGTTTACCGCAGTGACGAATTGTCGCCTGTTGTAATGATAAATCCATTGCTCGTATATTATAGCAAACCATTCCATACTTCTTATATAGCTACACTGACTAGATCTTCTAGAGGACAATTGTATAGTAACACTAAAGAACACCCTAAACTTGACGCATATTTATCCGAGACTCATTATAGACTGGTCGAAACGTGTGTGAAGATGCTATTGTTGATGAATTCCACTAAGGTGATAAACTTAATGTTCTTAGAACTAAATATATGCCGGAATATTGATGGAATCCACGGATAAGAGAAACACGTTACAAGCTTATGACTGTCCAAATTATACATGTGTTAACACGAATGTGCGTGTTTACAAAGCTTGGATTCAAACGATTGAAAACTTAATAAGTACATTTATAGATAACATATGTTAATCATTACTATGGACCAATGCATAATGATACCTTCAATACTAATTGACATAATTCATGTTAATATTGATCAAGAGGCATAACTATGTGAGCTCAATCAACTAAAGTTATCAGTGACCAGGCTATACTCACACTGTAACACAACATTTACATTGACAGATGCCCTTCCTGGTTGGCCGCTTTGTTGATTTGTTGGTCTCATCATGTTCTCTCCATGACATGTGTATGTCCCATCAACAGTCATGTCATTACTTGAAAGTGCATCCTTCGAAACCTCAGCCCCTCCTGGAGCTGTCCATTTATAAGTTGTATATGCTGGATTACCGGGAGTAACATACACACTACAAGTCAGGGTTTGCGAGTATTCTTTGACAAAGTAAAATGTAGTTGGTACACTTCCTGCCAGTGGTGGATCTGGAAAGAAGAGTTCAAATTATTTTCCGACAAAGCAATTTAGACAATTCAAATGGTTGAACCTGGACCTGTGAAAGTCACTGTGATTAATCGTTTCTAAACAATGACTGACATATTATTGAATATGCTCCAGGCACATGTGTTTGACACCGTGCCTCTTGAAATATTAATGTTACAGTCAACAACATCACCATAGCAATTGTGAATTAAATATTTAGTTGCATTTTGCTGAAAAGTTATCTATGTTGTTTGATCGATGTGTTGATATATCCAGCATCCTTTGAGTATAGAGGCAGTCGCCAGATAAAAAGAGCTTGTTATTTTTAAATTCTCATTTACTACAGAAAAAACAGTATCGGAAGCTGCTGTCAAATTTAAGGAACAATTCTTTGCAGTAAATGGACGTCAGCGATTGCAGGACATTTTCACTTGACATAAATCGATTTATTCTCGGACGTATTGTACCTTTATACCACAGGAGTTGGTAATTAGAACAATATTAATCATAATATGTATGATCAATAATACTTCATTGTTCACAACACAAACATAAATCTCTAGCACTGATACGCCCACAAAAGAGTGTTCTTACAATCTTAATGTTGTCATTTGTGCTTATCATCGTCTTGATCAGTATTGATCTTCTTATTTTAAACACCCCCCACAAAGTATGTTCCCTCTTGATACTTTCGAAGATATCTTCAGATGCGTTAATCAGAATGCGACGACACTGCGGCGGAGATAATGTGTTATATAATAATATATGAAATGGTGAGTGGCTACATACTTGTATGAATGCCAATTGAACGGGAAGAGACGTCATTCAAAAAATCCTTGGGTTTACTAACAGGGAGCATTTTCACGAATGCAAGATATTTGGTCATATCAAATGTCATAATTCTTGGTTGACGACAGGTGGTCCTCTATGGGGTGAGTTGTCACACATGGGACTAAATTGAGTATGCATTTCTGCAACAGAGTGGACTTGGACAATCGTCATTATCACAGTCGTCACTTACATTCACTGCAAGATGAATTGGCAGCCATCTGGTAGTATCCTAACTAATGTTTATTGATGGTAATGAAGGTATTGTGCCTGCCGCCTTGGTGTTACTTCGTATTAGTCTTTAAGGGTTACGTACGGTACCATTATAAAGGTGTTGTGTCTTTGAACCGAGTGGTGCATCGACAGGGAGATCAGGCTGGGTGGCTTAACACTAGCTCATCTCGTTAGTCGTATGATACCGATTACACCTCTATGTATTCCCGAAAATCGACTTCAGAATTTGTTTAATACAGTGTGAAGTGTAGGTGGAAATTTCCTAGTTTGAAGACATTACTTGGATGGTAATAAAACAGTTGTTATTAAATAGGTGTCTGGTTCGAATGGGTAACTATGTTCTATGTAACTATTCAGACATTTTAGCCTGTTCTCCCGTAAATAAACCCATATAGAACTTATTGCCATACACACGAAATGAGCCCATTGTTATTATTTGATTCTGAATTAAGCTCTATGTGAACATACATGGGACACGACCACAACAATTCGAAATAAGCTCATATAATCACTATTTAACCTACTTTTTCATCGACACGACGTACCAGATGATCGCTCTTTATATTGTGTTTTCATTGGGGCCCGCGCCATTCAACTAAATAACGGGTAAAAGTCCTTAATGAGCTCACGCAGAATCAAATAAGTTTGATATGAACCTATGTGAATATTTAGGTCCTATATGAACCTATTTGAACGAGGATATTTTGAACATTCAGAGATCATATCATACATTAACAACTCACAATGTTCATATATAACCACTGATTCCGGCACAGTAGTTAGTCCTCCGTTTCTCACCTCGCATGTATAACTGCCAGGCGTGCTCACAATCAGGGTAGATGATTCGGAATTACTGATATCAGTCCCGTCTTTTACCCACGTGTATGTGTAGCTGTCCGGACTCCCATCTCGGACTGTTACTGTCAGTGTTGTCTGCTTACCTCTCACAATTATCAATGATCCATTGGGTAAGAAGATTGAAACGACGGGATGCCCTGTTTAAAAAAATTATGAGAGCACGATCTAGAAAACAGTAATCTGGAAATAAATATGCTGAATATTTACCTGAGGGTTATATCAAAAAGTGTTATTAAGTTATTGTCCGCCCACTTGTACATAGCATGTTCTAACAGGGTAAAGTGGTTGGGAGATGTTCAACTTAATTATGAAGGGTGAAATGTTGCAAAGTTAATTTCTGTTCTCATGATAGGTAATATATAAAGCAATATGACTGTAACACAGAATCAAAATTGTGAGCGGTAATAACAACGATATAATATCGATAATATATAGAAAATGAAGTAATTTGAGTCGAAGATGTATTCTGTAAACGTTCAGGTTAATAGGTTATCTTAAAATCCAAGTTAATAATTTGATATAAATTTAATTTATGGCTGGAGCCATACATTAAATTACGAATTTCCGTGTACAAGTCGTAATCAAATTAATTGAGGGATAGTGGATTGATAAACGCATGGCACACGGGATCGTGTAAAACATTAAGTTGATATGGAGAGTAAACTCAAGCCACTCACTGACCAGTGACTATACAATTACTTCAATGACTATATGAGACTAGGATATAATATGCATAACTTTTATTTGATACTTTTGCTTTAAAACTGTACAAACATTACTCGACATCGGCAATTTGTATTTTCGCATTCCGGCTAATTTTCCATCCGTAACATTACTTCGTACTCAACAGACTGTCAAATAATGGAAAAATGGTTACCTTATTCTATCACTCAGAGACTATAGAAACCAACAACAACATTTGAGTACAGTATCCATTTAACGGTGGTGATATAAGGATTCGTGCGAAACCGCCCAAATGTTCGTGTACCTTTTCCGATGCCGTGCTATTTGCAATGTTATCGGCTTATATGTGGGGTTGTAAATTCAGGAACATGTCAATATTTAAGGCATAAACGTACTTTTATATATTTCACAAATGTATGTGCTACTACAAAGTTATCGGTTATCTAAATTTGGCATAGAAACAATACACATGGTCATGTGAGATATTAATGAAATGGCACATTCATATTGTAATCACTTTTATCATCGCCGCAGTTGAAGTTTGGTGATTAAGCGTGTCGTTGTCTATATATACAGTCATCAACGGCGGCATCTTTCAATTTCACCGACGATATTTTGATTTAGAGACTGACTACTTTGAGCGCTCAACCACAGTACTGTTCATATATATGTATAATATTATTAAGACAAGAAGGAAATGATGAACAAACTATTCCAGACGATGAGTTGTTCCTTCTCCTAACAGATTTACGAAAACACTCACATAAACAGAAGTTATCCTGGAAATGTTCAGAATAACTGCATGGAACATTCCCAGAGATTATATGTATTGAAAAGGGAAATCCCACTTTTTGTCATTAAAAACCAATAAAAAGTGTTGTTAATACATTTCCATTCTGTTTTGAGGCACGCCAATGTCAATAATGTCAAAACCAAACTAAAACCTTAAAATGGTAACTTACAGTAAGGTTTTAGTGTAGCATATTTCACTTCAGATGTTTGGCCGTGTTCCTCTATACCACTGCATCCTATCATGTCATCCTCGTCAGATTTGAGTACAGAATCAAACACGATATGGGTTCCATCAGGACTACCTGTGTACCTGTTATCTGCTACCAACTGACCGTTCACTGTCCGCGTCCAGTGGTAAGTTATCGTGAGTCCATGATTAACAGGCTTGCTTGTGGATACAACAATGCAGTACAGAGTGAATGGTTTCCCGACTTCTGGGTGTGGTGATGAAGGATATAGTCCATTATTTGTTGGCTGAGCTGAAACAATATAAAAAAATAACTTGTAAATTAGTATATGTTGAATCTCAGGCAATGGATTTGGTTTTATTTGTTGGTCGAAAGACTTACAAAGTACAAATCACAACGCAACATAGTTGGCTGTAGTAAGTCCAAGGGAAGCTCCAACTGGCTTTTGCACACAAAAGCGACTGGACTAAATTCGATCTGATGGTAGTCTATTTTACATCCATATTAAATACATGTGTACATCTATACAGTCCTATCGCGTTGTTTTTACTCAAACAGACTTTGGAAAATCGAAAATCGAAACCCAAAACCCCCCTCACTCCGCGCGCACACACTTCAGGTAGAGCTTAGAGGAACTGGATACATGTGATTAAATGCAGACTATAAGTTCTTTTTCATTTGGAGGCCCAGTTCTTCGAGTGAATTTATTTTCATCTCCCAAAATTTAACAAACCGGGAACAGTTCTCATTCTAAAAACTTTCAAATTGAGTGAAATTATGGTGGATCTGAAACTTAAAAGCACATTAATGAGTTCCGCCAAGCAAGTATTCTGTCTGTCTATCGGGAGTTACCATGTTTCTTCAAATAAACTTCATAATGTAGTGTTTGTTTAGCTTATTCTCAGTACACGGAATGCCAATAAAATGAAAGCATCACCATACTAAACCGTACACAAAACAAATGTAATAATGAACGAAACCATACATCCCATGACATCTTAACACAACAATAATGACACCCACTTAATTCTCTATAGTAAATTGCCGTTGAGTTTATCAACGCTAATGTAATTATATAGGATAATTACATTAGGTCGAGATTTTATCTGTGCAACAAAAACGACCCAAAAGTACTTGAGCGCAACGATATGTGTAGTCCGTTGCATAGTAACTAAGGACGCTACTTTCTTCACACTCGCTTCGCAGTACACATTTATTTTCACGAACGGTATGAAAGCCAATAAAAGAATAATAAATAAATATCAAAATAAAGACAATGCCCCAATGACATAAACATTCCCAAGCTGTTTACGGAGTATAAATTTGGTCGTATTTGCGACGTTTCGTTATAGTCTGGTCGAATAATGGTTTGACCTAGAATAAAATTGGAATAAATTGGTTTGTATAGCATTTTGAAGAGAAATATTTCCTCTATAACATATCCAAAATCCGCTAAAATCAGCTTTGAGAAATTTTTGTAATTCAAGATGGCGTCCAAGATGGCTGCCATTTCCGGCAAATCAGTTCTACGCAATTATAGTGAGAAAATCTTGTCATATGTATACACTGGTATACATTTTTGTGAAGCTAAGACATAACCCCACCGTTGTATTCCAAAATTGGAACTCCACGTCATAAATGGCCGCTAAAATGGCGGCCGGAAGTGGAAATTTATACGTGTTTTACTAATATCTTTAAGATAAGTTTCTACTGTTTGGAACTGGTTAAGAATTTTGACTTTATTTTGTATTTAACATCTTAACTGATCATTGGAGCGAAGAAATATGCCAGTCATGGGCTCCCAACCCCTTCCGATTGCTCAAAAGTTCGATTTTACAGAACGCGGTATAACATATCACAAAATATCACCATTGGGATTCTAGTCATATTTCATCATGAAATTGGAAGAACTGTGCACTGTAAGTAATGCTTTCTACATTTTATGGATATTTCAACTCAATGTTACAAAAATCGTTACTTTGGATCAAAATGGCTTCCAAAATGGCGGCCAAAATATGGAATATTTTCAATATTGTCCCAGTTTGCCATGCAACTGCTTATAAGTTGTTGTTGATGCACACAATTGACTATTCTGTCTTATATACATTGAAAACCAACATTTATGATGCACCTATGCTAATTGTTACCAATGAAACCACTAAAATCACCAGAATTATTCAATTTTTTCTGTCACAAACTTTGCATCAAAATCGGCAAAAAATCACTGTTCAGTTTTGAAACATTTTTTAAAGTAAAATGGAAATTTCTTTGGTATCAGCGGTGTTTATTGTTTTGATATGTGCTAACTGTGTCACAATGAGATGTTTTAGACAATATTGCTCAAGATGGCTTGCAAAATGGCAACCCAATATGGTAAAATGTTGATTTGTCACATATATTCCAAACATTATTCACTGCTGTTCCGAAAAGGTAGCAGATTGTGACTCAATTGGTTATTAAAAATGCTACTTAGTCAACTAAATGTTATATTCTGGTTGTCCCAGAACCTTAAGAGGCATGAAAGTTCATTTAAGGGGTGCAGTATGGATTTTGCCGAAAATTTCTTTTGGGATTCTGTCCATGTTTTTTTTAACTGAAATAGGCAGAACGTTGAAACGGAACTGAGAGGGATCATAGTATGTGGCTACTCTGGCCCATTGTAATCAACATTGATCAACTTAATACCGTGTGTATGTCTGTTGAATGTATGGCTATATGTGGGGTGAGTATGTATACGGGGAGTTATTATATTCATGAATGATATGAATAGTTATACAATGTATGACTATATGGTCATGTATGGATGTCCATGTTGAGTTGTATATGTATATCAGGAGTAGCTTATGGTCATGACCGTCATGTATGGGTTGAACATGTATGCAGGGAGTTGTTGTCTGGCCATTGAAGTGGTGTATGTGTACTGCGAGCTTAGCTACATTGTCCATCTTTGTGTTGTGTATGTTTATATGGAGTGACTGTGTGATCATGGGTGGGATGTACAGGTGTACATTGGGTGGCTGTATCGTCATGGGTGGGTGTATATGTATACACGCGTTTGCTGTATGATAATGAATGGGGTGTATGGATAAATATGTAGTGGTTGTATGGTTATGGGCAATGTGTATATGTGTACATGGGATGACTGCAGAGTCAATGTTGTTGAAGTGTATATGCATACCTGGAGTACAGTTTGATGGTCACTGGCGGGCTTGTGTATATATATAGTGACATCATGGTCATGGGTGGGATGTACATGTTTATCTGTTGTGGTTGTATTGTCATTGCTGTGTACCGGTATACAGTGAATAGCTGAATGATCATGGATGAGGTGTGTAAGAATACAGCGTGTGGCTGAATTGTCATGGTTGAGCTGTATTTTTGCAAGTCTGACGTGTACGAATGTTCGTGTGTGTGGGGTATAGGCATATCTTAATGGTAATTGATAAGGTATATATACACCTGGAGTGACTATAATCAAAGGTTAACCAATGCCAACCAATACAGGTAAGTAGATGCTAACAAATATATGTAAGTGGGTATCTGACAAGGTGTAACATTTGTCCGCGTCAACGAAAATCACACCTAGCCCTCCGGAATGACAATAACAAGTCAGAATGGAGCACTGGCTGACGGACCATAAGGCCTTTCCGTTTGTCAATATAAGTATAGTGAAATAAATAATGTCTTAGATCCTGTCCCATTCCCCACACAATGATAGTGGTACATAAATGTATGGATGTTAAGAGAAAGGGGGTGATGTCTGTTAGGCATACTACAGAATATTCGAGGCTACATATATGATGACTAAGGTCCCAATTTCTCGCAGACAAATTGATCCCCGTTCTAATGACATGAATGTTGAGTTGGAAGCTGGGTCCTGGAGCAGTTTAATGGAATTTTAAAAATAGTTTTAAAACGTACCCCACAAAAACTAGATTTTATTTTATGCCAAACCTAGAGTTTAGACATTTTTGGAAATTACTCCCAATGAGTTTAAAAGATGCCAAAATGTTTGGATAAGATCAACATCAGTTCCAGATCGCTGACTATATGCCATACTAAGCAAATGTCACATTACGTTTCGACTCATTACCTGCAAGACGCGAGCCCTTGTATATCTTGCATGGCTATATTGCCATGATGTGGCCAATATGTATATATGGAGTGCCAGTGTGGCAAAATTAATGGTGGGTGAATTGGTATAGAGGGAGTGACTGTATGATCACGAGTGTGGTTTATGCGTATTCAGCGAGAGGCTGAATTGTCATGGTGAGGTCTATATGCACGTTTGGAGTATATGAATGGCCGCGTGCGCGTTGCGGGATATTGGTATATCTAGAAGGACTGTAACGCCATTGGTGAGGTTTATATGTATACTATATATGCCTGTAATGACTGTAATGGGTTGGGTCTATATGTATATTTTGAGTGGATATATGGCCATGTGTGTCGCAAATATATATGCAGGGAGTGACTTTATGACCCCTGGTGAGGCAAATATGTATACAAGAAGTAATGTATGCTCATGAATGTGGTGATAGTATATACCGGGAGTGACTATATTGTCATCGTTTGGATGTATATCTTGAGTACTTATATGGCTATGCATCTGGCAAATATATACATGTACATGGAGTGACCGTATTACCAATGGTGAGGCGAATATGTATACAGGATGTTACTGTATGTTCATGAATGTAGTGAATGGGTATACAGGTCGTGACTATATGGCCATGGGTGATGTGTTGGAGTATACCTGGTGTGCCTGCATGTTTACTCATGACTATATGGCCATGTGTTGGGTGTATGTGCATATCCATGTGTGGCTGTATAGTAGTAGGTGAGGTGTATGTGTATAAAGTGAGTGGCATATGTTCATTTATGTGGTGTTCATGTATATGTGGAGTGACTGCATGGTCATGTGTAAGTTGCACTTGGGTGACTATCGACTTCCTATCCATATAACTCAAGGATATGTTAACCGATAGAGAGATCATCAGAGTGTCTCTTAGTGGCATTTGGTATGCAATACGAATGAAACGGTTTTCATGACAATTGTATATAAGTTAATAAATTTTGATGCTAATGGGACAGAGTAGCCACATAATATGATCTCTCTCAGTTCCGTTTCAACGTTCTGCCAATTTCCGTTCAAAGACAGACAGAATCCCAAAAGAAGTTTTCGGCAAAAATTCATACTGCATCCCTTAAACTGATTTGTCATGCCTCATAATGTACTGGGACAACCAGAATATAACATTTAGTTATCATTTGATTAAGTAGCATGTTTAATAACCAAGTGAGTCACAATTTGCAACCTTTTCGGAACAGCTTATAATAATGTTCGGAATAAATATGACAAATCAACTTTTTACCATATTTGGTTGCCATTTTGTAAGCCATCTTGAGTAATTTTCTCTAAAACATATCAGTGTCAATCATTTAAGATAGATCAAAAATAAAAATAACATTTGATACCAAAGATAATTCCATTTTACTTTTTAAAAATGGTGCAAACCTGAAACGTTAATTTTTCCCGATTTTGATGCCAAGTTTGTGCAAAACATCCCATAATTCTGGTAATTTCAGTGGTCAAAATAGTAAAAGTTAATCAAGGTGCATCATAAATGTTAGTATTCAATGTATATAAGACAGGATAGTCAATATCCATCAACCACAACTTATAAGCGGTTGCACGACATGCTGGTGCAATATTTACCATTTTTCATATTTTGGCCGCCATTTGGCAGCTATTGTGAGCCAAAGTGACACTTTTGATACCATTGAGTCGGAATATTCATAAGAAATAGAATGCATCACTTCAATTACACAATCCTGCCAATTTTTGATGAAATATGACTAGAATCCCAAATTGTGATTTTTTGGTGAAATGTTATACCACGTTCTGTAAACTCGATTTTTTGCACGATCGGAGGGGGTGGGGACTTCACTTATAGCATACTTTATTTCCCCGGTGGTCTGTTAACATGCTAAATGCAAAACAAAGTCACAATTCTCAACTAGCAGCAGCAGAAACTTATCTTAAAGATATCAGTAAAAAAACGTAACATTTTCCACTTCCGGTCGCCATTTTGACTGCCATATTGGGCAGTGTGTTCCAATTTTGGCATCAAAATATGGCGTTATGTCTTCGCTTCACAAAACTGTATATTAATGTATACATATGACACGATATTATGACTATAATTGCATCAAATTGCAACACACTGACTAACGGAAAATGGCAGCCATATTGGACGCCATCTTGAATTACAAAAAATGCTCAAAGCGGATTTTAGCGGATTTTGGATATGTTATAGAGGAGATCTCCCTCTTCAAAATGATATATAAACCAATTTAGTCCGAATTTATTCTAGGTTGACCCTAAAATTTTAGTTTATCAACCAGACTAAATGTGCACAAAGTCATTACGCGGAATTCACATAAACTTGATAATTAAAACATGATGTCGTCACCAACAAACGATCGGCCGATCACGATCGGTAGATGCTTAACCCATATATTCCACCATACCGACTCAAAATCGATCGATAAATTAATATAGACATAACGATTGGAAAGATATCATCTTATTTGAATAGGCATAATATGAGACTGATCAGATAAAGTATTGCTTTGGAAGGCATGTGTTAATGTCTTGGTTATAGGTAGGGTTCGTATTTCAAATCCAATCCATCGATTCCAAAATCAATACAGGTGAAGAATGTGTCATGATTAATCTGGATGTGACTGTGAGGGTGATCGGTGAAAATACTGAGTTATCACACTGTCAACGGAATTAGTGAACGATGTTAATAATGAAAACAAATCAATAAAATGACACTCAGTATACAGGTCATGGGTATGTCATCATGCATTGTGCCATGAAATATAAACACAATCAATGATAAATATTTCATTTATCAAATCAGTTGGCAATGGGTTAATTAATGAACTGATCAACGCAAACGGGTGTAATAAAATAATAGAAAGCATGCGGCTGGTCTCAGAAACTGAATGCACTGAGTGAATGTCAAAGAATACCATGACTGTCATTATTCTGGACCCCACGTGTAATTGAGAGAATTTAAAAATAGAACATCGCATATAATGGTATATAGAGGATCTCACATGAGTTTCTATTTTATACGAAATTTATCAACAGAGTTCACTAAATTCGATTTCAGCCGAGGTTTACCGAGGCTCAAATAGAATTTAGTGGACGAGGTTGATAAATTACGTTCAAAATAGTACGAGTGTGATATATCTTTTATCACATGATCAAATAAACGCGAAGTTTGAAAACAGCGATCATAAAATGCAGCGATCGCACGTCATTTAAACAACGGCGTGAGTCATCGCACGCGTGATATTAAACGTGTCCCTTACCGATAATTATGAAACTGCTTTTATGGGCAAGTTATGTGATAAAAGAATATTCAATATGTGGTTTATAGTGTATGCATTACTGAACCTGGTCAAATTGGAATGGTTAGTTTAATATATGCCTACCGGGAAGCATGTGTCTATTAACTGGATTAATTTTAATCCTACAAGCCATGCACGTGAAAAGTGGATCATCATCAACCTTGATACAGAATAGATGAAATGGAAAATACAACAAGAGCACATTATATGTGGACCAGGTTTAATCATTTTCAATGATATAATATGCTGGGACTACACCCATGTTTGCCACTTAAATAGTTCATAGATTCAACACTAACATTTCAAAAGTATTACATGCATTGTCCATGCCTATATAATTACAACTATTTTCAATTTAATTGAAAATCGAGCATTTGATTGGTCGAGAGGCTAGCGCGCGACCAGATCTATCGGTGTATATAGCAGTAGACGAGTCACATCGTAGCGATACTTCCGAGACAAATGAGTTCAACCGTCGCCCCACATGACGTCTTCGGATGACGCGAAAACGCGGAACGAGAATTCTGGTATAATCTTAGTGTGAAAAAAACCTCTAAAACTCTACGGACATATGTACATACAAAGAAACGAACGGCGGATTGTTTATCCGGATGTCGCATCACGTGCACCATACATGGTATGTGTACACACACAAACTGTATTTCGCATCCATATCAAAGGTGTGTGTACAAACCAAATATGACGACATAGATGAAATGTTGCAAGAATTACATTGGCTACCTGTGACGGATATAATTATTTATAAACTTCAGTGATATCCTTGTCCCACACCAATCACTTCGTTCAGAGGACAAACTTCTTTTGACACCATCTGGTGCTAATTTGATCACGGTTGGCTACCATTCTTTTAAGGCTACATGTCCAAATGCATGGAATACTCTGCCATTGAACATACAAGAGTCACCATCTCTTGACGATTTCAAAAAGTCACAAAAAACTTACTTGTTTGCGCGGCGTTTCAGAAAATCATTTTGATATTGTGTTTATTTATATTTCATTATTAGTATTATAATTTGGGAAACTGCTGCTATAATTAGAGCTGCAGGACAAGAGAGAAATTAATATGAACTAGTGCAAGCTTGAGAATAACAATGTGGGCAATAATGCACAGTTATGCTATAATCCATCAACCCTTTAACAACAGAGTGGTAGGCACTACGGATGTATAGTACCACCTAGTCCACTAAGATCAAACGGTTTCACCAGTAATGCCGACTTTTGACCCCCCCCCCCCCCCCCCCCGATAGTAGCGCTTTCACTGAAACTCACTTAGATCCCTCTTTTTCCTCAGAAAAATTAGAAATTACTGGTTATTGTAGCCAATAAGAGAAGACAGAAATTCAGAAGGAGGTGGAATTTGTATATATTTTGCAGAGCATCTAATATATCGTAGAAGACATGATCTGGAGTTTGATTCCTCAATAATTTGGTTCGAAATATGTTCAAAATCGCGACTATTCCTGTTCGGGTTGTCTTACAGATCTGATCAATACTGTCACCCGAGTTATTGGGAATTATTGGAAACATCTATTCATGATGCATTAGACATAACTGAAAACATTATACTAACCGGGGATTACAATTCAAATCTCCTTGATCCGGCCTCAAAATTAAATGATATAATCAACTTTTACACCCTCAAAAACGTAGTCACGCCCCCAACAAGAGTTACTCAAAGTTCTCAAACACTATTGGACCCTATAATTATTAACGGCGATTTTAATCTGCAAGATGCTGCTACCATAGATTTGGAAATTTCTGACCATTACGGTGTCTATGCGACCCTCTGTTATGATAATAATCGCACATCCTCTTTTAAAAGACAAATCTGGGACTATAAACACGCTTACTTCGAAAGGGCGGGTAATCTGATAAACGACCTGAAATGGAATAATCTTCTTCTCCCCCTTGAATTAAATGAAGCTGCTGAATGAAATTCCTTTCGAAATGCAAGAGGTAATTGATGTTATACTAGCGTTGAAAACAAATAAGGCACATGGACATGATGACATAAGTGCTAAAATGTTACGCTGTACTGCACAGCAGATTGCTTTACCGTTGTCATTACTATTTAAAAAATCTCTGGAGGTTGGAATATTCCCGTCTTCTTGGAAAAATGCAAATGTTATACCAATCTTTAAAAAAGGGGACCCCGCTGATAGTACCAATTACAGGCCGATTTCATTGTTACCTTGTCTGGCCAAAGTATTTGAAAGATTGGTCCTAAAATATGTTTCCACTTTTTTTAATGAAAATAATCTTATTTACGAGCATCAATCCGGCTTCATCGCCGGTCACAGTACAGTTTATCAACTAATTGATATATATCACCACCTTTGCCAGAACCTAGATAAAGGTCTATACACGTGTTCCATATTTTTTGATATTTCGAAAGCATTCGAAAGGGTCTGGCATAGGGGGCTAATATATAACTTGCAGCAATATGGGATTGCAGGAAAACTTCTGAACTGGTTTCAAGATTACTTAGTAAATAGACGACAAAGAGTCCTGGTAAACAATACTTACTCTAAATTTGAAATTATACCACCCGGAGTGCCACAAGGGTCCATAATGGGGCCTTTTCTCTTCTTAATTTATATAAACGATCTGCCCAACAATCTCTGCTCTAAAGCTCGAATGTACGCCGACGACACCTGCATCACTACTTCTCACTATGACCTACAATCCCTAGCTAAACAACTCAACAATGATCTCGAAATCGTATCACAATGGGCCAACAACTGGCTAGTAAACTTTAACCCAGCAGAGACCAAAGCTATGTCATTTTCCCTAACTAACAAAGACCAGGCCCCAAAACTATTTTTCGAAAACCAAGAAATAACCTTCATTAAATCGCATAGACACCTCGGTCTCGATATCCAAGCAAATTTAAATTGGAATGATCACATTGAAAATATCTGTCGACGAGTATCAGGAAGACTATCCCAACTCAGAAAATTTAAATACAGTATCGACAGAAAGACGCTTGAAAAAATCTACAATACTTATATTTTGCCTATAATGGACTATTCTGATATTGTCTGGGCGAACGCACCAAAATACTTGACTGATAAACTTGAAAGACTTCATAAAGAAGCTGCCAGAATTGTAACAGGACTAAACCGATCGGTATCCGATAAAGACCTACTCCTTGAAATCGGCTGGCCCACGCTCAGTAATAGACGCGAACATCATCAATTACATTACATATATAAAATTACTAACAACCTTGCACCCAACTACTTATCAACTATCTTACCTCATCGTGCTGGCCATGTCTCGCGATACTCAAAGCGGAACCCTGGAAACTTTTATTGTTAATTCTGTCACACAGAACATTTAAAACAATCCGTCCTACCCTTTATGACACAATCATGGAATAAGCTTCCAATTATCGTAACTGATACGTTTAACCTAAAAGAATTTAAGGTCAATCTGAGTTATAGATTTGACCCTAAAACCACCCCCTTATTTTCAAACTGGGAGTCGGAAAGAAAATATAATCCATTCTAAAATTCGCAACGGTTGCAGTGAACTTCGCTTAGATATGTATGATAACTTTGTAGCCGAAAGCCCGGTGTGTAATTGTGGCACAGAGATCGAGGATGCCTTTCACTTCTTTTTCGAATGTCCATTGTTCCGACCGCAAAGAACTAAATTATATGATAGACTAGATGAGTATGCTTTCACAATAGTAGACGTAAACCACTTCCTCAGAGGCGCCCCAAGCATTCCACAGCATCGAAACCAGCTACTCTTTTACATTGTACAAAAATATATATCAGAAAGTAAACGTTTCACTTAACGAAGAAAAATCGTAAACAACTTACGGCACGGCATGGCATGATATCTACAGGAGAGGACCTCAGGACCGGTATAACATCAATCACCAGACATCATCATCAACATTCTTATTATTACATGTACATTATATCTGTTATTCATCTTGTTTAAACAGTTGTGTAAATATTGTCGAGAGAGGGGCCACCTTAAGTTGTTATAACTTGTCCCCCAATCCCTTGTAAACTGAGTTACAATAAATATGTTTAAACCATAGTAGCACTGCAGTAATATGTGAATGTTCGTGGTGATATACTCCTCAATCCCCGAGACCACGGTCAATTTAATGATAATTCGTACATTTTTATCAACTGCTTAATCAAACAGTTGCCTCAATATATCGCAATTTTAAAATTAATGTTAAGTCTCAAGAGTTTTTTTTTTCGGAATCCCCAATTACTTCCTTCAAAATGGTTATAAGTGGAAAGAAAGAATGGTGCTAGTAAATATGAGAACATACATAATACAACAAGAGTCCTTTTAACGCTGCCAAACGCCGTCACAGCTTCAGTATCACTATAAGCACCGTAACATCTGGCATCAGACAGCTGCACATTTTCCAGATTGAAGGCGATGATACCTTGTTGTGCCTGACCCACATAATCGATACGATTGGTGTATCCTGTATCTCGAAGCTTATATATATCATCTGCTGCATCTGAGACAACATTCAGTCGAAATATAACAGTCGGATCAGCAGTAACACCAATATGTCTCACCGCCACGTTCACAATTGTGTCCTGATGGGGTTGTGTGTCGATTGTGATGAGACAAGTTTCTGTCCTATTACAGTACATAGAAGACCCACCACAGCAAACTGAAAAAACAAGACAATGGTGGTGGTGGTGGTGGTGGTGGTGGTGGTAGTGGTGGTGTTGACGATGATGATGGTGGTGATAATGCTGACAACGACGGTGAAGATGATTATGGTGGTTGTGATGATGGTGACGGTGGTGATGACAATGAATACCGCCATCACCATCATAATCACCAACGGCATAACAATGAGTTAATTCGGCAAATAGTATCACCTCCTGTGAACCGATCTTTACAGCGAGGTAGCAGTGGTAATGTTGCTGTGTAAACTTTAGCATGGACCCCAATCACACCAGTAGATCAAAAGACGTATTTGCATCGCAAAATATAATATTAGTGTATTGTGGATATTTCTCAGACAATTTGTAAATAGAGCAAACATATGTTATACAGCGACAATTGGCCAATACAAGCGAAAGCTTATAACAGGCCCGAAGAACACAGGTAAAACACAGGTAATAATCTGATAATTTCGTTTTATTCTTGTCCAATTACTACATGTAGCTCATTTTTGTCAAAGTACCTGTTTGTTTGTCGTCATTTTCAGATACCGCATCTCACCTCAAGAATACCTGCCATTGGACGGATTGATACAAGAGAACTAAACGACATCAACACCCACCAAACCCCAAGCAACACGCTTGTCAAATGTAACTACTGTTGTTTCACCACGCACTGCCACCACTCCTTGTTGCGGCATAAAAAGAAGCACCCAATAGTTGCTCGTGTGAGATGTACCGTGTGTAGTGAAACCGCCGCAACACCGTGTGAAATGAGACGAACACTCTAAAGACTCAGGTATTAAAATTGATACAACAACCAAGTGTTACATTTTCCTAACCCTTAACCCTTTACCCAACAAACCGGCCAAAAACGCACAAATAAAGCTTCAACAGCCTAAAATATCTTCGGTCTGTCTCAATAACACCATACAAATATGGATATCATTGCAACCGGTTCATTGACTATATTGTGATGGTTATAGTTATGCCCTGTGCCAATGCATTCTCTTATATATGCGAGTCGACCATAGGTCGCCTCGCATATATAAGAGAATGCATTGGCCTAAAAAAAATCTTTTACCATTTTTTCTTACATTCTTTAACAATTTTTAAATTTTTTCTTACATTTTTTAACAATTTTTATAATATTTTTCTACATTCTTTGACAATTTTTAAATTTTTAATATGTGTTAAGCCAATGCATTCTCTTATATATGCGAGGCGACCTATGGTCGACTCGAATATATAAGAGAATGCATTGGCACAGGGCCGTTCTGTTGGTAAAGGGTTAATATGCTGCATCTTCCACTTGGATTTCCAATTGTAACACCTTCCCAGATTTCTGAAATACTACCCTTTAAGATTATGATTTAAACTATACGATGATAAGGGACACATGGAATTGCACCTATATGCAAATTAGTATATGACGTTTCTGTGGCACTTCATTTGATTGATGTCTTGTTGTGGATTATCTGTGCGGAGTAAATATTTGTGTTTACCGCCATGTTAACAAGGTATGTTTTTGTTTTTATCTCTTCCACATATCCTACGTGAGACATGACTCTTGATCAGGGTGGAATCACCACCAACATTGATCAATTTGCATCCTGTTTCATCATTTGCCGTTTATTTAGCTTCCGACCATTGAGTGACTAATGTGACACCAACGGCTGAATTCTGGTCTCAGGTATAGACCACCCTAATAATCACGGTGTTCCATGTCAGGACTTGGTCTCGCGAAACCACCTGGTCGCAAGCTGGGATCTGCGCATTGTTGTACAATCAACGACAATCAATGGACAAAAGCGTGCTGAGCGCTGCATCGAGATTGGTGTGTTGCAAACCTGAGCACGTGAATGTGGCTTATATCCGTGTTGTATTGCGGTATCTGTATGCCGTCGCCGTTCGACGGGGATCACGTGGCAAGGGTGGTGCGGATTTCTCACCTCCTATGCGGAAGTCACGACGTTGTCAGTTTTACGGGTGGAGGAAAGTCTACGCAGAGAGTAAATTCACCGAGAAACACTGTGTGTAGAAATACCGACCCCGGAAAGGGACCGACTAACTTGCCCAGATACACAAATCAGATTATCCTCACTTAGATTGGATCGCGAATCCGCGGTTGTCGGCATTCGAACCAGCTTCGTCAGCGCTAGATGGCAAATGACGGCATAATGCCCCGAGCATTCTACCGACGCGACCACCGGCGTCCTTTACTATAAATGTATAGTGTAAAATATTGTTCGTTCATATCAAGAATCAACTATATATTGTTCAACTTTGCGTCAAAATATTACACATAAATTACATTAAAACATTTAGAACCATTATTATAGGGGATTGAGCGGGTGAGGGGGTGATATGTGCAATGTAATTTCGCGGACTTGGGAATTTGCATTAAGTTGAAAATTTAGAAAGATTCTAAATAACTATCGCCGTGATTGATGTTATTGAAAATAATTTTCCAGAAAATGTAATGGTCACAACGGGGGGGGGGGGGGGGGGTGGGGATGGGTATCGGAAAAAAATCGAGATTAGTGCGTTGTATCACACTCCCGATAGCAGATATTTCCATTGCCATGTATTTTTTTTCCAAATCCATGTTTAAAGGTAAATTATGACAAATAAACAATTTGAAATGTCAAGGCTTAAGAAACTGGACCAAATAAATCATTAATCAAGAGCAGGGGTCCCATGCATTTAATTTAATTTAATTCAATTTAATCGGACATTTCCTTATTTTGAACCACAATTTTTCGTTCCGTCTTAATATAATTTTGAGAGTTTTTGCTGTTATATTGTATATCCAGTCCAGCAATAATTTATTCTCAAATGATGAATTGGAACTATCAAAACTAGCTCCGACCTCAATTCATTTCAGAAACACGGAACGAAATACACCCGCATCCAATGCGGATTACGTTCCGATTGCAAAACTACTATCATTCCCTATTTATCCGTGTCAACCAAACCCATCGATAACATATTAGAAATAATAGCACGAAAATCTGACTTAATCCATCTAACGGTAATATGCTTTCAAACACGGCAAGGATGTTACAAATAAAACTCCACTGTAAAGCAAGATAAACGCACGCATGATTTACAATTAAATTACCAATTTGTATCGTTACTGCGAAAACAGAAAAAGGTATTCTCGTCTCAGGTTCAAGTCTCGGTTTATACAAAAATCTCAGACCAGGGGGGTACTAGGTCTCAGTTGTAGACTATTACCTATAACACACATAATTATCGATTATATTACATTTTGTCCAGTTCATATATAATTATAATCTTTCTTCTACACGGCATATCAATAAAAGACCATTCCTATTTGGTTAACATAAAGATAAATGCTTCAAAAAAATACATATGTTTCTGTTACCAGAACTTGTACGTTACCACATGGTTCGAATTATGAACAGACCGACACAGGCTTGAATGACAATAAGAAGGCAAACCATTGTTTACGTAAACCTGAGTTTCAAAAAGACGAGAATACGGACCAGTGCTGACCAATAATCCCAGCTTACTCGCCTCGAAGCTGGGTAACACATGGCGATCACCGTGGTTTCGGTCTGGTCCAGACTATAGTTTACATGAAACCCTGGTCTAGACCAGGGACCAGAATTCGGCCGTAACAGTCCACACTCCACAGTTGTGAAACCTTCTTTCCAAAAAATAGCATTTCCGACAATAAAAATACGGTTATATACATATAGTCCGGCCGACGAGGCACTGAACCTAGATTTGGCGCATAAAGTTTTTTCTCAACGGTTTATGATAGTTTAGGTTTCCCATTGGCGGGAATGTGGGTATATAGGGAGTGCCCTCGTGGTCATGTGTGGGATGTATATGTATATAGTTTGTGGCTCCACTGTCATTTGTTGTGTATATGTAAACAGGGAATAGCCATATGCTCATGGATTAGGTGTATATGTATAATATTGAGTGGCTATATGGCCATGGTGTGGCCATTAGGAATACATGCATGGAGTGACAGTATGGTCAACTGTATGATCTCGAATGTGGTTTATGAGTATACGGCGATTGGCTGAGTTGTCATGGATGAGGTGTATATGCAATTATGGGGTGTATGGATGGTCGTGTGCGCGGTATTAGTATACATATAATTAGACGTGCTGTAAAGCCATTGATGGGGTCTATATGTATACTATATATACCTGGAGAGACTATATGGTTATGGTTTGGGTGTATGTATATCATGAGTGGCGATGTGGCCTTGTTTGAGGCAAATAGATATGCAGGGAGTGACTTGATGACCAATGATGATGCGAATAAGTATACGATAATTGATCATGAATGTGGAGAATAGGTATACAAGGAGTGACTATATGGTCATGGTGGGGTGGTTTATATGTATGTATTGGGTGGCTATCTGGCCATGTGGTGAATATATATACAGAGAGTGACTGTATGGCCAATGGTGAGGCGAATAGGTATACAAAAAGTGACCGTATTATCATAAATGTGGCGAATATGTATACAGAATGATTATATGGTCATGTGTGAGGCATAGGAGTATACATGGTGTATCTGCATGGTTACTCCTGGCTGTATGGTCATGTGTGGGGTGTACGGGTATAACCAAGTGTGGTTGTATGGTAATGCGTGGGGTGTATGTGTTTAAAGCGAGTAACACGTGGTCATTTGTGTGTTGTTCATGTATATATGGAGTGGCTGTATGGTCATGGGTGGGTTCTACATCTGTACATCTGAGTGACTATTTCCACAATAACTCAATGATATGTTAATCCACAGAGAGATAATGTCAGAGTCTTCTCCATATTGATGGCTTTTTATATGCACAATGGGGAAAACTGTTTTCCTCACAAAAGTTTAAAAATTGATAAATTTTTATGCTAATGGCCAGAATTGTTATGTTAATGGGACAGAGTAGCCACATAATATGAGCCAATTGCCGTTCAAAAACACGGCAAAATTCCATACTGCATCCCTTAAAACGAATGTGTCATGCCTCATAAGGTACTGGGACAACCGGAATATAACATTTAGTTTTCATTTGTTTACGTATCATGCTTAATAATCAAGTGAGTTACAATATGCTAACATTTCGGAACAGCAGAGAATATTATTCGGAATATATGTGACAAATCAACGTTTTACTAAATTTGTTTGCCATTCATTTTTGCAACCATCTTGAGTATTTTTGTCTAAAAGACAGCAGTGTGAAATTTTTAAGACACATCAAAATAATAAGCTCCTTTGATCGCAAACGTAGTTATATTTTACTTGAAAAAATTTGTCAAAAAGTGATTTTTTGCAAATTTTAATGTCAAGTTTGTGGTAGAACAATCCAATATTTCTGGTAATGTCAGTGGCTACATTAGTAACGATGATCTCTACCAAAATCACCTACTTCAGACGAACAAGTACACATGTGGACTAATCGAAACTGCTGATCATTTCTTACTGTACTGGCACAAATACCTGCGCATTAGAAACGAAACCTTCTCTGTTTTAAATCGCAGTCTCTGGATAACAGACGTTCTATTGAAAGGGTCCACTTCGTACTCGATAATCATTAATTGTACCATATTCGAAGCAACTCAGTCATTTATACTTTCTATAAATAGATTCAAATAAACTTATTATCAAAGGTTAACTAACACTTCAAAGTTGTCATCTCGATCTGCTAATTGAATGAATCGAATCATTGCATCATGCAACCTGAGCAAAATAGCTGTGTTTATATAGGCATAACGATCAAGTGACTCATATCGACTGGCAATTCGTTTGGCTAATCTATAAGTAATAGTAAAATGAATCAAACGTTAATTTCAAATTTATAAATTATACTGATATATACAGAGCAGTGATCATCTCATTTTTTAAATTTGTCATAATGTCTTGTTTCTTTTTTCATTCTCTAAATTCGACCTTTACTTCATCCATGTCTCTGTTTCCCACTTCATATCTCTTGTCTCCTACCTCTCGATATCTAATTCTATCTTTCCATTACGCATATACTGTTCTTTTCTGAGGAGATGGCTCCATATAAGCGCCTGGCGCTTGATGTCAAATCCTCTTCTCTCCCAGACTTATCATATTTACATATATATGAACATCATCTTGTAAATTATTGTATAAATCTGGGATACCAAATAAATCATGTTTACACTAATAATAATTTACCAAAATGCATCAGCAATGTTAGTATTTTATGTATTATATTAGTCGAATTTATTCAGCAATCACATCTTTGTAAGCGATTCGATGGCATGTTGGTGTTGTTTTGTTCCATCAATATCAATTAAACGGACTTGTTTGGTTGGAGTCAACATCAATATTGATTGTACCTGTATAACTTGTTTTCGCTGAAGAAGGCCATGTGGCCGAAATTTTCCATTAAGAGTGTTGCGTTGATATTTGTTGGATCACAATCTGGGCTGGACTATATATTGCATTAATATTTATTTATACTAGATATGCAGTGGTGCATACATCAATAATCATCAAGATGCCAAATATATATGATCAAGGATATAGGGATCTGACATAAAGCACTATACACATGCGTATTCTATGGGTCATTTCCCGTATTATTTAATGTAAAGGCTATTCACATGATTTTACATTTTGTATTTATATGTTTATTGTTGGTATTGTACACGGTGCTAGATATGTATATGGATCTGACATTAAGCAATATACCGATGCTTATGCTATGTGTTATCTCGCGAGTTATTTAAATGGTCATTACATATGAGTATAAATTGTTATATGTTTAATATTTACATGGTACAATTTAGGCATAATATAATGGATAAATACATGTTCATGCATAAGTCTACATACAAATAATGAGAGATACTAATATTTCGCAATTCGGGTGCCAGTACACAGACCGTCTCGTCCAAATGACATGGTTACTTAATATATTTATATGGCCCTCGACCAAATTTGTCGCTGATAATTGTTTCAATGCTGCCTTCAGAATATCCAAATGGCGTTTACCAATCAATCGATACACATAGTGAGATTTCACCGCATCAATTATATACTTGAAGGCGTACTGTACACTCAATCCGGCCATGTATGGGACCATCTCCTTTTTCACTCAACAGAATATATGCAACAAATTAATTAATTTGAGCCAAGGATTATAGTGCAACATACACCCATGTGTGTTATGAGCGATACAAACAACATGGTAATTATAATGAAAATTAGTTTATGACTCGAGCCATCAACTCATTTTTAGAATAATTATCATGTTTGTTGTATCGTTCACAGATAACATGTGTGTGTTTTGCATTAATCTAAGGCTCAAATTAATTCATTTGCAGACGTTCTGTTGATTATAAAAGAGGATAGTCCCATAAATGACCAGATTCAGTGTACAGTCCACCTTTAAACATTGTTTGGATATAAAGCATGCGAATTGCGGTTATTTCCGATTTGTCACTCACCTGTTATTAATATCAGAACGAGTAGGACTAATAATCCAAGCGATGGTCCATATAAATACATTTTTCCTTTAAGTATTTTAATTTACCTGAAAAGCAAACACTTGCCGGAGTGTCATTCACCGCGCTGTCGAATGGCTCCTGTGTGTGTACATAACAGTAATGTCCTCTCTGGGTTCGTTCAAGTTCTCAAATAATGGTGCACAATCTCGTGGAAAATATGCTTTGTGAAAGTGAATGGGATCATCTAAGTATGACACAATTATATACAAGTCTCCACAAAGAGAAGTACACTATTACATATTCACGTATTTCAATGCCGCGCTCTGTTCATATGCAATTATACTTCAGAGCAGAGTCGATTTGTAGACCAGGGGCCTATACTATAGAATACAATTTTTGTAATAGCAGGCTTATTTGAGCCGTACAGAAGGTGTCGAGTACTATGGACCACTGTAATCTAACAGCGAACGCGATTTCTTGTAAATCACAAAAAGACGGCAAATCGAGTACTATCGACCACCGTTCGTTGAACGCACATCTAAACATTTGTGATTTTGTCAAGGGAAATTACTCTAATGATATATGCGAATGATATGGCAATGCCTATTTGTGTCAGTTGGTGAGTGATTTAGTTGATGAATAAAGGTACATTATGTGTGACTAGTTTCCGATAATTGGGTTATTTTGACCACAATTGCGCACGATGAAAAATATTTTTTTCAGTATCGTGTGGAATACTTACCATTTTCAGATGTTTGATGCTACATGTTTATTAACGGTTTTGTCGAAAAAGGTCGGCAAACACACACATCGGTTGCCTTCAAATGGCCACATCAACTTTATATAGCAATATTACCAAGGATGGAACCTAATTTGTCTAGCTAGCTTTGTCTGGCTGAAATGTTAGTGGGAACATCCAGACCTTAATAGTTGAAAAGTTTGAGGTAACATGCAGCTGGAAAAAATCAACCCATGATGGGGGTGCGATGGCTGTTCTCGGACTTGGTATTTTCGACCTGTGTAAAGGATGGGTGTTCATTTGGGAATTCCAATGTGGACCAACACTACCTCGTCCAGGGTCTCCGGGGACACCCGACCTCGATTTTAAAACATATATATAGCACCATCTACTTAAACTATACCTAATTCTCAGTACCTTCCATGTATACCCAACTAAGCGGCTGAATTTAGGTAAACATATGACATTTGGTTATAACCAACACGCACTACTACATGTACATTGGTAAGTTAAGGATCGGGGACCCCGATTTTTTCTAAAATAACACTCATGGAACATTCTGTGCGGCACTATTGGCCAAATTAAATTGTTTAGACCACAAGGTGAACGCAAACTTCTTGAGCACACAAATGCCATGCGGTTCAAATATGTTACATAATGTCATGGTAAATATTTGGGGTCCACTGATTCTTAACGCAACTTAGCCTGAAATTATCAGTAACTGTTTCAACACGAAATGCCACTGGCACCACTCCCGATTCACCGCGTATCCGTGTACCTTCGCACAAAAATCGTTTATATATATATACGTTTTGAGCCCATGCAAGGCCGACAACTGTAACTCTTTAATTCCATTCATAATTAAAATATAGGCCGCTGACATGGCTATCTCCTTTCAAATCCATTGAGCGTAAACCATCTCAATGGGTTAACAATTGAGATTCCGTGACCGCATTACAAAGAACACGAACCCAGCTAATCGCACTCACCATTTTCCGCACGGATAATCGTCGTGAAAAATCAATAATGTAGCCTGTGCATTTGTAATCTAATAATGAATTTTCACAAAAATGGTATTATTGCTGTACTATAGAACCCGCTTAGCCAGTACTTTATCATTCCGTACTGCGAAGTTTTACATATTACAAAGCTGTAGCGTTCGAGTACTATGAAAACATGAACAGATGAAACTTTCAGGCCCCCTTTTTCTCCACAAAATGCAAAGATTTTCCGGTCAAGTGAATCCCGGTATATAGATGGTTCGCCAAAAAGATCATATAAGTCATTACATGTCAATGTATTTTGCATATAAAGAGTTTTGGGCATATGTTGAGTTTCAATCTACAATGAAAGAAATACACTGATAGAAATACAGTCGAATACTATATAACACAAAATATGTATTACAAAATTAGTAAATCACAAATTAACGCTGATATTACAAAAATTGTATTCTATAGTATAGGCCCCAGGTAAACACATGTGGACCCCCTTGTGTTGGAAGTAGAAACGTTTTAACTGTTACCTGAAACTGCAACATAACACCCCCATTTCGTCCCAAATTTCTCACAGGTTGTTATTTCAATCCAACAGTTTGATCGTTGGAATCGTAGTGTTACATTTCCCGGGCTTCCTAAAACGGTGCAAAAGCATTAGTCTTCTGACGACTGACATCCTATTACAAACTCTTATAACATTCAGTTCTTTAACCCTTTACCCAACAAAGCGGCCAAAAACGCCCAAATAAAGCTTCAACAGCCTAAAATATCTTCGGTCTGTCTCAATAACACCATACAAATATGGATATCATTGGAACCGGTTCATTGACCACATTGTGATGATTACAGTTATGCCCTGTGCCAATGCATTCTCTTATATATGCAAGTCGACCATAGGTCGCCTCGCATATATAAGAGAATGCATTGGCCTAACAATTTTTTACAATTTTAATAATTTTTTCTTGTATTCTTTAACAATTTTATAATTTCACCCATACAGAGCCCCAGACAAACATGAGCAGACGACACTCTTCTATATGCATCTATAAATGTGTGGGGCTCCCTGAAGGGTAATGGATGTTTTTTATTTTATGTTCTAACAAGAAATTCAATTAATTGAGGAAAAACACCCACTGTCCCGGGTGGTATTGATAAGCTATTGGAGGGTCTTCCACTTCGCATGCAAAATAGCAAAATATTATTAATTGATGACTGATGTACATGTACAGTACACACATAGTAATAACAATTAACGTTATGATTTGAAACTAACCATGATAGGATATTGACAGTAAGGTGGTATTATCTACTACGAGTGGTATTAGTAATAATAGTACCATTCTAGCATAATATATGTGTACATGATGTATGGGAAATATTAAAGGACAAAACAATAGTTACAATACAATTAGAACTTTTTTTTTAATTAATCGCAAGAAGAGCTAATTGCGCTTAATCACAATAAGGGAATCTCTATTGTGATTAAGCGCAATAAGGATATATTTAACTGTGCTTAAGCGCAATAATGGAATTTACAAATTGCGCTTATATAATAAAACCCAATAAGGAATCTCTTAATAAGGAATAAATTATATATAGAACATAATCTCCCTATAATTCAGGTGGTGTAGTCCATCTCCATGGTACAATGGGTGGAACAAATATAGGATTATTCTACTATTTGCACAAGGGTGATCTAATGAGAGAGATATTAATTGCGCTTAAGTGCAATATTGATGTAATTTCGCTTACGTGTAATAAGGAATGTCTTATTACACTTAAGCGCAATAAGAATATTCCTTATTGCACAGGAATATCACATTGTGCTTAAGCGCAATAAGGTATCTCTAACTGCGCTTAAGCACAATAACTGAAGGAATATTCTTATTGGGCTTGAGCTCAATTAGAGATTCCTTAAGTTATTGCAGTTAATCGAAATTGTCTATTAAATGTCAAGTTGGTTTCCCATAGAGATCATCAACGATGTCTATGCGCAAGGGACCTACGCCAGTCTTCTCTGTTGGGATTCCAACTGTTGGCTTATTAAATATGCACATATGCTTAAGATACAGATAGGTCGGGTTTTGGATCCCAGTGAATTAAAACATCATTGAAATAATCGGTCCCCCCCCCCATCCAATAAACATCCATATATTGAATATACATGTTTTGGAGCAGAATTAGATAGTCCATATTGGACGCCATCATGGAATTTAATTTTTTTATTTAATTTTCACACATAGTTATTAGTTATGTGGATGGCGTTATCATTAAACATCACACCCGTATATTGATTATGTGGATAGAATTATCATTAAACCTCACATCCTTATATTGGTTACAGTAATGCCCAAAGTAATTGACCACTTAACCACAGCAGAATTATTGGTAATTTTTCAGGATTTTAAATCCTGAAAAATTACCCATAATTCTGCTGTGGTTAAGTGGTCAATTACTTTGGACATTACTGTATGTGGATGGAGTTATCATTACACCTCACATCCTTATATTGGTTAGGTTATGTAGATGTGAGTTATCATTAAACCTCACATCAGTGTGTTGGGGATTTTGGACCTTGACTTGGGACCTTTGGTTCTTAACGCAACAAATGCGAGTACACCTTATACACAAATTTCTTGGATAAGATGAGTTTGAAGCCTGCTTACATTTCGAAATGTTGTCAGTTTTGTATCGTCTGCAGCAGAACTCGGCATGTTGAAGCAAAAGTTACAGGAGATAAAATATGTACGTAACGAGACTATAATACAAATGAAAAAATAAATTGAGGGAGGAGTGGGCGATACAGGGAACTAAGGGTTGAACCGATATAAATTTGTAAAGCGATAATGACCAATGTTGACATATCATGCATCTCAACTCTACTGTTGCAACAAGGCTATAAAATGGGGGGGGGGGTGTCATAATCTTAGTTATCTCTATATAGTGCCAGAATAGTCATTTATGGACTTCTATAGTGGTACAATGCAAATTGGAATCAAATGATAAAAATATGTATGTAACACAACTACGGTATACGGATGAAAATAAAAATAATAATTTAGGCCGGGATTAGATGTTGGGTTGGTTAAATAGACTCGGAGAAAAAGGGGAACGATGAACTGACATAAATTAGTAGAGCAATAGCGATCAATGTTGCCATGTGATGCATCGCGACTGTACTGTAGCGGCAATGATATAAAATTGGGGGGGGGGGGGGTCTGAAATTATCTCTATCTCTATAGATGGCACCTGGATTATATAGAAAGGAATAGCAATTGATATACGTATACCGTATACTATAGTAATACTATAGACATATAAGTACAAGTATCACATGATAAAATATTACGTAACTTGACTATAGCGATGAAAAAAAAAAATTGGACCGGGATTAGAGGTTCGGTTGGTTATATGTGGATAATTGGATATGGAATTCATACCGATGAGACGATAAAAATTAGTGGAGCGATAAAGACCAATGTTGACACTTAGTCAGGCTACATGGGGGTTGATACGATAGACCGAAATAAATTTGTCGGGTGATAATGACCAATGTTGACGTATAAAGTAACGCGACTGTACTGTCGCACAATTATCAGGTAGAACCTGTCAAATATGGACTCTGGTGGCCAATATGGAACAGCTCAGAAAACATTCGCAGGGCCCTAAAATGTATTTAACATGGGATCTGCCATTAAAATTGATTTATGTCGATAAAATTCTTATTTTTCTAAATTTTAAGCTGAAACTTGGTGTGTCTGTGTGGAATACTTATATATTACTAAAATGACAGGGTACAGCACGTAATTATGTTTTCACCCACTGACCGACGCGAAGCGCGTCCAGTAGGTGTACTATAATCGTAGGACTCATGCATTTCTGCTGAACTGAACTAGTGTCTATGCGTTTCTGCTGAACTGCACTGACGTTTGATCGCAAAATAAAATTATAATCATTATCAAAGCACACGTTTGGATAACACCGCCATAAACTGTTTCATATTATGCTGTTGAGCTCATATCGTCAATAAAATTAGAGTTATAACTCATTAAACTAAGAATTACTGCTAACGTATTTCTACCAATTGGGTAACTAGATTCAGGTTGAGCTGGAACTTGAGAAATTTTTAATTTCAACCAATTGAAATGCCGCTGGAATTGGAAAGGGTTAAGGTTGTGGGGCAACGCAAATGACGTCATCGAAAACAAGGCGCCTCAAAGTGAGTCAAACATCGTACACAGTACATGTCTCGCTTCGTCTCGGAATCGTGATTTAAATTCATTCATTTTGACTGTTACTGTGTCCTGAGATATTAAAAACTTGTGGAATGTGCTTAGGAAGGATTGTTTTTATATCTAATAAGTTGGAATTACCTCCCAAAAAGGTGAGTTTCAGGCCTGCATTTGTTGTCAATCTGTATTATCTGATCCTGACAGCGCTCGTCTGCAACTGTAATTGGCAGAATTCGCGTGTTTGACTAAACGTTTTCTCCACTCGATTCTCTCAAACTGCACAATAATCGGTCAAATTCTTTCAATAATTCTATCTAAATACATCTTAGCTATTATTCGGATCAGATCTCCCCGTCGAGAAAGCGATATGTTGACCAAAACGACACTTGAGAAAGTTGTTTACATTTTGAGCGCACACTGCCTGCGGCACAGTACACGCTCGATTTTTATCATGGAAACAAATCAATTTCTTCCATCTAAAAGATAATTACGTGCTGGACCCTGTCATTTTAGGAATATATAAGTATTCAACGAAGACATACCTCAGTCTCAGCTTAAAATTTACAAAAATAACAGTTTTATCGACATAAATCGATTTGAATGGGAAAATCCCGTGTTAAAATTTATCATCGAAAAAAAATAATTTCTTCCATCTAAAAAATAATTACGTGCTGTACCCTGTCATTTTAGAAATATATAAGTATTCCACGCAGACACACCAAGTCTCAGCTTAAAATTTTGAAAAATAAGAGTTTTATCGACATAAATCGATTTGAATAGCAAATCCCATGTTAAAATTTATCATCGAAAAAAATTAATTTCTTCCATCTAAAAAATAATTACGTGCTGTACCCTGTCATTTTGGGAATATATACGTATTCCACACAGACACACCAAGTTTCAGCTTAAAATTTTGAAAAATAAGTATTTTATCGACATAAATCAATTTTAATGGCAGATCCCATGTTAAATCAAATTTAGGGCCCTGCGAATGTTTTCTGAGATGTTCCATATTGGCTACCAGAGTCCATATTTGACAGGTTCTACCTGATAATTGTGCCACAGTACAGTCGCGTTACTTTATACGTCAACATTGGTCATTATCACCCGACAAATTTATTTCGGTCTATCGTATCAACCGCCTGACTAAGTGTCAACATTGGTCTTTATCGCTCCACTAATTTTTATCGTCTCATCGGTATGAATTCCATATCCAATTATCTACATATAACCAACCGAACCTCTAATCCCGGTCCAATTTTTGTTTTTCATCGCTATAGTCAAGTTACGTAATATTTTATCATGTGATACTTGTACTTATATGTCTATGGTATTACTATAGTATACGTATATCAATTGCTATTCCTTTCTATATAATCCTGGTGCCATCTATAGAGATAGAGATAATTTCAGTCCCCCCCCCAATTTTATATCATTGCCGCTACAGTACAGTCGCGATGCATCACATGGCAACATTGATCGCTATTGCTATACTAATTTATGTCAGTTCATCGTTCCCCTTTTTCTCCGAGTCTATTTAACCAACCCAACATCTAATCCCGTCCTAAATTATTATTTTTATTTTCATCCGTATACCGTAGTTGTGTTTCATACATATTTTTATCATTTGATTCCAATTTGCATTGTACCACTATAGAAGTCCATAAATGACTATTCTGGCACTATATAGAGATAACTAAGATTATGACACCTCCCCCCCCCCATTTTATAGCCTTGTTGCAACAATAGAGTTGAGATGCATGATATGTCAACATTGGTCGTTATCGCTCTACAAATTTATATCGGTTCAACCCTTAGTTCCCTGTATCGCCCACTCCTCCCTCAATTTATTTTTTCATTTGTATTATAGTCTCGTTACGTACATATTTTATCTCCTGTAACTTTTGCTTCAACATGCCGAGTTCTGCTGCAGACGATACAAAACTGACTACATTTCGAAAAGTAAGCAGGCTTCAAACTCATCTTATCCAAGAAACTTGTGTATAAGGTGTACTTGCATTTGTTGCGTTAAAAACCAAAGGTCCCAAGTCAAGGTCCAAAATCCCCAACACACTGATATGAGGTTTAATGATAACTCACATCTACATAACCTAACCAATATATGGATGTGAGGTGTAATGATTACTCCATCCACATACAGTAATGTCCAAAGTAATTGACCACTTAACCACAGCAGAATTATGGGTAATTTTTCAGGATTTAAAATCCTGAAAAATTACCAATAATTCTGCTGTGGTTAAGTGGTCAATTACTTTGGGCATTACTGTAACCAATATAAGGATGTGAGGTTTAATGATAACTCTATCCACATAATCAATATACGGGTGTGATGTTTAATGATAACGCCATCCACATAACTAATAACTATGTGTGAAAATTAAATAAAAAAATTAAAATTCCATGATGGCGTCCAATATGGACTATCTAATTCTGCTCCAAAAACATGTAAATTCAATATATGGATGTTTATTGGATGGGGGGGGACCGATTATTTCAATGATATTTTAATTCACTGGGATCCAAAACCCGACCTACGGGAGCGCGCTTCGCGCACGACTGTATCTTAAGCATATGTGCATATTTAATAAGCCAACAATTGGAATCCCAACAGAGAAGACTGGCGTAGGTCCCTTGCGCATAGACATCGTTGATGATCTCTATGGGAAACCAACTTGACATTTAATAGACTATTTCGATGAACTGCAATAACTTAAGGAATCTCTAATTGAGCTCAAGCCCAATAAGAATATTCCTTCAGTTATTGTGCTTAAGCGCAGTTAGAGATACCTTATTGCGCTTAAGCACAATGTGATATTCCTGTGCAATAAGGAATATTCGTATTGCGCTTAAGTGTAATAAGACATTCCTTATTACACGTAAGCGAAATTACATCAATATTGCACTTAAGCGCAATTAATATCTCTCTCATTAGATCACCCTTGTGCAAATAGTAGAATAATCCTATATTTGTTCCACCCATTGTACCATGGAGATGGACTACACCACCTGAATTATAGGGAGTTTATGTTCTATATATAATATATTCCTTATTAAGAGATTCCTTATTGGGTTTTATTATATAAGCGCAATTTGTAAATTCCATTATTGCGCTTAAGCACAGTTAAATATATCCTTATTGCGCTTAATCACAATAGAGATTCCCTTATTGTGCTTAAGCGCAATTAGCTCTTCTTGCGATTAATTAAAAAAAAAGTTCTAATTGTATTGTAACTATTGTTTTGTCCTTTAATATTTCCCATACATCATGTACACATATATTATGCTAGAATGGTACTATTATTACTAATACCACTCGTAGTAGATAATACCACCTTACTGTCAACATCCTATCATGGTTAGTTTCAAATCATAACGTTAATTGTTATTACTATGTGTGTACTGTACATGTACATCAGTCATCAATTAATAATATTTTGCTATTTTGCATGCGAAGTGGAAGACCCTCCAATAGCTTATCAATACCACTCGGACAGTGGGTGTTTTTCCTCAATTAATTGAATTTCTTGTTAGATGGAAGACATTAATTTTTTTCGATGATAAATTTTAACATGGGATTTGCTATTCAAATCGATTTATGTCGATAAAACTCTAATTTTTCAAAATTTTAAGCTGAGACTTGGTGTGTCTACGTGGAATACTTATTCCTAAAATGACAGGGTACAGCACGTAATTATTTTTTAGAAGGAAGAAATTATTTGTTTTCGATGATAAATTTGAACATGGGATTTTCCCATTCAAATTGATTTATGTCGATTAAACTGTTATTTTTCAAAATTTTAAGCTGAGACTGAGGTATGTTTCCGTGGAATACTTATATATTCCTAAAATGACAGGGTCCAGCACGTAATTATCTTTTAGATGGAAGAAATTGATTTGTTTCCATGATAAAAATCGAGCGTGTACTGTGCCGCAGGCAGTGTGCGCTCAAAATGTAAAAAACTTTCTCAAGTGTCGTTTTGGTCAACATATCGCTTTCTCGACGGGGAGATCTGATCCGAATAGGGGAAAGGAGTAATATTTCGGACGTGCATATAATTCCGGACACCGTTAGAACCCCTGCCTTTAATGGCTTAATATCCCATTACCTTACAATCAGATGTTTTTATTTACATCTGCATATCCCCTGCCATCATTCGACGTGTTACCCACCTGCCCTAGCGAATTTTGCGAGTCACGCGAGCAAAATAAGGTCACGTGACCTGGATATTTTGAAAAGAGCGCGAAATCGAAAGTGGAAAAATAAAGTTTACAAACGACACGACGTGGCAAAGAAAGTCCAAGTAAATCTAAATTCATAATATATGATAATTCCCACCATATATACCTTCTAGCTTATGTCACCAAGATACATTTACACCACATATAATTTAGGTTTCCATTTGAAATTATGGAATTTGACACGAAAAATAGTGTCCGAAATGATATCCCCCCGCTGTCAACAATGGTTTTTCCCGCCAAATAAGTAAAAACTAAATGATAACCTGTAGCTGATTGGGTAATGAAAAACCTAGCCCATGTGGAGCTCAAAATCAGCCCAATATAGCGCCAAAAAGGCCCAAAAACAATTATAACATCTTCCATTCATTCACATGTGATTGACTTCAGTTGTAATTCCGTAGTAAATCGAAATATGCATGTAATATGGCAATGCTTCACGATCTATAATTGAAGCAACTATGAAATACCACCCTCATCTTGTTCAGTCTTATTTAATATACAATTGATTGGGTAGTTGTACATGTTCATGTTGGCTAACAATTTTAATGTTTATCCGATGCTTCTTAAAGTGGCATGGTGTGTGTTTTTTGTTTGTTAAAGGACATGACCCTGTGGTTTTATATGAAGAGATGACGGACATACGATTCTAGCTAGAGACCAATACAACTTTATAATTTTTTTTAATACAATGTATTCTATCATTTTTTTATTTTCATAATGATTTATTTCTATTTTTAATTATTTATTTATTTTAAGAGAGATAATCCTTTGTATCAACTGATTCTCAGCAGTGATACCGTCCAGTACCCTTACAGATACATATACTGATACAGCATCACAATGTTCCATGATGGAGACATACAATTACTTTTTTTGAATCAATAGCGTATATTAAAGTTGCACTTAGTGTGGGTAATGCTTTTTATTTATATTCTTATTCTTATGATCATGGATCAATTTTTGAAGAACGTGTTTTTTCCCCAATTTCAAGAAATGCCGAAACAGAAGAAGAATTTGTACCAGCAGTACAAAGACGAGGATTTGGAGAAAGCTATCTCCATGATAAAGTCAAACAAATGCAGTCTCCGCAAAGCAGCTAAAGACTTTGGGATCCCAAGGTCTACGTTGTCCGATCATGTGAATGGTGAGAAAAAGACTATATGCCGAATATATTGAAGTCTTCCAAGAAAACATCTCAGATGTACTAATTGGTACATATTTTGTTCAGATACTTTCGAAGACCTAATCTTTCTCTTATCTGTTTGGTATCATAAAATGGCATCAGCTGTGTGAGTTTTTGGGCTCACAAAGAGACTGTGATTCATCACATAACATGCCAGTCATTCGGACATTTTTATGTCAATTTATATACGATTCAAATAAAGGATACTCTCTCGTTATGGAAGACGGAATAATATATAATTTTAACTTGATTTGGAGATGAATCTGATTTGATGTGAACTTGAAATTGTTTTGATATTTTTATTCTACAGTTGATTTGAATTTGAGTTCTGTTTGCAGTTGATTGAAGTTTCAGGTTGAAGTTGAAGAGATTTTGATTGCAGTTTCAAATTTTAGGTTGAGTTATGTCGATTGAAGTTTCAGTTTGAATTTGATTCAGTGTTGATGCTGATCGGGTGTTATTTTGTAAGTGTTTTTATTCAAAGTTGTTTTGTTTGGAGTTTTGTTTGCACATACAGTTGATTTAATTTTTATTACAGTTTCTAGTTGTTTCATAGTTGATTGCTAGTAAGTTGTAGTTTTGTCCCTTGTTGCTGAAACTGAATCCAGTTGTGCAAAATAATCGCCTCAAAATTGCAAAAAAATTCTTTTCGCAGGGAAAACTCAACCTGGAGCAACGATAGGCAGACATCCTGCTCTGAATTCTAAATTGGAGAAAGCGATAGTTGATGAGGTGTTGGATGCGGCCGACAAAGGTTTCGGCATTAGTCGAAAAAATGTCATGATCAAAACTCCACATGTTGTGAGACAATTAAATATTTCAACTCCGTTTAAAAACAATATGCCTTCAAAAATGTGGTGGCAGTCGTTAAAAACCCGTTTGCCAGAAATGGCCATTCGAAAAACAGAAAAGTTGTCAACAGCCCGTTGTCGGATGGTGAACCCCGTTATTGTGGGCAAGTATTTTGACGAGTTGTATCGGACCATCACAGACAACCAGCTGGAAGATAAACCAGAATGCATTTGGAACTGTGACGAGACAAATTTCCAAATGGAGCACAAGCCTGTTTCAGTTGTGGCTCGTAAGAGTGCCCGTTCCGTGCCAGGGCGAGTGAGTAACAGCAGAGAGAGTATAACAGTGTTAGTGTCAGGGAATGCAGCGGGTGACCCCATGCCCCCTATGTGCGTATTAAAGGGTAAAACCCACCGCACGTTGGCAACTCTAAAAACGGATGAGGCCCCTCGTGGCACCCTCTATGCGTGGTAAGAGAACGCATGGATGAATGACATCCTTGGGAGTGAGTGGTTTGATAAGAGTGTTTTTACCTAATTGTGGACTTGCGCGACCCCAGTTACTGATTTTGGATTCCCACGGAAGCCACGAGGTTCTGGAACTCTTGCAAAAGGCTAAGAAAGAACAAATTGTTGTCATGGCATTCCCACCCCATGCCACTGCCTGGCTACAGCCATTGGACAGGTGTGTTTTCGCTCCATTAAAGTCTGCATACAATGAGGCCTGTACAGATTATCTCATGTGTGATCCATCCAACACTATTTGCAAAGCTTCATGGTGTGCCATCTTCAAAACCGCATACGAGAAAGCTGTTACCAAAAAGAATATACAAAGCGGATTCCGAGCGTGCGGGATATATCCGTACAACCGGGATGCAATTCCACCTACAGCCTATGCGCCTTCAGTGAATTTCAATATTGATCTCCCGACAGAAGATATCCCATCAACAGATTCGCGTCCTTCTGTGACTGTGCCGTCACCTGTAACACCATTGCTTCCTTCGGTGAACTTCGACACTGAGATGCTGACAGCTGATTCGCTTCCTTCTGTGGCTTCCGTAACTGTCCCGTCTGCTCCGCAACAAACACTGACACATTCAATAAATCAAATTCCAGGTTATGAATCAGTTGCCATTACAGCTCCACCCTGCACCGTGAGATCTACAGATATACCATCTCCAAAAGAGGGCTTGAACCCAGATGTAATCCTGGCAGAGTTCATTATGCCGATTGAGCTTCAGTCGCCAAGCTAAGATGTATTTAGATAGAATTATTGAAAGAATTTGACCGATTATTGTGCAGTTTGAGAGAATCGAGTGGAGAAAACATTTAGTCAAACACGCGAATTGTGCCAATTACAGTTGCAGACGAGCGCTGTCAGGATCAGATAATACAGACTGACAACAATTTGAACAAATGCAGGCCTGAAACTCACCTTTTTGGGAGGTAAATCCCACTTATTATATATAAAAACAATCCTTCCTAAGCACATTCCACAAGTTTTTAATATCTTAGGACACAGTAACAGTCAAAATGAATCAATTTAAATCACGATTCCGAGACGAAGCGAGACATGTACCCTACTGTGTACGATTTTTGACTCACTTTGAGGCGCCTTGTTTTCGATGACGTCATTTGCGTTGCCCCACAACCTTAACCCTTTCCAATACCAGCGGCATTTCAATTGGTTGAAATTAAAAATTTCTCAAGTTCCAGCTCAACCTGAATCTAGTTACCCAATTGGTAGAAATACGTTAGTAGTAATTCTTAGTTTAATGAGTTATAACTCTAATTTTATTGACGATATGAGCTCAACAGCATAATATGAAACAGTTTATGGCGGTGTTATCCAAACGTGTGCTTTGATAATGATTATAATTTTATTTTGCGATCAAACGTCAGTGCAGCTCAGCAGAAACGCATAGACACTAGTTCAGTTCAGCAGAAACGCATGAGTCCTACGATTATAGTACACCCACTGGACGCGCTTCGCGCGTCAATCAGTGGGTGAAAAATTGTCAGAAACATTTATTTAAAAAAAAATGATAAAAAATTGTTAGGCCAATGCATTCTCTTATATATGCGAGGCGACCTATGGTCGACTCGCATATATAAGAGAATGCATTGGCACAGGGCCGTTCTGTTGTGTAAAGGGTTAATATCCTTTAGATCAGGAACCGACTCTTTATTATGATTATCTATGCTGGTATTCATGCCGTTTTATTTCTGGACAACCAACATTGGCTATAACGCATGATATATGCACGAATACTACGTATTCTCATATAAAGCTATAATTGTAGGCAACTTTAACTTTGCTATGAAATCAATTGCACTAGTGTGTGCACCAATATGTGATGATACCTTAATATTTAGATATATACGAATTTAATACGATTGTGCATATCAATACACGGGCCGTGTTTTGGGTCAAATTTGTTCCATATGAACAAAGACATTCTATTTATTCACCTGACTATACCTTACAAGGCCATATATGGTAGATTTTGGAGCAGAACAAAAATACAACGCATTTGTAACCAGTTTCTGTGTAACAAATACGTGGTGTTGTTTTTTACAAGTCGACTCAACGTTTACTCGTGTGTTAGCTCCGGCCAGTTACCCGGTTACAAATGTGTTAGCTCCGACCAGTAACCCGGTTACAAATGTGTTAGCTCCGACCAGTAACCCGGTTACAAATGTGTTAGCTCCGACCAGTAACCCGGTTACAAATGTGTTAGCTCCGACCAGTAACCCGGTTACAAATGTGTTAGCTCCGACCAGTAACCCGGTTACAAATGTGTTAGCTCCGACCAGTAACCTGGTTACAAATGTGTTAGCTCCGACCAGTAACCCGGTTACAAATGTGTTAGCTCCGACCAGTAACCCGGTTACAAATGCGCCCTATTTTTTTTGGCGTTTGGAGTTGCATTAGGAAGTCGTTTAAATAACGCGACATGTTTTTTGTCACAAAGTTACCAAAACTGAAAATAGTTCACCCATCATTGTTAAAAAAGGGTTACTCAGTTACATTTGGAAGTCGTTTAAAAAATCCTACATGTTTTTTTGTCACAAAGTTACAAATGCTTATCAGAGAATAACTCCAACTAGAAAAATGAAATTATTTCACCTATCCTTGTTAAAAAATGGTTACAAAGTTGCATTTGGAAGTCGTTTAAAAAATCCTACATGTTTTTTTGTCACAAAGTTACAAATGCTTATCAGAGAATAACTCCAACTAGAAAAATGAAATTATTTCACCTATCCTTGTTAAAAAATGGTTACAAAGTTGCATTTGGAAATCGTTTAAAACATCCGAAGTGTTTTTGTCACATAGGTACAAATGCTTATCAGAGAATAACCGCAACTAGAAAATTTAATATATTTCACCCTTCCTTGTTAAAAAAGGGTTATATAGTTACATTTGGAAGTCGTTTAAAAAATCCGACGTGTTCAGTTTTGTCACATAGTTACAAATGCTTATCAGAATATAACTCCAGAAAAATGAAAAAAAAATTCACCTAACCTTGTTTAAAAAGGGTTACAAAGTTACATTTGAAAGTCTTTTAAAAAACGGTTACAAATGCGTCGTTTTTTTTTGCATTTGGAGTTTAATTTGGAAGTCATTTCAAACATCCGATGTACTTTTTGTCGCATAGTTACAAATGCTTATATGCGAATAACTTCAACTCGAAACATTAAAATATTTCCGCTATATATATAATAGCATGTGACCCGACTTCGTCCGGGCTTTGACCTTGAATTGACCATTTCGAAGGTCAATGTCAGGTCGGAGTCACTATTTGACCCGTCCAAAAAACTCCCCGGACAAAAGTACCCGTAGGTATCAAATTTCGTCGAAATCCGTCAGTTTTACCCGATTTGACCTTGAATTTACCATTTTGAAGGTCAAGGTAAGGTCGGGCTAACGATTTGACCCGTCCAAAACACTCCCAGGACAAAATTCACCCGTAGGTATCAAATTTCGTCGAAATCCGTCCAGCAGTTTTCCCGGCCATAGCTAACAGACAAACAAACATACAGAAGTACATATGTGGGTACCCGTTTCAAGGTGAAGGTCATATCGGGAGGAAAAACTGACCCGATGAAAATCTCCCCCATTCCTAGGAACCCCTAAGTACGAACACATAAGAATCGCACAACACGCTCATGTCTGGACACAGACACAACACGCTCATGTCTGGACACATATACGCTCTTTATCAACGACACTGCGGATACGAACGCTCTTTAACTATCACGCGATTAACCCATTAATTCCCATTTCGGTGACAGGGGGGTGGAGAAGGAGTGGTCTGACGTTCTCAAAAGCGGTCCGATTACCATTCCCGTGTGTTTTACCCTTAGATAGCAAGTTTGGGCTAAATCCGGTTTTCCGGTTTTCCCGCCCATGGCTAACAAACAAACAAACAGAAGTCCCAATATATATATATATGCTTGTAAAAAGGGGTTACAAAGTTACATTTGGAAGTAGTGCGCGTCGCCGTTAAATGGCTTGGAATTCCTGAAATGGACGGGTCTCGTTTTAAAATTTCGAAAAGGGCACTAATAATCAATTTAGTTAAATACAAAAAATATATATATTATCATATATGAGCAATAAAGAGCGTTCATTGCCAGCGTACGGGATGTTTAAGAAACATTGGTACACAGGGGAAGGGTCGCCTGACCAGGGAAATGAGTGCCATGCATTGGGTTATGTTTACCTCAGGTGACGCTCTTTATTTCACATATTGCAAGGACAACGGAAAGTATAATTTTAGGAATGCCAATAGAGTGCAAGTTCGCAGCTTAAATTAATATTAGCTGTTGCTATTATTTGGGATGCAGAGTTGTATTTATTTATAAGCAAGGACAACTTTGTCTTATGAATTGTTTCTTTCTAGGACATGGCAATGGATATCTTTCAAATTTCCACTGGCAAGCCTCATATCAGACAGTACGCAGAGCGATATTCGCAGTTTATATACCAAGAACTATATTCCCCGTAAAGTGAACAAAAATATTATATGTTTAATTATTGCGGCTTTATGATTAGGACCTTGTTCTTAAAGGGCTACTGCACTCAAATGTTGTTGGTTTGTATAGTCTTTGAGTCGTAGAATAAGATAATAAATATTTCATTATTTTAAAGTCTGTTGAGTACGAAGTAATGTTACGGATGACAGATTAGCCGGAATGCTAAAATATAAATTGTCGTTGTCGAATATTGTTTGTACATTTTTTCAAGCAAACATATCAAATAAATGTTATATTATATGCATACTAGTCCCATATACTCATTTACGTGATTGCATATTCACTAGCTACTGAGTGGTTTGAGTTTACGCCCCGTATCAACATAATTGTGTTACACGAACATGTTTGCCACGCGTTGCCCAATCCACTATGCGTCAATTAATTTGATTACGTCTTGTCCACGGAAATTCGTAATTTAATTTCTGGCTCTATACAAAGGGGGGGGGGTCATTCACCTTTTTCCACACAGTAGGCCGGGGTGGGTGCGTGGTTCATCCAAGTGGTCACAATTTTTTCCTCTTACAACATTTCTGCCTCAACGTGTTCCACATCACTGTTAAGGTGTGTATGACACTTATGGTAGTGCTTATGTGGGTAGTTAGTGTGGATATAGGCAATCCAGATTACGAACCAACTCTCAGGAATTCGCCTTTTACATCCGACCACATTGCCATATACCAATGCTACTTGTTCCAGGTGAAAATGGACAGTTATGTCAGTGTGGTCATCAGCAAAATGATCGAGGTCTGCAGAGAGCGAATTTGGCGATACTACCTGGCATAGCATCAACAGATTCAACCGCTGACGACCTCATTCTATTTTGGTCTCGACCAACCATGGAGAACCAGCTACAGAATGAGGGTCACATATGGTGAATGTGGTAATGCTATAGCCCACTATGCTGGGTACCATCACTAAATTCACCCTCCTTGGAGATTATACTGCAGACTGCATATGACCGTCTTATTTTCAAGTTTCTATTTACACGTACATGTATGTGTCTGAATGATTGACCTGGTCTGGTCTTAGCACAGTACATAGCCCAAGAACTCAGCTCATGGAAATGAAAATTAGTTTTGTGGTACATGATAGATTTCAGCTGAATACCTGTATTTTTGGCGAGTTAATTGCCAGGTGGTGTTGCCCTAATATTTTTTTTAAAATCATAATTGACATAAATTCATGTGATACTATGGGATACATCTAAAGTTACACTTGCTGTGATGAAAAGAGGGTACACTAATGATTTCATACTTGTATGTATCATGTATAATGAGCTACCTCAGTCAGTATTTGGGGACGAAACAATCAATAATTTACTGATCAGCAAATGTATTCTGAGTGTTAATTTGGGTTTTTTTAAATCACTTCCTGTTTCGTGTTATTACAAAAGTTGGAATGACTTAGAAGAACCAGAAACGGAAACTAGGGTAACTGTAATACTGACAATCAAGCTTAAATGGTGTGAGACTACAGATTTGGAGGTAAAAAGGGGATGGGTACCCCGCATGAAATTGGAAAAAATATTCCTTCAAATAGGGGGGGTGGGTACACAAGAGCCGGAAAAAACAGTTTTTTCAGCCTACTGTCAAGTCACTTTTTTCCGACCCCCTCCCCTGTTCCAGGCATAAATTAAATTTATATCAACTTATTAACTTTGATTTTAAGATAACCTATTAACCTCTACGTTTACAGAATACATCTTCGACTCAACTTACTTATTTTTCTATACATTATCGATATTAGATCGTTGTTATTACCGGGAATTTATTGAAAATGGCGTACAGTATAATCACAAATTTATTGAAAATGGCGTAATGAATAATCACAAATAAAGTAATAATGTCACGTTGCATTTTTCACATCACATTGATTTATTGAAATTACTTCGAGAAGAACGCGTTTTTTAAATAGGATCATAGTTGGGAACAAATACGAGATTGTAGTCATGTGTATGGAAGACAAGACCAGACCAAAACCGAATTCAGGAAGTTTCGGCACCTAGTTTTATGGACTTTTTGGCACCTGGGTTTTCGGTACTTGGTTGGTTCGGCACAAGCATTCGGATGTTTCGGCATTTCATCGAAGATATTTCGGCACCATGAATCTTTAATATTTTTGACAAAATTAATTATAACGAACCAAAGCCGGACGCTTTTGGTCGTATATAGATTATTATCTAATACGACGCTGTTGGTTTGAATTTCGCGAGCGCGAATGTCGCACAGTAGATCGATGGCCTTAAAGCATTAATGTCGTATTCGGCTGTCAAGAGGCCAACCCAAATCAGTCGACGTGCAACATTCTCCTATTTACATTAACGTCATAAAATGAAAACGTCCATAATGAATTTCTAACGGGTCTATTCCGGCACTCTACTGGATCAAATCACCGGACGTACCCTAGGAAGATTTAATATTTTTTTAAATAAACTAAAATCACCACAACTCAACACGATCTACGTGTATCTCAAAGCTTTATCTTCCAACTGATGCTCAGCAGTTGATCAATACTGCATAGTTATGTATATACTATACCGTGCGAAAGGAAATAAGATAATATTTAATATGGATTTGATTGTTATCAGAAGTCTGCATAATTACATGCATCTGATAATCCATATTATATCCATTCGGTAAATGGTGAAAGTTACACGATGACGTTGTTTGTCGACTATCGTTGAAATCGACATGATGACATGTTATGGATGAAATGAACATCCTGAGTATCTGAAGCGGAGAGCTCCCCCAGCACGCCAAGTAATAATGATTAGTTTCAGTTACATGCACTCTCGACAACATATATAACTATTTATAATTACCCCACCAAACATAAGATTTATTCATGTGAATTTATTTGGTGGGAATCTATAAAGTGATTTTGACAAGAATTGTTTTAAAAGCTACATGCAGAAACACCTATGTGATTGTTTTAGCTGTGTTCGTTAATTACGCTTGCGTATGATTATATTACGGCCGAGCATTTGTAGATGCAGTGATATCTTCTGTCGCTCCATGGTACACAGGAGAAGGAAATGCATAGCGCATTTCGTTTGAATAATGATTGTTTTCGTAATGTTTTCTCGTTGTGTGTTATGAAAAGTGCGGCAAATTTCACTACATTTGGTCTCTTACATAAATATAGCTCAAAATAACTTCTTAGTTGTTCTCTGATTGTTGACACCCAAGTTATAAAAATCCCCAATTCCAATATGATCTATGCTGTATATAAATAAACAAATTATGTGTGCTTTAGCTTTGTCACATAAGACCGCGTAAATTAAATGACAGAAACGAGATAAGTTGATAAACTTGTTATTGTAATAATGTTTAACAATACTATAATCCGATTACGTGTACGTGCTAATTTTTGGATCAGCAGACAAAGGCGAGTTCGGTTTGTAATAATTTAATATTACTTTAGACTTGACAGGTAAAACTCTGTATTGTTCCATGGGCAAAGTGAAAGCTGCTTTGTTGAAAATTCGCGGCCGCATGTGTTCGTGTTTTATTGGGTATGACTCGTAATGTATATTTCTTGCACCTAATCTGGACATATTTACTTTATAAGCGTGTGTGAACGTAAACAAACTTCGCCGTTCTCTTTAAAATTAGAAGGAACAGACCTGTATACATTTCTGACATTGGTTTTCTTGTATCTTATATATTTGACGGTGTCATTCACGTAGAACAGATATTCGGTACAGGGAATCTGTGATTTGTTGCTATGGTTGTTATTAAAGTTGAACAGATAGTCGGTACAGGGAATCTGTGATTTGTTGCTATGGTTGTTATTAAAGTTGAACATATAGTCGGTACAGGGAATCTGTGATTTGTTGCTATGGTTGTTATTAAAGTTGAACAGATAGTCGGTACTGTGAATCTGTGATTTGTTGCTATGGTTGTTATTAAAGTTGAACAGATAGTCGGTACAGTGAATCTGTGATTTGTTGCTATGGTTGTTATTAAAGTTGAACAGATAGTCGGTACAGTGATTCTGTGATTTGTTGCCATGGTTGTTATTAAAGTTGAACAGATAGTCGGTACAGGGAATCTGTGATTTGTTGCTATGGTTGTTATTAAAGTTGAACAGATAGTCGGTACAGTGAATCTGTGATTTGTTGCCATGGTTGTTATTAAAGTTGAACAGATAGTCGGTACAGTGAATCTGTGATTTGTTGCTATGGTTGTTATTAAAGTTGAACAGATAGTCGGTACAGTGAATCTGTGATTTGTTGCTATGGTTGTTATTAAAGTTGAACAGATAGTCGGTACAGTGAATCTGTGATTTGTTGCCATGGTTGTTATTAAAGTTGAACAGATAGTCGGTACAGGGAATCTGTGATTTGTTGCTATGGTTGTTATTAAAGTTGAACAGATAGTCGGTACAGTGAATCTGTGATTTGTTGCTATGGTTGTTATTAAAGTTGAACAGATAGTCGGTACAGTGAATCTGTGATTTGTTGCCATGGTTGTTATTAAAGTTGAACAGATAGTCGGTACAGTGAATCTGTGATTTGTTGCTATGGTTGTTATTAAAGTTGAACAGATAGTCGGTACAGTGAATCTGTGATTTGTTGCTATGGTTGTTATTAAAGTTGAACAGATAGTCGGTACAGGGAATCTGTGATTTGTTGCTATGGTTGTTATTAAAGTTGAACAGATAGTCGGTACAGTGAATCTGTGATTTGTTGCCATGGTTGTTATTAAAGTTGAACAGATAGTCGGTACAGTGAATCTGTGATTTGTTGCTATGGTTGTTATTAAAGTTGAACAGATAGTCGGTACAGTGAATCTGTGATTTGTTGCTATGGTTGTTATTAAAGTTGAACAGATAGTCGGTACAGTGAATCTGTGATTTGTTGCCATGGTTGTTATTAAAGTTGAACAGATAGTCGGTACAGGGAATCTGTGATTTGTTGCTATGGTTGTTATTAAAGTTGAACAGATAGTCGGTACAGTGAATCTGTGATTTGTTGCTATGGTTGTTATTAAAGTTGAACAGATAGTCGGTACAGGGAATCTGTTATTTGTTGCTATGGTTGTCATTCACGTAGAACAGATAGTCGGTACAGGGAATCTGTGATTTGTTGCTATGGTTGTTATTAAAGTTGAACAGATAGTCGGTACAGGGAATCTGTGATTTGTTGCCATGGTTGTCATTCACGTAGAACAGATAGTCGGTACTGTGAATATGTGATTTGTTGCCATGGTTGTTATTAAAGTTGAACAGATAGTCGGTACAGGGAATCTGTGATTTGTTGCTATGGTTGTTATTAAAGTTGAACAGATAGTCGGTACTGTGAATCTGTGATTTGTTGCTATGGTTGTTATTAAAGTTGAACAGATAGTCGGTACAGTGAATCTGTGATTTGTTGCTATGGTTGTTATTAAAGTTGAACAGATAGTCGGTACAGTGAATCTGTGATTTGTTGCCATGGTTGTCATTCACGTAGAACAGATAGTCGGTACAGGGAATCTGTGATTTGTTGCTATGTTTGTTATTAAAGTTTAACAGATAGTCGGTACAGGGAATCTGTGATTTGTTGCTATGGTTGTTATTAAAGTTGAACAGATAGTCGGTACAGGGAATCTGTGATTTGTTGCCATGGTTGTCATTCACGTAGAACAGATAGTCGGTACAGTGAATCTGTGATTTGTTGCTATGGTTGTTATTAAAGTTGAACAGATAGTCGGTACAGTGAATCTGTGATTTGTTGCCATGGTTGTTATTAAAGTACAATCACCAGAGTAAAATGTTTTATTGTTATCATGATAATTTCAACAGCAATGATACGAACTACACATTTAACCCTTTCGTGACGGGAGCTGCGCTGGCGCAACATTAAGACCCTGTGCCGATGTATTAACTTATATATGCGAGTCGAACATATGCATATAGAAGATAATGCATTGGCCCAACAATTTTTTATTAAGTTTTCTTACATTCTTTAAGAATTTTTATATTTTTTTTAGTTTTGTTATTGCGTTCTTTAAGAATTTTTATCATTTAAAAAAAAAACATTCTTGCATTCTTTAACAATTTTTATCATTTTTTTTTATATTTTCTTACATTATATAATGTTTTTCTTAATTTTATCATTTTTTTATTATTATTTCTTACATACTTTACCAATTATTTTCAGTTCTGATCATTATTTCTTACATTCTTCAACAATTTGTTATGATTGTTTTCATTTTTCTTACATTCTTTAACAATTATAAAAAATAATATAACATTTGTTAGGCCAATGCATTCTCCAATACATGCGAAGCGACCTATGGTCGACTCGCATATATAATGATAATGCTTGGCAGAGGGTTTTCGCCAAAAAATCATGAAGCTCCCTTCATGAAAGTGTTAATTCCAGCATTCGATAACTAAAATATGTGGTGACATCGACAACCCTGGATCGTTGTCCGGTCTGATCTCTATTCGTTACGTCATGGCCCGGTTGGTGTATGCATGAGCTGTGTGAGCTGAAATAAGGGCGATGGAATTAAGAAATTTGGCGAAATCGAGTTTTCAATTGACACAACTTTTCAAACTAGACCACACATGACTGTTGAACCCGAATAATAGCGTGCTCTATTGATAAGATATGTTTAATGAGTCCATGCTACCTACATGTAAGCAATGATCACTCTGTCGGTGGTCAGATTTGGCAAAGAAACTTTCATTTGGCCAAACGTTTTGGCCAAAAAGTTTGAAGGCTATAATCAGGCTATAACCCTCGTCAGCAGTTGTGTGTGGATAACAATTTAGGAAAAGTCGAGCATGCGTATATTTAAAATTGCAAGTAATACAAATACCTTATATCTCCTCGCCATAAAATTTGGACAATATTAGTTTTTATTAGCAAAGTATTAAAGTGTGTGAGTCACCTATTCACGACCAATCTTATTATAACCGGCGTGGCTACACTGCGCTAAAGAGGCTAACGGGTCTGCCAAACAACCATGATGGTCATAGTGGAGCAATGGGTACCAAGCCGCCTATTTGTCATATGGGCATATCTCATACACTACAGTTTGTATAATTATTAACGGGTTAGTGTTTGTTCACACTCTGGCGAGTTTACCTGACAATAGCTGGAAGTTACACGACTAGATTATTCACACACCTTCAAATGTTAAGCATCTCATTATTAAAGTACTTCAATTACATTGTTACATGTGATATCCCTCTGTGGCGAATTGCCTGAAGGTCTGCTCAGCGGATTTCCTCAAGTGTGTGAGCAAAGTCTTATTAATTTCCCTTAATATATTAAGCCAAAACATACTCCAAAACTTGATATTGAGAAACTGACAGCTGTGTATCCATTTGTATCCATGCATTTTACATATATTTGTTTATTCACTTATCTAAATTCAAATTTAAATATATAAAATTGAATGTGAAATTTAAAGTGAAATAGTTAAATTAATAAACATCCATTATTGATGAAATTATGCCACATTCAGGTGTGCCGGGTAGACAGACGACCGTCATTGGCCACCGCACCCCACACAATACTTGTATGAATCCCATTTATATTATCATGTTTTATCATGTACATATTGTATTATATTTACATACTAAGTGTTGTCATCACTAAATCCAGCATTCTGATTGGTCGGCGCCCACGTGGCTAGTTGCAGTTATTTCTCGGTGAATGCGCAACAGCTGATAACTGCAAGCTCATAACAACATCGATACGTCATTTGGGTTTGGAAAAACCAACGCGTAATGTTTTGGGCGCATTTGGATTCGCGCAGGATTGACTTAATATATCATCGGGTTTCAATTGTTCCTGTTAACTTTTGCCAAGGGTGCTATGGGTTATTTTGGGCTGGTTTTGTCACGATACACTTTTCGATTTAAATACATTTACAAAAGTGTTTTTTTCGCTAAATGTATATAAATATAAGGAGTACCTGTCATGTGGACTGTTTTTATGGAGATGTAACCGTGAGGTAAGTGGTCATAACTTGTATGTAAAAACCCTCCTGGTTTTACACAAGTTATGACCACTTACCTCACGGTTACATCTCCATAAAAACAGTCCACATGACAGGTAATCCTTATGTGAAATAACTATTATCTATCTATATTGTATATATCATGATACATGAAAAATTTAAATTACGGGTTGAAACCCTGTGAGTGTTCACCTAATGTTAATCACGTTTGGTTTCTATTAATGAATGATGTTATAGACTTGCCTTCATTGTGAAGTCCGCGTGCGTCTGACATTAATTCTGTGTATAGTGCTTCATCTGGTCTCTTTGCGTGTTCCAACATTTCGTATGTACCTGGTTCTATCGGCCTGTGGACAAATGTGACCCGCCATATCAAATCCAGTCGTAAGTTGGGATTTTTTCACCCTGTGCCAATGCATTCTCTTATATATGCGAGTCGACCATAAGTCGCATCGCATATAAAAGAGAATTCATTGGCCTAACAATTTTTTATCATTTGTTTTTTTAAATAAATGTTTCTTACAATTTTTAGGACATAACATAAAAAACATCCATTACCCTTCAGGGAGCCCCACACATATATAGAAGCATATATAGAAGAGTGTCGTCTGCTCATGTTTGTATGGGGCTCTGTATGGGTGAAATTATAAAATTGTTAAAGAATACAAGAAAAAATTATTAAAATTGTAAAAAATTGTTAGGCCAATGCATTCTCTTATATATGCGAGGCGACCTATGGTCGACTCGCATATATAAGAGAATGCATTGGCACATGGTAAAAAAAATCCCGATATACGACTGGATTTGATATGGCGGGTCACAAATGTTAACGAGAAATTAAGTAGATACTTTATGCACGTAGAAATTGGCTGGACATGGTATGATTGTTAAGAAGCGTGTCGAATAATGAAGATTCCAATGTTGTATGATGCACGCATGTCGACCGTTGCAAACTGACCGAATAAGAAATGTCTTTCTTCGGTAAATAACTGGAAATCTAATAAGAAATGTTGGGAAGTTTCCTCTAGTGCACCACAAAATCACACCGATGAGTCCTTTATATGTGTAAATTTAATACGTATCGAAGAGACCATTCACAGAACTTTCCCAATTTGTTGTGTGATTAGTGAACTATGTGTGACGTTAATCATATTACTAGTGTATAACACAAGAACTCACGTTATTGGAAGTGACCGACGAGAAACTGAAATAAAAACGAAGAATTGTGTAAGTTGTAATAGATCCGGGGTCAATACTATGAAGCGTTTTCTTTGTAAGAATCTACAATTGTTTGTAAGAAATAACAATTTATCATTCCGCCAATACTATGAACCTACGATTACAAACATAAATCACAAATAGTACGTGTTCTTTGTACTTACAAATATCTCCCAATCACAAAGAATGTTCGAGTACTATGAAAGTTAATTGAAAGTAATAACGTTAAGGAACGTGATTAGAATGTCTTCGTATTGTGTGTCCAACATAATTTTTCAGTTGTCGCACCCTTAACACGGATAATATACCCACCTATGATATGCAGGGACGTGGCGACAAGGGGTCGATTTAATTCACCCCCTTGTGAAAATGTTTTTGTCAGCTGGAAATCTCAAGTACAACCCACAGGGACGTCGCGACAACGGGGTTGGGTTATGTTTCTCGCCCCCCCAAACATTTTATCAACACGTTCAACAGTAGGAAATTTGATACCTGAAACAACATGAATTGGACATTTACAACAACAATATGTTGAACTTGTTCTCTTATTTTGTTTTTCCAACAATTTATTAGAGGGTATGTGTTTGTTTTAGGCCAACATTTGCATATTTACCTCCTTTGGTCAAAAGTTTGGATTGAAATGGCCTATATTTAGAAATTGTCAAACCTTAGGGGGTGTCAGCTTGGATGTGAGGTAGCAGTATGTGTTCCTTGTAACTACTAAAATTACCCAATTTATTGAAAGTTACAACGTTAATGAACTAGTATGAAATAGTATGTCTTTTCTTGTGTTAACTTCTTCCAGAAATACTGCCTTTTGGTATTTGGTTAGAGGCATTTCGGTGTTGTTGTCTCGATCAACTATAGTTTATAAATGACAAATCAATAAAAATTACGCGTGTTCCTAATGTGAGTATTGTTTTTCGCTCAAGAATACATTGCGGGGTAAATGATATTCATGTTCATGTGCGGATTATCCTTTGAGTTTCGATCGTCGACGCGAATGCATTTGGTCACCGTAAAGGAAACGAATACGAAGATACAAGCACAGTTTTCACAAATGACTACAGCATAAGTGCAGTGACGTGGCATGATGCTTTCTTCGGTGCGCCAACGTCGATATCCAACAATATCCCCACCCCTCAATCAGAAACTTCTATTTCTGTGAAATGTAATTGTTTACCCCGGTTGGCTTCTGATTTTCCAGCTGTAAAATTAAGTTGTCCACCCCCCCTCCCTTGGGTTGGGCATTTTGACTATATATGACTGACTTAGTGTTAGTCACAAACATGTTGAGTAACTTTGCACATAATTCCGCAACTTAGATTTTCGCCTTCTCAGTGACTGAGAAAAGTTATGACTAAATCCTGGACATTTTGACTAATTAGTCGTTTTGAATCCCCATTTCTTAGTCGTTATGACTAACATCACCCTAGTAATTTTGACTAATGTTATGCCTCAGTCATGTTGGCTGAACTAAGTTAGTCAACCTGGGGAAAAACGTTTGACCAACAAATGTTAGTCATATTGACTAACTTTTGTAATCAGCGTAGAAAAATTAAAATACTCGCCTCTTGATATACGATTCCATCGCTATGTGGAATTTATAGGCATTTGTTTTATATTTAAATTATAGGATGGACACCCCATCACCAAACGGAGCCCATATAGCCACGTCCTTATCTCGATATATTATAAGATATCGGAGCAGTTTGAAATTATAAAATGACCACCCTCTTATAACCGAGAGCCTGAGCACACCCCTGGTTCAATACTGTGATGGACACCCCCTGATAAAATGGAGCTACGTTCCTACCTCGATGTGTTATGATAAGAGTAGTGGATCAATTTGAAATCATAGGATGGGCACAATATATATAATGTTATACCATCAAAATAATATTTTGTTTTCACAAACTGAATCGTTGTAATTTGTGAAAACAATGATACCAAATTGGTTGTAGTACTCGATATTACACTGAATTGTACTTACATACACACTCTACAAACGAACAGTTTATTAGTTAACTTTGCGGAGACAAGTGGTCATCAACTTAGCAATCCGTGTACCGATTGGATAGCTCTGATAAGCGATCACCTCTCAACTTATGATTGGTTAATTCTTTTGTAACTTGGGCTTGCGTGATTTAATATATTGTGAATCGCTCACAGGTAACGGTTTGCCCGTAAGCAATCTACAATAATCAACAGTCGATGTTTGTGGAATTTGCGAGATTTTGTTAGCTCATCGTTTCATAGTAGCGGCGATATCACTAATCACAAAATAATAGCACGCATTGTAACTTTCCCATATAAATTGTTGTCAGTTAATTTAGCTCTATATACATGTCCGTCTAATTTGAACTGGTATTCAGATAACACTGTTAAAAACGGGTGAATGGGAGCAGAGTGGTGAGTTAGTTTTTTCTACGTTTTAGGGGTTTCACCCCTCGCCCAGTCTAAGGTATTACAATAATATGGCTAAATTTTCCCTGTACTATAAAACCACTGTGATAGTTAACACAAATTTGTAATTACAAATTAATAAATAATATTTGTATTTACAGGTATAAAATTGTTCATAGTATTGACCCCTGGTTGTAATTTGTGATACGGTCTATTGTTCATTCGGAGGGGTTGTCCGGGTAATACAAGCAGTCGACATCCATACAAACAAATGATCAACAGAAAAAAAGATAGTACAAGAGCAGAATGTTTCATATTAATTAGTTGAAATGTTCAGATAACGAGTTCAACAAAGGTTTGTTTGCAGTGCATCAAAGATACTGTACCAGTGCATTCTCTTATATATAAGGATTAACTGTCATGTGGACTGTTTTTATGGTGATGTAACGGTGAGGTAAGTGGACATAACTTGTGTAAAACCCGAAGGGTTTTACATACAAGTTATGTCCACTTACCTCACCGTTACATCTCCATAAAAATAGTCCACATGACAGTTAATCCTTATATTTATATACATTTAGCGAAAAGGCCACTTTTGTAAATATATTTAAATCGAAAAGTGTATCGTGACAAGATCAGCCCAAAATACCCAATAGCACCTTTGGCAAAAGTTAATAGGAACAATTTCTCTTCATGTTGAAACCCGATGATGTATTAAGTCAATCCTGCGCGAGTCAAAATGCGCCCAAAGCATTACGCGTTCGTCTTTCCAAACCTAATGACGTATCGATGGTGTTATTAGCTTGGTGTTATGATGCGTTGCGCATTCACCAAGAAATAACTGCAACTAGCCACGTGGGCGCCGACCAATCAGAATGCTGGATTTAGTGATGACAACACTTAGTGTGTAAATATATACGAATCTCGCATAGAGGCTCATATATATAAGAGAATGCACTGGCTTACAATGTCACGGTAAACGTTGTTAGGCCAATGTATTCTCGCATATATGCCCGGCTCCCTATATAAGAGAGACTCGCGTATATAATAGAATGACACAGGGTTTTCGCAAAATTTCAGGAAGCTCCAGTCATGGAAGGGTTAAGTTATTATCTGAACATTTCCTAAGGGAACTACTCGTCAATGATCACTTAGTATAGCAAGGTTTAAACACAACCAAATGGTCCACACAAGGACCAAGTTACCGATCTAACTAATGACAATTTATAAATGTAAACTTGTTGGCAATTATACATTCCTTCCTATACTAATGGGAGTAATGTCATTGCAATACATGTTGGAATGATACTAATGCTTATCATAAAACCCACATTAGCACTTAGCGGTACATGTATCGCAATGAAATTGGTCACTTACCATCGTCCTTTGGTTCCTCTATGCCAGTAAACTCATCGTAGTGTGGTTCGGCAGTTGGCTCTATCGACATTTGACTGTAATTCTGCGACCTTAAATACAGATAATTTAATGCTCTTGTAAACGTAGAATAATTTAATTGTGTTGGTTGGTTTAATTATAATCGAGCACTATATTACAGTACCAGAAAGTCGATCCCTTGAAACTTCATACACAAAAAAATGCATTAAAGTGATGTGAAACACTCCAGTTGGGTGATCAAATATAAATGGAGAATACTCTTATTAAAAGTAGTAATTTTTACAAATATTATATCCAAATTGACAACACACACAGTCATTCTTACATATTAATTAAACGCAGTGAATCTCGATGGCGAAATAGTTTTCGCTAGTTTATCGCCGATACATGCGTCCCAAATCGCGTACTAAATATTTACAATTGAGCGTAGTTCAGACGATGTTTTCTATGGAGTGGTACGGTCGATTTGAGTCAGATTTTCGACGATGATAGTAGAATGCTACATTCCCCCAGTTGGCATTGCGCCTGGATACTAACTCACACACCGAACTTAATACTATGTTTTTAACACAACGGTAGGTGCATAAAGGCGTTCAAATGTGGGTAATCAGTGTAGATGTAAGTGATAAAATGTAAGCATAAGAAAACACAAGAGCATCTTTTAAGGCTTGCATATTTTAGTTTCCAAATATCTTGGATTACTTGCAACCTTTATCATTTGGATACGAGCCTGTTCTCCCGTAAATAAGCTCATTTTTAATTTATTTAAAACACACGAAATAAGCCAATATAAGGATTATTTGAATCCGAATTAAGCTCTATATGACCCTAAATGGGACACAAAACAGTCGTATGTGAACGTATTTCAATTCGAAATAAGCTCATATAGGCACTATTTAATCTATTATTTTTCATCGACACGACGTACCAGATGCACGCTCCCTATAATATGTTTTTTTCATTGCGGCCCGCGCGCCATTCAACGAAATACCGGATATAAGTCCTATATTTCGGAATCAGATAAGTTCCATGTGAACCTAATATATAAATATTTAGTTCTTATGCGAATCAATATGCACGAGGATATGTTGTTGGATACAGGTAAGAACGTTCGCTCGAGTTGCAAAGGTGCTCTAAATGACAAAGCATATGACACTTTCATATTTATTGGAATTAAAGTGTACAGTAATCCGACCATTTGCGGACCCATCTCCTTTTAAACTCGACAGAATATATGCAACAAATTAATGAACTTGAGACATGGATTAGTGCACAAATACTCTATGAACGATGCAAACAAGCTCAAGGGTGTGTAGTTCGAATTTCCAAGGTGGACACCCCAAAATGAAGACGCTCTAACTACGTCCCTGGCTTTAACCGATAGAAAACCATATAAAATGTTTGCAAGTGTTTAAATACTTCTCAACCTGGGATATGCTTGGTAACACTGCTAGCTATATAGTGATATTATTTCAACATTCTTTCTAATTTGGTATTTAACCCTTTACCCAACAAAACGGCCAAAACCGGCCAAATAAAGCTTCAACAGCCTAAAATATCTTCGGTCTGTCTCAATAGAACCATACACATATGGATATCATTGGAACCGGCTCCTTGACCACATTGTGATAGTTACAGTTATGCCCCGTGCCAATGCATTCTCTTATATATGCGAGTCGACCATAGGTCGCCTCGCATATATAAGAGAATGCATTGGCCTAAAAAAAATCTTTTTTTAACACTTTTTAACATTTTTTCTTACATTCTTTAACAATTTTATAATTTTTAATGTGTTAAGCCAATGCATTCTCTTATATATGCGAGGCGACCTATGGTCGACTCGCATATATAAGAGAATGCATTGGCACAGGGCCGTTCTGTTGGGTAAAGGGTTAAGTGGTTATAATGGAAATGAATTTATGACTCCAGTCATACATTAGTTTTGGTTATAATTTTATGTTGAGTATAAAAGGAGATGATCCCACAAATGGCCGAATTTGGTGTCCACTCTAACTTTTCTACATTACAAAAGGCTGTGTTCATTGATATGTAGCAACGTATGCTATACTCACTCGTCAATCGTTTCTGTTGAGTTCTTTTCTGGAATAGACAAAAGTGGTTCAACGTTTATTATGATACCTTCTGTCTATAAATGAGTGTCACTAATGTTTCTGTTTACAGTCATTTGCTAGCTGCTTTCTGTATGTCGATCATTCTTAAATAAATTATACGATCATAGCCATTTTACCCTGACATTATATAGCAGTATTATGGTTATTTTTTTATCTGATTAGTGCGATTGTAGCATCGTGTTCATAGGTTACACATTGTCCGGCATGTCACTCAGTTGCATCCAAACGGAAATGCAATTTACATGGAGTTAAATTTGAGTAAACTCACTTCTCGTATTATACAATCGACTAATGGCGAAACCCACCAGCAGGAACACCAGTGCTGCAAATACCAGTGAGCCGACGATTACACCGACGAGTTCTGATGTGGCTAAACCAACAACTGGTTCACTAGTACCATCATTGATACCTGTAATAAGTGGCGAACAGGGTATTGTTAGTTTCATCTAGCATATAACGTAGACCATATCATAAAATTACATACACACTGGCCATATATGTCCAACCAGATGCGAAAATCTTAGCCACACGCAGGTTATGCATAGATGCGTCGTCGGCTAAGGATAATATGAAGCGGATACGAAACTGACATCACAATAAGGACCCGGCCATTAACTTGGGAAAACAAACAGTCATCGCTGAATAGAAGAGTCGATAGTTTTAATGGCGATTAATAAATTACTCTTGTTTCTATTGTGGTTGCGCAGTTAAACCAAACAAGTTTGAAGACATTATATCCCACGATAGCGCCTGATAGTAAATTAGTATAATTTATGCAATTCGTCTTTCACATGAGAACCATCATAATTATATGATAAGGACTATTTCCTAAGAAAACCATGCATAACTTTAAAAGCCGACATTATTTGACTCCGACATGTAATTATTTATTGCTCAATTAGCCTCACTAATTTATCGTTTGAATTCACTAACTAACAGTAAGACAGTCTAGCCTGATTATATGCCACACATCGAATATGCAATATAATATCATTGTTAAATTTATTATGTACTAATGTTATGTGTATATGTGAATATAATATCCTATCCTACCCCATCATGTAAATGCGTTGCGTGATACATTTCCGTTGTTGTTGGATTAATTTCTTTGTAAATGCAATCATGCGTCTTCTTGATTTATATTGGCACGTGTGCACCGAGAGTTAGCATAACGGTTGCTGCAGAGCAGTCCTATCCGAAGGAATTCAATTCAATTTTATTTAGTAATATATAAAAAGCATGACGACGTATACTACTAAACTCAAACAAAATATAGTATATATTACTGGGATATGGCATGACCTTAACGGTTGGCTTAACCTTGTAATGCAACATATAGCAATTGCCTTTTAAGTTAGAGAAAATATGTGATATTTTTCATGTACGCGATATAGGCAATGTCATATCCTCTGATGATAGCTGTCGATATTTGGATAATTTTTTGGCAGGCTGTTGCAGACATATATAGACCAGGTCGTCCAGGCCAATAAGCTTGGGGTATCGGTTGGGTTGCTGTTTTGGGACGAATCCCGTCCCGTTACTCTACTTTCATTGGAAATACGTACTATATATTTACACGTGGAGTCACATAATGAAGTACGCGCAAATCCCTGAATGTGATTAATCATCTGACATATCCCCGATGTATCTTTTTTCAAAATGATGTATCATTTACCGTGATAGAAAATGAAAAAGTAGTGATACGACCTTTAATACATTTTCTAATAGCGCGACAAAACGAAATTCTCTGGAAAACAAAGCATTGTTTATTTTTAATTTCGTTGTTCTGGCATTCAACGGACCTCTGATAAACATGTTTGATTTCGTCATGCGTGGGAAAGGCTGCACTCTATGATCATGTACGCAAGGTGTCCATTTAAATTAGTACTACGATTTAGAATGTAGCAGTGTGTCCCATTAGAATATACAAGATGTTTAAAATTCCGAAATACACGTGACGAAAATGGAGCAATAAAATATATATATTTGTTTTATTTATTTATATAATTTAAAAAACTATATATAGAGCAGTTTTTTCGAAATAGTCAACAGTTATCCTTTTTGAAAAAAATTTCACCATAAAAAAATTATATTTATACTAACCACTGGCAGAAGGTAACGTTTTGAAGTCCAACACCATACTGGGTTCACATTGGGTCGCTTCATTGTACTTATTCACAGATACAACCTTCACTGAGTAGTTGGTTGCAGCCAGTAAGTCATCGAGGTATATCATAAGCCTTGTTCCACCATCATCGTTCAGTTTTATTGAATGGATCCATACCGAGGAATGCACTGTCTTGATATACACCAGAAAGTGTTGTTCGTCGCCATTGTTATATCCTGGATCCCATGAGATCATCGCTGACGAATCACTGATATTGGTAGGTAGTAAATTCAAAGGTTTCTCTGGACATCCTAGATACAAAAATATAATTGTATAACAGTGTGCGTCTCATAATGAACCCATCGATATGATATCACAACAGAGCTTGCCATGTTGACCGGAGGCCCAACTGATAAGTATCATGAACACTTGGTTCGATATTACTGCCCTATTGAGTATATATGTATTATTACAAAAGTGGTAATATTATGGCAATACAAGTGTTGTCGTTAACATAATGACACATTCATGATGGAAATATAATTTTGCATAGTGCTGGCGAGTTCTAACTATGATTTGCAGACACACACCATGGTGTAAATAGTTGTGTATATATGCCCAACCGCCCTGACTACATCTTGTATGACCTTTCTAGTTCCCTGGATTGTTGTGCGTATATATGTTGTATTACTTGGGGTGTCCTAATTATATATAATTTAGTTTATCCGTTTCCAAGAAAACGCTGGTGTTTTAATCCAGAGCCAAACAGTTCAAATGGTATGCTTTTGTTATAGTATGTATTATATGTTTTAGAGATAACATTTGATATGTATGTTAGTCCGACTACAGTGTGGATGCAACACATGGCCACTAATGTGAAATAAAAAACAATTAAATATACATCAGGCAAACATATTCAAACGATATCATTATAATCATTCGATTAAAAATAGTGTGGTGTTCCTCGTGAATATAAATATGCATCAATGTCATATTTTAAGTTCTGAGATTATATGCTTCAACAGCCTAAAATATCTTCGGTCTGTCTCAATAGAACCATACAAATATGGATATCATTGGAACCGGCTCCTTGACCACATTGTGATAGTTACAGTTATGCCCTGTGCCAATGCATTCTCTTATATATGCGAGTCGACCATAGGTCGCCTCGCATATATAAGAGAATGCATTGGCCTAAAAATAATCTTTTTTTAACACTTTTTACCATTTTTTCTTACATTCTTTAACAATTTTATAATTTTTAATGTGTTAAGCCAATGCATTCTCTTATATATGCGAGGCGACCTATGGTCGACTCGCATATATAAGAGAATGCATTGGCACAGGGCCGTTCTGTTGGGTAAAGGGTTAAGGTTTTGAGTTTATATGTAAAGGATGAACATTTCAAATTATACCGACATATATATGTCATATTACAGAATAGGTATAGCTCATACATCTACCTGCTTCACCAATTGTTATATTAAATAACATGAGTCCGTGATCGTTAGCACATTGTAACTGGTAATTTCCAAAATCCTTCACCTCCACAAGAACAAACTTCAGAAAAACAACAAATCGGTTGTCGTCCCCATCGGTATCGACTATTTGTGTTTCTGTGACTTTGGCGCCATCTCTAAGATATGTCCATTGAACTTCAGTCGGTTTTGGGTACGAAAGTACATCCACCGTAAGATTTGTTGGTTTTCCGATAGACACAGAATATCGAACAACGTTATAAAGAGCTCGAGGCTTACCTGAAAATCAAGTCAGTTATGTAATTTAAGATGGTTATCATAAACCTTATATATTGTGGTACACCACATACAAGTATAATATATGCCAGGTACATCAACATATGTAGGTACAGAATAGAATAATACACATGTAGCAAGAGTTAGTGAAAATATGTGACACTTTGTGTGTACATGTAAGTATATGTTGAGCTGTCTTACTTTATGTGACTGTTTATAGATATATTAAATGCGAACATTATACATTCACTTTAATATGGCTAATCATATACATGTACATGTATTGCCAGAATATTATCAAATTAGTGATAACCCTGCATGATAAAAATATTTTGTATCCATCACTCAACTAACACTATTTCTGATTTGGCAAAAGCCGCCACGTGATAATCCGGGAAAAAGTCATATTGGACTCCCGAATGTCATATTGGACTCCGATGTGTGCAATATGACGTTTTACCACTTTTTACCAAAGTAACCACTACAGTTTTATTCCCAAAATTTTGATAAACATACAGATGGATAATACAAATGTCATTATACACTGTTGTGTACAGTATGAGTTTTTCTTGTACTCGTCCAGGTTGTGGTGTCTCGTCCAATATGACTTTTCACCACAACTTGGACTCGTACAAGAAAAATGCATACTGTACACAACATAGTATAATAACTTTATAACATTACACATGGCAAGCAACCATCTTCTTCCATTCTATAAACAGTTCAAAGATAACAGCTAAGAACATAATATGTAGTTAACTATCAGGGTGCAATTTATTACATAGCCTCCAGCGCTAATTGTGTTGTCTATTCAACAAGAAATGGTCTATTTTAATTGTAACCGTCAATATTCGATAGGCAGTGCAAGCTGATGGGCCTCTGTGGCTCAGTCGGTTAGGGGTACAACCCCAAGCCGTCTCGCCCTTCAGCGCTGGCGATGAGGGTTCAAATCCACATGTTCCAACTTTGTTGTTCGAAATCGTTACCTGGTAGATTTGCCAGTTATTCGCCGATGGCCGGAGTTTTGCTGCACGTGGTCGACAAGTTTATCAGCAGTTGAAATCATTGTTAGACTAGCCGCAAGTGTCCGGATTTCCTCCACCATTAAAACTGGAAATGTCGCGTTTTGGCCTTAGTTGCCGAAAGCGATATTAAACCACAAGCAATAAATCAACCAGTATATGCTGTATCGGTGAGCAAAAGGGATTTCGGATATGCAGTTGATACCTTGTGAGACGTATTTGAGCAGTTGGGTCTACATATACAACAGACAGCTTGAAATATTGTTTCGCACACAATAAATGTGTTTGTACTGTATATTTATATCAACAGCGTGGTCGCTTATTTAAAGTGAAATACATGTAACTTACAGTAAACCGCCAATGGTAATTCTCTACTTGTCGATGTGCCCGCGTCATTACTTGCTTCCAATCTGTATGACATCATATCATTGCAGCTTGCGTAGAACGTATATGAGCCTTGAGGTGCATCGGAGAACCGACTTTTGTGGATCATACTGCCGTTACGAACTGCTACTACTTGCTTCCAAGCTCCTCGTAGACTGTCAACATTATATGCTATAGTTATCTCTGTTCCCTCCTCTGCAAACGACGGCGAGATACTGAACAAGTTTATGTCTGGAGAATCTGAAATGGTATTCGATCGACGATCGGTTACATATTATGTTGCAGATCGATTTTGATTTCGTTGATTTTATTTATTGTGGCTTAAACGAACCAAAGGCACACAAAGCGCAAACAAAATCAAATTGTATTCTTGTATTAATTATCATACTTCTCCAATAACGAATTCAAACCATTGGTATGTAAACAAAACTGTTACAGTATTTTATGAACATGCATTGACTGCCGTGTATTAAGTTCAAATAAAGTCAATTTGTTTTTTGTTTTTAGTAAGCATGTTATTTATGCTATCCCATATGGGTTCCTACTAAGTCGCTTGAGTCACCACTGTGATATATATACCACGACGTGTTTTGAGTTACGAAAATACCACGCATAAGTGGAGAACACACATATAAAACACATATCCCTTTCATTCACTGATCACAGTCGGCCCACGAACTTGTTCTCCTATCTCTGGATGGCTTACGTAGTTCTAATGCACCGACACCTTGCCACTGGAACATCCAGAGTGCCACATATTGAAGGAATTTAAGCTGTTATTCACGTGATTCACGCTGACGAACCGGCACTGGGATATTGTGTCAGATAGATGAATGTAACATCCAACTACATTTGCAGAAAACGCCATTAAATTGAAATTATCTAATTAGATAGAATTCATAACCTAATTCGTCCATAAACTCCAACATATAAATAATTTCAATCTATAATTTCCCATGAGTGTTGGAAAATTGATTTAAATTATTTATATTACAGAACGGTTAGTTCTCAAACGACCGAATATTGTCTGTCTTAAAACCGTCCCCACAGCTGACATATAAACATCATTAGTTCAACTACACATTGGGCGAGATGGTGCGCATTGAGAATCTGAATTTGGTTCTGATGATCAACTTATCATTCATGAATAGCTCATATTGAGAGAACAGCCAAAAATAACCACACGATAATTACGCCATGTGGGTGCTTAATGCTACGTTGATCTGGCCGTGACAATGGGGCGATTGGGATATCTGGCAGGACAACACATTTCATGTTTCACGCGATGCGAGTTATTTTAGGAAATTGTAGTAAGGCTGATCAGGCCGTATCTCGCAGGACAACACATTTCGGATGTTCGCGGATGTGTACTCGCGGATGTCTCATTGTTGCATTATGTATGTTTTATGACCGCGTTAATTGCTTTCGATGTTTAGGTATGAACAATAGCTAGGCCACTCTTGAAGATGTTATGGCGGGATCGAACACAATGCAACATAACAGCTAACTTTGCTTTTCTCAGTTGGAATGTAGGCTTAATGTATTGCGAAGTAGCGGTGTATATTTAATCCGTTTAGTAGATTTTTGGTCCGCATTTAGAGTCTTTATGGTGTGGTGAATGAGAAACATGCATTATTAAGCCGTAGTATTTGTAATAATTTGAAGGATTAGTTGTTTTAACGAAATTCTGAGGCGGTCATTCATGAAACCAATATATTTTATATTATAATATGTAATTAGTATATGCCTAATAACATGATCTTGAGGGCGTTACCATTTGTGACTATGGTTTTCTTATATAATACTCACGCCTAACATCCACGGTAGCTGTGATAGACAGACTTCCACTAACATCAGCTCCTCCAGATTGCGTCATCACATTCGTCATCGTACACTTTATTGGTCCCATGTAACTGCGAGAAATGGGTTTGATAACCAATGGGTCCGGCATGGAACCTAGTGCGGTAGTCCAAGTAGCCGTACCCGGGGGGTTAGCCTTCATGTAGTCTCGGCATTTTATGACTAAATCATCAACTGATTCTATCAAGGTGTAGGTGTCTTCAAGAATAACACCCGCAATTAACTCTGGAGCGTCTGCAATATGCCATAAAATGATGAATGAATATAATATTCCTGCCATGTATGTACCAAATACCAGTTGTGAATTATACAATATTAACTGGATATTTCCTCATTAGAATGAAAACTGAATAACTACATACAGTGAAATTACTGATAAAACTATTTCGAGTCAACGCCAAATCCTTTTTGATACAATGTAGTGAAACATGGACAGGTCATATGCCATGTAGAGACGATGGTTCAAGTGAAAAGATTCATCTAAATTTTTTTTGCAAAATGGTATTAAGTTTGTGCTCAAAAGCTGTGAAGACGTAAGACGCGAATTCGGCGAATATCAATTTTTATCAATTGCTGTATCTGGCGTGTTGATATTGTAAAATCACATATTGTTACAATAGATTACAGGTAAGAGCCATCTGTAATTAAAGTCGCATATTTGATAGTCATTAACTGGCATCATAGTGAACATTTCAGCAAATCGCCAAAAACTCCATAGGGTACCATGTTAATTTTTGGTCGCAACTGTACTAACCAAGATTAATCTGACAATATCAACATTCCAAAAAGTTAATTTCAGTGTATTACTGTATAAATTTATAAAATTTCAACTCATTCAGTCCATGATAAGAATGGTTGTGTTATCTAATATCTTTTGAAACCGTAAACGGTCCTTAAATTCTTAGAACCGTCCAAAAGCCCGTTTACACTAATATTTAAGGATGGAAACATGTATACTCTTAAAGAAACAGTAATATTTGATATGTGTGCCAAATTATAAACCGCACATTCCATGATATAAGACAAATTGTGGTATTTCATAATTTTAGAATCAGCAAATACATAAAACCGTAAATAAACCTGTTTAGGCTGGAAACAGGTAGCATTGAAAGTAGACAGCCATAATTGATGTCTGTCAAATTTCAATTCGTAAAGTCCATGCTAAGACTAGTGTTGATAGTTAATAAACTTTTAATCAGTAAACGCCCTTTAGATTATTAAAACCATCAGCAAATCCTATTTCTACTAAAAATAAATTACGCACATGCAGACTGACGGACGCACGGTTAGACATGCAGACAGACGCTCGTATCGCATTTGTAGATCCCCTGGCAAACTTCGTTGGGGGGGGGTAAATCTATTGCACCAAGAGATAAAACAAATCCTAGCCTATTGCCTTACACATATATACCCATAATCAACTTACATTGGACGTCAACGATCAGTCGTTGATTGGCGACACCGGTTTCATTCTCGCGACCAGTTGGTGTCATTGTATTACTTGCTTCACATGTGTAATTGTCACCATCCACAAGTGCACTGCCTGTCAAGACATCCCCCTTTATAACCCGAGCTGCAGACGATAACCATCTGTAATCTGTTTGAGATGGGCTTCCTGTCGTGATGTAACTGCTGCACGAGAATGACACCTCACGCCCTCGTATCACATATAACGGATCTGGGAAGTTTCTTGTGAAATTTGGTGGATCTTGCAAAAGAAAAAAAACTATTTCAGCTTTGTCAATGACATAAACGAACCTCCCTGAATTGAAATATTCGTTTGGAAGCAATGAAGGTACATGTAGATTCCAAACATTGATTTCACTTCGAATTGTCTTGAGTTGGGACGCCGGTGTAATGCATGCAGATTTGACCGACTTAATTTAAATTATCATATAATCAGACCTTTTAATCAGCAACAATTCAGTCTCAAGATAACGAAAAACGTATGTGTGTTTAATGCTATTGTCTGTTAACACTCAATGTATCAAACGGATAGCTGCCATAATTGTAGTATTTAATTTGCATTTTCTTTTGTTGCTTACATTCTTCAAATGTGAGCTTTTATTTGTTTGAATGAATGCTCGTGAACTACACGTATGACCAAATGTATTCATTTCTGAGCCCCCGGAACAGGGAAGCAGATTGCCGGAGCTAACATAATGAGAAGTGTTTCTGTTACTCAATAGCTTTCAATATTAATTTCGTTATTCTTTATTTTGTTTCTTTTAACGCTTTATTATTTTTTTTCGGAAGGGATTATGTGTTTTGTTCTGTTCTGTTTTTGTGCTTATTGTTACCTTCCCTAACATAAACTGCCGTCATTTTCCTTTATCTGAATAGACGAATATCGTCACTCACCGAAGAACTCTGAATATCTAGTGGCAATGAATGGTCAATCAGAACGAATGATAGAATATATGCCATTTGCTTAAGTTGTGTCTTATCTTACCCAAAACCCCTCAATCATAACAATAGAAGGGATAAACATTGTTTAACATGTTCTCAAACAAGTCCCTTCGCCACAACGTTCAAAACATGCAATCACATGTTTCGCGATTTTACTGAATGCATAGGCAATGTCATATCTCATAATTATGCGGAACAGTATACGGCACTAGATGTAAATGTATGAGAATTACCTGGAGCGGCGGTATCTAATTTGTTAACTTAAAAGCTGCTATTGTTATCCTGTATACAGGTAAAGTCACTCTACATAGACAGATCAACAACATACCTGAGATATTTGCAGGTTTTTAATCGCACAGTGGACTTCAATGGAAACAAGCGGATCTCGGTCGGCTTTTTGTGCATTCTTCCCGATGCCACCTGCTTGCATGAAAGGCCAAACCTGAATTATTTTATGATTGCATAAATCTCCGAAGTGTTCATGAATGAGTCAACTTTGACTTATTCAGTTACTGCCCCTTACAATTTCATCCTGATTCTTCACATTCAATTGTGACACCTTTACTGAGTCTACGTGCAACGTATGTGGTCACCATGTTCCTTCCAAGCTAAACCACCTCTTAGTCACGGTATGGGGGTGGGATGGCATCTGGGTTCAAGTGATATGCAACCTATCAAAACATAAAGTCGTGTATAATGTTTTTGCTTTTTACCACGATGTATTCAATCTGGATCGCTTTAGCATGTTCATTGTGATAATCAAACTGTTAATATGAATCGTACGTGACATGTAGTGGAGCAACCACACATGATGTGCCTCAAATTTGCCTTTTTTCGGCGACATAACGCTAAGAATAATTTATGTAGCATCATGCAGTGGTCACGACGGAGACGACTTGCCAAATTGACAAGTTGATTGTAAAATTTTGTCTGGATTATCGTCATGACTTCTTCATTTTTCGTTTTCATTAAGCTGACCAACGAAATTGGTCTAAATGAAATTAATAGACTTAAATCACATGTGAATTCTTCGTAAGTTGTGAAGTAGTTACTTTCATTTTTATCGCGATGCTTCATTTCCAATTCCGCGTTTTTTGCAATCTCCACACGTTACAATTTCTCCAAAATCTATACCCGCCATCTTGAAAAATCACTGATGGATATAGAAAACATTATATGACGTCATTCACCTGCATTAGGTATAAGCACCCTTGGCGGTTGCTATAACTATATCATTGTATAATCGTGTCTTATGAAATAAAATATATATCCTCGTTTGATCTAGACTCAGACCTTGATTAGCACTTGGTTTAATGATCTTTAGCAATTTCAATATCATTATCCTTCGCTTGTGCTCAACACATTATTTCATGTCAATTTCCGACACAACCTAACAAAATTTAGCTAGTTCCATGGAAATAATTACATACAAAATCGGATTTCAACCTGTGCCCGTGCTTTTCATACTTATCAAGTATCTATCTAACTGCCATTCCACATATGTTCATTAGATTTAAGAGGAGCATCCACAGACATATGTGCAGTGCAACATCGTAGCGTGATATACATATACATCTAACATCAAATGTTTCACTATAGTACACGTTCTTGCCAATTACTCACAATGCTCTAGTACAAGTACCGAAAGCGTTAGCGTGGTCAGTCCTCCATTTGTCAACATACACCCGTAGCTGCCCGCCGTAGTCACACTTAATGTACTCCTCTGCATGTCGCCAGTGGATTGCCAGTCATAGCTGTAGGTATCTGGATTCCCATTTTCGACGATATTCACACTTAATGTTATGCTGCTCCCACGGACTATTATCACAGTTCCAGTAGGTGAGATCGACAAAATTGGTTGCCCTGAAGAAAAATAAGATAATTAACCAGCGTCTATTTAATAGTGGTAATAGAAAATTACCAAGAATCTCCCAATTTATATCAAAAAGGACATCGATGTATTCCGGAACTCTTCAGGCTACATTTTCGGATAAACAGGTCAACCCCCTTCAAAAATATACCGACATAATCCACATGTTGTTTATCCAAAACTGTATAAATAATGACCCCAACACCAATATAATAGTTTATGCATATTGCTGTGCTCTATGGTAGCACCAAATAAACTCAAAATCACTAATTGCACATGTCCAATGTCGCACTTCACAGCCTCTTAATTATACAGAATACTATTTAAATTTATAACTACCTTATACTCTGTAGTATCTTCATTTGATTATCAGAGAAATAAATTGAAATTGAATTGAATTATTTAATACAACTAACCGTGTTCAATCCTTGCTTTACCACCGTAGGCAGCTACTGATGGTAAGTGTTCACGGCAGTTCAGTCGATAACGCCTGTGAAGTATTTTGCATTCGCCCATGTAAGAAGAAATTATAACGATCTGCTAAAAGATCACAACAGTTGCTTATTAAAATATGGCACAGTGAATATTTAAATAAAGAATGAAGATACATGTGCATGAAATGTCTCTAAAATCACAGGGATACAGGGAATTTCATTAATATCCACAACTAATTAATTAAGCAATGCCAATCTGAATTTATTTTTGGAATACAAAACATATTGGTCGAGATAAAACTCACAATAAGGATCAAGGGTATAATATCTCCAGTCAGACAGCTGTCCATGTTGCTCCGTTGCACTGCATCCAATTGATTGATTGCGGTCTGTTTTCCTTACAGGATTCAGAGTGAGTTGACTCCCGTCAGCACTTACTCTGTACCTGCTGTCTGTAATCGGGTTATCGTCCACATCCCAATGATAAGTCATGGTGAGTCCATGACCATCAGGCTTACTGGTAGAATCAACGTGACAATTCAGAGAGAAGTATGCTTGATCGGTTGCCTGATTTGGTGACGTAGTGATTCCTAGCGACGACGGTTTGTCTTCAACGAGATTAAGCAAAAATGCAGAACATTTAAGATTTATAATGTTTATTAAGAGGTGTAGATGTATCTGCGAACATACCGTTAGTCTTAGGGTAAAGATTCGAGTGATCGTTAAATTGAAGATGGTAATATGATGATATCAGCAATAAATTTGCATGCTGTGCTACTGCGATTGGTCAGTGTTTTCCTGAAATCATCCAAGTGTCTCTCTAGAAATACGGCGTACTGATATATTATATACAGTGAGTTTAAACTTTGTACGTTTAAGATGATTTAAGATGGTTATAGTGATGACGAAGACGACGATGACGAACGAGATGTTGCCCTTAACAAGGACTACGTTAAAGTGACACTCTTGTTGTGGCGACGACAACGACGATGGCGACGACGACAACGACGACGACAACGACGATGGTGGTGATGGTGATGATGATGATGATGATGATGATGCTGATGGCGATGATGATAGCGATGGAGTGTAAATCCCATACCTATCACAACAAGGGTCCTTGAATTATCATCAAACTCGTGTTGACCGTTTACGACCGCACCATAGTTCATGGCGTCAGCAAGTTGTATATTTAACAGAATAAACGAAATGATGTCCGTTTCTGTCACTCCCGTAAACAGAACCCGGTGTTCGTACGGCGACGATACTATTGTTTCATTTCCCAATGTACTGAATACAACCACTGGAAATACACCACCTGTGCTAATGGTTACATTCACCGGTAGTTTCACTACCCACACAATGTCATCTACTGTGAACTGTATGTTGTGCGTCAGGATTGCGTCACCCGTCGTGTTGCAGTAGATTGGCCTGACCACTTCACTGTTCAAACCTGCAATGAAAGGAATCTTCCAAGTGAGCACATAAAACAAAACACTTTCTGTCGGGAGATCGCATAACGGATAGTCAGAGCTGCTGCTTGTCTCAAAGGTCAATATTGGCATTCCACTGACTCAGTCGGTTAGGGGTACAAATCCATGCAGTCTTGTCCTCCAGCGCTGGCGATCGGGGTTCAAGTCCACATGTTTCCATCATGGACATTGTAACTCGAAATCGTTATCTGGTGGAGTTACTCGCCGATGGCTGGTGGTTTGCCGCCCTTGGTCGACGAGTTTATCAACCATTGAAATCAATGTTCGATTAGCCGTAAATGTGTGAATTCCTCCACCACTGAGACTGGCAATGTCGTAATAATTATGGCCTTAGTTATGGCACTATAAGGTAGTATCAACATAAAGTGTATTGTTCTGCAAGCTATTGTCTCCGGATCTGGAATAAACATAAAAAACACAGTGACATGGACTGATCAATGATTAACTGGACGTGCAGTTGTTTGTCGTGATGCGTGGTATAACTCGAACATCACAACAAACTGATGTTATAACGTTAACCAGTTCACACGCAATAGGAATGGGTGTTAGTGATCCCCATGCACCCATGGAATCCGACATCCAGCTTCAAACAGACCATGCTATCCCAAACACTCCACAACAGAGAGGCGGCATCCGGCATATTGTTGGCTATGGTTATTGAAAAAACGGAATAATAGATATAGTCCAGGAGATATTGGTAGACCTCTGCGCCCCCCCCCCCAGGACTTAACTTCACCCCACTAATTTTCTTCCTTAAGGTCTCCTCTAATTTTTTTCACTTGTTAACAAGAAAAAAAAGTGGCCGCAGAGACTCCAGACAAGATGGCGTCCATTATGGCGGCCATTATTTTTAAATGCACCAGGTCTCTTTGATCGCCATTATAGTAAAGATGATAGCACATGCGGTCTTGTTTTCCGCTCGATTCGTTATGCTAATATACAACCCTTACAAATTAGCCAAAAATCCGACCCCAGAATCCAATATGGCGGCCAAGATGGCCGCCGAAATGTGAAAATATGCTATTTTTCTGACATGTTACCACCTTTCGTTTGTCTCTGTGGGAAAATTTTTGAATTTTTGCGTCATGTTATACATTTATCATATAGAGGAGTCATTGGCGAATACATGGGGACCATAATATGCATTCATTGCGGGATATTTTTGTCCGATATCACGTTTTCCCAAATGCCGGTATCATAGGTCAAAGCCGAATCTCCGTTAATAACGCGATGTTATGTTTCGAATCAATGAATGTTATTGCTATTATAACAACACCCATGCTTATATATTTGCAGGAGATACTCGAGCTAGGATTCCTCTTATACCTGAGTTGAGGAATATTTACCCAAATCCAAGATGGCGGCCAAAATGGCCACCAGAAATAAAAAATCGCCGAAAATCGCTGATTTTAACATCACTGAGCATTATTGGCATGACAACTCCACACCTGCTTACTATTGTAAGTTGGGAACACTTAGGCGAAGAACGTTCCTTGTATCATATCCAAATAAAAGTCCCCCAAATCCAAAGTGGCGCCCACAATGGCGGACAGATTTTGAAAAATCACAGAAATTCCTTCAAATTCACATCATTGGGCATTATTGTCGAGACAACTCCACCCATGCGTACAGTTGAGTTGGAAATACTGAGGTGAAGTAATTACATTACATCTCATGCAAGAAATGGTTTTCCAAATCGAAGATGGCGGTCAAAATGGCGACCGAAATTTGAAAACAAGTCTACATTACTTTACTTTCTTAGGATGGGCGTTATTGTTTCGCGATTTCTACCCACCATTACATGTTGATATCTATGAATTATTCATTAGGGTTTGGCAAGTGATACTCACAGTCAATATGGCGGCCAACTGGCGGGCAGAAATTGAAAAGAAGCCGATATTATCACATATTAATTTCAACCTTTTGTCATAATATTGATTTGTATAAACGAAACGGTACATAATATAAGCCATATATTAGTTCCAATGTAAGTCGTAGCCTTTTGGAAGGATGAAAACCCACAATCGCAATGTGGCATTTCAAAATCCATTCTCCACTAAGGGCTCATACTGGCCGTAACCGTATATAGGTGCGCCGAATAGTCATATTATGACTTCCAAGAATCAAAACAACAGTACCTGAGCTTATTCTGAATTGCCACATTCAGCATTATCTAGACTCGTTTCCGTCTCTTTGTCAGATTAATCTATCTCACTCACAACAACAGTTCACTACTCTTTGTAGGAGTGTGCCACTATTCGGAATGTTTCAAACAATACATATGCCGGTGTCCAGCTCACGTGTTGGTTTCGAAAGCTTGGAATTCTTAGCGAGCTTCATTCGTGGTATAGCTTATGGTATAATTCAGATGCTACATATGGGGTATATGCGTCATCTTTTGCGATACACTATACAGGTATTCGGTCGATGCGTATACTAGCTTTCAGAAGGACCTATCTATCTGCGTATTGTCAGCTTTGGTGACCTAATGGGGTTAACAACGTGTACACCTGGTGATCTTCCCAAAGAGCCACTTCTCAATATATGGTTCATCAATTCACATACTCATCTAATGCACTGACGTACCCGGACAACTTCTTTATATGGCTTCGAATGTTGAAAGCCCGACATTTGACGGATGCATTTCTGATAAGGCGTAGAAGACCATAATGCATAATATACCCAAACTCCTTGAACATGATCATAAGAACAAGCTTGTTGGCGTCCAGCAATCGTCTCACCGAACAGATCCAAGCAGATGATAACAACACACACGGTACTAGTTTGTGGGTATGTGTCATGATAGTGGAAATGAAATTGGACCATGACTGCACCGCCCCTTATTTTGTTATGTTTTAGATTCAGACAGGATCTCATGTGTGGCTTTGCTTTCCTTGTATGCTAAGATTGTATGTCCCCATCCGTTTGGAAGCCGTTCTTAAACAACTGGACTAGGAGTATGCCATTGGCTACTGCTGTATAAGCCCCACCAAGACTGGGGTGTAGTCTTAAAGGCGATACCTTTGATAGTTGGTTGATATGTCATACTCACGCTGGGTGGTATGGTTCAAGAAAGTACAAATGCCATCAACAAAAGGGTAAAATGTTCAACGCGAAGAACATCCAGAGGAATGTTACGTTGATGAGCTCTTGCATTCAGTTCAACAAACGTTGGTACACCAAGTGATTTCTTGGTAACATCACCAATGCGACCATTTTCCTGCATGAGACATTAACTACTATATGCTAAAGTTATATATATAAAGCTATATGCTCATAAAGGTCGCGTTCCCCAACGGCCACAGCCATTGCCATCGAGACTGTAAATTGTTCTTTAAATACATAGTGAAATAAATGCACCACAGTTCCTGACATTTTCTTGAATAATACCGCCCACATACTGACACTAACCCCGAGAGAGGATAACAAAACACGCATACATTCATGCTATAAAGACATTATCCTTTAGTCCATCGGACTGTTTTGAGGGAGGCTAGCATATTATTATCCAGACAAAAGTGTACGTAGTTGAATCAGAAAGGCTTCGAAACGGATGTGGAAATACAATCTTACCACACCAAATAAAACCGACACGCACGACATTCGATATCTTAAACATGCACCAGGTGTAGGGGTGGTGTATACAGTGGCCCATTTCATTGATACTATCATGGCGCATGTCCACAAACTAGCACCGCGAGCATTGTTCTTCTCTGCTGAGAGATATTCGACAAGACAACTGCGGGGCGTCACACAGTTTGCTTCGGATAATGGTCAAGAAGTGTGGGTAGTCTGTACACTAGGGTCTTCTCCTTAGCAGCTAGACATCTGTCCACGGGAATGAGACAGCTAGCAACCTTCGAAACACTGTCGAAGTTGTCCACATATGCCAATGCGTTCGCTGAGTTTGTGAGTTGACGAACCATCTATTGAGAAGTGACTAGCTAACTGGTTCGCCAGGTGTACATGTCGTTATCCCATGGGGTATGAGACACATACATAGAGATGACCTTCTGTAAGCTAGACACCGGAAAATGAATTGTTTGAAACGTTATGATTAGAGGGACCCTACTCCCAGGAAGTGGTGAATACTTTGTCGGTGTGAGCGACCTAGATTTTTCATCCAAAGAAATGGAAGCTGGTCCAAATAATTATGGACGTGACGTGGCATATCAGAATCTGTTATCATGTAATTGTTCTGATATAACTATTCGGCGCACCTACGCTTACGGCCATTATCGGCGCTAAGTGGAGACTGGATTTCGAAATGCCACATCGCGATATTAATTGTGGTGTTTCATCTTTCCAGAAGGATACGAGCTATGTTATGCGTTTTGATACCTTTAAGTTGAACTAGTAAATGGTTTATGTACAGTTTCGTCCATACATACCGATATTATGACAAAAAGTTGAAATTAATATGTGAAAATATCGATTTCTTTTCAATTTCTAGCCGCCAATATAGCAGCGATCTTGGCTGTGAGTATCAATTGCCAAACCCTAATGAATACTTCATGTCACTATTCCATATCAACATGTAATGGTGGATAGAAATCGCGAAACAATAACGACCATCGTAAGAAAGTAAAGTAATGTAGACTTGTTTTCAAATTTCGGTCGCCATTTTGGCCGCCATCTTCGATTTGGAAAACAATTTATTGCATGAGATGTAATGTAATTACTTCACCTCAGTATTTACAACTCAATTGTAAGCATGGGTGGAGTTGTCTCGACAATAATGCCCAATGATGTGAATATGAGGGAATTTCGGTGATTTTTCAAAATCTGTCCGCCATTTTGGATTTGGGGGACTTTTATTTGGATATGGTACAAGGAAAGTTCTTCGCCTAAGTGTTCCCAACTTACAATAGTAAGCAGGTGTGGAGTTGTCATGACAATAATGTTCACTGATGTTAAAATCAGCGATTTTCGGCGATTTTTTATTTCTGGTGGCCATTTTGGCCGCCATCTTGGATTTGGGTAAATATTCCTCAACTCAGGTATAAGAGGAATCCTAGCTCGAGTATCTCCTGCAAATATATATGCATGGGTGTTGTTATAATAGCAATAACATTCATTGATTCGAAACATAACATCGCGTTATTAACGGAGATTCGGCTTTGGCTTACGATACCGGCATTTGGGAAAACGTGATATCGGACAAAAATATCCCGCAATGAATACATATTATGGTCCCCATGTGTTCGCCAATGACTCCTCTATATGATAAATGTATAACATGACGCAAACATTCTAACATTTTCCCACAGAGACAAACGAAAGGTGGTAACATGTCAGAAAAATAGCATATTTTCACATTTCGGCGGCCATCTTGGCCGCCATATTGGATTCTGGTGTCGGATTTTTAGCTAATTTGTAAGGATTATATATTAGCATAACGAATCGAGCGGAAAACAAGACCGCATGTGCTATCATCTTTACTATAATGGCGATCAAAGAGACCTGGTGCATTTAAAAAAAATGGCCGCCATGATGGACGCCATCTTGTCTGGAGTCTCTGTGGCCACTTTTTTTTCTTGTTAACAAGTGAAAAAAATTAGAGGAGACCTTAAGAAAGAAAATTAGTGGGGTGAAGTTAAGTCCTGGGGGGGGGGGTGCAGAGGTCTACCAATATCTCCTGGACTAATAGACTCACTGGCCTGTAATAATTTGATAATATGAACACCAAGTACAGATAACAGCTCCCTCTTTGGACATATTTTGATACTAAAACATATCTAGCCCGGCTCTTCAACAGCTGTTCAGAATATGTGTTGAGATTGGGACTGCAATTTCATGATCATTATTTTTAAATAAGCAGCATAGATATAGGGATATTTAGCGTTCGAGTATTGGTCCGGGGTACACAATCGGGCGTCCGGAATACGCCATAACAGACACCGATTCCGGCTTGCGAAAAGGGGGATCGCTACCATCCTAGTGTTGTTCTATCTATGTATTGTTCATGCCCACACTAGATAAAGACTTCTCAAATCAATAACTGCAATTCGACTGTGGCATGGTTGTGTCCGTCAGCCCACCAGTGTGTGTACATCCATACTACCGAATAACGATGCGTTGGAGCTGCCCAATATCCAAGACAAGTAGGATTTAGTCCATCCATGTATTTGAATGCTTCTGCAAATGTTCACTCACATTTCTCTTAAACGAACGAACTGCTTTTGTTGTCACTGTTGTCTTACTGAATAAAATTACGATCACTATGACGAATACAACGACGACGACGATGATGATGATATTGATGATGACGATTATGATGCTGACGATGATAATGACAATGGTAATGACGAGGACGACGACAATGATGATGGTGATGATGATGATGACGATGATGATGATGAAGATGATGATGAAGATGATGATGATGCAGACGATGATAATGGCGATGGTGATGACAAGAACGATTATGATGATGATGATGATGATGATGATGATGGTGTTGTTGATGATGATGATGATGATGATGATGGTGACAGCCTACCCAATACAACAAGATTCATGTCGTAGAACTCTGCGCCAATGGGAGTGTATGCTGCGTAATTCTTGGCATCAGTTGTTTGAACTTTCAGTAGCATGAACGAGATGTCCCCTTTGACAGCTGTACCCTCATAAACAGCTCGACTGCTATGTGTTTGAACTTTGTCAGGGTTTCCAACCATGATACCGAATATGTTAACTTCGATAGAACCTGTTGAAAATGCGGACCTCGTTCCGACAGAAAACATTTCGCCAATGGGGAAGCGTGGTGTGCTGATTGCAATAAGACAATCATCTGTCTTGTTACAGTATACACAGTTAAGCCCCTCTCCGCGACAGCCTGAAAAGAACAATTCCACTCTTATTGATTAATAGGTCTAACGTGATTTCGTCACTGTTAAATATCTGTCTTATTTCAAAATACGTACTGGCTCTGACTGTCAATCGTGGGTGCACTAATGATCGGGTCAATCGGAGCTCTAATCTGGGTAAAGATAATTCGGAATCCCGCCCATTTAAGATATATCTGAATATAAACTTAGGAATGCCACTGGGAGAGAAATGTTCCAGTCAGGATACCACTCAAAGATCCCTGGGAATTTATGTTTTCTTTCGAGATTCCCCAAGTCATTTTGTGTAATGACGAGTAGAGGGCGAATATTGCTGGAAGATAACTCAACTGCAACCAGAAACCTCCCCGATAACTCAACTGCAACCAGAAACCTCCCCGGTAACTCAACTGCAACCAGAAACCACCCCGATAACTCAACTGCAACCAGAAACCACCCCGATAACTCAACTGCAACCAGAAACCACCCGGTAACCAACCTGTTCCGGATACACAAACCGGTCATACGCAAATACCCCTGTGATATTTAAGAATGATTGTTGTGGATGTGTGTGAGTTATTGGGGGTACGCCTTTGTGGTCGTTGGGGCACACATCCACTACATTAGTTTCTTATATTTATATAAATGTTTGATGATTTATTCCCATAAAAATGATGAGTGAATTATTTATTTTCACAAAATCTGCCGAGAATTTCAGACTAGCCCACGTATGCAGCACATAAATCAGCCCATTATATGATTTCAAACACAAAGTAAAGATCATGTAATCGACTGAACTTTTAAAATCACGCCCAATTATTCTGCTGACCGCTTTCAGTTATTATTTCAACAATTGTTGACGTCGTGTTCGTGGGTGATGCAGATGAACCTAATCATGGTGGTGGTGGATGTGGTGACGTATTTGTGGTGGTGTGGTGATGGTGGTGATTTTGGGTGGTGGTGGTCAACGATATTATACGATTTATGCTGTCATCTGTACGGTGTACCTAACACAATTAAGGTTCTAGCGACATCGTAATAGGTCTGCACATCAGAGGCGAATGCACCATAATTCATGGCGTCCGATAACTGCACATTACGTAGGTAGAATGATATGTTCCCCAGCTGTCCATTACCCACATATGTTATTCGCGTGGCATACGACCCCGATACAATGACATCATCTGGATTACCGGTCCTCAGTGTAAATACGGAAATCAGATCTAACTCGCTGACACGTGATAACATGGCGTCTACGGATACAATATATCCACTCGGGTAGTGCTTGGTGGTGATAGAAATGAGACAATCTTCAGTCTTGTTACAGTACATTGGTGTCACTACTTCACTGCCGCACGCTGAAACAGATAATGTCGATCAGATAGACCAAGATAACTCCTCGCACGGCATTGTGCTATGTTATAGAACAACTTAGAGTAGTTGATATAATCTTCCCTAATTAAAGGCATAACAACCGATACTATTCGCCGGATTTAATTCCTTTTACTTATCATGCAATCTTACATCGTTAGCGATTTAAAACGCATACGCCTCTGAGAACGGGTAGATAGTCTTATCCCTATCCGGAATTTGTTTTTCTGGGGCAGTGGCTATTGGCCACCCGGTGGCGAATAGTCACATAACATAGAAATCGCTATTCGCCACCCGGGTGGCGAATAGCGTTTATATATTTTCTTTATTTGCTCCACATACGGAGAGTATGGTGATCTCGAGCGTCGGGAATAATGATTGTCAGTCCTTACGCAAAAGGTTGTGTGAGTTGGGTTGCAATATGAGAAGGGGGGGGGGGGGGGTACATAACATTTTTTTTTCTAACACTGGAACTTCAAATACGGCATACAAGCATATTTTAGCTAAAACTTATGTGATCTGTATGACAGGTGGGGATGGAGGAGGGGGGGGGGTGGGATGTTGCATAACTGATTGAGGATTTTAGGGGGGGTGGGGAAGATGTACCGTTTTTTGTCAAAAACTTGGTGTCAGATTATTTGTTGAGCATTATATGTAAGGATTTGCGTACTACATTAGGCGTTCATTTCAAGGTTTAGAAGTACATTTCGGACAAATATTTGTCATTGGAATTTGAGATGGGGGGTGGCGAATAAAAGTATTCTTAAATCTCGGACGTCAGTTAGATTTCTTCATTTGTGCATTGGATTAGCCGATCCCTAATTCATAAACAAGCATTTTCTAGAACTGGTATTGTGGAATTGCGAAAACAAATATGTGACCTGAATTGGTTGGGGGAGGGGGTGGCGAATAACTTTAATCTCAAAACTTGGATGTCAGATGAGTTTCTTGTTTTTGTATTAGATTAGACGATCCTTCAATCATAAACAATTATTTTATAGAACTGGAGTGGAATTGCGAACAAATATCTGCGTTCAGAATTGCTTGGTTGGGGGGGGGGGGGTGGGCGAATAACTTTATACTTAAAACTTGGATGTCAGATGGGCAGATCATGAGCTTCTTATTTCGTGCATTAGATGAGACGATTCTTGAACCATAAACAATCATTTTATAGAACTGGAAGTGGAATTGCGATCAAAAGTTTGCGATCTGAATTGGTTGGTGAGTGGGGTGGTGGCGAATAATTTTATTCTTAAAATGTGGATGTCAGATAAGCTTGTTATTGTTTTGCATTAGATTAGACGATCCTTCAATCATGTACAATCATTTTATAAAACTGGAAGTGGAATTGTATTGTATCTCAAGTATTTCGACGTCTTAATACCAATGCAGATTTCATTCTTTTGCTATTTGAAAATTGGTATCTCAAGTATTTCGATATGTTAACACCAATGCAGATTTCCATATTTTCCCGAAAATACGCATATTATCTGCTTATACAAAATTAATCTTAGGTATATAATCTGCTAACAATCGCACATTGTTAATTCAGACTGTTGACTGTTTTATAGTTTGTGAATTCAGACTGTTGATTATTTTCCACACCTCGCTTAGTGCGAAGTCCTGTACAGTTACGCTTCTCGGCCTTTTGGCTAAGATCAAAGTGTGGTATCTGTTCTTCTCAGATCAGCTCCTGATACGTCCCCACGGGGGACTTCGATGTTGGTTTGAGGAGAATGGTGGACGGAAGAATCACCTTCTAAACATCATTGTCCACAGGCCGTGTACCAGACGTTTGGTTTATTTACATTGAAATTGCTTAACTCGATTCTTTTGAAGCTTCATCCTTAATGAGCGTGTGTATATGAGGCCTTCAACCTCTATCTCGGGACGGGTAGTTTGATGCGCTGATCAATTTCGTCACACTTATGTTTTTAATAAAAAAATCCATGATTGTCTCCATTTAGCTGAGATGGCTTCCAGAATGGCCGAAATTTTGGTTAAAGCCGTGTAACAGACGTTTGGTTTATTTACATTGAAATTGCTTAACTCGATTCTTTTGAAGCTTGATACCTCTATATCGGGACGGGTAGTTTGATGCGCTGATCAACTTCAATGACCTTGAACCTGTATCTCGGTATCCACTGGGCCGATTTCCACCATTTTCGGGGTGTTGGGGTAAAAAAAACAACACAACGACTCTACCCCGTCAGGACGGGTACCCAGCTAGTCTCATATATATTTTGGGAAATATGTTTGTCTGTGTGTGTGTGTCTGTTCGCGATGGACTCGAAAACGGCCGAGCCGATTTCGATGAAACTTGGTATGTGGGTTACTTTCGGCCGGGGAGTGGCATGGGCCTATTAATTTGCCCGTGCGACGTGACCTTGACCTTGAAATCGGGTCATTTCAAGGTCAAACGCTCGAGTATCACGGGATTTCGATGAAAATTAGTGTATGGGGATACTTTCGAATGGGGAGTGTCGTAAGCCTATTCGTTTGCCCGTGCGACTTGATCTTGACCTTGAAATCGGGTCAATTCAAGGTCAAATCGGGTTACTTTTGTCCTCTGAGTGTTTTCGACGGGTGACAGATTTCCACCTTGTCTAACACCAACTTCACAATCAAATAGATCGGAATATTCATTATCTGAGATGACACACGATTTTATGCTTTCGTACATATTTCTGATAACTACAAGAATTCTACCTGATATTCCTACCCCTATCAGTTTTCGCCAGAGTGCAGCCCGCCAGACGCTGTCGGAGGCCTTAGATAGGTCTATAAATGCGCAATATAACTTTTTCCTTCTAGCTTTCGCAAAGTCTATCAAAGCGTTTAGAGTAAAGATGTGATCGAAAGTGGAGTAGTCCTTTCTAAAGCCTGCCTGATTTTCAAAGAGTATTTCATTTTGGTCCAGAAAAAGTTGGATCCGTTCGCTAATTATCGATGTGAATAACTTCGCAATACAGCTTACAAGCGTAATTGGTCGGTAATTTTCTGGGAGTTGCGAATCTTTACCCTTGTATAATGGTTGTATAACGCCAATGCCCCATTCGGTGGGAATGATGCCTGTTTTTAAAATTAGGTTGAAATATAATTGTAGAAATGGCTTCAAAGGGGCTGCCATTTTGATATATTCATTCTTGATACCATCAATACCTGGGGCGCGCCCAAATTTAAGTTTTCGGAGTGCTTCGTCGATTTCATCAAGTTTAATATCGTAGTCTAGCGCAGACGTTTGAATATCTGCCACGTTGCTCGTTGTGTGATCGGTGATATCTACATCTGCATCTGAATGATTAAGTGCAGCAAAATAGTCATGAAAATCCTTCAAATCAGGTACTCTACTGGGCCGGGTTTGTCTTTTGCCGTGTCCAATGTATCTCCAATATTCGCGGGGGTTTCGGGATCTCAATTCGGATATTTTCTTACCGGTGTCTACTTTGTATTTTAGTCTACTCCGCCTTATTGTCGATTTGTATTCACCTCGGGATTTCTCAAGGCATTGTTTATTTGTGTTATTTTGATTCAATCGGAAACGTTTATATGCTTTGCGATACTGACGTCTTGAGTTGGCACAGTCTCTAGAAAACCACGGATTTTTTACTCGCATCTTTGTGGCTGCATGTTTTCGCTTTTTGCTCGTCCCCATACTCGCGGCCGCGCTACGTAAGAAAATAGTTTTCAGCTTATCATTTACATCATCTATATCAGTGCGGGACACGTCACTTCTCATATGTAATGAGAAAATGGCACAATGGATGGAATTGGTAAAGTAACTTGTCGAAATGTAAGTGTAGTGGATTACGCAGTCGCGGCATATCTGTTCATGCCATTGATTAGCGAGTTCTGTGTGGGCGATTTTAACAACCTCCTTAGTGATGTACATAGCCATATTTACTGTAAGATCTCATTTGAAGTGTCTGAGTAGTCCAACTGTAGCACCGAGTACTGGTAAGCCAATATCATTAGTGTCGGAAAACTCAAACCATGAAACTATCAAACCGTGGAACAATGAACACGAACGTGAGTATATAGACAACATTGATCCAAAATTAGTGACTGATTTGAATGAAGACATTTTCTCATTACATATGAGATTTGAATATTTCTTGAAGCTTTTGGCGCTCGTCTAACACATCGTAATTTGATATCACATTCTTCGCGTAACTGCTAAAGACTTGCCTATAGGATTGTGGTACTTCGGGCAGTGTAATAAAAAGTGAGACTCATCTTCGATAGGTTTATCTTTAGCCGGCATATTATGACTACATTGTTTGCAAGTTCGTTCCTCTACGGGGATTGGATTAGGTTTCACATGTCTGCCTATTTCTATTTCTAGCTTGTGCGAGCTTGTAACAAGTTTCGATATTGGACGTCTTTCATTTCGAGATAACGTTGTTAAATAAGAAGCCCTTGTTTCAAAATCTGTTTTGATTTTTCCCATAAATTCTAATTTACTATTTTCTGCACATGCACCTTTTATATCAAGGTGCCTCCATGCTTGTCGGAAATGGTCTTTTAATCGGGATTGAAATTTCTCCCCAAAAGTATCTATGTTGACTGATTTTGGTGATTCCCACACGTACCCAAATCCATATTTATATAAGTTATTTTTAATACACTGTAACCATAAAATAGACGTATTATATGTATGCCGGCGCATGCGAACTAATAGCTATCGGCATCGCCCACCCCATGTGAATATAGTTACTTCGGTTTAATGAAAATGCATAATTATACATGAATATTTTATATGAAAATAAAATTATGGGGGGGGGGGGGGCATGTTGATATATTGTGTCTCTATTACCATATATATTTGGTTTGAGAATAAATTATTTGAATTTGAATTGAATCTTATTTTCCGTGAGATATTATTCTTATATTTTGTAACATTTGTTTTTAGTGTTTTGCGAGATATGTTTTACTTGATTCGCGTAGTGCGTGTTTGTTTTCTTCTGACGGTATCTTACAGAAATATTTTTCGAGCATTATTATAATGTGCTCTAGCCATCCTGCACTCAGCGTTGAACCACGGTTTATTTAGGGAATAACATCATGCATGTGCTTTAGAAAAGCTGTAATAAACTTTTTAGTCGGCGGTGCAAATCTGATTCTCGCACCTTGGTTTTCTGATACTGTGACAACACGTGAGCGACCTTTGAGATGACATGACCCCGCTGAGCACTGAGCGACCTTTGACATGACATGACCCCGCTGAGCACTGAGTGACCTTTGACATGACATGACCCCGCTGAGCACTGAGTGACGTTCATATTCCTTCAACATGCATTGTTTGAGATGTCGGCACGTTTTCTTTTGGAATAACTGTGTGATGGGATTTTAATTAATTCGACTATTAAGGTACGTTCATTTATGAAATTGCATAGCAGATTCCATGTGGAAGATAACATTGTCTTTATAAAAGTAGTAACTTGGTTTATTTTATATGCATTTATGTTCACTGCAAATAATTAATAAAAACATGCATGTTTTAGTTGGAGATGACCCACGTCACGTGACAAAAACAGACATGGTCAAGAACGAATATCTCGCATTGTATTACTATTTTCATAATGCTAGACACTACTACATATTTAATATAGATTTACAACGATATAATGACATCCAGTTAATCATGTTAATTGATTTGTTTGTTGGAGGTATCACTTGTATTCATGTATATTTGTACACAGCAAGCACGTTTCGAATCGGTAAAAGTGTGCTTTCTTGGTCACGTGATGTCAACAAGTGCTGTTAGTTTACATCAAAATAATGTTTTCTACGGATATATATACTTCCAGAACGCATCCTATTTCCCATACTTTTAACCATATAATAGGATCTGTTCCGGTAGTATATATATACGACAGAAAACTGTTTTTCTGCTAAAATAACACCACATTTTGGTGTCACGTGACCAACAAAACACACTTTTACCGATTCGAAATGTTCATGATCACATTCGTTCGTGTGTGTTCGGTCCTCATTCTGAAAGTTTTGGAGAAAAAATAGCAAACAAGTGCAACGTACGCCGTGTAGTATTTTGTGACGTGTGCATACTGTAACTGAGTTATACTCAGGCTATGATACTGGCAAAATTCCCTCTTCTCACCCATGCTGATATGGAAATGAATAGGTGATTGGATACATTCAATGGGCAATTGTGCCCGACAACAACGTGTTCATTAAAAAGATTAAAGCGTGGGGTAAGCTAATCGGCGACAAAGACAATATCATGCTTGAGGCTCGCGAAGGGGGTAATAGAATATATAAATTTTATTTATCAAAGTTTGTATATTACACAATTAATTAACATGATTTGCTTCTTTCTGGGATCTGGTTTCTGACATCTTGAACCACCATACGGCCCTCAACGGTGTTGTTTCTCCCGCATATCCAATACCAACTCGGTGTCTATCGATAACATATACACTAAACTACTGTAATCGAAGTAATATTTCGATGTTTAATTATATATCTCACAATACATCACTGTTTTATATGTGGAACCTTGTCGTGACGTCCATCTATATATTTGAAAGAGAAACTGATATTCTCTTTATGTCTCCAATTCTGACAACCACGTGATCTATAGTATACAGTAATCACACCTGCCAAATATAGGCATTCAATTATACAAACATGTATGGTGTGAGTTGCGGGTGCACGTGCAGCTGTGTATGTGGATACGCGCGCCCCATTATGTTGGATTCAGTGGCCAGAATAATGACATTGAAAGTCGTTTGTTATTCTTCTGTTCATCGGGAGATGGCAGTGTGTCGTGACTGCTTGTCCTGCGCGTCCAGACACACGTGCGTACGAGAATACACTCAAGGAATGCGGTTGCGGTTGCGCCCTTGTGTGTGCGTACCCGTGTGACGCTGGCAATTGCGTTTGAAGCATTGCAACGCGTGTAGTCACGCTGAACTGTTCGTGACATTTGGTTTGGGCGGTACCTGTAGGTAAGAGCGCAGACCGACTCGAGAATTGTATACATATGTATATACTTTGATTTCGTGTTACATGTATGTGACCGTTTGTATTATGTTATGCATATACTTGTGTGTTCATATATATATATTTACGCACTAAGTGTTGTCATCACTAAATCCAGCATTCTGATTGGTCGGCGCCCACGTGGCTAGTTGCAGTTATTTCTCGGTGAATGCGCAACGCCTAATAACACCAAGCTAATAACACCATCGATACGTCATTAGGTTTGGAAAGACGAACTCGTAGTGCTTTGGGCGCATTTTGACTCGCGCAGGATTGACTTAATACATCATCGGGTTTCAACATGAAGAGAAATTGTTCCTATTAACTTTTGCCAAGGGTGCTATTGGGTATTTTGGGCTGATCTTGTCACGATACACTTTTCGATTTAAATATATTTACAAAAGTGGCTTTTTCGCTAAATGTATATAAATATAAGGATTAACTGTCGTGTGGACTATTTTTATGGAGATGTAACGGTGAGGTAAGTGGACATAACTTGTATGTAAATCCCTTCGGGTTTTACACAAGTTATGTCCACTTACCTCACCGTTACATCTCCATAAAAACAGTCCACATGACAGTTAATCCTTATACAATCTGCTGTAATGGAGGATAATTCAAGATATATATATAAAAGGAGATAGTCCCATAAATGACCGGAGTTAGTGTACAGTACCCCTTTTAACATTGTATCGACATACAGCATGCGGGCTGCGGTTATTTTCGATTTTGTTACTCACCTGTTATTAATATCAGAACGAGTATAGCTGATAATCCGAGCGATGGTCGAGATAAATACATCTTGCCTTTACGTATTCTTAATATATCTGAACAGCACATACTTCCCTTTTGTGTGTCATTCGCCGCGCTGTCGAATGGCTCATGTCTGTGCACGATATATTAATGTATACCATGTATACACGCTTCCACAAAGTACACAATTACATATTCACATATTGCAATGCCGCATTCTCTATTCATATTCAATTAGAATTCAGAGCAGACTCGATTACACGGTAGACCGAACAAATACATGTGCTTCTCTGACACGTTCTAACGGCTGCCTGCACGAAACTGCAACAAAACACCCCTACATTATCCCCTGTGTCTAACATATTGTCATTTCAGTTCAACCGTTTGAATGTTTGAACATAGGAAGATACAGTAATGCCCTAAGTAATCGACCCCTTAACCACAGCAGAATTGTGGGTAATTTTTCAGGATTTAGTCGGAAATATGGCTTGTTGCCATATTTCCGACTAAATCCTGAAAAGTTACCCATAATTCTGCTGCGGTTAAGGGTTCGATTACTTAGGGCATTACTGTAATTCATATATTGCCTCAAAAACTAAATACTGGATGCATTTTTGCTATATCTCACATATTATAATAGTTCATGGAATAAATACTACATGTATATAAACAAACCACCATCCCCTCGCCGATCTCTCGAACATTCTCCTGTTTGTGGTTATATATAAACATTCTCCCTATCTGTGGTTATATATAAACATTCTCCCTATCTGTGGTTATATATAAACATTCTCCCTATCTGTGGTTATATATAAACATTCTCCCTATCTGTGGTTATATATAAACATTCTCCCTATCTGTGGTTATATATAAACGTCTTCAAATAATCTGTTTTAGATTGGTGAGGGGAAGTAGGCCTACATGTAGTGCGCCTATGCCGACGTTCTAATGGTATGTCGGGCTCATTTGGGAGTGGAAAGTTTTTGTAACACTCGAAACTTGTCATTTACACAATGTATATATATATATATATACTGGTTAATATGTGAGATATAGCCAAAAATACATACAATGATGTTGTCGTGGAACGGAAGTCGTTTCCGGGAGCATTACATAACACCCCACCCCGCGAGAAAGTGTAATGTCTCGTAGCCTAGTGGTGAATGTAGAGTTGGCCGTGTACGTGAACAATCAAAGAGTCCAGAAGGTTTGATACTTGTTATATTTTAAATAAGTCTCTGCCGGTAAGCTCTATGTACAGGTTATATAGAGATGTTGGTGGTAGCAATGTTCGTGGAGAAGTGAAGTTCCCTCTCTTGAGAACGGGTAGTTATTTTCAGAGTTGGTGGTATCATGTGTTCAAATAAGGTCTGAGGTATCATGATATCCATGTTATCTATACGTTCACTATATCCTATGTCACACTATTGTTACTGGATTATTCTACTATTCTACTCATACCTTTGTTGTACAATGAGTGCAACCAGTCATCAGAAATTAAGGTATGATCTTGTTAATTATGTGCGTACGCTCGTATTCATCCTATTATATACCTCCCATGTACATTGTGCTTACGACTATATACAATTAACCCTATCATTACAATCACTGGGGAATGGAAGATTATCCTAGATCCGGGAACACATCAAACTCTATCTACTATATTATGTACTATCGGACAGTTACATAGATCATGAGAAGTTGCACGTCTACCGATATGTGTTGGCCTCTTCCAATTACGACAACTGTACATGAAACCTTATAATGTGCGACATCCCTACTCTCCTCAACGATAGCTCGTTCTCGATTTATCGAAAACCTTGATGACATCACGAATTCAGATTAAAGACATATTATGTCATTGTTCGTGTGCGTGAAACTAATAAGTCAGTATCCAGGCGATGTGACAACTGGATGAATATAACATTCTACTAAAATCACCGAAAATTTGATGCACATCGACCGTACAACTCCATATAAAACACCGTCAGAACTGCATGGGCTCAATTGTAAATATTTACTACTTGATTCGGGACGCATCTATCAGCGATAAACTAACGAAAGCGATTTCGCCGTCGAGAGTCACTGCATTTAATTCATATATACGAATGACGGTGTGTGTTGTCAATTTGGATATACTTTTTGTAAAAATTACTACCTTAAACAAGATTATTCTTCATTTCTATGTGACCACCATACCGGAGTGTTTCACATCACTTTAACATATGTACGAACCATAGCTTTTGTTTCGTTATGACGTTCGCGGTCCGGTTGAATTGTTATGATGCTGGTAGCGCACAATTTGCTGTTAAGAAAGGGTACCGATATTGTTTTAATATTTGTCATTTTCACGGTCTTTGTCAAATCCGAACGATCAAGGAAGGTGTGTATAAAACATTCAAATGTAAAATATTCAATGACGGCTTTGTATGTTGTCCCAAACCGATCATAATTATACGGCTATTCCTGTCACTTAACGAATAACTACCCCACTGTCAAGGATGACAGGGAAGCGGAGATTTGAATGTGAATTAGTGATTGGGGGGGGGGGCTAACCCCTGGATGGTCGAATAGACCGAAAGGTCTATTACTTCACCCTTCATTTGTATTACTTTATTTGTAAACAATCAGAAAAAAATATCATTTTCTTCTTTCTGGTAGTGGTGGATTTTTAGAACAGTTTATCTCAATCTGGCCATTTATAGTTCTGACAATGACTCTCCCAGGTGATGGTCTGTGGTGATTTGAACGTTATGTTGCATTCATTGTATAAACCCCATTGTTTCGTAACAACCGCGAACTGCGGTGCATGTTTGCTTATTTGCATACGTGTTGTTTTTAATTTGTAATTAAACGATATGTATACCGTGACATTAGATGACCCAACTCCAAGATTATCAATCGAGAATAACCCGGATTTGAACAAGTCGATATGTATGTACATCTACACTCCTAAACGACCAGGGACTAATGAAAGAACGGGCGAGAAATTGAGAGACACAGAGAGAGAAAGTAAGTAAGTAAGTAATATTTATTTGTACAAGATTCAAGATTTTATTCGATAACGAAAGATCCATGTCGGAACATCAAATTTTTAAATAGTAGAAGAAGAGAAGAAAATATGACAATAAATAATAAATAATATAACTATAATAATAACGAGCACCAGTTTTCTGTATAATGGAGAGTAACTCTAATAATGCCTCATTGTGTATTTCCAATGGCTATGTGTTGATTTCGCTAATACAGTATGAAATTATAAATGAGTAGATTCCTTAAAATTAGTTAATTACATCATTGAATAAAGTTAGTTTTACACTAGTGTTATGTTATGGTATTACACGTACATGGAGCTCGGTACTTGAAGTTTTATATCAGATTTATAATATACTGTGTAATTTATTAAAGATGTAATCATGGTTTCAGAGCTCCAGTTACAACAACATTGAAATATAAGTTTAAAATATAAGTACCAAATGGCACATCCTATTCCAAACATGTAAATTTATGACATAAGAAGAATTTAGATGAAAAGTAAAATAGGTTTTGTAAAATTTGGTCTGAAACCCTGACCGCATCTTTAAGTATTAACCTGTAGGAAAATAATTAAATCCTAGTATCCAACGGAATAGTAGTGGTGAGCCTTAAGATTGGTGTAAATATAAATGAGAAGTTTATATGCAGCGACTGTGAGAAGTAACATATGCATTACTTGGGTTACTCCTATGGGCGTAAGAAGACCATCATGCTTGAGAGAGCCCTGCTAAAAGCAAAGTGAACAAAAACTGGCTGTCTTTTTGTATATATTAGGGCTCTGTTTTGTTCGTTAGCCAAATAAGTTGTGTGTGGTAGGCTTCAGTTGGATGCTTTGTGAAAGAAGTGGGACAATTAAGTTATTACGTACCATATCATGTTTGGGACATTGTAATAGGAAGTGGGCCTCATCTTCAGTTACTCCAAGATTGCAATGTGTACAAACTCGGTCCTTGACATCATTCTCTTTCGATGAGCATCTACCTATTTATATTTGTAATATATGCGCACTGATACGAAATCTAGACGAACATTTTCTGTCATTAATATCCTTTATCTGATCAAGGTACCTTTCATATCTGAAATCATTTTTGAATAGCCTAATATTGAACTTGTCTCCAAAATCCAATTTCCATTCAGAGTCATCTGAATAGAGCGGATGACTTTCGGGGTAATAGAATCGGGTTTCTGGATAAGGTGTTCAAATCCCAACTTCTTAAGGAAATTATAGATAGGTTGGAGCCAACAGTGTTGGTTGGTTAATACCTACCATGTTAACATTATCAGTGAGGGCTTCTCTCAGCAGATGGTCTTTGAGAGAACCATCGTGCAGTCATTTTCCAATATTTAACCATATTCAATATTATATCTGTGTAAAGTGGATATCTGCCAAGATCACCATGAATTGCAAGTAAAGTTGAGTTTTTGTGAACCCCCAATATATATCTACACATGCTTCTATTTAATTTCTCAATGGGGTTGTTTATGTTCTTGCATTCATCTAACACCAGCGATGGTCCTTCAGACCGGAACTCATATGTTCTTCCTTTCATCTAACACCAGCGATGGTCCTTCAGACCGGAACTCATATGTTCTTCCATTCATCTAACACCAGTGATGGTCCTTCAGATCGGAACTCATATGTTCTTCCATTCATCTAACACCAGCGATGGACCTTCAGACCGGAACTCATATGTTCTTCCATTCATCTAACACCAGTGATGGTCCTTCAGATCGGAACTCATATGTTCTTCCATTCATCTAACACCAGCGATGGACCTTCAGACCGGAACTCATATGTTCTTCCATTCATCTAACACCAGCGATGTTCCTTCAGACCGGAACTCATATGTTCTTCCATTCATCTAACACCAGCGATGGACCTTCAGACCGGAACTCATATGTTCTTCCATTCATCTAACACCAGCGATGTTCCTTCAGACCGGAACTCATATGTTCTTCCATCCATCTAACACCAGCGATGGTCCTTCAGACCGGAACTCATATGTTCTTCCTTTCATCTAACACCAGCGATGGTCCTTCAGACCGGAACTCATATGTTCTTCCATTCATCTAACACCAGCGATGGACCTTCAGACCGGAACTCATATGTTCTTCCATTCATCTAACACCAGCGATGGTCCTTCAGACCGGAACTCATATGTTCTTCCATTCATCTAACACCAGCGATGGACCTTCAGACCGGAACTCATATGTTCTTCCATTCATCTAACACCAGCGATGGACCTTCAGACCGGAACTCATATGTTCTTCCATTCATCTAACACCAGCGATGGTCCTTCAGACCGGAACTCATATGTTCTTCCATTCATCTAACACCAGCGATGGTCCTTCAGGCCGGAACTCATATGTTCTTCCATTCATCTAACACCAGTGATGGTCCTTCAGACCGGAACTCATATGTTCTTCCATTCATCTAACACCAGCGATGGACCTTCAGACCGGAACTCATATGTTCTTCCATTCATCTAACACCAGCGATGGTCCTTCAGACCGGAACTCATATGTTCTTCCATTCATCTCACACCAGTGATGGTCCTTCAGACCGGAACTCATATGTTCTTCCATTCATCTAACACCAGCGATGGTCCTTCGGACCGGAACTCATATATTCTTCCATTCATCTAACACCAGCGATGGTCCTTCAGACCGGAACTCATATGTTCTTCCATTCATCTAACACCAGCGATGGTCCTTCAGACCGGAACTCATATGTTCTTCCATTCATCTAACACCAGCGATGTTCCTTCAGACCGGAACTCATATGTTCTTCCATTCATCTAACACCAGCGATGGTCCTTCAGAACGGAACTCATATGTTCTTGAATTCATCTAACACCAGCGATGGTCCTTCAGACCGGAACTCATATGTTCTTCCTTTCATCTAACACCAGCGATGTTCCTTCAGACCGGAACTCATATGTTCTTCCATTCATCTAACACCAGCGATGGTCCTTCAGAACGGAACTCATATGTTCTTTCATTCATCTAACACCAGCGATGGTCCTTCGGACCGGAACTCATATGTTCTTCCTTTCATCTAACACCAGCGATGTTCCTTCAGACCGGAACTCATATGTTCTTCCATTCATCTAACACCAGCGATGGACCTTCAGACCGGAACTCATATGTTCTTCCATTCATCTAACACCAGCGATGGACCTTCAGACCGGAACTCATATGTTCTTCCTTTCATCTAACACCAGCGATGGACCTTCAGACCGGAACTCATATGTTCTTCCATTCATCTAACACCAGCGATGGACCTTCAGACCGGAACTCATATGTTCTTCCATTCATCTAACACCAGCGATGGTCCTTCAGACCGGAACTCATATGTTCTTCCATTCATCTAACACCAGCGATGGACCTTCAGACCGGAACTCATATGTTCTTCCATTCATCTAACACCAGCGATGGACCTTCAGACCGGAACTCATATGTTCTTCCATTCATCTAACACCAGCGATGGTCCTTCAGACCGGAACTCATATGTTCTTCCATTCATCTAACACCAGCGATGGACCTTCAGACCGGAACTCATATGTTCTTCCATTCATCTAACACCAGCGATGGTCCTTCAGACCGGAACTCATATGTTCTTCCATTCATCTAACACCAGCGATGTTCCTTCAGACCGGAACTCATATGTTCTTCCATTCATCTAACACCAGCGATGGTCCTTCAGACCGGAACTCATATGTTCTTCCATTCATCTAACACCAGCGATGGACCTTCAGACCGGAACTCATATGTTCTTCCATTCATCTAACACCAGCGATGGACCTTCAGACCGGAACTCATATGTTCTTCCATTCATCTAACACCAGCGATGGACCTTCATACCGGAACTCATATGTTCTTCCATTCATCTAACACCAGCGATGTTCCTTCAGACCGGAACTCATATGTTCTTCCATTCATATAACACCAGCGATGGACCTTCAGACCGGAACTCATATGTTCTTCCATTCATCTAACACCAGTGATGGTCCTTCAGATCGGAACTCATATGTTCTTCCATTCATCTAACACCAGCGATGGACCTTCAGACCGGAACTCATATGTTCTTCCATTCATCTAACACCAGCGATGTTCCTTCAGACCGGAACTCATATTTTCTTCCATTCATCTAACACCAGCGATGGTCCTTCAGACCGGAACTCATATGTTCTTCCTTTCATCTAACACCAGCGGTGGTCCTTCAGACCGGAACTCATATGTTCTTCCATTCATCTAACACCAGCGATGGACCTTCAGACCGGAACTCATATGTTCTTCCATTCATCTAACACCAGCGATGGACCTTCAGACCGGAACTCATATGTTCTTCCATTCATCTAACACCAGCGATGGACCTTCAGACCGGAACTCATATGTTCTTCCATTCATCTAACACCAGCGATGTTCCTTCAGACCGGAACTCATATGTTCTTCCTTTCATCTAACACCAGCGATGGTCCTTCAGACCGGAACTCATATGTTCTTCCATTCATCTAACACCAGCGATGTTCCTTCAGACCGGAACTCATATGTTCTTCCATTCATCTAACACCAGCGATGGACCTTCAGACCGGAACTCATATGTTCTTCCATCCATCTAACACCAGCGATGTTCCTTCAGACCGGAACTCATATGTTCTTCCATTCATCTAACACCAGCGATGGACCTTCGGACCGGAACTCATATGTTCTTCCATTCATCTAACACCAGCGATGGACCTTCAGACCGGAACTCATATGTTCTTCCATTCATCTAACACCAGCGATGGACCTTCAGACCGGAACTCATATGTTCTTCCATTCATCTAACACCAGCGATGGACCTTCAGACCGGAACTCATATGTTCTTCCATTCATCTAACACCAGCGATGGACCTTCAGACCGGAACTCATATGTTCTTCCATTCATCTAACACCAGCGATGGACCTTCAGACCGGAACTCATATGTTCTTCCATTCATCTAACACCAGCGATGGACCTTCAGACCGGAACTCATATGTTCTTCCATTCATCTAACACCAGCGATGGACCTTCAGACCGGAACTCATATGTTCTTCCATTCATCTAACACCAGCGATGGACCTTCAGACCGGAACTCATATGTTCTTCCATTCATCTAACACCAGCGATGGACCTTCAGACCGGAACTCATATGTTCTTCCATTCATCTAACACCAGCGATGGACCTTCAGACCGGAACTCATATGTTCTTCCATTCATCTAACACCAGCGATGGACCTTCAGACCGGAACTCATATGTTCTTCCATTCATCTAACACCAGCGATGGACCTTCAGACCGGAACTCATATGTTCTTCCATTCATCTAACACCAGCGATGGACCTTCAGACCGGAACTCATATGTTCTTCCATTCATCTAACACCAGCGATGGACCTTCAGACCGGAACTCATATGTTCTTCCATTCATCTAACACCAGCTATGGACCTTCAGACCGGAACTCATATGTTCTTCCATTCATCTAACACCAGCGATGGACCTTCAGAATGTTTGCGTCTTTTTTCTTTCTTTGTGTCGCTCTTCTCCTCCTTGGTTTCGTTTTCGTTGTTATTGTCCTCGTTTACAATTTTAACCTGCTGTTCTTCAGTTGCGGTTCGTTCCTTCTTCCTGGTTGAATATAAACAGACGTGTATCGCGTACATATATAGAATATATTCCCCATATCAAGTAATGGGGCCTTCTGATTATTCAAGTGATGTGTCCCGTTACAGTACAGGAAAACCAATGTCAGAAATGGTATTCCGCGCTCAAGATCATATATTATATAGCCATGATTGTAATTAAGAATATAAAATATATTGGTTTCACGAATGACCAACTCATAATTCCGTTAAAACAACTAATCCTTCAAATAGGATATATACGGCTTATCACTGAAGGTTTCTCATGCATCTCACCAGAATTTCCAACTACACCTTTTACCAGAATCGGCCTCCGGGTCACAGTTCGACTTAATCCGTCCCACAAATTCCCATTTCTATAAATAAAACGCCCATGGCCCATGTATACCAAGAATCAGCGAAACATTATACACGCGGAGAGCGAAATAATAGTTTTGTGCTAAATTAAGCAAACTTCCGTGTTCACTGTATATGAACTGTTAAAACGGATTTTGTATCGTTATTCTCGCTTTCCTTGGGGCCGCAGGGTATGAGGGGAATGGGCAATTAATGGAATTATCACGTAGATGGCTCAAACATTCGGTGTGTGCCTGTGAAATTTGAGTGTTTGCCTGTAGATTTTTAATCTCAGGAAACCGTAAAAAGCATTCCTGAACCTTCACAAAGCCGGCAAAAGAATGACTTCCGATGCACATGTACGGTAACAGTTCCTACACAGTGACTATTCTTGTATATAGTACAGCGTGCTAAATTTAGCACAACACTATACCAAAGTCGCATGAGAAATTAAATTGACAGAGACCCCAATCTCGACCAAATATACACGGACACGTACCCACCAGTTTACTGATATATATCCATTATTATTTATTTCAGACTGCAGTGCCAAGTCCGATTTTTGTATCAACCCATATTTTCTTTATCATTTTTTCAAATTTATTGATTATAATAATGTGATACATTGATGGAAAGAGCTCAATGTATCACATTATTATAATCAATAAATTTGAAAAATGATCAAGGAAATATGGGTTGATACAAAAATCGGACTTGTCACTGAAAGGGACAGTCAATCGGGATATGATGTGATATCTAGTACATATAATGTTTTACGATATGATATTGACTATAGTAAATATATCACTTTCATTTGACATTATAAAGTTATCGCATTGTTTCGAGGTTGACACGAGGAATTGTCAACCCGAGGAAGTCAATATTCACTAAGGCCGTAGGCCGAGGTGAATATTGACTTCCTAGGGCTGACAATTCCTCGTGTCAACCAAGAAACAATGCGATAACTGTTTTATTATATGAAGCGCACTTTGATTGGACAAGACGTTGTGACGTTGAACGTCGCTGTGAAAACCCGACCTATTTTCAGGTCTGATAATAAGTTATGTTAACCTCTGAAGTATCTGACGTCACTCAGAACTGTTATATTAACCTGTTGTTTCATTAATGAATTAATGAGGTGAACATCGTTAGATATCTCAAGTTTTTCGTTACGTTTTAAAATAGGAATTGGGGAAAGAAACTTATGATCATATAATAAATGTCTTTGTCTGACAAGGTGTAGAAATGAGGAGTGCCCAAATGAAATAAAAACGTTACCATGAACACGTTGTCATAGAAACGATGTCAACTTGCGAAATAGAAGCAGTCGGTTGAGTTCTTCTTGCAGTACATTTTCATGTTTTCATTCATTTCAAATAAAAATCAAATGCTGAGCGTTGTGGTCCATTAAACGATAGTCCAAGAGCATGATTGCCACCAAATCCTGAATTGTTTATCGTTAAAGGGGTACTGTACGCCAATTTCAATAAATTCCTGGTCATAACAACGATCTAGTATCGAAAATATATAGAAAACTAAGTCATTTGAGTCGAAGATGTATTCTGTAAACGTTCATGTTAATAGGTTATCTTAAAATCAAAGTTAATAATTAGATATAAATTTAATTTATGACTGGAGCCACAAATTAAACTACGAATTTCCGTGTACAAGACGTAATCAAAATAATTCACGGATAGTGGATTGTGCATAGCGTGTTCAATGTCATAAATGAGTACATGGGACTCCTATGCATATAATAGAACATTTATTTGATACATTTGCTTCAAAACTGTCCGAAAATTACTCGACAACGACATTTAGTATTTCCGCATTCCGGCTAATCTGCCATCCGTAACATTACTTCGTACTCGACATACTTTCAAATATGATCTGGTTACCTTATCCAAGACTCAGAAACTATAGAAACCAACAACAACATTTGAGTACAGTATTCCTTTAAGTGAATACTCATATTTGCTCTCGGTGAAACGGGCTGTATTTTATTCCTATTAACTTCTCCTGGAGGGTGCAATACAGCAGTGTGTATTGGTGGGGTACATAGAGGATCTACAACTCGTCCCCCGTTTTTTACAAAATTTACAAAACAAGTCCAGTAAATTATGTGTGGACCGAGCCTTTGGCGAGGTCCAGACCTAATTTACTGGACGAGTTTTGTAAATTCCACTATAAACTGGGGACGAGTTGTAGATTCTATTTATTACATGATTGAAAACCTCGACAAGATATACTTAAATCAACAAATGGGACACGAAACTAACATCGGCTTCTATAAGGCATGCGATGACGTTTCACGTAACTATGCGTTGTTTGTCAGCGTAAAGAAATAGTCCCAGATTTATAAAGACTCTTTGGCATATTTAATGGCGTATATTTAATGACATAACTTTTCAAATTCTTCATTCATTGTAGTTTGTTGGGAAAATATTGGAAGCCATAGTATTTTGAGACGTAACGTACGGAATGTAAACAGCCGACAAACCGGAAGACAACGGTCACCTGGCAATATTTCCTGTTATTAACCGAACGTTTAATATGACAATTTATAGAATGGGTTTATTGAATGGAATAAGAGTAGAATCGTGTAATAAAGTTATTTATTGTATGCTTGCCTACAAAATAGCGAAAAATTACGGAAATGTACATCGTCGTATGTATCTATGAGAAGCTACGGTGAAATACGATTCAGTTATTTCACTGTGGCTTTGTGTTATTTCACTGTAGCTTGCCGACTGACGTGATGCCGTCGTCAATTGATAGTGGTTTTCTACCTATCAGCTGATCGGTGTTAGAACTTTGGGTCGACCAGGTGTTGCTTTCCGTGTATTGTTTAGTTTGTTGTGCAAACAAAAGCAGGAAAGCTGCATAATTTATTCAACTTTAGGCAGTGATAAGGTGCACTTAATAAAAAGAACCCATACAGTTTTTTGTTTGAATACATGTCATCTCATTCGTGTCTGGAAAGATATATCGAATTCGAATTCGGTATTTCTTTCCAGACATTCATGATATTGTTTAATATTCAAACACAAACTGTATGTATTAACTATGTAGTATGTGTGCCACATGTACGATTTATATCGGTGAAGTATAAAAAGGGAGCATGTCTTGTCGTTTACTGTGTCGTGGACTAAAGCCACCCCTCTGGACAATATACCCGCGTAGTAAACTCCAAACAATGCTATATATATTATATATAGCGTATATAAAGGCTGCCAATATACATGTACTCGACATATTTATAAAACATACAGTCTTTGCTGATTCCCAATGACGATTAGTTACATATTATGAAAGGTTAAAGACATATTATGGGCTTGTTCGGGTGCGTGGAACTGTTAAGTTAGTATTCAGGCGCTATGGGGAATGTAGCATTCTACTAACATTGCGAAAATTTCAAAGAAATCGACCATATCACTCCAGAGGAAACATTGTCTGAACTGCGCTCAAATGCAAATATTTACATCTCGATTCGGGACGCAACTCTCGGCGATAACTTGAACTAATACAAATGATTTCCCCACCGAGAGTCATTGTATTTAATTAATATATAAGAATGGCGGTGTTTGTTGTCAATTTGGATTAATATTTGTAAAAAATAACCTACTTTGAGCAAGATTATACTCCATTTATATTTTATTACCACAATCACGTCACTTTAAGATGGTAAGTTCAACAAACGGTATGCCATTATCTGAACATTATCTGAACATTATCTGAACATTTCTCACCAAAGAATATGAATACTCATGCACTTGTGTTATCTGTCCAGCTGTGTGTCGTCTGTTGATAATAGAGACATTTCGCAAAATCAAGATTACGATTACGGATATGGACAATATCCTGCCCGGACAGGCCAAACATTCGATCCTTACGCACCGGGGTTCTTATGTGAGACGAAATATACCCCGCTCAGTTAAAATGTGTACAGATGTATCAAGGGTGTGCCACCGGTCTTGCTTGGGGACGCTCTAACATTATCCATGTAGTGTATCGCACACGTATGAGAACATTGTATCTGAAAGAGACACACATTACTTTTTCCATCAAATATATGTGTAACTGAATATAATGGGGCATATACCGCCTCACCAATTAATCATCGAAGGTAAATTGTGACGGTGTCCGCCTTACTACAGGACAATATATCCTATCCGTAATCGCTATCTCGATTTTGCGATAGGTCTCTATTATCTGAGCATCCCCGTATACGAATAACAGTACATTCAAGTAGGCGTTTATAACTGAATGAGAAAATGAATCCAGTACCGAAATGGTCAACCCTTCTTATACTAAATTGATTAAACCGCCGGTGGATGACACAGCAAGTCAATTTTCGCAATACACGTATATTCTTAGTGTGATTCCTACTGCCATAAGGCATCATAGTATACGGTTTGTGGTTCCATGGAGCCGCCCGAGCCCTCCCGTACTCTCTTCTGGCCAATATCGTCGTTTAAGGTGTATATACGAGACGGTGAGCAAATCTTCTTCCTTTACGTTTAATAGGTATCTGGCTACAATTATTTATGAATATATAGTGTGATAGAGTTTCTGGGTCGGTGCCAACTGATACCCCTATAATAATGGTTCGAATGGTAATGACCATTCATTCCAGGCATTTGACCGAAATTTGGAAAACTTTCCAATTTTGTTATACAAAAAGCAATCAATTTCCTTGTCCGAAATTTAAAATCACAGAATTCAAACAATTTCAACATATTTTTGTCAGGTTCTTCCAACTAATGTAAATTAATTCAGTACCGAAATGTCAACCCTTTCTATACTAAATGGATAATCCCATAAATTTATAAAAGTATGCATTGGAATAGTTTATCATTGATTTTGGAGGGGTGTTCAGATAAACGAGCAAACGATACACACGAACAAATAATACAAGTGCAGAAGGATTCATATTCACTGGTGAGACGTGTTCAGATAATAAGTTCAACAAACGACATACTGGCGTTTGTTGAACTTATTATCTGAACATTTCCTTAGAAAGCTACTTATCAATGGGTAGTTAGTATACATGTAGAATGGGTTAACTTATTATCTGAATATTTCCTTAGAGAGCTATTTATTAATGAGTAGTTAGTATACATGTAGAACGGGTTAAATTATTATCTGAATATTTCCTTAGAGAGCTACTTATCAATGGGTAGTTAGTATACATGTAGAATGGGTTAACTTATTATCTGAATATTTCCTTAGAGAGCTATTTATTAATGAGTAGTTAGTATACATGTAGAACGGGTTAAATTATTATCTGAATATTTCCTTAGAGAGCTACTTATCAATGGGTAGTTAGTATACATGCAAAACGGTTTAACTTATTATCTGAATATTTCCTTAGAGAGCTACTTATCAATGAGTAGTTAGTATACATGTAGAACGGGTTAACGTATTATCTGAATATTTCCTTAGAGAGCTACTTATCAATGGGTAGTTAGTATACATGTAGAACGGGTTAAATTATTATCTGAATATTTCCTTAGAGAGCTACTTATCAATGGGTAGTTAGTATACATGCAGAACGGGTTAACTTTTTATCTGAGCATTTCCTAAGGGTTAACTAACCATACCATACATGTTTATTTAGGGGATACCGGTGTGTGTTTTTGTGATTTCGGAAAGGTACATGGCGAATATACTGTGGCAAATTTAGTTAATGGGTATATGCCACAGTATATTCGCCATGTATCTTTCCGAAATCACAAAACACCACACTGTTATCCCCATTCTAATGCACTTCGAACGTAAAAACGTTATTTAGACAAACAAATTCCTCGTAATTATCAACAAAATGTGCGGCCATAGAAAACACACGACTTTTTATTTAAAATTTAATGCGCTAGATAAAATATAGTCCCTCAATTAGCATCGCTCTTATCGTTAAAAATGCTGATAAACATGAAAAATTGTCACCTCAAATAGAAATAAATATGCACAACAATTTGTTTCTGCATGTACCTGATGTCTTTTTCAGATGTTTACCACTTACAAATTGCGGTTTTTATTTTACCGCGAACTTGAAGTTGAATTGAAACAATGGGAAATTGTTTACTCAATGCGATGTATTTCACGCCTTGTCTGTCGCGGTTGATGTCAAGAAATTTGGTCAAATGATATCGAGACACTGACATTGGTGGGATATAACGGTGTGGTGTTTTGTATTTTCTGAAAGTACATGTATACAGGGCGAATGTAATGACTGTCAATTTTCGACAAAAGCGACGTGCTGGTTTGTTTATATAGCAACGAGCTAGTAGCGGAAGTCAGTAGCAATGGCGCCAACACTATACATCTACTCCGTAACGTCGCCGACATGTACTGCGTAAGGGAGACGTCGTGGAGAGAAACGGAACAGTGAGCGGGGCTGGATTGGGCATGGCCGAGATTAGGAATTCAGCTAACGGCAATATTGGCGCGTAGGAATATCTAACATTGAAGCGGTGAACCGGACTATACATTGCGATAGGTTATTGATGAATAAGTGCCACCGCACACGCTGCGATTAAAATCGTAAGTGGGGAAGCATCCAATGCCAGGACAATATCGTAGCCAAATCGTAGCGACCAAGCACTGTTTGGTAAATACTACGAACAGAAAAAATTCAAAAATGTCGCAAAGTTTACAAACTTCTTGGACAAAAAAAACGAGGCCACATTGGTGGAGATGTGGCACGACAGGGAGTGGAGGCCTATACCACATATCAGTCATCAGCATTCTGCTATGCAGACAAGGAGTAGAGGACTTCCGCAATTGTTGAAATTCAATTGGGACAACTGAGCCTGTTGAGTTGACAGGTACAAAAATGTCTAAATAAATAAAATTCAATTTCACTTGAACTTTCAACATCGACTTGTTAGTTTATAAAATTGAGATACATGCCATGTACATGTATATAATTGCATAATGCGGAGAATGTGATATAACATTCTGCTATCATGTTATCATTCACGTGGATAAAATCGTAGCTGCAAACATCGCAGCACCGTAGCGTCTGCGGACAAGTCACTTTTCTCCACTTGCGATTTTCCCCACTTACGATTTTAATCGTAGCGTGTGCGGTGGCACTAACCCCCCGCAAATATGTGGTGTTTCCGGTGGTATATTGGCCTAAGTGCATTATAATTCATAATTGAAATTGTAAAGTACATGTCGGTCAAAATATAAACCATGCGAGCACTATACCCGCGTATAATGAATAGTAATCCTTCTATACCCGCGTATAATGAATAGTAATCCTTCTATACCCGCGTATAATGAATAGTAATCCTTCTATACCCGCGTATAATGAATAGTAATCCTTCTATACCCGCGTATAATGAATAGTAATCCTTCTATACCCGCGTATAATGAATAGTAATCATTCTATACCCGCGTATAATGAATAGTAATCCTTCTATACCCGCGTATAATGAATAGTAATCATTCTATACCCGCGTATAATGAATAGTAATCCTTCTATACCCGCGTATAATGAATAGTAATCCTTCTATACCCGCGTATAATGAATAGTAATCCTTCTATACCCGCGTATAATGAATAGTAATCCTTCTATACCCGCGTATAATGAATAGTAATCCTTCTATACCCGCGTATAATGAATAGTAATCATTCTATACCCGCGTATAATGAATAGTAATCCTTCTATACCCGCGTATAATGAATAGTAATCATTCTATACCCGCGTATAATGAATAGTAATCCTTCTATACCCGCGTATAATGAATAGTAATCCTTCTATACCCGCGTATAATGAATAGTAATCCTTCTATACCCGCGTATACTGAATAGTAATCATTCTATACCCGCGTATAATGAATAGTAATCCTTATATACCCGCGTATAATGAATAGTAATCCTTATATACCCGCGTATAATGAATAGTAATCATTCTATACCCGCGTATAATGAATAGTAATCATTCTATACCCGCGTATAATGAATAGTAATCCTTCTATACCGCGTATAATGAATAATAATCCTTCTATACCCGCGTATAACGAATAGTAATCCTTCTATACCGCGTATAATGAATAGTAATCCTTCTATACCCGCGTATAACGAATAGTAATCCTTCTATACCGCGTATAATGAATAGTAATCCTTCTATACCCGCGTATAATGAATAGTAATCATTCTATACCCGCGTATAATGAATAGTAATCCTTATATACCCGCGTATAGTGAAAAGTAATCCTTCTATACCCGCGTATAATGAATAGTAATCCTTATATACCCGCGTATAATGAATAGTACTCCTTCTATACCGCGTATAATGAATAGTAATCCTTCTATACCCGCGTATAATGAATAGTAATCCTTCTATACCCGCGTATAATGAATAGTAATCCTTCTATACCCGCGTATAATGAATAGTAATCATTCTATACCCGCGTATAATGAATAGTAATCATTCTATACCCGCGTATAATGAATAGTAATCCTTCTATACCCGCGTATAATGAATAGTAATCCTTATATACCCGCGTATAATGAATAGTAATCCTTCTATACCCGCGTATAATGAATAGTAATCCTTCTATACCCGCGTATAATGAATAGTAATCCTTCTATACCGCGTATAATGAATAGTAATCCTTCTATACCCGCGTATAATGAATAGTAATCCTTCTATACCCGCGTATAATGAATAGTAATCCTTCTATACCCGCGTATAATGAATAGTAATCCTTCTATATCCGCGTATAATGCATAGTAATCCTTCTATACCCGCGTATAATGAATAGTAATCATTCTATACCCGCGTATAATGAATAGTAATCCTTCTATACCCGCATATAATGAATAGTAATCCTTATATACCCGCGTATAATGAATAGTAATCCTTATATACCCGCGTATAATGAATAGTAATCCTTCTATACCCGCGTATAATGAATAGTAATCATTCTAAACCCGCGTATAATGAATAGTAATCCTTCTATACCCGCGTATAATGAATAGTAATCATTCTATACCCGCGTATAATGAATAGTAATCCTTCTATACCCGCGTATAATGAATAGTAATCCTTATATACCCGCGTATAATGAATAGTAATCCTTATATACCCGCGTATAATGAATAGTAATCCTTCTATACCCGCGTATAATGAATAGTAATCCTTCTATATCCGCGTATAATGAATAGTAATCCTTCTATACCCGCGTATAATGAATAGTAATCCTTCTATACCCGCGTATAATGAATAGTAATCATTCTATACCCGCGTATAATGAATAGTAATCATTCTATACCCGCGTATAATGAATAGTAATCATTCTATACCCGCGTATAATGAATAGTAATCCTTCTATACCCGCGTATAATGAATAGTAATCCTTATATACCCGCGTATAATGAATAGTAATCCTTATATACCCGCGTATAATGAATAGTAATCCTTCTATACCCGCGTATAATGAATAGTAATCCTTCTATATCCGCGTATAATGAATAGTAATCCTTCTATACCCGCGTATAATGAATAGTAATCCTTCTATACCCGCGTATAATGAATAGTAATCATTCTATACCCGCGTATAATGAATAGTAATCATTCTATACCCGCGTATAATGAATAGTAATCATTCTATACCCGCGTATAATGAATAGTAATCCTTCTATACCCGCGTATAATGAATAGTAATCCTTCTATACCCGCGTATAATGAATAGTAATCATTCTATACCCGCGTATAATGAAAAGTAATCATTCTATACCCGCGTATAATGAATAGTAATCCTTCTATACCCGCGTATAATGAATAGTAATCCTTATATACCCGCGTATAATGAATAGTAATCCTTCGATCTGCATTTGTATTATCTGTTAACCCTTTACCAACAAAATGGCCAAAAACGCCCAAATAAAGCTTCAACAGCCTAAAATACCCTGTGCCAATGCATTCTCTTATATATGCGAGGCGACCTAATGCATTGGCCTAACAATTTTTTATCATTTTTTTTAAATAAATGTTTCTTACAATTTTTAGGACATAAAATAAAAAAAACATCCATTACCCTGCAGGGAGCCCCACACATATATAGAAGCATATAGAAGAGTGTCGTCTGCTCATGTTTGTCTGTGGCTCTGTATGGGTGAAATTACAAAATTGTTAAAGAATACAAGAAAAAATTATTAAAATTGTAAAAAATTGTTAGGCCAATGCATTCTCTTATATATGCGAGGCGACTCGCATATATAAGAGAATGCATTGGCACAGGGCCATTCTGTTGGGTAAAGGGTTAATCAGCTGTCTGTTGATAAAATCTGATAATTGAAGACGACTAATAGACCATTCAAATGTAGACATTTATAACTGAATAGGAACTTCCATTCAATATAGAAAGGAATATAATAGCAGCTGGGTGAAGGTATTACAGTCCACGTTTTCATTTCGAGGTGGTAAGATAGTGTCAGCTGGTGTACAATCAATGTTGACGAACATTTGAGACAGAAACAGTGGGTTTGCATAATCCAGGCATTGTACTCACTTCTTTGGCTTTTCCGTCTTGTCATGTTCCTCTTAAAAGAAAAATTAATAGTTTTAATAAGCGCGCAATTGGGTATATTTTTGTCAGTGGTGCGGGTGGGGTCTCTAACCCCACCCCACCCATGATTTCGTCAACCGCTTCAACAGACGAACCAGTCTGGGTAAAGCCTAGTGACATTGCCATCATATATAGTGTGTGTATATAGCAGAGGCGGCATCTCCCCAGTGTAGTAATTTCCTTAATAATAAACTGGGTTATGTGTCTTATCGATAGGTATATTCAATTGCAGAATAATTTAGAACCACATTCCGAACAGGGTGCCTGTGGTGGAACCGGTTATTTCGCGCTCGGCGTGTATACTAATCTAGAAATTCTTGTTTCCCTTGGGCGCTGGGGGTTTTATTTATAGAAATGGGAATTTTTGGGACGGATTTAAAAGTCGAACTGCGACCCGGAGGCCGAGTCCGGTAAAATGTGTAGTTGAGAATTTCAATTTCGTTTATTGTCCTTTACATTATTATATGTCAATAGTGTTGATTTTTGGTTTGTGACAAGCTATGTCAATTACAAATAAAAGAAATGAAAAAGATAATTTGTAAGTCTAATATTTCAACTTTTATAGACTGTTTTCGTTCTGCAGCCCACTGGTGGTTGTGGTCGGACACGGCGGAGTCGGCCGCCGGTTCGTTAATTAGGTGCTGGTTGTTATTGTTATTTTAACGGAATTCTGAGCTGGTCATTCGCAAAACCAATATATTTTATATTCTATAATTACAATCATGGGTATATAATGGGAACATGTCCCTATTCCGAAGGTTCGCTATTCCGAAGGTTCACTATTCCGAAGGTTCACTACTCCGAAGGTTCGCTATTCCGAAGGTTCTCTATTCCGAAGGTTCGCTATTCCGAAGATTTTTTTTTTAAAGGTTAATTCTATATTCAAGTATTGAGAGGGTTCTTTATCACGAAGACTCATTTTTATGAAGGAAATAACTTAAAACATTGAAACAATAAATGTTATTTTTTATTTTTTCGCGGGTTTCCTTGAGATTTAATGTCATTACGTATGACGTTATTTTCCAATATATATTCACATCAGGCAGCCCACACAATTGCTCTTTCCGTGCGATTTAATGACATCGCGTATGGCGTTATATCTCAATAATCTTACAGGCAACAATACGCCAGCTAATTAATTAAGGCGGGATTAAAACAGCGGGACTATAACTCTTAATAAATATTGCGAAGCAGAATGTCGTTGAATAGACGGGTATGAGTTGAACCTAACTGCAATGGTGAATTTGTATTGAATTGTAAGGCCCACTTAATTTTAGAGTCATCGGCTATTTTTTATAGTGCCTTGATATCAGGTTTTAAACACAATCTGTGCCATAAAATATGATTAAAACACTATATATAGTCATCACCATTCCAAACGTCTGTATCAGAAGATGCCCCTAGAGAAATAGAAAACATCTTAAATCATAAAAAGATTCCCCCGTTATATGTCATGGCTCTCAGAATGCTACATAATTCAACCTAATGTATTTTCAATTGAAGGGGAATAACATTATCTTTAAAATATAGAGTTACCGCCCTCCATTGAAAATAATACACTTTACTTTGCGCAACGAAACCAGATGAACCTTAAGCACAAAAACAAGTCGTTAACCGTGCGTTAACTCAACAAAAACAACATGTTCACAGTTTATTACACCGGATAAGCTGATAATACAGTGTTAGAGAGCTTCATATTTCAAATGGTATAGATAGAGGCATATATTTTATATATGTGATCTGGGGGTTCGAAAATTAAGTGGGCCTTGAATGTTGATGTTTTTTTTTTCAAATACAGATTGCCGGCCAGTTCGGAAAAACTATATCTCTTACATGTAGTTTATTTTAGTCATCGTGTTTTTAACTTTCCATAATGAACGATAAACTGATACTCTTTTCTTGCTATTAATAACCGATATCTAGGACAATTTGGGAATTAGAAGTGGATGTATAAATGTAATATATATGAATACTAGCGTAATCGTATTTTTCATTCCTCGTGTGGGTTTTGTGGTGGGGTGCAAATTTTGATTCATTTCTGGTTAAATACGCCCAGAATAGAAAACCTTCGGAATAGCGAATCTTCGGAATAATGAACCGTCGGAATAGGGAACCTTCGGAATAATGAACCTTCGGAATAGCGAACCTTCGGAATAATGAACCTTCGGAATAGAGAACCCTACCCGTATATAATACATGATCTTGAGCACGTTACCATTTCTGAAATTGTTTTTTTTTTGTAATAAACTGTGTTTTATAGATAGCTATATAGAATTGCAGAATATAATTTAGAGCCACATTCCGAACAGGGTGCCTATGTTGGAACGGGTAATTAGGAATGAGATGGTTTGTTCCAATAAAGTTATGACTACGTAAAGGTGATATGCCGCGTACATGTACCATGTTATCAAACGCGGTCAATAAGTAGAGCTACCTATGTCTACAAGAATTATATATGTATACCATAGAATGTGCACTTGTTTACAAAAACAATTGGGGAAATCCATTACATGCCCGAAAATACTGGGGCTTTCCCCAATTGCACATGACAGTCGTGGTTTGAGCGTGTGGCCCTATAACGGAACAACAACAAAATCGTAAAGTGAAACGTGACTAAGGGTCTATTCATGTTACACCCGCGCTGGCGATATACAGGATATTAAAACCGGACTTTGGTCAGGAATATTACATCTCAAAGTTTCGTGATGACATAAAATTTACCCTAGCTCGATTCAGAACAAGCAACCACTCATTACCAATTGTCAAGATCATGGAGGGCCGATTAGCCATTGGGTGAGGTCGGAGAGATGCCGCATACTATGCCTCCCCACGGCTGTGCCTAGCGGTGGTATGGTGTGAGGTCATTGTTGGTTTTATCCAGTGAGAGAGAGAGAGAGAGATATGTGTATTCCTCCAAATATGGAGACCATTATGGTACAATATATATACAAAAGTTACATGAAGACATATATACACATGCAATATAATTTAACTTGATAAATTCATTGTGGGAATGATATACTGCAAGACAAGATGTTTAAGACATATATATAGTGACGTATCCGATATGATGTCTTCATCATAAAACTTAGTCAGAACACAGGATGAAAATAAACCTCACACATCGCTTGAAAAGACGATATTCATCACAAATCAGTTCAATTTGCATTGGGATACACCCGCCTAGGCAAAACGCAAGGAATGTATCGCTATTCGTGCTGTCAAGAAAGGTAAAAGTTTCAATTCCAAATATGTCAATCAGTGAATACCAAAATGTGTTCCGTACCATCTGTGCAAACTCAGATGTACACTCGAGATATCTATGAAACAAGAGATTTGAATATGTTTGGTTGCAGCGATTGCATTGAGCGTCATTGTCATACGTGGTTTTGGTCAAAATATTGGCCATCTGAGGCTTATATGTTTGGCAAACACAAAAATTAAGTTTTGGCATCAAACTTTTTGTCTTTTCGCACTTTCTGCACAGTTGTCTAAATTTCTTCTGTGGTGTTTACCGAATTACTTGAAACGAGGCTGGCGGGTTGTAGTGATATTTCGGCTAATGTAGCAGTCTTCACATATCCATCGAATATTCTTGTGTTTTCTGAATCACACCCTGTCTGATGTCTGGATATCTGATATTTGATGGATCATTGACACTGTGGCATTCTTGTGGAATTTGACATTGGATGCCTTGGCATTCACATGAATAATATAATTATCCCGGAACAGATTGTCCTTGTCAACGCCTCATATTGAGGAACTGAAGATATTGGTAACCAGGTCAGGCACATCCTGCATTCCACTATTATAGTATGGTATATGACTATAACACATTCATGTTTCCTTTATTTGCGTCGGGAATAGAAGACGGCGCATACCAGTACACAGCCAAATGTCACTCTTAACAATATCGCAACCAATGAACAGTCTTCCGACAAAATTAGTTGTGCGATCTCTTGCGCCAGCTTTGATATTCAATAATATTATAACATTACTAATATATCCCTTTCTAAATGACAATAGCAGGATGACTCAATCACTCCTTCATAACAATATTTCAACTAATTTCATGCTAATTGAGTTGCTTATCGTGTGCCGTCATGATTAATCATTCTCCTGGACAAAATATATGTATATACCGTATTAGTGCGACCTGATTTTGAATAATATTTGTGTGAAATATGATTTTGGATAATCCCTCTTTTATCAAATTAACAAAACTGTAATGGTCAAATACTACTATAATAGTGGAATACAACTATAATAGAAGAATTCAGAATGTGCCTGACCTGGTAACCTGTTTTTGCTCAATCTTGAAGTTTGCATCGAACTCTGTTTTAACCTGAGCATAATCATATGTAACTCTTTGCGCAAGAGAAAGAAACCAATCCTTAGATGGCCAATCATGAATTCACGGAAACACAGTAGCTTTGTCTTTTTCCTTGAGTCGAGTCATATCTGTACCTTCTTCAAAACGTTCAAAGAATGACTGGTAGTCATCCGCGGTTCCTGAAAACTTGCGGTGTAGATCTATGACACTTGTTGCTTTGCTGGTGGTATCATGTTGTTGTCGTATGTCGGCATCCATTCCTTGTTGTTGTTGTTCTTGCTGTTGACGGTGTTGTTGTTGAAGTATCCACCAGTTTTGGAGCGTGATGTCTTGGGGAGTTAGCCCTTCAGGATCTACGTATGAGAATGATAAACAACACTTGATGTAAAGGTCCGAAATAGAATGGTGCGTGAACCCTTGAACCAAGATTATTTATCATACCCGTACCTAGGCAACGTGGTGTCGGACCATGGATCATTAAAGCAATGTGGGGTAGAGTGCCGCAATCGCTCAGAAAGGCTCCTTCTGATTGGTGTACAAGGGAATTTCTGGGAGGTTAATCCAAATTACAGCCAATCAAGAATTGTTTGATTTGATTAAATAACTATTATTAACTGGTCCAGTGCTGGAAGCCCACTTTTGGACCCTACGTAAGAGTGCTTGAAGCCCAGATCTGGGCGTTGGCGTCGTCACTGTATTGTTTGTTTAGTTTAATCATTTAAATGTGTCTCAGGAAATGAATTTTGAAATATTATTACATATATAATTAAATTGTGATATTGTGAAGTTTGAATGGATGCCGACCGATAAAATTGTCAGAAAGAGTAGTTTTATTTCGAAAAGTTAGAGGAAAATGACAAATAGTTTTGCCCAACAGCATCCGACAACCAGGCTTATAACCATAACCTAATCTGTCAACCAGGTTCATAACCTTAACCTTATCCGATATCCAGTCTTATAACCATAGCCCAATAAGACACCCCGGCTCATAACCATAACCTAATCAGACAACCAGACTCATAACCATATCCTAATCTGAAATGTATATATGTGTGGGCTCAAGTTCGAGAACAAGAGAGCAAACGTAGTAAGTTACATTCTCCAAGCATAAATTTCAATTATTTTCTGTTTATTGAAATAAATATACGCATTTCATTATGTGTATGTATGATATTTAGCAGTGAACCAGTTAAAGCGATGTGGGGTACAATGCTTGTGAAATCGAAAGATCATAGAAAATAAAAATGTTTTGCATAAATCCAAATGGCAAGATATATTCAACAAAGAATTTCTCTGGATCTATCTGGCGAAAAATCTTGAATTTCACATATCATCATCTTCATTGTATGTAGAATCTGTGCAATTATTGAGTGACGACAAAAACAAAGGATTTTAATACATTTGAGAGGTTGAAATGTTTATTTTCTTGTTTGTCTCTTTCAGTATCAAGAACTAATATAATAACACTCCAATCACAAAATGGCGTATTGTCTCGGCTCTTTGAGATGTGGCTTCATTTGTATCATATAATGTTTGGTTAGATTTACAATTGCACAATATAGCATCATACCCCCATATATTATAATGAAGAATATAGCCGTCACAAATATTCCAGTCCAATAAATCAAATACAGGGAGCAATCAACTCGAAGTTAGGCCACATTGTTAAGAGATATCGCGGTCAGCTTTAACATGGTTATGAAACAATGACACAACTCATCTCAACCCAATGTTTCCTTGGTCAACAGGGTTGACATGATGAAAAATCGCAAATATAGAACATTGTTGAAGGATAGTTGCATTTCTATATGAAAATAATCATTAAATTTCACGAATGGAGATTAATTCAGTTCCCTCTCATGATCTTCTGATATAATATCATGGATATATGAACTGCAATTTTGAAGAAAGAAAACTAATTTAAAGACGTTCTTGGTATCTGAAAATATCGTTCATGTCATAAAAGTGAAGTAAATGAGGATATAATATCCAATGGTTCGATTGATATTAAATATAGTGTCACAATAATCGCTTGTACCAAATTTCACAAAGAAATTCCTGACACATTTTGAAAAATATACCAGGAAATTTGGGCAAATCGTGCGGTGGGACCCTTAACTTAACGTTTCAGCGTGGTACCTTTTTTTTTTTTTTTTTTTTTTTTTTTTTTTATTGCCTCCTCGTGGGAGAGTAGATATTTACATGGGTTATAATACATATTTAAATATACAGTTTAACAAGATTGGTAACACCGTTTCTGAGATAGTCCATGCATTATCAGAATCATTTTGATAGCATTCTGACACACACAAGATTACATGTTCGTGTATTTATGAAAAACGCTGTAAAACATTGTCCGAATTGGTGGTTGTGATCATATTACATATATATAGCAAGAAGATACTTGTGTCTATGATGACCAAGTCCAATATATCGTAGATATGTTCGGAGAGCGACGGCATGTGACCTCCGAGGAAAACTGTCATCAGATCTGTTGGTGCGAGTGATGCTAGGAAAAGATACACATCGATTCCGTGTTTATTTAGTATCATTTCCCAGTGCTGATCAACTAAATGTATCACAATGGGCGACCTGCATGACCAAAACACATGGTATAACTCGTGTTTATAATCCGTGTCGCACAATCTACACGTCAAATTATTTACGTAAGTTGATTTGTTCAGTAGCCTTGCTAAATGTCTCAGTGGCTTCGAGAATGATCGGTGAGACTTGCACAGATTCCAAATGTTCCATGTTTGATTGGGATGGGAATGGCAGCACAGGAATAATGAGAGATCGGCATTGAGCTCAGTCGAACGATACCACGAAGAGTAATAGTTTGTTTCGACTTTCTCGCGAACCAGTCTCTTCCATTCGCTTTTCGATGGAAATAATCCTGTGTCCATGAAGTCAGTGAGGAATGTTAAAAGATGATATTCCTCTAATAAGGTGAAAATGTCTTTAACAAATCCTGACATGGAGCGACCAAATAGCCGGTATTGATGTGCCTTGAAAAGAAATACCCTCAACGGAGTCTGGTGGCCCACCGGCATGTGCACGAGTTTTTCAAGGAAGTATAGTTTCCGCAGATGAATTTCTATCTCGACTGGAAGCAATCCCAGGAGACTAAGCGCCACAGTTGTTGGTGTCCTGGTTGGAAGAGATTGCATATGTTTCACACATACACGAAATGACCTTTCAATTGTTAGAAGAGTAGATCTGCTGTCTAAGGGGAGCAACTCGCTCCCATATAGAGCCTTGGGGAGAACGATACATTTCAGTAACTTGGCCATTACGGATGGAGAACAATATCTAGTCATTGGCTTCCCTGCTAGAGCGAAGTATGTATTTCTCATTTTATGAGATATCTGTTCTGAACGATTGGCTGAATTGTTGAATTTCCCTTGGGTAATTCCGAGATGAGAACATTCTGTTACTTCACTGAGAGTATGGCCTCCGAGCAGCCATGTTCTGTTCTGTTCATTTTGTCGGGCAGTTTCATTAAAAACAACAACCTTGCTTTTCGTACTCGAAAAGTTGAACCTCCAAGTCACACTGTAATCGTGACAGATAGATAACATTTCATCGAGACCAGCTTTGGAGAGCGACACAATTGCGATATCGTCTGCTGTAGTTGGGGCAGAGCATACGATATTGTGAATTGCCATCCCCTGTTGTGCCGCAGTTAGTTTTAGGAGTAAGTCATTCACATACACCAAGTAAAAGAACGGTGAACTGACAGCGTGGTACCTGAACTCCCCCCAAGTGATTAGTTAGCGATTAGTGGGGCCAATAGCAAGCCAGGGATAGAACCTGTTACCTAATTCATTACGCCCTATGGGTGTTCACCTCCACGCTGATCTGGTCGTGACAATGGGGCGATGGGGATATCTGGCAGGACAACACATTTCATGTTTCACGCGATGAGAGTTATTTTTAGGAAATTGCAGTGAGGCTGATCTGGCCGTATCTCGCAAAACAACACATTTCGGGTTTTCGCAGATGTATCTGAAAGTCTTGCTGATCATTCTTCTGAAAAAAATATTTCAATTCGCTACGAATTACCAGGATTGTCGACAGAACATACATACGTCAATGTGGTCGATTTTCTTTAATATGGTGTGACGTTGACGGCTTGTATCCAATTTTCCACAGCGACTCGGTTGAATTTTCAATCAAAGCGGTCGATGTCACAAACATATTACCTTTAATCCAACACAACAACTTATGTCTCATAACAGATTACGTGTAGGAGACGAATTCCACTACCTCTTTGAATGTGAAGTTTGAGCGCGAACGAAATATCATATATCCGAAGAAAACTTGAACAGACTAAACATATAACAATGGCTGAACATCTCAATGCACAAAAGCCATGTCAACTAGAATGCACTCAGAGCGATGCCAACGTGCGCAAAAATGTAATAAAAAATAATTTAAAAAATAATTTAACTGTATTTTACTTAATTTATTTAATTTAATTTAATTTAATGTTAGCAAAAAAAAGACAATTACAATCTTCAATAATTTTTATTTAGGGGATAGCAGTGTGATGTTTTGTGATTTCGGAAAGGTACATGGCGAATATACTGTGGCAAATTTAGTTAATGGGCGACGGCGGAGCCGGAGCCCATTAACGGGTATTTGCCACAGTATATTCGCCATGTACCTTTCCGAAATCACAAAACACCACACTGTTATCCCCATTATAATGCTCTTCGAACTTAAAAATGTTATTTAGACAAACAAATGGCTCATAATTATCAACGAAATGTGCGGCCATAGAAAACACTCAGCCAATTCACGACTTTTTATTTTAAATTTGATGCGCTAGATAAAATATAGTCCCCCAATTACCACCGCTCTTATCGTTAAAAATACTGATAAACATGAACAATTGCCACCTCAAATAGAAATAAATATGCACAACAATTAGTTTCTGAATGTACCTGATGTCTTTTTCAGATGTTTACCACTTACAAATTGCGCTTTTAATTTTACCGCGATCTTGAAGTTGAATTGAAATAATGGGAAATTGTTTACTCAATGCGATGTATTTCACGCCGTGTCTGTCGCGGTTTCATGTCAAGAAATTTGGTCAAATGATATCGAGACACTGACATTGGTGGGGTATAACATTGTGGTGTTTTGTTTTTTCTGAAAGTACATGTGATGAATTCCAGCGTGACGGAATCACCAATCCCAGAGCTTTTTTTCAACTTGTACCCGACCGTATGTGGTTCATACCAATGTTATTTCGCCTACTATTTTTTAGAATGATAGAGCAAAGTGATATAATTACGAAATACATAACGGAAGTTGATACTCATTTAAAGAATGCATCGGTATCAACAAAAGTTCGGCCGTGACGGAATCACACGAATAGTTCCCTTGTGTCGAGGGTACCCTTCATTATCAAGATAACTCTGTGAATAACATACTTGAATTGGCTCTTCACAAAACGGGTTAAGATTTCCATTGACAAACAACATATTTTTATTGTATAAATGTACAATGCAGTGTAGATATTAACCAGATGGTGAGCGTGGCGGAATCACAAGATTTTCGTGACGGAATCACCGTGCGATTTTTTAGGTATAGTTTCTTGTGTAACAAGTGCGGACATTGTCATACAAGCATAAAACTTGGCACGTGTGAATATTAGGTCCCACGTATTATTTTCAGATATGGGGGCAATCACGAAAATACTTTCCATGGCAACGGTTGCTATGCGACTGTTTTTACCTTAGAAACGGGTTGTTGGTAGACGTTAAACCGTCATTTTACTAAAATATATGTGCAAAAGGGGATACTATGGTAATTGAGGCAGATTGTGATATGGGAAATGTGACAAAAATAACATTTCCACACATGCCTCACTATTAACCTAGAATGACCCTTGAGCTGCTTGAAAATGATATTTGGGTTCATTTGACCTTATTTGGCAAAATATGAAAATATGCGTTGACTGCGCATGCGCGCATAATTGATCCCCAGTCACACAATATCTGGTGTTTAAGAGATTGTATAGTGAGGACAAGATAGATAAGATAAGATAAGTTTATTGGCACTAGAATCATGAAACATTGTAACAGAGTAAGAATAGGTATAATATTTCATTGTGGACAATGACCATTCCAAAATATATTCATTGGATAGTAATAATGAAATACAGAAGAAGCAACAACATTCCCCGATTTGTCAATTTTCGACAAAAGCCACATCGCTGGTTTGTTTATATAGCAACGAGCTAGTAACGGAAGTCAGTGCCAAGGATGTCAACTCTATAATAACTCCGTAACGTCGCCTGCATGTACTACGTAAGGGTGAAGTCATGGAGTGAAATCGGTAGGGTGACACCAGCGTACGTACCTACGTACATACGAATCTGACTGATCGCCATACTGTTGCGCGAGCGCACGTAACTACGGCGTCTATCAAAATGTATAATATAATACGTGTGAGAGTTTCGTCGAAAATACGCCCGGTTGACGTATACCATCTGAACTATTTAGTTATTGCTACGTATGAATGCTTGGATGAATACACATACTATGATAATGGTAACTACATGATCTCCAATGCCGCCATACATGTGTACATATCGTATACACTTGATACCGATTGTTGTATATACAAGTTATGTAATAAAGTTATTATACAATGTTGTGTACATTATGTGTTTTTCTTGTACGAGTCCAGGTTGTGGTTAAAAGTCATTTTGGACGAGACACGCATTGTTGTGTCCAATATGAATTTTTCACCACAACCTGGACGAGTACAAGAAAAACACATACTGTACACAACATTGTATAATGAATTTTTGTATAATCCATCTGTATGTTTATCCAAATTTTGGGAATAAAACTTGTGTGGTTATTTTTGTTATTTGTCGGCACTTAATTCTCTATAAAAGCCCGTAATTGATCATCAGAAAGCATGATTTGGAATAGTAAACAAGGAAGTGAAAAGAAAACTCAACGCGGAAGTGAAACGTCTGTTAAATCCACCAGTGGTGCGCGCATATCACAATTTCGCCTATTCATTTCGCAATAGATTTAATTCGTGACGTCACAGAGTTCCGATTAAAAGGTCATATTGCACACCTGGGAGTCCAATGTGACATTCGGGAGTCCAATATGACTTTTTCCCGTATTATCAAATGACGGCTTTTGCCCAATCAGAAATAGTGTCAGTTAAGGTATGCATAATAATATTCTTCGTTACGCATCTGTCATGTGTTACGATAATACATCATTGCATTGCATGGTTATGCATTCTTAAGTTACTTACCCGGACTGGGTTTGACCGAATTCGTTTTACAGCATGAACAATCCACTGATTTGATTAAGAACGCTACTATGGCAACGAGCCACCACACGAATGTGTATATAGACACCACGAACGTTATCACAACGATAGCCATGTCCTCTGTCGCATTTCCGTCATCGCACGTCATTAGATCTGAAAAATAAACGTGTGGTATCGGTTACAGACTCACTACGACAGGGAGACATGTAGGTGTCTCACACCCCCCCCCCCCCATTCATAAAGTTCATACCAAATTAGTTTGATTGTTTTATATTCCTTCCAATACTGGGATTTTAGTGTGAAGTTTTTGTACTTAAAAGTTAAGTTCTACTTTCTGCCAAATCAGTTGGAAATTTGCCAACAATAGGGGTGTTAGGTTTGTAGTTTACCATAATTGAAACTTAAGATACAAGTTGGGTGGGGTGAAAATGGAATTTACCCGAATTGGACATTTCGGTCTGGTTTAGGGGGTGCAATTGGAATTCCCTCCCAAATGGTGACCATCCAGCCACGACCACAACACCAAACAATGACTTGTGTTACATACTTGGGGACGAGGACAACAATACATACAATACTTACAATAGTATGCGCTACCAGGGGCGGGATGATTTTTTTTTCCGGGCACGTATGCCGGGGTGGGTTGGTGGCCGATGGGACCAACAACAAAACATTTCTGCAACCCAAACGTTGTTTTCCTGCATGTTTTTTGACTGTTTTTGCAATGAGTTTGGCTTAAAACACATTAGAATAAGAGAAATAATGTAATTCTAACTGCTAAACTGACTGCAGGCAGTTATCGTGTTGTATTTTGTTGCAAATTTTGAAATCCAAGATGGCCGCTGGTAGCCATGTTTTTTTTGGCCGAATGATCCCAAAATGACTCGTTCCTATTTACATGTCAATGTTAACAGCCATGACAAATAGTATGCACAGAAATTCATATACAGCAGATCTCTGTTTTAGTGTTAAAAGGGGGTGGGTGTCCAAAAATGGTAGGAAAAAACTGCCGAAAAAGGAAACAAATTTGGACGCGGGGGTGGGTGGATCCCAACAAGGGTCGAAAAGTAAAAATCAGCATACGTGCCTGAACATTTTGTCCGACCCCCCCCCCCCCCCCCCGGCGCTAACAGGGAAAACTGCTTTAAAATTTAGGCCGTGTCACCGCTAACCAAGTCTTGTATTTGTAACTTCAGATCCAATCTCCTTGATTTAGCAAAGCTAACATTCTTAGTAAATTTAACTGCGCCAGTTACTTGGTTAAAAATCTCCTTTCCGAAGTAACAGACATGTTTAGAGATGGACACCCAAGCAAAGACTATTTCCAAATCAATATAGAAAACAAACCTTTCTGAGAAAATTAATCTTTGAACTAGCAATGTTAGCACTGTTAATGGGGACGCACTTTTTGCATAAATCCGGCCAAAAATGACAAGAAATTTTCAACAAAGAATTTCTCTGGATCTATCTGGCGAAAGGTCTTGAATTTCACAAATCACCATCTCAATTGTAAATAGAATCTAAGCAATTATTTGGAGACGATAAGACTTTTTGATTTTAACCCTTTACCCAACAGAACGGCCCTGTGCCAATGCATGGTCGACTCGCATATATAAGAGAATGCATTGGCACAGGGCATAACTGTAACCATCACAATGTGGTCAATGAGCCGGTTCCAATGCTATCCATATTTGTATGGTTTTATTGAGACAGACCCAAGATAATTTAGGCTGTTGCATCTTTATTTGGCCGTTTTTGGCCGGTTTGTTGGGTAAAGGGTTAATACATTTTTTTCTCCCTTTCTGTTCAAAGAACTGCTAGAATAATTAATCATTTCCAGCCCGATGAAAACAAATGTTGATATCAGTGTGGTCCACCCAAGCAGGGAGCAATCAACTGGAATTAGGCCACTTTGTTGAGAGATATGGTGGTCAGCTTTAACTTGGTTATGAACCCATGACCCAGACCTCATCTCAGCCCAATTTGTCATTGATCAACAGGCATAACATGCAAATTCTCAAATATAGAAAATTAGTTGTGGGTAGTTGCCTTTCTAATGAAAAAAATTATTAAATTACACGAATAATTAAGTCACTTCTTAAGATTTTCAGATATAGTATCATGGATATATGAACTGCACTTTTGAAACCGATATATTTTACAGAAGTCGTTGGTACCTGAAAACACAAAACTTCAAAGCCACCTATTTATGTTCTTCAGAATCTCATATGACCATACATGTATATAGGGACAACAGGGGAACTCAGAGGATGAGCTTGTTCATTGACAACAAACACTGTAGTTCAGATTCAAATGGGCTGTTTATTATTATAAACATAAACAACCAATAATCAACTTAAACAAAATATATTGTCAAGAAGGTGGAGCCAATGAACATACCTATCATTAATAACCTAGCTATTGCCTTAGTTAATATTGGTAACATATATGCAGCCATAATAAAAAGTTTTGAATTTCAAGAGACAGATTAGTGTGAAATGAAACATAAATCTCAAGCTGCTAGGATAATATTGGGGTGGGAGGGTGGGAAAATGAATCCTGATATTCAAAGAAATATTGGAATTATGTTTGCACAAAACAGTTATTTTTTCTATTCCCAAGTAAAATGGAGTACAAATAGACTGCGCATGTCCGTACATAAAACGTCATGCTGTAAAAGGGGAACCACCCATTCTAAATTAGGTTCGATTACTTAGAAAATAAAATTGATTATTTCATAATCAAGGTTTTTTTTACCTGCTACGATCACCACAGCCAGTGCTATGCCGGACACGATAAATGCAAAGTCCACGAAGGAGAGCGCCATTATTGCTAGCACCAATTTCGAACTGTTGTCCGTGCCATCTTTCTCTGCGAAAAAAAGGAATATAATTGAAATTCAATTCAATTATTTAATGTTCTAACCATAGTTTGGCATGAGAACCGTTCATGTTGAAAACAAAATACAATTTACATATCATTGGTGAAACAAATTTAGCATAAATCAGACATATTAAATGTCATTCATTGCGTGTGTATATGCATACATATATCCACATACATACATACACATACACACATACATAGATACATATATATAGCCATACACGCATACATGTATACGCATACATATACACATGCATATACATACACACCCTTACACACATATACATACATATATACATAACTTATATGTCAACAGTATATGGGTTCAAGTGAGAATAATGTAATGTAATTTTGGTGTCATATCTTCGGACTTACTTACCTCTCTTTTTTCGTAGAACCAGTTGCCACAGAACTACGCTCAAGACCCCTCCGAGCACAGATATGACAATACTAGAGTAACGGTAACCCCGACACTGAACTGAAAAATACAGGAACGTAGTAGTCAATAAGAGTGGGTGCAAAATGATACTATATAGATAGAACGACACAAGTGTGTGAACTGGTTAAAGTTATTGCACGAGTTTGTTGTGACGCGATGGTAAAACGAAAACCGGAAGTTCGAGTTTTACCTCGCGGGACGACAAACGAGTGCAATAACGTTGACATGTTCACAAAACTGCGTTGTTCTATGTTTATTGCACAATGTAAAGATTGTGGATTAGAACATACTAACATTTAGGTTGATATTTTTTCATTTTATTGAACAAACGGGCGTGTAAAAATGTAGACAATACTTCATAATTTAGTGAAGCAATTTTCTGTTAAAGTTGACGTCGCCAATGGCGTTGTTGACGTAATCGGTTTTTATTACATATCTATCAACGTAATTCGCATGATCGCACGACGTTCCAGGCGTGTGATAATTCTCAGAATCGCACGAGTGCAATCTGTCGACGGAACTATTTCATTCAGTGTTGTAGACTGGCTTTCGTCGTTACTATTTTAACTTTTCAACGCAAGGGCGACAACCCACTTGCCGAAATCGCAGCGCGCTGATTGGGTTATATTTTTTGAAAATCTGGGAAAACCCAATTAACACCTTTGCGCGGGTCAAGATGGGTCAAGTTCACTCGCGGATAGAAGGCCTCCCTGTCTGATTGTTGCGTTAACCCTAAAATGCCGTTAAAACTCAATTAAATTCACATTTTCTGTATCTGTACCGGAGATGTACGATTGTGAGTCAACTTACTATGATACGTAGATATGTAATAAAAATAGAACCGCATGAGTGTCTGAATTTTGACGAAATTTTCGCACTCGATTTGTTGGCGGAACGCGATATAATCATATCGCCTTACTGTGAGTGCCAAGAAATTTGACCAGCACTATTTTGTCCTTCGTAGTCGTCAATTTTGCGAGACGATTTTTTACCTAAAAACTTACGACTGCTATTAGCTATTCGTTATTATAATTTGTAGTCATTCATTATGTGAAAAGTGTCCAATAAGTAAGTACATGTATTCTTCAACGATTAATTGTTACACTCTAAATGTCCGAGTGTGAGATTAGCTAGGTTTAAAAGCGAGTTGTTACCCCTACATCGAATCCATAAATTAACTGAGCACTTAATTATACCCTTAACTGGATACTGTACCACAACTGTTTGGCTTCTATAGTCTCTGAGCCGCAGAATAAGGTAATCATATTTCCACTATTTGAATGTCTGTTGAAAAGTACGTAATGTTACGGATGGCAGGTTATGTCGGAATGCGAAAATACAAATTGTCGATGTCGAGAAATTTTTGCACAGTTTTCAAGCAAAAGTATCAAATATATGTTATATTATATGTATACTAGTCCCATATACTAATAAATGTTATATTATATGTATAGGCCCTACTAGTCCCATATACTAATAAATGTTATATTATATGTATACTGGTCCCATATACTAATAAATGTTATATTATATGCATACTAGTCCCATATACTAATAAATGTTATATTATATGTATAGGCCCTACTAGTCCCATATACTAATAAATGTTATATTATATGTATAGGCCCTACTAGTCCCATATAATAATAAATGTTATATTATATGCATACTAGTCCCATATACTAATAAATGTTATATTATATGCATACTAGTCCCATATACTAATAAATGTTATATTATATGTATATACTAGTTCCATATACTAATAAATGTTATATTATATGTACATGTATACTAGTCTCATATACTCATTTTACATGAGCATGTGCGCCACGCGTTGCCCAATCCACTGCCCGTCAATTAATTTGATTACGTCTTTTACACGGAAATTCGTTATTGAATTTATGGCTCAAGCCAAAAATTAAATTTATATTAAGTTATTAACTTTGATTTTAAGATAATCTATTAATCTGAACGTTTAGACTCAAATAACTTATTTTTCTATATATTATCGATATTTGATAGTTGTTATTTTCGGTTGTTTATTGAAAATGGGATACAGTACCCCTTGTAAGGTATACAAATGATCAATGCACAAATATAGTAAATACAATTATATTCACACATGTAATATTGTCGTATGCGCTCAATTGTATGGACGTATGTATGCATGTATGTATGTGTGTATGTATGTGTGTATCTACGTATGTATGTGTGTATGCATGTATGTATATATCTATGTTTCTGTGTATGTATGTATGCATGCATGCATGCATGCATGTATGTATGTATGTATGCATGCACCTGGATTTATGTATGTATGCATGCACCTGGATTTATGTATGTATTTATGCATGCACCTGGATTTATGTATGTATCTGTATCTGTATCTGCATATGTATGTATCTCAGCGCAGGAGCCTTGCTACTGTAGGTGCGCCGTTGGGAGGACTTAAGCTGTTTTGTCTGTTGTTTCTTCACATACGCTCACATCCAGGCTATTCCATTCGAGAATTGTACGAACAAAGAACGAATTTTCGTACTGTGGTGTTACAGCTCTGATTTGCTCGAATGAATTTGAGTTAATACACTCTTGTTTTTCGATGATGTTTGTCGTTTCAAAGCCTGGGAATTTTTTCGCCTTAATTTTTCTACTTTTTTTTTTGGTTTTAGTATGTCATTTGAGTTTATAGCTGGCCCCAGCCCCTGTGCTACCCTGCTAAAGAGTTTCATCCTGAGCCCGCGTCTTCTTGTTTGGAATGGTACCATGTTTTCATTGTCCAACATCTCTGTCACTGCACCCTCTTTTCTGTCTGTATACTTTCCGGTGATAAACCTTGCAGCCCTTCTTTGAACATTCTCTAGTGTCTTGATATCTCCCTTCTTGTACGGGTCCCAAACCTCCGCTCCATAATCTAATGCTGATCTAACCATGGACTCATAGGCCAGCTTCTTGTGTTTCTTGTCCGCTCTTCTCAGATTCCTTCTCAAGAAACCAAGGGTGCTGTTCGCTCTTTTTGCTATTTTGTTTATATGAGATGACCATGTAAGGTTGTTGGAAAAATTGAGCCCGAGATATGGATTATCTTCAACCTCTTGGAGAATGTGATCACTGAGCTGGTACATATGCGAAGTTTTGCTGGTGTTGGAGCAGGAAATAATGTAACATTTCTTCGCATTGAATCGCATTCCCCATGTTTCTGCCCATTTTTCTAATGATGTTAAATCTTTCTGTAGTTTGATTTGGTCTTGGTGTTTCTTTATTTGACGATAGAGCAGGCAATCGTCTGCAAATAATTTCACCTCTGATGCTACTGCTAGCGGTAGATCGTGATGTGACATAAAAATAGGAGTGGTCCTAGTACTATACCTTGGGGTACTCCTGATTTGACTGGTACGTTTTCGCTGAATTCCCCTTCTACTGCTACTATCATGTGTCGTTGCGTCATTTATGTATGTATGTATGTACCTGGATTTATGTATGTATATATGTATGTATGTATGCATGCACCTGGATTTATGTTCGTTCGTGGCACCGCAACATATCCTCGCGCATATACGCACGTAATCTACTTATCATGTGAAAAGGGTACTTAGTGTGATCTTTTCATTCTGAAATAAGCAAATAATGGACTCACAGCCGTTATTTTGTTTTATGGCGCGGGACACAGAGAAAACACGTGTTAAAGAGCGTACACCTAAAAAGTCGTGAGTTGGCTTATTTGTGTCATTGTCCGCACATAATCTGCTAGGAGTCGCCTCATTGTGAGTCGATAATGTGACTAAAACGCTCTCATTTGCAGCATATTATCGACTCAAAATAAAGCGATTCTAAGCAGATTATCTACCGAAAAGTTCTATTATAAGCAGATAATGTGCGTGTTTTTGGGAGAACATGCTGGGCATAGAGTGCAATAACAAACATAGCTAACTCATTATGAAATTTGGCTTGATCACAAGAGAGATCACTTCAATGCCCAAACTGTAATGCAATACAATACTGTAATATGTCACGGGTCAATTATATTGCATGTTAATTAAGAGCATGTATGGTTCAGTTGTGTGCACAAATGAAACTCGTGGTATAATATGTTCTGTAATTAAGATCGATTTTGTTTCTGAAAATTTTACATTGGAATAATAATCCAATCTGCGGGGGGGGGTCGGACGACAAAGACCCTCCCTGCATGGATGGGAAGGGATCTGATCAAACGTTGGGCATTTGCTCTTACTGCGTTATCATGCGGCTACATTCCTGAACCGTGGCACATTTCATCGTTGCCCTACCCCCACCCCGCCATAATACGCAACAGTAATAACAGCAGAGTCTACAGCGCAGGGAACGATTAAAAGATATTTACAGTAAATAAAGGTTGGCAACCGGGCCTCATTCGATAACTTGGTCGATAGCTTCTTGTGGTATTATAGATCAGACTTCGAATGCATGGAATAATTAAATCAGATAAGCAGAAATATAATGCATGCAGACAAGAAAACTTCAATTGGACCATAATTATATTCGGTATTAGCTGCATATATCACAGGTTTCCTATAGTAGAATCTGGACAATGAATGCATAACATGTGACTTGATACTCACTCGGTGGAATATTATCTTCTGCGTTGTCAGCCGGTTGCTTGTGATCTTTATTTCGCTTATGAAACGTACACCATAACGAAGATATAAGCATGTATTATCTCACATTAACAACATATTTGTGTGTATTCACTTTTATTCACTAAACTATTATTTATACTATAACAAAGAAATAGCGTATAAAGACATGGTACTACGAGATGAAGCGGGGTTCACTATGACTCTCTCTCTCTCTCTCTCTCTCTCTCTCTCTCTCTCTCTCTCTCTCTCTCTCTCTCTCTCTCTCTCTCTCTCTAAATATATTAGTTCAATAAAGTTAAATTTTTAAAGATTAAATGTTCAGCAGATTAAAAGAATTTTCCCGGGAGACTCTTCTCGTGTTTAGTGCATGGGTAAATTGTCTCATTTTGAACATATGAATTTCTCTTTTCTTAGCAAGCAGTGATTAACGGTATAATATTTTGCCATTCATATTTACCTGTCGTTGCGTTTGTTGAGCCGTAGTAAGTCATTGTGCCTGAAATAATTAAAAGCAATTTATTTGAAACAAGCAATTATAAAGTTAGCAGCGCCTGACTAATTGATATTGAACAGAATATAATATAATATATATTATTGTAGTGACATATGTATAGTTAACATCCGGCCATAGGACCTATAAGCCACTGTTACAGTAAATTACATTATACATAAATTAATGTACATTTGCTTTTTTTGGAAAGTTTTGACTGTCTCAGAGTAGGTTTTTGAAATAAAATGGGTAAATTGTAAAAGAAACTGATTTATACAAAGTGTCATAGTATCACTATAAGAAAGAAAGTCAGAAGTATCACCAATTTGTTGCAAGAAATTAGTATGTTCTTCTGCGTATGAAGGGCACTATGGTAGGAGATGTATCTCATTTTCAATTGAGTTCGTCGGACATAAAACACAATATTTTTCTGCTTCAGCTTCACCCCGATAGCATCCGGTCTCTATCCTGAGAGTGGGAATCCCACAACGGAACTGACCCATTAACGAACGCTCCTTAAATGATAGATGTTCGTAAAATGAACCCGGAAGTACAATGACTGAAGCAAATCTGCACAATAAAAAAATAGTTATCGTTAAATAAAACTCATATGTATAACTGAATTTTCAAGGAAAAAAGGTATATTGTTGTGCCCAGATGTTTAACATCAAGCAAACTTCAACCAGTTCGTAAAATGTAAATAATCTCTTTCACCCAGAAGTCCAACAACCCCTGAAACAAATATCTAGCTCATTAACCCGTTACCCAACAGAACGGCCCTGTGCCAATGCATTTTCTTATTTATGCGAGTCGACCATAGGTCGCCTCGCATACATAAGAGAATGCATTGGCTTAACACATATTAAAAATGATCAAATTGTCAAAGAATGTAGAAAATATTATAAGAAAAAATGGTAAAAAAATAATTTTAGGCCAATGCATTCTCTTATATATGCGAGGCGACCTATGGTCGACTCGCATATATAAGAGAATGCATTGGCACAGGGCATAACTGTAACCATCACAATGTGGTCAATGAATCGGTTCCAATGATATTCATATGTGTATGGTGTTAGTGAGACAGACCGAAGATATTTTAGGCTGTTGAAGCTTTATTTTGTCGTTTTTGGCCGCTTTGTTGGGTAAAGGGTTAACTGCATGCGTTCCAGAAATAGCTAGCCGAACGTATGAGGCAACGATTTAGATAATATGACCATACGCTAGCGTAATTAATGAACCACAGAGAAACCATACGCATAAGCTATAGGATATATCTGTGCCTTTTTTTAAATCGTATAAACATAACTTCATAGATGCGCAATCCCATCAAATAAGATTCACTTGTGCTTATATCGTGATGTGATTATGATTAATTTCACTCCAGATATGCACAAGTGTTCATCGAAAGAGTTGATCCTATATAGCTAACAATTTCGTGTATAAATTGGGTCAATCCACTCTTATAACTAATGTGTAGAAACGATTACACATAAAATGTGTAAACCCGGTTAGTACACATAGAATGTGTAGTTACATACAAATACCAGGATCAAGGGCTGTTCTACAAATATTGTGTATATTGTGTTACACAAAATTGTGTAAGAACACAGAGCATGCGCATTGCGGTGCCTTCAGTTTCATATAGTCTGCTACATGACGACCATATTGTTTGAGAATATTTTTTTCGGAATACAATCTACAGCTATCGTAGACAAGGAATGTAAGTTCAGATTCACGTATGTATACTTTGTGATATTAGGATAATTTAAATGCGATATAATAACGTTTGCATGAATCACGAATTTCGATTTTGATTCCAGTATTGTTTCCCGCCCTGCCAGAGTAATTGAGACTTCCCCATTGCACGCGCGATTTAATTTTAGCAACTCCAATGCAAATATTTGACAGTACTTAATATGTCATAATTATGTTCTCAATAAAATGTAAACCGCCGCTACGTATGAACTTTACTGTGCATAATTTCCATAGTAACTCCCCTTATTTTGGAACGCCGGCAACTGAAAAACACGCCTGTTTATATCCGATTACGACATTAATGCTTTAAGTCCACCGATCTACTGTGCGACAAAAGTGGTCGCAAACATTCAAAATACCGGTATCGTATTAAATAACAAGAAAACCATAATCCGAAATGGTAACGCCCTCAAGATCATATCATTAGCCATAAATATAAATTATAATATAAAATATATTGCTTACATGAATTCACCGCCTCAGAATTCCGTTAAAACAACTAATCCTTCGAATAATGACAAAAAACTACGGCTTATTACTGCAGGTTTCTCATTCACCACACCAGAAAGCTTCTAAATGCGGATCAAAATTCGGAGGTATTGTGTTCCGGCCAAGAGTGCATGGTCCAGCCATTGTTTATACCTAAACATCGAAAGCAATTAACGCGGTCATAATGGTTACATACTGCAACTACATGTATAAGACATCCAGCGGATACACACCCCACGAAAACCCGAAATGTGTTGTCCTGCGATAAATCCCTTCGCTATAACTCAATTTGACACGGCCAGATTAGCCTTCCTGCAATATCCATAAACAAGATCATATATTTTATACCCATGATTTTAATTATAGAATATAAAATATATTGGTTTCGCGAATGACCAACTCAGAATTCCGTTAAAATAACAATAACAACCAGCACCTAATTAACGAACCGGCGACCGACTCGGCCGTCTCGAACCACAACTATCAGTGGGCTGCAGAACGAAAAATATCTATAAAAGTTGAAATAAAAGACTTACAAATTATCATTAAATTTATTTTATTGGTAATTGACAAAGCTTGTCACAAACCAAAAATCAACATTATTGACATAATAATGTAAAGGACAATAAACGAGTTGCCAGTCTAAATGCAACGATTTTGTAATGTTCATGTTCAAATTTCAAATTATTCTCATACTGGGCCGAACCATGCATGGTCGGCCCAGATTATGTTCCTCAGCATGGCTACCGATCCATAGGCTATAACATTCAGGCATGCCATGGAACAGTTAGGCAAAATCAAAGCACAAGCAACGGGGTGAAATGGAATTACGCAAACTCGTGAGTTTGATGATCTTAAATTTGGTGGGGGGGGGGGGGGGGTGTAGTTGTAAATCCCATGTAACACACCTAGAATGGAATTACGAAGTCAGTTGTTGAAACAGACGATACTATTAATGGATCGTGACTCGACCGCGTGAACACATACGATTAGTTTCGATAAAATAGCACTGGGCTTCCTCCATCGGATAACTTCCTGTATTATTTATTACATTGGTCAATTAAGACACATGGGCATACCTGATATTTTCTTGCCCGTCAGGTCAACGTGTCATTGTTGCAAGTGTTGTGCGAATCAGTCACAGTCAAAGAAAATTTGCTCAAGGGTCACAACTACGCTCGAAATGTTAACAGCGTATACAACTTTACAGTCACATTCCGCTTATATATAATAGAATAGAATGCACTGGCTCACATGGTCAAGATAAATATTTTAAGTCTAATGTATTATCTAATATATATTTTGGGACTTCTGTCTGTCTGTCTGTCTGTCTGTCTGTGTGTGTGTTAGCTGTGGCCGGGAAAACTGCCAGACGGATTTTGACGAAATTTGATACCTAGGGGTAATTTTTTCCAGGGAGTGTTTTGTACGGGTCAAATCGTGACCCCGACCTGACCTTGACCTTCAAAAAGGTCAATTCAAGGTCAAATCTGGTCAAACGGACGGATTTCGACGAAATTTGATTGTTTTGGACATGTCAAATCGCGACCCCGACCTGACCTTGACCTTCAAAATGGTCAATTCAAGGTCAAATCGAGTAAAACGGACGGATTTCGACCTAGGGATACTTTTGTCCGGGGAGTAATTTGGATGGGTCAGATTCAAGGTCAAATCGGGTAAAATACGGCAACGAAATTTTATACCTATGGGTACTTTTGTCCGGATGAAAGCAGGGGGGAAACAGCCCGGACGAAGTCGGGCCCACCAGCTTGTCTTATATATGCGATGCTCACTATGGAGACTCGCATATATAAGAGAATGCTGGGTTTTCGCAAAATTTCATGAAGCTCCAGTAATCGGAGGGTTAAAGCGGCGTGGCACCCATGTTGCTGAATACTGGTTAAATTGAACATATGGAACCGAGTACCATTTAAAGGTACTCAATCCGATCAGACGTTCCTGAATTACTATTTCTTTGGCTTCGGGGGTAAACAATATTTGATTCGAGTCGAGGAACACACCCATCAAAGCTCAGAGTGTTCAGATATCGATTTTTGAAGTTTGTTATTTCTCGAGATGTGTAATAATATATGGTCCAGAAACATGTGGTCAAAATGAGGGTCTCGGATGAAGATGGATAACTCAAGTGGTAATACGGCCAAATTTGCGATACTTTAGTGATAATACGACCATATTTTGTTAAACAAAATGTTGATAAATAACAAGTTTTGGGAAATTTTATACATAGTTGACAGTGGTTAGCATTATAGTGTTGCAATAAATCGATTCTGATAACTAAAGCGTATTTTGAAGAAATGTTGTTGTTGTTGTTGTTGTATCTTGATGGTATAGGGACCGTTTGATCGGATTGAGTATCTTTAACTAAATGGTATGAATCCTGCGTACGGCTTACAACCGCATGAATACCGCCTACAATAAACGGGGGAGGGTGGGTGATACTTTCACGCCCATATACACATGTACGTACCGTAAGAATCGCAATCAAAACACGGACTCCATCCGATGCTAGTCCAGGCTCGACAATTTAATACCTGTAGTTTAAGGCGCGTTCACTTTGATATACAAGAGAAAATCGTCCCACAATCGGGTTCTTTGTGATCAAAGTTTACTATATACACGGTCGCCGATTGGCTGTGTATTTCTTTCTCAGACCAGGAAGTTATATCACTCCACAAAAGGCAGAATTACAGCTATACATACGAGTTTAGGCCCTTCTTTACTAAATACTCATTGACGAGTAGTTTCCTTAGAAAATATCCAGATAATAAGTTTAATAGGTCGTTTGTTATTAGCTACCAATTTGCCAGCAATTAATAAGAATCGTTAATTACTTGTATTATATGCTGTCTGCGTATGTTTAATCCCTGAACATCCCTGCAAATTTATAATAAACCATTTCAATGTATACCTTTATAAGTGAAGGGGTGGATCCGTGTATAATGAAAGGTTTAACTAGCCGGTGGATGAAAGGTTTTATTCATTTGGCGCAAGAAGATTATATAAATAGTTGTATACAATCTGCCAACATATCATAATTATAACACTACGCATTTAATTTGATTTGTGCATACCAGGGTTCCAATTCCAATTAGTTTATTCCCTCAAAACGCATACTGCAGTATTGTACAATTGCATGAGTATAGGGACCCAACATATTTACAAATAAGAATAGAAGAAGATTATGTACACATATCCAAGATCATACTTGTTCCTACTTGCGTTGTTTGTCTCCAAATCTGAAGTAGAATTCAATTGACTTAATTTAAGAAATGAATTTGATCTGCAATGAGTGTGTTCTTTCGTACCTGTAGATAGCTATGTGATCGCTTGGCACATTGTGCCAAACGTGAAGCTGTTCACAGTGAATGTGCTCCACCATCACAGCGCTAAACCCTTCAATATAACACACTCAAACTACATTCATATTTATCTAGCCTTTTCCTTATCTTCTATTATATATTTTGGAAGACCTGTCTGTGTGTCTGTGTGTCTGTCTGTGTGTCTGTGTGTTCGCGATGGACTCGAAAACGGCCCAACCGATTTCGATGAAACTTGGAACGTGGGGGTATTTTCGGCCGAGAACTGGCATGGGGCTATTAATTTGTCCGTGCGACGTGACATTGACCTTGAAATCGGGTAATTTAGACACTTAGAAGGTGACCCGACTTCGTCCGGGCTTTGACCTTGAATTGTCCATTTTGAAGGTCAAGGTCAAGTGGGGTCACGATTTGACCAGTCCAAAACACTGCCCGGACAAAAGTACCCGACAAACGTGCCCGTCGAAATCCATCCGGTTTTACCCGATTTGATCTTGAATTGATCATTTTGAAGGTCAAGGGCAGGTCGGGGTCACGACTCAACCCGCCCAAAAAACTCAGTGGACAAAAGTAACCCCACGTATCAAATTTCGTCGAAATTGGCGATTTGACCTTGAATTGACCCGATTTTAAGATCAAGGTCACGACGCTCGGGCAAATGAATAGGCTTATGAGACTCCCCGGCCGAAAGTACCCACACATACCAAGTTTCATCGAAATCCCGTGATATTCGGGCGTTTGACCTTGAAATGACCAGATTTCAAGGTCAAGATCACGTCGCACGGGCAAATTAATAGGCTTATGCCACTCCCCGGCAGAAGGTACCCCCACATACCAAGTTTCATCGAAATCCCGTGATATTCGGGCGTTTGACCTTGAAATTACCCGATTTCAAGGTCAATGTCACGTCGCACTGGCAAATTAATAGGCCCATGTCACCCCCCGGCCGAAAATATCCCCACGTACCAAGTTTCATCAAAATCGATTCGGCCGATTTCGAGTTCATCGATTACACACAAACAAACAAACAGATCTTCCAAAATATATAATAGACTAGAAGGTGACCCGACTTAGTCCGGGCTTTGACCTTGAATTGACCATTTTGAAGGTCAAGGTCAGGTGGGGTCAAACACCAACACCCCAAAAATGGTGGAAACCAGCGGATACCGGGAAATCGGCCCAGCGGATACCGAGATACCCTATGCATCAAATTTCGTCCGTAAAAATCCACCAGTTTAACCCGATTTGATTTCCACTCAAGTATATAAACGCGCCTCATATACACACGCTCATTAATTATCAAGTTTCAACGTAAAGATAAATTACCATCGGTGCCCGAGATATCGCCAAGACGTCTGAAACAGTCAAATGCATCGGCCGGTTAAGCGTTAATGTGATCTAACGTTATGACCTCTAACGACGTCATAGAAGTTACGCATTGTTTTTATCCTAAAGGAAGATAGTACCACTTCTTCTTGATAATTGAGGCAGATAACTAAAACGGATACATACGCATTATATATCGTTGGAAAGAGGAAACACGAAAGATTCTCACAGTGTCATTATTATGACTGGCATTTTATTATTCGCGGTGTTTCGAATCGATTTGTAAGCACCGAACTCAAATGAAAGTCCCGTAACACAGCGTAAAAACAGATTTGACCTCGGCACGTGAAAAGTTGAGCTCGGATCTGAAAATTAATAGGCCTATGTTACCCCCCGGCCGACAATACCCCCACATACCAAGTTTCATCGAAATCGGGTTGGCCGTTTTCGAGTTCATCGATTACACACAAACAAACAAACAAACAGATCTTCCAAAATATAGACTAGAAGGTGACCCGACTTCGCCGGGCTTTGACCTTGAATTGTCCATTTTGAAGGTCAAGGTCAAGTGGGGTAACGATTTGACCAGTCCAAAACACTGCCCGGAAAAAAGTAACGACAAACGTTCCCGTCGAATCCATCCGGTTTTACCCGATTTGACCTTGAATTGATCATTTTGAAGGTCACGGTCAGGTCGGGGTCACAACTCGACCCGTCCAATACACTCAGTGGACAAAAGAAACTCCACGTATCAAATTTCGTCGAAATCCCATCAAAATTGGCGAAATGACCAGATTTCAAGGTCAAGGTCACGTCGCACGGGCAAATTAATAGGTTTATGCCACTCCCCGACCGAAGATACCCCCACATACCAAGTTTCATCGAAATCCCGTGATATTCGGGCGTTTGACCTTGAAATTACCCGATTTCAAGGTCAATGTCACGTCGCACGGACAAATTAATAGCCCCATGCCAGTTCTCGGCCGAAAATACCCCCACGTTCCAAGTTTCATCGAAATCGGTTGGGCCGTTTTCGAGTCCATCGCGAACACACAGACACACAGACAGACACACAGACACACAGACAGGTCTTCCAAAATATATAATAGAAGATAAGGAAAAGGCTAGATAAATATGAATGTAGTTTGAGTGTGTTATATTGAAGGGTTTAGCGCTGTGATGGTGGAGCACATTCACTGTGAACAGCTTCACGTTTGGCACAATGTGCCAAGCGATCACATAGCTATCTACAGGTACGAAAGAACACACTCATTGCAGATCAAATTCATTTCTTAAATTAAGTCAATTGAATTCTACTTCAGATTTGGAGACAAACAACGCAAGTAGGAACAAGTATGATCTTGGATATGTGTACATAATCTTCTTCTATTCTTATTTGTAAATATGTTGGGTCCCTATACTCATGCAATTGTACAATACTGCAGTATGCGTTTTGAGGGAATAAACTAATTGGAATTGGAACCCTGGTATGCACAAATCAAATTAAATGCGTAGTGTTATAATTATGATATGTTGGCAGATTGTATACAACTATTTATATAATCTTCTTGCGCCAAATGAATAAAACCTTTCATCCACCGGCTAGTTAAACCTTTCATTATACACGGATCCACCCCTTCACTTATAAAGGTATACATTGAAATGGTTTATTATAAATTTGCAGGGATGTTCAGGGATTAAACATACGCAGACAGCATATAATACAAGTAATTAACGATTCTTATTAATTGCTGGCAAATTGGTAGCTAATAACAAACGACCTATTAAACTTATTATCTGGATATTTTCTAAGGAAACTACTCGTCAATGAGTATTTAGTAAAGAAGGGCCTAAACTCGTATGTATAGCTGTAATTCTGCCTTTTGTGGAGTGATATAACTTCCTGGTCTGAGAAAGAAATACACAGCCAATCGGCGACCGTGTATATAGTAAACTTTGATCACAAAGAACCCGATTGTGGGACGATTTTCTCTTGTATATCAAAGTGAACGCGCCTTAAACTACAGGTATTAAATTGTCGAGCCTGGACTAGCATCGGATGGAGTCCGTGTTTTGATTGCGATTCTTACGGTACGTACATGTGTATATGGGCGTGAAAGTCTCACCCACCCTCCCCCGTTTATTGTAGGCGGTATTCATGCGGTTGTAAGCCGTACGCAGGATTCATACCATTTAGTTAAAGATACTCAATCCGATCAAACGGTCCCTATACCATCAAGATACAACAACAACAACAACAACATTTCTTCAAAATACGCTTTAGTTATCAGAATCGATTTATTGCAACACTATAATGCTAACCACTGTCAACTATGTATAAAATTTCCCAAAACTTGTTATTTATCAACATTTTGTTTAACAAAATATGGTCGTATTATCACTAAAGTATCGCAAATTTGGCCGTATTACCACTTGAGTTATCCATCTTCATCCGAGACCCTCATTTTGACCACATGTTTCTGGACCATATATTATTACACATCTCGAGAAATAACAAACTTCAAAAATCGATATCTGAACACTCTGAGCTTTGATGGGTGTGTTCCTCGACTCGAATCAAATATTGTTTACCCCCGAAGCCAAAGAAATAGTAATTCAGGAACGTCTGATCGGATTGAGTACCTTTAAATGGTACTCGGTTCCATATGTTCAATTTAACCAGTATTCAGCAACATGGGTGCCACGCCGCTTTAACCCTCCGATTACTGGAGCTTCATGAAATTTTGCGAAAACCCAGCATTCTCTTATATATGCGAGTCTCCATAGTGAGCATCGCATATATAAGACAAGCTGGTGGGCCCGACTTCGTCCGGGCTGTTTCCCCCCTGCTTTCATCCGGACAAAAGTACCCATAGGTATAAAATTTCGTTGCCGTATTTTACCCGATTTGACCTTGAATCTGACCCATCCAAATTACTCCCCGGACAAAAGTATCCCTAGGTCGAAATCCGTCCGTTTTACTCGATTTGACCTTGAATTGACCATTTTGAAGGTCAAGGTCAGGTCGGGGTCGCGATTTGACATGTCCAAAACAATCAAATTTCGTCGAAATCCGTCCGTTTGACCAGATTTGACCTTGAATTGACCTTTTTGAAGGTCAAGGTCAGGTCGGGGTCACGATTTGACCCGTACAAAACACTCCCTGGAAAAAATTACCCCTAGGTATCAAATTTCGTCAAAATCCGTCTGGCAGTTTTCCCGGCCACAGCTAACACACACACAGACAGACAGACAGACAGACAGACAGAAGTCCCAAAATATATATTAGATAATACATTAGACTTAAAATATTTATCTTGACCATGTGAGCCAGTGCATTCTATTCTATTATATATAAGCGGAATGTGACTGTAAAGTTGTATACGCTGTTAACATTTCGAGCGTAGTTGTGACCCTTGAGCAAATTTTCTTTGACTGTGACTGATTCGCACAACACTTGCAACAATGACACGTTGACCTGACGGGCAAGAAAATATCAGGTATGCCCATGTGTCTTAATTGACCAATGTAATAAATAATACAGGAAGTTATCCGATGGAGGAAGCCCAGTGCTATTTTATCGAAACTAATCGTATGTGTTCACGCGGTCGAGTCACGATCCATTAATAGTATCGTCTGTTTCAACAACTGACTTCGTAATTCCATTCTAGGTGTGTTACATGGGATTTACAACTACACCCCCCCCCCCCCCCCACCAAATTTAAGATCATCAAACTCACGAGTTTGCGTAATTCCATTTCACCCCGTTGCTTGTGCTTTGATTTTGCCTAACTGTTCCATGGCATGCCTGAATGTTATAGCCTATGGATCGGTAGCCATGCTGAGGAACATAATCTGGGCCGACCATGCATGGTTCGGCCCAGTATGAGAATAATTTGAAATTTGAACATGAACATTACAAAATCGTTGCATTTAGACTGGCAACTCGTTTATTGTCCTTTACATTATTATGTCAATAATGTTGATTTTTGGTTTGTGACAAGCTTTGTCAATTACCAATAAAATAAATTTAATGATAATTTGTAAGTCTTTTATTTCAACTTTTATAGATATTTTTCGTTCTGCAGCCCACTGATAGTTGTGGTTCGAGACGGCCGAGTCGGTCGCCGGTTCGTTAATTAGGTGCTGGTTGTTATTGTTATTTTAACGGAATTCTGAGTTGGTCATTCGCGAAACCAATATATTTTATATTCTATAATTAAAATCATGGGTATAAAATATATGATCTTGTTTATGGATATTGCAGGAAGGCTAATCTGGCCGTGTCAAATTGAGTTATAGCGAAGGGATTTATCGCAGGACAACACATTTCGGGTTTTCGTGGGGTGTGTATCCGCTGGATGTCTTATACATGTAGTTGCAGTATGTAACCATTATGACCGCGTTAATTGCTTTCGATGTTTAGGTATAAACAATGGCTGGACCATGCACTCTTGGCCGGAACACAATACCTCCGAATTTTGATCCGCATTTAGAAGCTTTCTGGTGTGGTGAATGAGAAACCTGCAGTAATAAGCCGTAGTTTTTTGTCATTATTCGAAGGATTAGTTGTTTTAACGGAATTCTGAGGCGGTGAATTCATGTAAGCAATATATTTTATATTATAATTTATATTTATGGCTAATGATATGATCTTGAGGGCGTTACCATTTCGGATTATGGTTTTCTTGTTATTTAATACGATACCGGTATTTTGAATGTTTGCGACCACTTTTGTCGCACAGTAGATCGGTGGACTTAAAGCATTAATGTCGTAATCGGATATAAACAGGCGTGTTTTTCAGTTGCCGGCGTTCCAAAATAAGGGGAGTTACTATGGAAATTATGCACAGTAAAGTTCATACGTAGCGGCGGTTTACATTTTATTGAGAACATAATTATGACATATTAAGTACTGTCAAATATTTGCATTGGAGTTGCTAAAATTAAATCGCGCGTGCAATGGGGAAGTCTCAATTACTCTGGCAGGGCGGGAAACAATACTGGAATCAAAATCGAAATTCGTGATTCATGCAAACGTTATTATATCGCATTTAAATTATCCTAATATCACAAAGTATACATACGTGAATCTGAACTTACATTCCTTGTCTACGATAGCTGTAGATTGTATTCCGAAAAAAATATTCTCAAACAATATGGTCGTCATGTAGCAGACTATATGAAACTGAAGGCACCGCAATGCGCATGCTCTGTGTTCTTACACAATTTTGTGTAACACAATATACACAATATTTGTAGAACAGCCCTTGATCCTGGTATTTGTATGTAACTACACATTCTATGTGTACTAACCGGGTTTACACATTTTATGTGTAATCGTTTCTACACATTAGTTATAAGAGTGGATTGACCCAATTTATACACGAAATTGTTAGCTATATAGGATCAACTCTTTCGATGAACACTTGTGCATATCTGGAGTGAAATTAATCATAATCACATCACGATATAAGCACAAGTGAATCTTATTTGATGGGATTGCGCATCTATGAAGTTATGTTTATACGATTTAAAAAAAGGCACAGATATATCCTATAGCTTATGCGTATGGTTTCTCTGTGGTTCATTAATTACGCTAGCGTATGGTCATATTATCTAAATCGTTGCCTCATACGTTCGGCTAGCTATTTCTGGAACGCATGCAGTTAACCCTTTACCCAACAAAGCGGCCAAAAACGACAAAATAAAGCTTCAACAGCCTAAAATATCTTCGGTCTGTCTCACTAACACCATACACATATGAATATCATTGGAACCGATTCATTGACCACATTGTGATGGTTACAGTTATGCCCTGTGCCAATGCATTCTCTTATATATGCGAGTCGACCATAGGTCGCCTCGCATATATAAGAGAATGCATTGGCCTAAAATTATTTTTTTTACCATTTTTTCTTATAATATTTTCTACATTCTTTGACAATTTGATCATTTTTAATATGTGTTAAGCCAATGCATTCTCTTATGTATGCGAGGCGACCTATGGTCGACTCGCATAAATAAGAAAATGCATTGGCACAGGGCCGTTCTGTTGGGTAACGGGTTAATGAGCTAGATATTTGTTTCAGGGGTTGTTGGACTTCTGGGTGAAAGAGATTATTTACATTTTACGAACTGGTTGAAGTTTGCTTGATGTTAAACATCTGGGCACAACAATATACCTTTTTTCCTTGAAAATTCAGTTATACATATGAGTTTTATTTAACGATAACTATTTTTTTATTGTGCAGATTTGCTTCAGTCATTGTACTTCCGGGTTCATTTTACGAACATCTATCATTTAAGGAGCGTTCGTTAATGGGTCAGTTCCGTTGTGGGATTCCCACTCTCAGGATAGAGACCGGATGCTATCGGGGTGAAGCTGAAGCAGAAAAATATTGTGTTTTATGTCCGACGAACTCAATTGAAAATGAGATACATCTCCTACCATAGTGCCCTTCATACGCAGAAGAACATACTAATTTCTTGCAACAAATTGGTGATACTTCTGACTTTCTTTCTTATAGTGATACTATGACACTTTGTATAAATCAGTTTCTTTTTACAATTTACCCATTTTATTTCAAAAAACCTACTCTGAGACAGTCAAAACTTTCCAAAAAAAGCAAATGTACATTAATTTATGTATAATGTAATTTACTGTAACAGTGGCTTATAGGTCCTATGGCCGGATGTTAACTATACATATGTCACTACAATAATATATATTATATTATATTCTGTTCAATATCAATTAGTCAGGCGCTGCTAACTTTATAATTGCTTGTTTCAAATAAATTGCTTTTAATTATTTCAGGCACAATGACTTACTACGGCTCAACAAACGCAACGACAGGTAAATATGAATGGCAAAATATTATACCGTTAATCACTGCTTGCTAAGAAAAGAGAAATTCATATGTTCAAAATGAGACAATTTACCCATGCACTAAACACGAGAAGAGTCTCCCGGGAAAATTCTTTTAATCTGCTGAACATTTAATCTTTAAAAATTTAACTTTATTGAACTAATATATTTAGAGAGAGAGAGAGAAGAGAGAGAGAGAGAGAGAGAGAGAGAGAGAGAGAGAGAGAGAGAGAGAGAGAGAGAGAGAGAGAGAGAGAGAGAGAGAGAGAGAGAGTCATAGTGAACCCCGCTTCATCTCGTAGTACCATGTCTTTATACGCTATTTCTTTGTTATAGTATAAATAATAGCTTAGTGAATAAAAGTGAATACACACAAATATGTTGTTAATGTGAGATAATACATGCTTATATCTTCGTTATGGTGTACGTTTCATAAGCGAAATAAAGATCACAAGCAACCGGCTGACAACGCAGAAGATAATATTCCACCGAGTGAGTATCAAGTCACATGTTATGCATTCATTGTCCAGATTCTACTATAGGAAACCTGTGATATATGCAGCTAATACCGAATATAATTATGGTCCAATTGAAGTTTTCTTGTCTGCATGCATTATATTTCTGCTTATCTGATTTAATTATTCCATGCATTCGAAGTCTGATCTATAATACCACAAGAAGCTATCGACCAAGTTATCGAATGAGGCCCGGTTGCCAACCTTTATTTACTGTAAATATCTTTTAATCGTTCCCTGCGCTGTAGACTCTGCTGTTATTACTGTTGCGTATTATGGCGGGGTGGGGGTAGGGCAACGATGAAATGTGCCACGGTTCAGGAATGTAGCCGCATGATAACGCAGTAAGAGCAAATGCCCAACGTTTGATCAGATCCCTTCCCATCCATGCAGGGAGGGTCTTTGTCGTCCGACCCCCCCCCCCCCCCCCCGCAGATTGGATTATTATTCCAATGTAAAATTTTCAGAAACAAAATCGATCTTAATTACAGAACATATTATACCACGAGTTTCATTTGTGCACACAACTGAACCATACATGCTCTTAATTAACATGCAATATAATTGACCCGTGACATATTACAGTATTGTATTGCATTACAGTTTGGGCATTGAAGTGATCTCTCTTGTGATCAAGCCAAATTTCATAATGAGTTAGCTATGTTTGTTATTGCACTCTATGCCCAGCATGTTCTCCCAAAAACACGCACATTATCTGCTTATAATAGAACTTTTCGGTAGATAATCTGCTTAGAATCGCTTTATTTTGAGTCGATAATATGCTGCAAATGAGAGCGTTTTAGTCACATTATCGACTCACAATGAGGCGACTCCTAGCAGATTATGTGCGGACAATGACACAAATAAGCCAACTCACGACTTTTTAGGTGTACGCTCTTTAACACGTGTTTTCTCTGTGTCCCGCGCCATAAAACAAAATAACGGCTGTGAGTCCATTATTTGCTTATTTCAGAATGAAAAGATCACACTAAGTACCCTTTTCACATGATAAGTAGATTACGTGCGTATATGCGCGAGGATATGTTGCGGTGCCACGAACGAACATAAATCCAGGTGCATGCATACATACATACATATATACATACATAAATCCAGGTACATACATACATACATAAATGACGCAACGACACATGATAGTAGCAGTAGAAGGGGAATTCAGCGAAAACGTACCAGTCAAATCAGGAGTACCCCAAGGTATAGTACTAGGACCACTCCTATTTTTATGTCACATCACGATCTACCGCTAGCAGTAGCATCAGAGGTGAAATTATTTGCAGACGATTGCCTGCTCTATCGTCAAATAAAGAAACACCAAGACCAAATCAAACTACAGAAAGATTTAACATCATTAGAAAAATGGGCAGAAACATGGGGAATGCGATTCAATGCGAAGAAATGTTACATTATTTCCTGCTCCAACACCAGCAAAACTTCGCATATGTACCAGCTCAGTGATCACATTCTCCAAGAGGTTGAAGATAATCCATATCTCGGGCTCAATTTTTCCAACAACCTTACATGGTCATCTCATATAAACAAAATAGCAAAAAGAGCGAACAGCACCCTTGGTTTCTTGAGAAGGCATCTGAGAAGAGCGGACAAGAAACACAAGAAGCTGGCCTATGAGTCCATGGTTAGATCAGCATTAGATTATGGAGCGGAGGTTTGGGACCCGTACAAGAAGGGAGATATCAAGACACTAGAGAATGTTCAAAGAAGGGCTGCAAGGTTTATCACCGGAAAGTATACAGACAGAAAAGAGGGTGCAGTGACAGAGATGTTGGACAATGAAAACATGGTACCATTCCAAACAAGAAGACGCGGGCTCAGGATGAAACTCTTTAGCAGGGTAGCACAGGGGCTGGGGCCAGCTATAAACTCAAATGACATACTAAAACCAAAAAAAAAAGTAGAAAAATTAAGGCGAAAAAATTCCCAGGCTTTGAAACGACAAACATCATCGAAAAACAAGAGTGTATTAACTCAAATTCATTCGAGCAAATCAGAGCTGTAACACCACAGTACGAAAATTCGTTCTTTGTTCGTACAATTCTCGAATGGAATAGCCTGGATGTGAGCGTATGTGAAGAAACAACAGACAAAACAGCTTAAGTCCTCCCAACGGCGCACCTACAGTAGCAAGGCTCCTGCGCTGAGATACATACATATGCAGATACAGATACAGATACATACATAAATCCAGGTGCATGCATAAATACATACATAAATCCAGGTGCATGCATACATACATAAATCCAGGTGCATGCATACATACATACATACATGCATGCATGCATGCATGCATACATACATACACAGAAACATAGATATATACATACATGCATACACACATACATACGTAGATACACACATACATACACACATACATACATGCATACATACGTCCATACAATTGAGCGCATACGACAATATTACATGTGTGAATATAATTGTATTTACTATATTTGTGCATTGATCATTTGTATACCTTACAAGGGGTACTGTATCCCATTTTCAATAAACAACCGAAAATAACAACTATCAAATATCGATAATATATAGAAAAATAAGTTATTTGAGTCTAAACGTTCAGATTAATAGATTATCTTAAAATCAAAGTTAATAACTTAATATAAATTTAATTTTTGGCTTGAGCCATAAATTCAATAACGAATTTCCGTGTAAAAGACGTAATCAAATTAATTGACGGGCAGTGGATTGGGCAACGCGTGGCGCACATGCTCATGTAAAATGAGTATATGAGACTAGTATACATGTACATATAATATAACATTTATTAGTATATGGAACTAGTATATACATATAATATAACATTTATTAGTATATGGGACTAGTATGCATATAATATAACATTTATTAGTATATGGGACTAGTATGCATATAATATAACATTTATTATTATATGGGACTAGTAGGGCCTATACATATAATATAACATTTATTAGTATATGGGACTAGTAGGGCCTATACATATAATATAACATTTATTAGTATATGGGACTAGTATGCATATAATATAACATTTATTAGTATATGGGACCAGTATACATATAATATAACATTTATTAGTATATGGGACTAGTAGGGCCTATACATATAATATAACATTTATTAGTATATGGGACTAGTATACATATAATATAACATATATTTGATACTTTTGCTTGAAAACTGTGCAAAAATTTCTCGACATCGACAATTTGTATTTTCGCATTCCGACATAACCTGCCATCCGTAACATTACGTACTTTTCAACAGACATTCAAATAGTGGAAATATGATTACCTTATTCTGCGGCTCAGAGACTATAGAAGCCAAACAGTTGTGGTACAGTATCCAGTTAAGGGTATAATTAAGTGCTCAGTTAATTTATGGATTCGATGTAGGGGTAACAACTCGCTTTTAAACCTAGCTAATCTCACACTCGGACATTTAGAGTGTAACAATTAATCGTTGAAGAATACATGTACTTACTTATTGGACACTTTTCACATAATGAATGACTACAAATTATAATAACGAATAGCTAATAGCAGTCGTAAGTTTTTAGGTAAAAAATCGTCTCGCAAAATTGACGACTACGAAGGACAAAATAGTGCTGGTCAAATTTCTTGGCACTCACAGTAAGGCGATATGATTATATCGCGTTCCGCCAACAAATCGAGTGCGAAAATTTCGTCAAAATTCAGACACTCATGCGGTTCTATTTTTATTACATATCTACGTATCATAGTAAGTTGACTCACAATCGTACATCTCCGGTACAGATACAGAAAATGTGAATTTAATTGAGTTTTAACGGCATTTTAGGGTTAACGCAACAATCAGACAGGGAGGCCTTCTATCCGCGAGTGAACTTGACCCATCTTGACCCGCGCAAAGGTGTTAATTGGGTTTTCCCAGATTTTCAAAAAATATAACCCAATCAGCGCGCTGCGATTTCGGCAAGTGGGTTGTCGCCCTTGCGTTGAAAAGTTAAAATAGTAACGACGAAAGCCAGTCTACAACACTGAATGAAATAGTTCCGTCGACAGATTGCACTCGTGCGATTCTGAGAATTATCACACGCCTGGAACGTCGTGCGATCATGCGAATTACGTTGATAGATATGTAATAAAAACCGATTACGTCAACAACGCCATTGGCGACGTCAACTTTAACAGAAAATTGCTTCACTAAATTATGAAGTATTGTCTACATTTTTACACGCCCGTTTGTTCAATAAAATGAAAAAATATCAACCTAAATGTTAGTATGTTCTAATCCACAATCTTTACATTGTGCAATAAACATAGAACAACGCAGTTTTGTGAACATGTCAACGTTATTGCACTCGTTTGTCGTCCCGCGAGGTAAAACTCGAACTTCCGGTTTTCGTTTTACCATCGCGTCACAACAAACTCGTGCAATAACTTTAACCAGTTCACACACTTGTGTCGTTCTATCTATATAGTATCATTTTGCACCCACTCTTATTGACTACTACGTTCCTGTATTTTTCAGTTCAGTGTCGGGGTTACCGTTACTCTAGTATTGTCATATCTGTGCTCGGAGGGGTCTTGAGCGTAGTTCTGTGGCAACTGGTTCTACGAAAAAAGAGAGGTAAGTAAGTCCGAAGATATGACACCAAAATTACATTACATTATTCTCACTTGAACCCATATACTGTTGACATATAAGTTATGTATATATGTATGTATATGTGTGTAAGGGTGTGTATGTATATGCATGTGTATATGTATGCGTATACATGTATGCGTGTATGGCTATATATATGTATCTATGTATGTGTGTATGTGTATGTATGTATGTGGATATATGTATGCATATACACACGCAATGAATGACATTTAATATGTCTGATTTATGCTAAATTTGTTTCACCAATGATATGTAAATTGTATTTTGTTTTCAACATGAACGGTTCTCATGCCAAACTATGGTTAGAACATTAAATAATTGAATTGAATTTCAATTATATTCCTTTTTTTCGCAGAGAAAGATGGCACGGACAACAGTTCGAAATTGGTGCTAGCAATAATGGCGCTCTCCTTCGTGGACTTTGCATTTATCGTGTCCGGCATAGCACTGGCTGTGGTGATCGTAGCAGGTAAAAAAAACCTTGATTATGAAATAATCAATTTTATTTTCTAAGTAATCGAACCTAATTTAGAATGGGTGGTTCCCCTTTTACAGCATGACGTTTTATGTACGGACATGCGCAGTCTATTTGTACTCCATTTTACTTGGGAATAGAAAAAATAACTGTTTTGTGCAAACATAATTCCAATATTTCTTTGAATATCAGGATTCATTTTCCCACCCTCCCACCCCAATATTATCCTAGCAGCTTGAGATTTATGTTTCATTTCACACTAATCTGTCTCTTGAAATTCAAAACTTTTTATTATGGCTGCATATATGTTACCAATATTAACTAAGGCAATAGCTAGGTTATTAATGATAGGTATGTTCATTGGCTCCACCTTCTTGACAATATATTTTGTTTAAGTTGATTATTGGTTGTTTATGTTTATAATAATAAACAGCCCATTTGAATCTGAACTACAGTGTTTGTTGTCAATGAACAAGCTCATCCTCTGAGTTCCCCTGTTGTCCCTATATACATGTATGGTCATATGAGATTCTGAAGAACATAAATAGGTGGCTTTGAAGTTTTGTGTTTTCAGGTACCAACGACTTCTGTAAAATATATCGGTTTCAAAAGTGCAGTTCATATATCCATGATACTATATCTGAAAATCTTAAGAAGTGACTTAATTATTCGTGTAATTTAATAATTTTTTTCATTAGAAAGGCAACTACCCACAACTAATTTTCTATATTTGAGAATTTGCATGTTATGCCTGTTGATCAATGACAAATTGGGCTGAGATGAGGTCTGGGTCATGGGTTCATAACCAAGTTAAAGCTGACCACCATATCTCTCAACAAAGTGGCCTAATTCCAGTTGATTGCTCCCTGCTTGGGTGGACCACACTGATATCAACATTTGTTTTCATCGGGCTGGAAATGATTAATTATTCTAGCAGTTCTTTGAACAGAAAGGGAGAAAAAAATGTATTAACCCTTTACCCAACAAACCGGCCAAAAACGGCCAAATAAAGATGCAACAGCCTAAATTATCTTGGGTCTGTCTCAATAAAACCATACAAATATGGATAGCATTGGAACCGGCTCATTGACCACATTGTGATGGTTACAGTTATGCCCTGTGCCAATGCATTCTCTTATATATGCGAGTCGACCATGCATTGGCACAGGGCCGTTCTGTTGGGTAAAGGGCTAAAATCAAAAAGTCTTATCGTCTCCAAATAATTGCTTAGATTCTATTTACAATTGAGATGGTGATTTGTGAAATTCAAGACCTTTCGCCAGATAGATCCAGAGAAATTCTTTGTTGAAAATTTCTTGTCATTTTTGGCCGGATTTATGCAAAAAGTGCGTCCCCATTAACAGTGCTAACATTGCTAGTTCAAAGATTAATTTTCTCAGAAAGGTTTGTTTTCTATATTGATTTGGAAATAGTCTTTGCTTGGGTGTCCATCTCTAAACATGTCTGTTACTTCGGAAAGGAGATTTTTAACCAAGTAACTGGCGCAGTTAAATTTACTAAGAATGTTAGCTTTGCTAAATCAAGGAGATTGGATCTGAAGTTACAAATACAAGACTTGGTTAGCGGTGACACGGCCTAAATTTTAAAGCAGTTTTCCCTGTTAGCGCCGGGGGGGGGGGGGTCGGACAAAATGTTCAGGCACGTATGCTGATTTTTACTTTTCGACCCTTGTTGGGATCCACCCACCCCCGCGTCCAAATTTGTTTCCTTTTTCGGCAGTTTTTTCCTACCATTTTTGGACACCCACCCCCTTTTAACACTAAAACAGAGATCTGCTGTATATGAATTTCTGTGCATACTATTTGTCATGGCTGTTAACATTGACATGTAAATAGGAACGAGTCATTTTGGGATCATTCGGCCAAAAAAAACATGGCTACCAGCGGCCATCTTGGATTTCAAAATTTGCAACAAAATACAACACGATAACTGCCTGCAGTCAGTTTAGCAGTTAGAATTACATTATTTCTCTTATTCTAATGTGTTTTAAGCCAAACTCATTGCAAAAACAGTCAAAAAACATGCAGGAAAACAACGTTTGGGTTGCAGAAATGTTTTGTTGTTGGTCCCATCGGCCACCAACCCACCCCGGCATACGTGCCCGGAAAAAAAAATCATCCCGCCCCTGGTAGCGCATACTATTGTAAGTATTGTATGTATTGTTGTCCTCGTCCCCAAGTATGTAACACAAGTCATTGGTTGGTGTTGTGGTCGTGGCTGGATGGTCACCATTTGGGAGGGAATTCCAATTGCACCCCCTAAACCAGACCGAAATGTCCAATTCGGGTAAATTCCATTTTCACCCCACCCAACTTGTATCTTAAGTTTCAATTATGGTAAACTACAAACCTAACACCCCTATTGTTGGCAAATTTCCAACTGATTTGGCAGAAAGTAGAACTTAACTTTTAAGTACAAAAACTTCACACTAAAATCCCAGTATTGGAAGGAATATAAAACAATCAAACTAATTTGGTATGAACTTTATGAATGGGGGGGGGGGGGTGTGAGACACCTACATGTCTCCCTGTCGTAGTGAGTCTGTAACCGATACCACACGTTTATTTTTCAGATCTAATGACGTGCGATGACGGAAATGCGACAGAGGACATGGCTATCGTTGTGATAACGTTCGTGGTGTCTATATACACATTCGTGTGGTGGCTCGTTGCCATAGTAGCGTTCTTAATCAAATCAGTGGATTGTTCATGCTGTAAAACGAATTCGGTCAAACCCACTCCGGGTAAGTAACTTAAGAATGCATAACCATGCAATGCAATGATGTATTATCGTAACACATGACAGATGCGTAACGAAGAATATTATTATGCATACCTTAACTGACACTATTTCTGATTGGGCAAAAGCCGTCATTTGATAATACGGGAAAAAGTCATATTGGACTCCCGAATGTCACATTGGACTCCCAGGTGTGCAATATGACCTTTTAATCGGAACTCTGTGACGTCACGAATTAAATCTATTGCGAAATGAATAGGCGAAATTGTGATATGCGCGCACCACTGGTGGATTTAACAGACGTTTCACTTCCGCGTTGAGTTTTCTTTTCACTTCCTTGTTTACTATTCCAAATCATGCTTTCTGATGATCAATTACGGGCTTTTATAGAGAATTAAGTGCCGACAAATAACAAAAATAACCACACAAGTTTTATTCCCAAAATTTGGATAAACATACAGATGGATTATACAAAAATTCATTATACAATGTTGTGTACAGTATGTGTTTTTCTTGTACTCGTCCAGGTTGTGGTGAAAAATTCATATTGGACACAACAATGCGTGTCTCGTCCAAAATGACTTTTAACCACAACCTGGACTCGTACAAGAAAAACACATAATGTACACAACATTGTATAATAACTTTATTACATAACTTGTATATACAACAATCGGTATCAAGTGTATACGATATGTACACATGTATGGCGGCATTGGAGATCATGTAGTTACCATTATCATAGTATGTGTATTCATCCAAGCATTCATACGTAGCAATAACTAAATAGTTCAGATGGTATACGTCAACCGGGCGTATTTTCGACGAAACTCTCACACGTATTATATTATACATTTTGATAGACGCCGTAGTTACGTGCGCTCGCGCAACAGTATGGCGATCAGTCAGATTCGTATGTACGTAGGTACGTACGCTGGTGTCACCCTACCGATTTCACTCCATGACTTCACCCTTACGTAGTACATGCAGGCGACGTTACGGAGTTATTATAGAGTTGACATCCTTGGCACTGACTTCCGTTACTAGCTCGTTGCTATATAAACAAACCAGCGATGTGGCTTTTGTCGAAAATTGACAAATCGGGGAATGTTGTTGCTTCTTCTGTATTTCATTATTACTATCCAATGAATATATTTTGGAATGGTCATTGTCCACAATGAAATATTATACCTATTCTTACTCTGTTACAATGTTTCATGATTCTAGTGCCAATAAACTTATCTTATCTTATCTATCTTGTCCTCACTATACAATCTCTTAAACACCAGATATTGTGTGACTGGGGATCAATTATGCGCGCATGCGCAGTCAACGCATATTTTCATATTTTGCCAAATAAGGTCAAATGAACCCAAATATCATTTTCAAGCAGCTCAAGGGTCATTCTAGGTTAATAGTGAGGCATGTGTGGAAATGTTATTTTTGTCACATTTCCCATATCACAATCTGCCTCAATTACCATAGTATCCCCTTTTGCACATATATTTTAGTAAAATGACGGTTTAACGTCTACCAACAACCCGTTTCTAAGGTAAAAACAGTCGCATAGCAACCGTTGCCATGGAAAGTATTTTCGTGATTGCCCCCATATCTGAAAATAATACGTGGGACCTAATATTCACACGTGCCAAGTTTTATGCTTGTATGACAATGTCCGCACTTGTTACACAAGAAACTATACCTAAAAAATCGCACGGTGATTCCGTCACGAAAATCTTGTGATTCCGCCACGCTCACCATCTGGTTAATATCTACACTGCATTGTACATTTATACAATAAAAATATGTTGTTTGTCAATGGAAATCTTAACCCGTTTTGTGAAGAGCCAATTCAAGTATGTTATTCACAGAGTTATCTTGATAATGAAGGGTACCCTCGACACAAGGGAACTATTCGTGTGATTCCGTCACGGCCGAACTTTTGTTGATACCGATGCATTCTTTAAATGAGTATCAACTTCCGTTATGTATTTCGTAATTATATCACTTTGCTCTATCATTCTAAAAAATAGTAGGCGAAATAACATTGGTATGAACCACATACGGTCGGGTACAAGTTGAAAAAAAGCTCTGGGATTGGTGATTCCGTCACGCTGGAATTCATCACATGTACTTTCAGAAAAAACAAAACACCACAATGTTATACCCCACCAATGTCAGTGTCTCGATATCATTTGACCAAATTTCTTGACATGAAACCGCGACAGACACGGCGTGAAATACATCGCATTGAGTAAACAATTTCCCATTATTTCAATTCAACTTCAAGATCGCGGTAAAATTAAAAGCGCAATTTGTAAGTGGTAAACATCTGAAAAAGACATCAGGTACATTCAGAAACTAATTGTTGTGCATATTTATTTCTATTTGAGGTGGCAATTGTTCATGTTTATCAGTATTTTTAACGATAAGAGCGGTGGTAATTGGGGGACTATATTTTATCTAGCGCATCAAATTTAAAATAAAAAGTCGTGAATTGGCTGAGTGTTTTCTATGGCCGCACATTTCGTTGATAATTATGAGCCATTTGTTTGTCTAAATAACATTTTTAAGTTCGAAGAGCATTATAATGGGGATAACAGTGTGGTGTTTTGTGATTTCGGAAAGGTACATGGCGAATATACTGTGGCAAATACCCGTTAATGGGCTCCGGCTCCGCCGTCGCCCATTAACTAAATTTGCCACAGTATATTCGCCATGTACCTTTCCGAAATCACAAAACATCACACTGCTATCCCCTAAATAAAATTATTGAAGATTGTAATTGTCTTTTTTTTGCTAACATTAAATTAAATTAAATTAAATAAATTAAGTAAAATACAGTTAAATTATTTTTTAAATTATTTTTTATTACATTTTTGCGCACGTTGGCATCGCTCTGAGTGCATTCTAGTTGACATGGCTTTTGTGCATTGAGATGTTCAGCCATTGTTATATGTTTAGTCTGTTCAAGTTTTCTTCGGATATATGATATTTTCGTTCGCGCTCAAACTTCACATTCAAAGAGGTAGTGGAATTCGTCTCCTACACGTAATCTGTTATGAGACATAAGTTGTTGTGTTGGATTAAAGGTAATATGTTTGTGACATCGACCGCTTTGATTGAAAATTCAACCGAGTCGCTGTGGAAAATTGGATACAAGCCGTCAACGTCACACCATATTAAAGAAAATCGACCACATTGACGTATGTATGTTCTGTCGACAATCCTGGTAATTCGTAGCGAATTGAAATATTTTTTTCAGAAGAATGATCAGCAAGACTTTCAGATACATCTGCGAAAACCCGAAATGTGTTGTTTTGCGAGATACGGCCAGATCAGCCTCACTGCAATTTCCTAAAAATAACTCTCATCGCGTGAAACATGAAATGTGTTGTCCTGCCAGATATCCCCATCGCCCCATTGTCACGACCAGATCAGCGTGGAGGTGAACACCCATAGGGCGTAATGAATTAGGTAACAGGTTCTATCCCTGGCTTGCTATTGGCCCCACTAATCGCTAACTAATCACTTGGGGGGAGTTCAGGTACCACGCTGTCAGTTCACCGTTCTTTTACTTGGTGTATGTGAATGACTTACTCCTAAAACTAACTGCGGCACAACAGGGGATGGCAATTCACAATATCGTATGCTCTGCCCCAACTACAGCAGACGATATCGCAATTGTGTCGCTCTCCAAAGCTGGTCTCGATGAAATGTTATCTATCTGTCACGATTACAGTGTGACTTGGAGGTTCAACTTTTCGAGTACGAAAAGCAAGGTTGTTGTTTTTAATGAAACTGCCCGACAAAATGAACAGAACAGAACATGGCTGCTCGGAGGCCATACTCTCAGTGAAGTAACAGAATGTTCTCATCTCGGAATTACCCAAGGGAAATTCAACAATTCAGCCAATCGTTCAGAACAGATATCTCATAAAATGAGAAATACATACTTCGCTCTAGCAGGGAAGCCAATGACTAGATATTGTTCTCCATCCGTAATGGCCAAGTTACTGAAATGTATCGTTCTCCCCAAGGCTCTATATGGGAGCGAGTTGCTCCCCTTAGACAGCAGATCTACTCTTCTAACAATTGAAAGGTCATTTCGTGTATGTGTGAAACATATGCAATCTCTTCCAACCAGGACACCAACAACTGTGGCGCTTAGTCTCCTGGGATTGCTTCCAGTCGAGATAGAAATTCATCTGCGGAAACTATACTTCCTTGAAAAACTCGTGCACATGCCGGTGGGCCACCAGACTCCGTTGAGGGTATTTCTTTTCAAGGCACATCAATACCGGCTATTTGGTCGCTCCATGTCAGGATTTGTTAAAGACATTTTCACCTTATTAGAGGAATATCATCTTTTAACATTCCTCACTGACTTCATGGACACAGGATTATTTCCATCGAAAAGCGAATGGAAGAGACTGGTTCGCGAGAAAGTCGAAACAAACTATTACTCTTCGTGGTATCGTTCGACTGAGCTCAATGCCGATCTCTCATTATTCCTGTGCTGCCATTCCCATCCCAATCAAACATGGAACATTTGGAATCTGTGCAAGTCTCACCGATCATTCTCGAAGCCACTGAGACATTTAGCAAGGCTACTGAACAAATCAACTTACGTAAATAATTTGACGTGTAGATTGTGCGACACGGATTATAACCACGAGTTATACCATGTGTTTTGGTCATGCAGGTCGCCCATTGTGATACATTTAGTTGATCAGCACTGGGAAATGATACTAAATAAACACGGAATCGATGTGTATCTTTTCCTAGCATCACTCGCACCAACAGATCTGATGACAGTTTTCCTCGGAGGTCACATGCCGTCGCTCTCCGAACATATCTACGATATATTGGACTTGGTCATCATAGACACAAGTATCTTCTTGCTATATATATGTAATATGATCACAACCACCAATTCGGACAATGTTTTACAGCGTTTTTCATAAATACACGAACATGTACTCTTGTGTGTGTCAGAATGCTATCAAAATGATTCTGATAATGCATGGACTATCTCAGAAACGGTGTTACCAATCTTGTTAAACTGTATATTTAAATATGTATTATAACCCATGTAAATATCTACTCTCCCACGAGGAGGCAATAAAAAAAAAAAAAAAAAAAAAAAAAAAAAAAAAGGTACCACGCTGAAACGTTAAGTTAAGGGTCCCACCGCACGATTTGCCCAAATTTCCTGGTATATTTTTCAAAATGTGTCAGGAATTTCTTTGTGAAATTTGGTACAAGCGATTATTGTGACACTATATTTAATATCAATCGAACCATTGGATATTATATCCTCATTTACTTCACTTTTATGACATGAACGATATTTTCAGATACCAAGAACGTCTTTAAATTAGTTTTCTTTCTTCAAAATTGCAGTTCATATATCCATGATATTATATCAGAAGATCATGAGAGGGAACTGAATTAATCTCCATTCGTGAAATTTAATGATTATTTTCATATAGAAATGCAACTATCCTTCAACAATGTTCTATATTTGCGATTTTTCATCATGTCAACCCTGTTGACCAAGGAAACATTGGGTTGAGATGAGTTGTGTCATTGTTTCATAACCATGTTAAAGCTGACCGCGATATCTCTTAACAATGTGGCCTAACTTCGAGTTGATTGCTCCCTGTATTTGATTTATTGGACTGGAATATTTGTGACGGCTATATTCTTCATTATAATATATGGGGGTATGATGCTATATTGTGCAATTGTAAATCTAACCAAACATTATATGATACAAATGAAGCCACATCTCAAAGAGCCGAGACAATACGCCATTTTGTGATTGGAGTGTTATTATATTAGTTCTTGATACTGAAAGAGACAAACAAGAAAATAAACATTTCAACCTCTCAAATGTATTAAAATCCTTTGTTTTTGTCGTCACTCAATAATTGCACAGATTCTACATACAATGAAGATGATGATATGTGAAATTCAAGATTTTTCGCCAGATAGATCCAGAGAAATTCTTTGTTGAATATATCTTGCCATTTGGATTTATGCAAAACATTTTTATTTTCTATGATCTTTCGATTTCACAAGCATTGTACCCCACATCGCTTTAACTGGTTCACTGCTAAATATCATACATACACATAATGAAATGCGTATATTTATTTCAATAAACAGAAAATAATTGAAATTTATGCTTGGAGAATGTAACTTACTACGTTTGCTCTCTTGTTCTCGAACTTGAGCCCACACATATATACATTTCAGATTAGGATATGGTTATGAGTCTGGTTGTCTGATTAGGTTATGGTTATGAGCCGGGGTGTCTTATTGGGCTATGGTTATAAGACTGGATATCGGATAAGGTTAAGGTTATGAACCTGGTTGACAGATTAGGTTATGGTTATAAGCCTGGTTGTCGGATGCTGTTGGGCAAAACTATTTGTCATTTTCCTCTAACTTTTCGAAATAAAACTACTCTTTCTGACAATTTTATCGGTCGGCATCCATTCAAACTTCACAATATCACAATTTAATTATATATGTAATAATATTTCAAAATTCATTTCCTGAGACACATTTAAATGATTAAACTAAACAAACAATACAGTGACGACGCCAACGCCCAGATCTGGGCTTCAAGCACTCTTACGTAGGGTCCAAAAGTGGGCTTCCAGCACTGGACCAGTTAATAATAGTTATTTAATCAAATCAAACAATTCTTGATTGGCTGTAATTTGGATTAACCTCCCAGAAATTCCCTTGTACACCAATCAGAAGGAGCCTTTCTGAGCGATTGCGGCACTCTACCCCACATTGCTTTAATGATCCATGGTCCGACACCACGTTGCCTAGGTACGGGTATGATAAATAATCTTGGTTCAAGGGTTCACGCACCATTCTATTTCGGACCTTTACATCAAGTGTTGTTTATCATTCTCATACGTAGATCCTGAAGGGCTAACTCCCCAAGACATCACGCTCCAAAACTGGTGGATACTTCAACAACAACACCGTCAACAGCAAGAACAACAACAACAAGGAATGGATGCCGACATACGACAACAACATGATACCACCAGCAAAGCAACAAGTGTCATAGATCTACACCGCAAGTTTTCAGGAACCGCGGATGACTACCAGTCATTCTTTGAACGTTTTGAAGAAGGTACAGATATGACTCGACTCAAGGAAAAAGACAAAGCTACTGTGTTTCCGTGAATTCATGATTGGCCATCTAAGGATTGGTTTCTTTCTCTTGCGCAAAGAGTTACATATGATTATGCTCAGGTTAAAACAGAGTTCGATGCAAACTTCAAGATTGAGCAAAAACAGGTTACCAGGTCAGGCACATTCTGAATTCTTCTATTATAGTTGTATTCCACTATTATAGTAGTATTTGACCATTACAGTTTTGTTAATTTGATAAAAGAGGGATTATCCAAAATCATATTTCACACAAATATTATTCAAAATCAGGTCGCACTAATACGGTATATACATATATTTTGTCCAGGAGAATGATTAATCATGACGGCACACGATAAGCAACTCAATTAGCATGAAATTAGTTGAAATATTGTTATGAAGGAGTGATTGAGTCATCCTGCTATTGTCATTTAGAAAGGGATATATTAGTAATGTTATAATATTATTGAATATCAAAGCTGGCGCAAGAGATCGCACAACTAATTTTGTCGGAAGACTGTTCATTGGTTGCGATATTGTTAAGAGTGACATTTGGCTGTGTACTGGTATGCGCCGTCTTCTATTCCCGACGCAAATAAAGGAAACATGAATGTGTTATAGTCATATACCATACTATAATAGTGGAATGCAGGATGTGCCTGACCTGGTTACCAATATCTTCAGTTCCTCAATATGAGGCGTTGACAAGGACCATCTGTTCCGGGATAATTATATTATTCATGTGAATGCCAAGGCATCCAATGTCAAATTCCACAAGAATGCCACAGTGTCAATGATCCATCAAATATCAGATATCCAGACATCAGACAGGGTGTGATTCAGAAAACACAAGAATATTCGATGGATATGTGAAGACTGCTACATTAGCCGAAATATCACTACAACCCGCCAGCCTCGTTTCAAGTAATTCGGTAAACACCACAGAAGAAATTTAGACAACTGTGCAGAAAGTGCGAAAAGACAAAAAGTTTGATGCCAAAACTTAATTTTTGTGTTTGCCAAACATATAAGCCTCAGATGGCCAATATTTTGACCAAAACCACGTATGACAATGACGCTCAATGCAATCGCTGCAACCAAACATATTCAAATCTCTTGTTTCATAGATATCTCGAGTGTACATCTGAGTTTGCACAGATGGTACGGAACACATTTTGGTATTCACTGATTGACATATTTGGAATTGAAACTTTTACCTTTCTTGACAGCACGAATAGCGATACATTCCTTGCGTTTTGCCTAGGCGGGTGTATCCCAATGCAAATTGAACTGATTTGTGATGAATATCGTCTTTTCAAGCGATGTGTGAGGTTTATTTTCATCCTGTGTTCTGACTAAGTTTTATGATGAAGACATCATATCGGATACGTCACTATATATATGTCTTAAACATCTTGTCTTGCAGTATATCATTCCCACAATGAATTTCTCAAGTTAAATTATATTGCATGTGTATATATGTCTTCATGTAACTTTTGTATATATATTGTACCATAATGGTCTCCATATTTGGAGGAATACACATATCTCTCTCTCTCTCTCTCACTGGATAAAACCAACAATGACCTCACACCATACCACCGCTAGGCACAGCCGTGGGGAGGCATAGTATGCGGCATCTCTCCGACCTCACCCAATGGCTAATCGGCCCTCCATGATCTTGACAATTGGTAATGAGTGGTTGCTTGTTCTGAATCGAGCTAGGGTAAATTTTATGTCATCACGAAACTTTGAGATGTAATATTCCTGACCAAAGTCCGGTTTTAATATCCTGTATATCGCCAGCGCGGGTGTAACATGAATAGACCCTTAGTCACGTTTCACTTTACGATTTTGTTGTTGTTCCGTTATAGGGCCACACGCTCAAACCACGACTGTCATGTGCAATTGGGGAAAGCCCCAGTATTTTCGGGCATGTAATGGATTTCCCCAATTGTTTTTGTAAACAAGTGCACATTCTATGGTATACATATATAATTCTTGTAGACATAGGTAGCTCTACTTATTGACCGCGTTTGATAACATGGTACATGTACGCGGCATATCACCTTTACGTAGTCATAACTTTATTGGAACAAACCATCTCATTCCTAATTACCCGTTCCAACATAGGCACCCTGTTCGGAATGTGGCTCTAAATTATATTCTGCAATTCTATATAGCTATCTATAAAACACAGTTTATTACAAAAAAAAAACAATTTCAGAAATGGTAACGTGCTCAAGATCATGTATTATATACGGGTAGGGTTCTCTATTCCGAAGGTTCATTATTCCGAAGGTTCGCTATTCCGAAGGTTCATTATTCCGAAGGTTCCCTATTCCGACGGTTCATTATTCCGAAGATTCGCTATTCCGAAGGTTTTCTATTCTGGGCGTATTTAACCAGAAATGAATCAAAATTTGCACCCCACCACAAAACCCACACGAGGAATGAAAAATACGATTACGCTAGTATTCATATATATTACATTTATACATCCACTTCTAATTCCCAAATTGTCCTAGATATCGGTTATTAATAGCAAGAAAAGAGTATCAGTTTATCGTTCATTATGGAAAGTTAAAAACACGATGACTAAAATAAACTACATGTAAGAGATATAGTTTTTCCGAACTGGCCGGCAATCTGTATTTGAAAAAAAAAACATCAACATTCAAGGCCCACTTAATTTTCGAACCCCCAGATCACATATATAAAATATATGCCTCTATCTATACCATTTGAAATATGAAGCTCTCTAACACTGTATTATCAGCTTATCCGGTGTAATAAACTGTGAACATGTTGTTTTTGTTGAGTTAACGCACGGTTAACGACTTGTTTTTGTGCTTAAGGTTCATCTGGTTTCGTTGCGCAAAGTAAAGTGTATTATTTTCAATGGAGGGCGGTAACTCTATATTTTAAAGATAATGTTATTCCCCTTCAATTGAAAATACATTAGGTTGAATTATGTAGCATTCTGAGAGCCATGACATATAACGGGGGAATCTTTTTATGATTTAAGATGTTTTCTATTTCTCTAGGGGCATCTTCTGATACAGACGTTTGGAATGGTGATGACTATATATAGTGTTTTAATCATATTTTATGGCACAGATTGTGTTTAAAACCTGATATCAAGGCACTATAAAAAATAGCCGATGACTCTAAAATTAAGTGGGCCTTACAATTCAATACAAATTCACCATTGCAGTTAGGTTCAACTCATACCCGTCTATTCAACGACATTCTGCTTCGCAATATTTATTAAGAGTTATAGTCCCGCTGTTTTAATCCCGCCTTAATTAATTAGCTGGCGTATTGTTGCCTGTAAGATTATTGAGATATAACGCCATACGCGATGTCATTAAATCGCACGGAAAGAGCAATTGTGTGGGCTGCCTGATGTGAATATATATTGGAAAATAACGTCATACGTAATGACATTAAATCTCAAGGAAACCCGCGAAAAAATAAAAAATAACATTTATTGTTTCAATGTTTTAAGTTATTTCCTTCATAAAAATGAGTCTTCGTGATAAAGAACCCTCTCAATACTTGAATATAGAATTAACCTTTAAAAAAAAAATCTTCGGAATAGCGAACCTTCGGAATAGAGAACCTTCGGAATAGCGAACCTTCGGAGTAGTGAACCTTCGGAATAGTGAACCTTCGGAATAGCGAACCTTCGGAATAGGGACATGTTCCCATTATATACCCATGATTGTAATTATAGAATATAAAATATATTGGTTTTGCGAATGACCAGCTCAGAATTCCGTTAAAATAACAATAACAACCAGCACCTAATTAACGAACCGGCGGCCGACTCCGCCGTGTCCGACCACAACCACCAGTGGGCTGCAGAACGAAAACAGTCTATAAAAGTTGAAATATTAGACTTACAAATTATCTTTTTCATTTCTTTTATTTGTAATTGACATAGCTTGTCACAAACCAAAAATCAACACTATTGACATATAATAATGTAAAGGACAATAAACGAAATTGAAATTCTCAACTACACATTTTACCGGACTCGGCCTCCGGGTCGCAGTTCGACTTTTAAATCCGTCCCAAAAATTCCCATTTCTATAAATAAAACCCCCAGCGCCCAAGGGAAACAAGAATTTCTAGATTAGTATACACGCCGAGCGCGAAATAACCGGTTCCACCACAGGCACCCTGTTCGGAATGTGGTTCTAAATTATTCTGCAATTGAATATACCTATCGATAAGACACATAACCCAGTTTATTATTAAGGAAATTACTACACTGGGGAGATGCCGCCTCTGCTATATACACACACTATATATGATGGCAATGTCACTAGGCTTTACCCAGACTGGTTCGTCTGTTGAAGCGGTTGACGAAATCATGGGTGGGGTGGGGTTAGAGACCCCACCCGCACCACTGACAAAAATATACCCAATTGCGCGCTTATTAAAACTATTAATTTTTCTTTTAAGAGGAACATGACAAGACGGAAAAGCCAAAGAAGTGAGTACAATGCCTGGATTATGCAAACCCACTGTTTCTGTCTCAAATGTTCGTCAACATTGATTGTACACCAGCTGACACTATCTTACCACCTCGAAATGAAAACGTGGACTGTAATACCTTCACCCAGCTGCTATTATATTCCTTTCTATATTGAATGGAAGTTCCTATTCAGTTATAAATGTCTACATTTGAATGGTCTATTAGTCGTCTTCAATTATCAGATTTTATCAACAGACAGCTGATTAACCCTTTACCCAACAGAATGGCCCTGTGCCAATGCATTCTCTTATATATGCGAGTCGCCTCGCATATATAAGAGAATGCATTGGCCTAACAATTTTTTACAATTTTAATAATTTTTTCTTGTATTCTTTAACAATTTTGTAATTTCACCCATACAGAGCCACAGACAAACATGAGCAGACGACACTCTTCTATATGCTTCTATATATGTGTGGGGCTCCCTGCAGGGTAATGGATGTTTTTTTTATTTTATGTCCTAAAAATTGTAAGAAACATTTATTTAAAAAAAATGATAAAAAATTGTTAGGCCAATGCATTAGGTCGCCTCGCATATATAAGAGAATGCATTGGCACAGGGTATTTTAGGCTGTTGAAGCTTTATTTGGGCGTTTTTGGCCATTTTGTTGGTAAAGGGTTAACAGATAATACAAATGCAGATCGAAGGATTACTATTCATTATACGCGGGTATATAAGGATTACTATTCATTATACGCGGGTATAGAAGGATTACTATTCATTATACGCGGGTATAGAATGATTACTTTTCATTATACGCGGGTATAGAATGATTACTATTCATTATACGCGGGTATAGAAGGATTACTATTCATTATACGCGGGTATAGAAGGATTACTATTCATTATACGCGGGTATAGAATGATTACTATTCATTATACGCGGGTATAGAATGATTACTATTCATTATACGCGGGTATAGAATGATTACTATTCATTATACGCGGGTATAGAAGGATTACTATTCATTATACGCGGGTATAGAAGGATTACTATTCATTATACGCGGATATAGAAGGATTACTATTCATTATACGCGGGTATAGAAGGATTACTATTCATTATACGCGGGTATATAAGGATTACTATTCATTATACGCGGGTATATAAGGATTACTATTCATTATACGCGGGTATAGAAGGATTACTATTCATTATACGCGGGTATAGAATGATTACTATTCATTATACGCGGGTATAGAATGATTACTATTCATTATACGCGGGTATAGAATGATTACTATTCATTATACGCGGGTATAGAAGGATTACTATTCATTATACGCGGGTATAGAAGGATTACTATTCATTATACGCGGATATAGAAGGATTACTATTCATTATACGCGGGTATAGAAGGATTACTATTCATTATACGCGGGTATATAAGGATTACTATTCATTATACGCGGGTATAGAAGGATTACTATTCATTATACGCGGGTATAGAATGATTACTATTCATTATACGCGGGTATAGAAGGATTACTATTCATTATACGCGGGTTTAGAATGATTACTATTCATTATACGCGGGTATAGAAGGATTACTATTCATTATACGCGGGTATATAAGGATTACTATTCATTATACGCGGGTATATAAGGATTACTATTCATTATATGCGGGTATAGAAGGATTACTATTCATTATACGCGGGTATAGAATGATTACTATTCATTATACGCGGGTATAGAAGGATTACTATGCATTATACGCGGATATAGAAGGATTACTATTCATTATACGCGGGTATAGAAGGATTACTATTCATTATACGCGGGTATAGAAGGATTACTATTCATTATACGCGGGTATAGAAGGATTACTATTCATTATACGCGGTATAGAAGGATTACTATTCATTATACGCGGGTATAGAAGGATTACTATTCATTATACGCGGGTATAGAAGGATTACTATTCATTATACGCGGGTATATAAGGATTACTATTCATTATACGCGGGTATAGAAGGATTACTATTCATTATACGCGGGTATAGAATGATTACTATTCATTATACGCGGGTATAGAATGATTACTATTCATTATACGCGGGTATAGAAGGATTACTATTCATTATACGCGGGTATAGAAGGATTACTATTCATTATACGCGGGTATAGAAGGATTACTATTCATTATACGCGGTATAGAAGGAGTACTATTCATTATACGCGGGTATATAAGGATTACTATTCATTATACGCGGGTATAGAAGGATTACTTTTCACTATACGCGGGTATATAAGGATTACTATTCATTATACGCGGGTATAGAATGATTACTATTCATTATACGCGGGTATAGAAGGATTACTATTCATTATACGCGGTATAGAAGGATTACTATTCGTTATACGCGGGTATAGAAGGATTACTATTCATTATACGCGGTATAGAAGGATTACTATTCGTTATACGCGGGTATAGAAGGATTATTATTCATTATACGCGGTATAGAAGGATTACTATTCATTATACGCGGGTATAGAATGATTACTATTCATTATACGCGGGTATAGAATGATTACTATTCATTATACGCGGGTATATAAGGATTACTATTCATTATACGCGGGTATATAAGGATTACTATTCATTATACGCGGGTATAGAATGATTACTATTCAGTATACGCGGGTATAGAAGGATTACTATTCATTATACGCGGGTATAGAAGGATTACTATTCATTATACGCGGGTATAGAAGGATTACTATTCATTATACGCGGGTATAGAATGATTACTATTCATTATACGCGGGTATAGAAGGATTACTATTCATTATACACGGGTATAGAATGATTACTATTCATTATACGCGGGTATAGAAGGATTACTATTCATTATACGCGGGTATAGAAGGATTACTATTCATTATACGCGGGTATAGAAGGATTACTATTCATTATACGCGGGTATAGAAGGATTACTATTCATTATACGCGGGTATAGAAGGATTACTATTCATTATACGCGGGTATAGAATGATTACTATTCATTATACGCGGGTATAGAAGGATTACTATTCATTATACGCGGGTATAGAATGATTACTATTCATTATACGCGGGTATAGAAGGATTACTATTCATTATACGCGGGTATAGAAGGATTACTATTCATTATACGCGGGTATAGAAGGATTACTATTCATTATACGCGGGTATAGAAGGATTACTATTCATTATACGCGGGTATAGAAGGATTACTATTCATTATACGCGGGTATAGTGCTCGCATGGTTTATATTTTGACCGACATGTACTTTACAATTTCAATTATGAATTATAATGCACTTAGGCCAATATACCACCGGAAACACCACATATTTGCGGGGGGTTAGTGCCACCGCACACGCTACGATTAAAATCGTAAGTGGGGAAAATCGCAAGTGGAGAAAAGTGACTTGTCCGCAGACGCTACGGTGCTGCGATGTTTGCAGCTACGATTTTATCCACGTGAATGATAACATGATAGCAGAATGTTATATCACATTCTCCGCATTATGCAATTATATACATGTACATGGCATGTATCTCAATTTTATAAACTAACAAGTCGATGTTGAAAGTTCAAGTGAAATTGAATTTTATTTATTTAGACATTTTTGTACCTGTCAACTCAACAGGCTCAGTTGTCCCAATTGAATTTCAACAATTGCGGAAGTCCTCTACTCCTTGTCTGCATAGCAGAATGCTGATGACTGATATGTGGTATAGGCCTCCACTCCCTGTCGTGCCACATCTCCACCAATGTGGCCTCGTTTTTTTTGTCCAAGAAGTTTGTAAACTTTGCGACATTTTTGAATTTTTTCTGTTCGTAGTATTTACCAAACAGTGCTTGGTCGCTACGATTTGGCTACGATATTGTCCTGGCATTGGATGCTTCCCCACTTACGATTTTAATCGCAGCGTGTGCGGTGGCACTTATTCATCAATAACCTATCGCAATGTATAGTCCGGTTCACCGCTTCAATGTTAGATATTCCTACGCGCCAATATTGCCGTTAGCTGAATTCCTAATCTCGGCCATGCCCAATCCAGCCCCGCTCACTGTTCCGTTTCTCTCCACGACGTCTCCCTTACGCAGTACATGTCGGCGACGTTACGGAGTAGATGTATAGTGTTGGCGCCATTGCTACTGACTTCCGCTACTAGCTCGTTGCTATATAAACAAACCAGCACGTCGCTTTTGTCGAAAATTGACAGTCATTACATTCGCCCTGTATACATGTACTTTCAGAAAATACAAAACACCACACCGTTATATCCCACCAATGTCAGTGTCTCGATATCATTTGACCAAATTTCTTGACATCAACCGCGACAGACAAGGCGTGAAATACATCGCATTGAGTAAACAATTTCCCATTGTTTCAATTCAACTTCAAGTTCGCGGTAAAATAAAAACCGCAATTTGTAAGTGGTAAACATCTGAAAAAGACATCAGGTACATGCAGAAACAAATTGTTGTGCATATTTATTTCTATTTGAGGTGACAATTTTTCATGTTTATCAGCATTTTTAACGATAAGAGCGATGCTAATTGAGGGACTATATTTTATCTAGCGCATTAAATTTTAAATAAAAAGTCGTGTGTTTTCTATGGCCGCACATTTTGTTGATAATTACGAGGAATTTGTTTGTCTAAATAACGTTTTTACGTTCGAAGTGCATTAGAATGGGGATAACAGTGTGGTGTTTTGTGATTTCGGAAAGATACATGGCGAATATACTGTGGCATATACCCATTAACTAAATTTGCCACAGTATATTCGCCATGTACCTTTCCGAAATCACAAAAACACACACCGGTATCCCCTAAATAAACATGTATGGTATGGTTAGTTAACCCTTAGGAAATGCTCAGATAAAAAGTTAACCCGTTCTGCATGTATACTAACTACCCATTGATAAGTAGCTCTCTAAGGAAATATTCAGATAATAATTTAACCCGTTCTACATGTATACTAACTACCCATTGATAAGTAGCTCTCTAAGGAAATATTCAGATAATACGTTAACCCGTTCTACATGTATACTAACTACTCATTGATAAGTAGCTCTCTAAGGAAATATTCAGATAATAAGTTAAACCGTTTTGCATGTATACTAACTACCCATTGATAAGTAGCTCTCTAAGGAAATATTCAGATAATAATTTAACCCGTTCTACATGTATACTAACTACTCATTAATAAATAGCTCTCTAAGGAAATATTCAGATAATAAGTTAACCCATTCTACATGTATACTAACTACCCATTGATAAGTAGCTCTCTAAGGAAATATTCAGATAATAATTTAACCCGTTCTACATGTATACTAACTACTCATTAATAAATAGCTCTCTAAGGAAATATTCAGATAATAAGTTAACCCATTCTACATGTATACTAACTACCCATTGATAAGTAGCTTTCTAAGGAAATGTTCAGATAATAAGTTCAACAAACGCCAGTATGTCGTTTGTTGAACTTATTATCTGAACACGTCTCACCAGTGAATATGAATCCTTCTGCACTTGTATTATTTGTTCGTGTGTATCGTTTGCTCGTTTATCTGAACACCCCTCCAAAATCAATGATAAACTATTCCAATGCATACTTTTATAAATTTATGGGATTATCCATTTAGTATAGAAAGGGTTGACATTTCGGTACTGAATTAATTTACATTAGTTGGAAGAACCTGACAAAAATATGTTGAAATTGTTTGAATTCTGTGATTTTAAATTTCGGACAAGGAAATTGATTGCTTTTTGTATAACAAAATTGGAAAGTTTTCCAAATTTCGGTCAAATGCCTGGAATGAATGGTCATTACCATTCGAACCATTATTATAGGGGTATCAGTTGGCACCGACCCAGAAACTCTATCACACTATATATTCATAAATAATTGTAGCCAGATACCTATTAAACGTAAAGGAAGAAGATTTGCTCACCGTCTCGTATATACACCTTAAACGACGATATTGGCCAGAAGAGAGTACGGGAGGGCTCGGGCGGCTCCATGGAACCACAAACCGTATACTATGATGCCTTATGGCAGTAGGAATCACACTAAGAATATACGTGTATTGCGAAAATTGACTTGCTGTGTCATCCACCGGCGGTTTAATCAATTTAGTATAAGAAGGGTTGACCATTTCGGTACTGGATTCATTTTCTCATTCAGTTATAAACGCCTACTTGAATGTACTGTTATTCGTATACGGGGATGCTCAGATAATAGAGACCTATCGCAAAATCGAGATAGCGATTACGGATAGGATATATTGTCCTGTAGTAAGGCGGACACCGTCACAATTTACCTTCGATGATTAATTGGTGAGGCGGTATATGCCCCATTATATTCAGTTACACATATATTTGATGGAAAAAGTAATGTGTGTCTCTTTCAGATACAATGTTTGGCAGACAAACTGATGAGAGAGGGTCTGTTTCATAGCACATGCGCAGAGGCCTATTTTGAGAAATAAGTTTTTTTTATCGTCGACATTTGAAGGGGAATAATTTCCCAATATACATGTCTTTCTCGTTTAAATACCTTGTGACATATTTCACCACCCACACTAGTTCAGTATACACGTAGCATAGTAGATTGCCATTTACATGTAGTTGAGTATGTAGACCTCCCAGCAATTAAAGAACATTACGTCATCGGAAACTGTATACCGTCAGGTGCCTTAGGGTGGTGGGGGGGACCATTTAACCCTTTACCCAACAGAAGGGCCCTGTGCCAATGCATTTTCTTATATATGCGAGTCGACCATAGGTCGCCTCGCATATATAAGAGAATGCATTGGCTTAACACATTAAAAATTATAAAATTGTTAAAGAATGTAATTAATTAATGCATTCTCTTATATATGCGAGGCGACCTATGGTCGACTCGCATATAAAAGAGAATGCATTGGCACAGGGCATAACTGTAACTATCACAATGTGGTCAAGGAGCCGGTTCCAATGATATCCATATTTGTATGGTTCTATTGAGACAGACCGAAGATATTTTAGGCTGTTGAAGCCTTATTTGGGTGTTTTTGGCCGGTTTGTTGGGTAAAGGGTTAACATTCAGGACACCAGTGTTCAAAGGGTTAAAGGCACATGCCATGTTTGAATAAAACTTTACTTTATCATTGTGTATTCCCTGTTGTATCGCATTGTGTAGCATATAAGAATGAACAAATCAATAAATCTTACTTAAAATGGACATGCTGGTTCGGACAATGAGTTACATTATCATAAACTATTGATTTCTTGCTAACAGGTATATACAATGTTTAAGATTTTTTTTTTTTAAATCTATTATAAGCATTTTGGATAGATTGTGTGGTGCTCTGTAAAACATTTACCATCATGTATTTGCTGATGAATTACATAAGGTTTTTCTTAAAGAGACATGCTATGTTTGGAAACAAATTACATTAGTCAAATGTCTGATGAACCACAATGAGGCTAGACAGTCTGGTTGTTTGAGAAAATAATAAACACAATCTGTAAACCATTTCCTAAATATAGGCATACCCAGTGTCCATGCTGGACCAAAATTTATTTTGCCAAATGAAATTTATTTTTGCCGAATCATTTTAGAATTTGCCAAATGCTACCCCTGATAGTATCATTTTCTGCAACCTTGCGTCTTAATTTACGACACTCATGGTTTGAACGACTTTTGCTATCAATAGGAAAGCAGTTAGTTAATAATTATACTCGCATCTCTATTGTGGTTTATCGTACAACAATAAACCAATCACCGAACAATAACATGATAGAAGGGTAAATGCTTCATCAGAAGGGCACATCACAAGAGGATTATAAGCTATATGTAAACACCACCACCATGCACACTCATACTATTGCTATCAGATTAACTGCGTTGAAATAGAGGTGCTAACTGTTCCTAAACCATATACACACCGCTGATATAATTATATATACACACCGCTGATATAATTATATATTCACACCGCTGATATAATTATATATACACACCGCTGATATAATTATATATACACACCACGATATAATTATATATACACACCGCTGATATAATTATATATACACACCGCTGATATAATTATATATACACACCGCTGATATAATTATATATACACACCGCTGATATAATTATATATACACACCGCTGATATAATTATATATACACACCACGATATAATTATATATACACACCACGATATAATTATATATACACACCGCTGATATAATTATATATACACACCACGATATAATTATATATACACACCACGATATAATTATATATACACACCGCTGATATAATTATATATACACACCGCTGATATAATTATATATACACACCGCTGATATAATTATATATACACACCGCTGATATAATTATATATACACACCGCTGATATAATTATATATACACACCGCTGATATAATTATATATACACACCGCTGATATAATTATATATACACACCGCTGATATAATTATATATACACACCGCTGATATAATTATATATACACACCGCTGATATAATTATATATACACACCGCTGATATAATTATATATACACACCACGATATAATTATATATACACACCGCTGATATAATTATATATACACACCGCTGATATAATTATATATACACACCGCTGATATAATTATATATACACACTGCTGATATAATTATATATACACACCGCTGATATAATTATATATACACACCACGATATAATTATATATACACACCACGATATAATTATATATACACACCGCTGATATAATTATATATACACACCACGATATAATTATATATACACACCACGATATAATTATATATACACACCGCTGATATAATTATATATACACACCGCTGATATAATTATATATACACACCGCTGATATAATTATATATACACACCGCTGATATAATTATATATACACACCGCTGATATAATTATATATACACACCGCTGATATAATTATATATACACACCGCTGATATAATTATATATACACACCGCTGATATAATTATATATACACACCGCTGATATAATTATATATACACACCGCTGATATAATTATATATACACACCGCTGATATAATTATATATACACACCGCTGATATAATTATATATACACACCGCTGATATAATTATATATACACACCGCTGATATAATTATATATACACACCGCTGATATAATTATATATACACACGCTGATATAATTATATATACACACCGCTGATATAATTATATATACACACCGCTGATATAATTATATATACACACCGCTGATATAATTATATATACACACCGCTGATATAATTATATATACACACCGCTGATATAATTATATATACACACCGCTGATATAATTATATATACACACCGCTGATATAATTATATATACACACCGCTGATATAATTATATATACACACCGCTGATATAATTATATTGTAAGAATGAAATATACACACCGCTGATATAATTATATATACACACCGCTGATATAATTATATTGTAAGAATGAAATATACACACCGCTGATATAATTATATTGTAAGAATGAAATATACACACCGCTGATATAATTATATTGTAAGAATGAAATATACACACCGCTGATATAATTATATATACACACCACTGATATAATTATATTGTAAGAATGAAATATACACACCGCTGATATAATTATATATACACACCGCTGATATAATTATATATACACACCGCTGATATAATTATATTGTAAGAATGAAATATACACACCGCTGATATAATTATATATACACACCGCTGATATAATTATATATACACACCGCTGATATAATTATATTGTAAGAATGAAATTAATCATTGGTAATAATTGACCAATATTTTTTCAGCTTTCTTGAGGAATTGAAAAGTGACTTGCCAAAACTTTTGCCAAATGAAATTATTTTTTGCCAAATGTGAATTATTTTTGCCATTGGCAAATTTGGCAAGTGGCAGCGCGAAACCCTGTGCATACCATATTTGGAAATTTATTTGATCATGTTGTATTGCCTGATGATCTATGGTATGATACAGTAATGCTCTAATTAATCGACTCCTTAAACACAGCAGAATTATGGGTAACTTTTCAGGATTTAGCCGAAGAATGGCTGCGAGAGCTTTCCGATCAATGGCAACAAGCCATATTGCCGACTAAATCCTGAAAAGTTACCCATAATTCTGCTGTGTTTAAGCAGTCGATTACTTATGGCATTACTGTAATTGTGAACTTTAGTGTGTTATTGTAGCGGGAACGGATCTACAAAGATTTGTTTAAAGGGATATACATGTACCATGTCAGTATAAATCATACCCTTACATATAATTGGAGCTTCCTGCAATTTTGCGAAAACCCTGTGCCAATGCATTCTCTTATAATTGCGGGTCTGCCAGAGCCTTGCATATATAAGAGAATACATCGGCCTATACAACAATCTTTACCTTGACAGCCAGTGTATTCACTGATAGATCCAATTGGTTCCATATGGGAGATTTGCATATATAAGAGAATAGACTAGCACAGGCTCTATAATGCTGCACCAGCGCAGCTCCCGCCATGAAAGGGTTAAATTATTATATGCTTTATTTGGGTCACATGATTAATAGACTTGGTTGTTCCTGTACCTCATACCTCTCTGATTTAAGTTTTTTCGAACCTGGAGTGGTGCTTTATTGTATTTGTCTGCTTTCAGTTTTTCGACCCGGGAGTGGTGCTGTACCTCTATGAGAGCCCTGCAGGTTATGGACTCGTCGCACTCAGAATCATCGGCTGGGTCTGGTTCCTCTATGCAATATTCTTCACATTGAAAAATTATCCAGAAAAAGCACCTTTTTATGTCCCACTGATTATCTTCTACACTCTATGGTAAGATATAGATGATAACTCCATTGTTTGATCCATGATAGAAAACAAAGCATTAATTGCACATTATCGATAATGAAAAACAAATGTGATACATTGAAGAGTTATTTTATAGTGTAGATATTTGCCACAAATCTTCGAAAAAGTGGGTGGGTTTCAGAAAATACACCAGACAATTTTAAAAAAAAGGGGGGGGGGGGGGGTCATGGCAGAGCTGTTGTTTCACAGATTGTCAGTGAGACTCCCGCATTTTCACATCAATTTCAATCACATCAAGTGATAGGAACAAAACTACAACATATTGCTATATTTCTGTGCTTGATAAAAGTAAATAATTAAAATAAAAATCATTTTATTTTGAAACCCAACATGGCAAATAAAATTGGCACAAAAATATCCCTGACATTTTTCAAATAGATTTAATAACACTGGGTCAATGCAGTGCAAATAATACAATAGAAGGGAGAAAACTCTATATTTTTTTAACAGGAATTAGAACAGGAAGTTAAGCATGCCGGCAATTTCGCTGTGTATTATTTTATATAAACATGCATGACATGTATCTCCCACTCACAGCAGCTATATTACAACTACCGACATGACATGCATTACCATTTTATTTAGGTATTTAAATGTATAAAATAAACACAAATAGATACGACATAATAACTATGTAATCTTCATCATAACAATTATTTTTGGAACATGAAAATATTTGGGAATACCTCCCGCAAAAATCTCCCGGAGTGCCATTTTCAAAACATAACAGTTCTAGTGATGGGTGACAAGATAGGTCAAAATGAAAAAAAAGTGCTTATGTGTCTGGAACTTTTTCCGCCTCACCCCTGGGGAATACAGAATATGGACAATAGTTAACTGTTCTGAGTCGTGTATGGTTTTTCCCCTTGTGAGATGTGGAGGGTTATTTTTACGAGGCACTATAGCAAAGTGAAAATATTAGTAATCCTATCTCTCATCTTATGAGAAGAAAAAATCATACGCTACTCAGAACAGTTAACTGTCATGTTTATTATATTTTCTATACCAGTTTGTTACGACCCATGCAAACCACAATGAAACACATGGTTAGACCTAACACATTCCAAAAGCTACAACATCACCAACCATTTCTGTTAAACTACTGCGCCACAAGGATTCAGAAATTGATCAGTCTTTCTCTGGAGAAGGGAGCAATTGTTCTCGCAATTGTACACGCTTGCAATTTTCAATTCACAGATGTTCAAATTTTCACTCATCCCTCTTGTCAAAATGCTTATGGTGACTTTAATTGTTGATTCAATGACAGGGCCCCAGAACAAAAATTTACCCCACCCCCAGTAATACTTAATTCTATTCGATCTATAGGATATTAAGTATTATTGGCAGTTAAGAGTCAATTTTTGTTCTGGGGGCCTGTGGATTCAATGTGAAAGAGTACTTTTACATAGGTCTATCCCACAACAACATTTTATATGAGAAACCCTAACCAATATATTACAGGTGCAATTCCACCCGGTTTATGAATTGCGGGAGGAAATAAGTAACTCTTGTTGTGTTTTCCTCATTGGAAGGACTGATTGGTGCAAGAATATGACGTCATGACCAAGCCTTGAAATAGTGTGTCTGTCATTTGCAGAATGAGGTTCCCAGATGGTGAATTTGGTGATGCTAGCCCATTAATATGCGGGATAGCATCACTAAATTCACCCTCAGGGGACCTCATTCTGCAAATGACAGAAACACTATTTCAAGGCTTGGTCATGACGTAGGGTGCTCAGAGAAGGATCAACGTCTTGAGAGTGGAATAACTTTTATTTTATTTTCATCAACTTTTTCAGTCAAAATATAAACCATATCGCCACTCCCTGAAGACAGAACGTTTTATCCTACTCTCAATATATTATTATACTCTCAGCACTGCGTCATGACGTCAATTTGTGCATCATTCGGTATCCTTGCGTGCTATATTAACCCTTTACCCAACAGAAGGGCCCTGTGCCAATGCATTCTCTTATATATGCGAGTCGACCATAGGTCGCCTCGCATATATAAGAGAATGCATTGGCTTAACACATTAAAAATTATAAAATTGTTAAAGAATGTAAGAAAAATTGGTAAAAAGTGTTAAAATTTTTTTTTTAGGCCAATGCATTCTCTTATATATGCGAGGCGACCTATGGTCGACTCGCATATATAAGAGAATGCATTGGCACAGGGTATAACTGTAACTATCACAATGTGGTCAAGGAGCCGGTTCCAATGATATCCATATTTGTATGGTTCTATTGAGACAGACCGAAGATAATTTAGGCTGTTGAAGCTTTATTTGGCCGGTTTTGGCCGGTTTGTTGGGTAAAGGGTTAAACGGAAATGGCTGGAGATGTTGTAGCTTTATGAACATATTATGTCTAACCGTGTGTTTCATTGTGGTCTTTGTCATAACAAACGGGTATAGAAAATATAATAAACACAACAGTCAACAGTTCTGAGTAGCGTACAGGTTTTCTCCTCTCGTGAGATGCGAGGATTATTTTCACTCTGCTAATAATAATCCTCATCTCACTCCAGAAAACTGGTACGTTACTCAGAACAGTTAACTATTGTCTTTCAGTCTTCTTATGGCGGAATCATTGCCATTTATTTATCGATAAAAATTTGTCCCGTATTAAGAAAAAACATTTACAATTTAACAGCGACGTCGTGTTTTCTGTGTCTCAAACTTTCGGCAATATTAGTTGAATGCTAAATTATTTCACAGGGCAGAGAGCGTACTCACTCATAAGTTTGTTTCACTGAAATAAGCATATGTTATATGTCTTTAAAGGCATACTGCAAAATTCACCAGATACTATATAACAATGTTAATCTCCTTAAACATCCATTGGAACTTGTGGTTTTTTTAGGAAAATCATGACATAGGCAAGTCACTCGCAGTCTCATGGAGGGTTTGGGATATGTTGCATTGAATTTCTATCTATATTTATCATGGAAGTCACTTGTCTAAATTATTTAATAAAGATAACAATGATTTGACACAAGTGCACATTGGTACACCATTCAGCTTTATAATTGTTGTAGTCTGATACCAATGGTAGTTATCTGTTAAACTGTTTACCTCATAATAGATCAAGCATTTACATCATATATTCAGTATAGTTGTCTTCACGGAGGTGGTACCAGAAAACAGACACAAACTATACAAATGTTAAATGTTATCAACAAGATTCAACAGTTCGAAACTTGGTACAACGTGCTCGATTTCCCGGGAGACAGAAATTGAAAGTAGGAAATTAATAGAAATTCTGCAGATAACTGATCGCACATGGTGACGTCCATTTAAGAATGTAATAGACCGATTGTTCTACGGTTTCTCACCGTTTCTGTTCATTCCAAACTATGTTTTGTCGCTCATAACGACGGCTGACATTGAATTTTATTCATATAATCTGAATTGGATATCTGAAGTTCTAAACATAAGGTAATCAATTGAGTTCCTCATCTATAGCAATCACGTACCGTGTAGACAATTTACATAGTGTCGATACAGATTACAAATATGTGTGGCGATTGATCACGGGTTGCGATCGAAGCACATAATTTGCATAATGCACGTCTATTCTGAAAGGCATACATTCAAAATTACCTACGTTGGCTAACTTGGCAACCTTGTACTTCAATTTTTGTGAGTTCAGGTCATTTGGCATATGTTATTTAGACACAAAAACGAGACTACACCAAAGAAACACCACACCGATTTTAAAATATCCAAATCAGCGGACCGATTCGGTGTCGATCTTGAATCGGGTGCCCGATATCGACATCGAATCGAATCTCGAATATTCGCAGGTCCCAATATTAAAACCGTATATTATGGCACTATAAAAAAATAATTGGCTCGAAAATTAAGTGGGCCTTTAAACTGATATATAGCAGCATTACTGGTTTCAATTCTATTATATGCTGGTTATGTGAACTATTTTTCAGGTTCTGGTCTGGACCTATTGTTATTCTAGTGTCCATGAAAGCAATGTCTCTATGGGTGCGAGAGAAAACCGTTGTGGGAGTGGAGAACGTAGTCATGTTCTTGGGACATGTATTCTTTCTTGTACGTATACTAATTGTATTTGCTTATATTGGAGAGTACGGACTTTGATATAAATAATTGGTGATAGGGAATACCAATTCAATTGTATGGTAGCAATTTTAACCAATCTTGTCATTATCTTTGTGAAAACATAATTTGTGACATTTTTTTCATAATTTACAGGATGGTGGATTATTACTGTTGTTTAATTAACCCTTTACCCAACAAAACGGCCAAAAACGCCCAAATAAAGCTTCAACAGCCTAAAATATCTTCGGTCTGTCTCAATAACACCATACAAATATGGATATCATTGGAACCGGTTCATTGACCACATTGTGATGGTTACAGTTATGCCCTGTGCCAATGCATTCTCTTATATATATGCGAGTCGACCATAGGTCGCCTCACATATATAAGAGAATGCATTGGCCTAAAACACTTTTTACCATTTTTTCTTACAACAATTTTATAATTTTTTCTTACATTTTTATCATTTTTAGCTCAACTTACTTTTGTAAGTTTGAGCTATTGCCATGGTTTGGCGTCCGTCGTCCGTGTGTGCGTGTGTCCGTCAACAATTTCCTTTGGCGCGGTCTACAGGTTGTACCTTTGGTCTTATTTTCATGAAATTTGTCATGAATGTTGACATTGACATGTAGATGGGAACGAGTCATTTTGGGGTCATTCGGCCAAAAAACATGGCCACTGGCAGCCATCTTGGATTTCAAAATTCAATCCATTGGCGCGGCCTACAGGTCGTACTGTTCATCTGATCATCATGAAATTTGTCATAGATGTTAATAATGACATGTAGATGGGAATGAGTGATTTTGGGGTCGTTCGGCCAAAAAACATGGCTGCCAGCAGCCATCTTGGATTTTACTCTTTGCATGACTAAATCCTTTGGCGCGGGCTACAGGTCGTTGTTTTGGTCGGAAGTTTATGAAATTTGTCATGGATGTTAACACTGTCATGTAGATGGGAACGAGTGATTTTGGAGTTGTTCGGCCAAAAAACATGGCCGCCAGCAGCCATCTTGGATTTTACTCTTTGCATGACTAAATCCTTTGGCGCGGGCTACAGGTTGTACCTTTGGTCTAATCTTTATGAAATTTGTCATGAATGTTGACATTGACATGTAGATGGGAACGAATCATTGTGGGGTCATTCGGTCAAAAAATATGGCCGCTGGCGGCCATCTTAGATTTCAAAATTCAATCCATTGGCGCGGGCTACATGTCGTACTGTTCGTCTGATCATCATGAAATTTGTCATGGATGTTAATATTGACATGTAGATGGGAACGAGTCATTTTGGGGTTGTTCGGCCAATAAACATGGCCGCCAGCAGCCATCTTGGATTTTACTCTTTGCATGACTAAATCCTTTGGCGCAGGCTACAGGTCGTAGCTTCGATCGGAACATCATGAAATTTGTCATGGATGTTAACAATGACATGTAGATGGGAACGAGTGATTTTGGGGTCATTCGGCCGAAAAACATGGCCGCCAGCAGCCATCTTGGATTTTACTCTGTGCATGACTAAATCCTTTGGCCCGGGCTACAGGTCGTACCTTTGGTCTGATCTTTATGAAATTTGTCATGAATGTTGACATTGACAAGTAGATGGGAACGAGTCATTTTGGGGTCATTCGGCCAAAAAACATGGCCGCTGGCAGCCATCTTGGATTTCAAGATTCAATCCATTGGCGCGGGCTACAGATCGTACTGTTCGCCTGATCATAATGAAATTTGTCATTGATGTTAATAATGACATGTAGATGGGAACGAGTGATTTTTGTGTCGTTCGGCCAAAAAACATGGCCGCCAGCAGCCATCTTGGATTTTACTCTTTGCATGACTAAATCCTTTGGCGCGGACTACAGGTTGTACCTTTGGTCTAATCTTTATGAAATTTGTCATGAATGTTGACATTGACATGTAGATGGGAACGAATCATTGTGGGGTCATTCGGCCAAAAAACATGGCCGCTGGTGGCCATCTTAGATTTCAAAATTCAATCCATTGGCGCGGGCTACAGGTCGTACTGTTCGTCTGATCATCATTAAATTTGTCATGGATGTTAATATTGACATGTAGATGGGAACGAGTCATTTTGGGGTCGTTCGGCCAATAAACATGGCCGCCAGCAGCCATCTTGGATTTTACTCTTTGCATGACTAAATCCTTTGGCGCGGGCTACAGGTCGTAGCTTTGATCGGAACATCATGAAATTTGTCATGGATGTTAACAATGACATGTAGATGGGAACGAGTGATTTTGGGGTCGGTCGGCCAAAAAACATGGCCGCCAACAGCCATCTTGGATTTTACTATTTGCATGACTAAATCCTTTGGCGCGGGCTACAGGTCGTACCTTTGGTCTGATCTTTATGAGATTTGTCACGAATGTTGACATTGACATATAGATGGGAACGAGTCATTTTGGGGTCATTCGGCCAAAAAACATGGCCGCTGGCAGCCATCTTGGATTTCAAGATTCAATCAATTGGCGCGGGCTACAGGTCGTACTGTTCGTCTGATCATCATGAAATTTGTCATTGATGTTAATAATGACATGTAGATGGGAACGAGTCATTTTGGGGTTGTTCGGCCAAAAAACATGGTCGCCAGCAGCCATCTTGGATTTTACTCTTTGCATGACTAAATCCTTTGGCGCAGGCTACAGGTCGTAGCTTCGATCGGAACATCATGAAATTTGTCATGGATGTTAACAATGACATGTAGATGGGAACGAGTGATTTTGGGGTCATTCGGCCGAAAAACATGGCCGCCAGCAGCCATCTTGGATTTTACTCTTTGCATGACTAAATCCTTTGGCCCGGGCTACAGGTCGTACCTTTGGTCTGATCTTTATGAAATTTGTCATGAATGTTGACATTGACATGTAGATGGGAACGAGTCATTTTGGGGTCATTCGGCCAAAAAACATGGCCGCTGGCAGCCATCTTGGATTTCAAGATTCAATCCATTGGCGCGGGCTACAGATCGTACTGTTCGCCTGATCATCATGAAATTTGTCATTGATGTTAATAATGACATGTAGATGGGAACGAGTGATTTTTGTGTCGTTCGGCCAAAAAACATGGCCGCCAGCAGCCATCTTGGATTTTACTCTTTGCATGACTAAATCCTTTGGCGCGGACTACAGGTTGTACCTTTGGTCTAATCTTTATGAAATTTGTCATGAATGTTGACATTGACATGTAGATGGGAACGAATCATTGTGGGGTCATTCGGCCAAAAAACATGGCCGCTGGTGGCCATCTTAGATTTCAAAATTCAATCCATTGGCGCGGGCTACAGGTCGTACTGTTCGTCTGATCATCATTAAATTTGTCATGGATGTTAATATTGACATGTAGATGGGAACGAGTCATTTTGGGGTCGTTCGGCCAATAAACATGGCCGCCAGCAGCCATCTTGGATTTTACTCTTTGCATGACTAAATCCTTTGGCGCGGGCTACAGGTCGTAGCTTTGATCGGAACATCATGAAATTTGTCATGGATGTTAACAATGACATGTAGATGGGAACGAGTGATTTTGGGGTCGGTCGGCCAAAATACATGGCCGCCAACAGCCATCTTGGATTTTACTATTTGCATGACTAAATCCTTTGGCGCGGGCTACAGGTCGTACCTTTGGTCTGATCTTTATGAGATTTGTCACGAATGTTGACATTGACATATAGATGGGAACGAGTCATTTTGGGGTCATTCGGCCAAAAAACATGGCCGCTGGCAGCCATCTTGGATTTCAAGATTCAATCCATTGGCGCGGGCTACAGGTCGTACTGTTCGTCTGATCATCATGAAATTTGTCATTGATGTTAATAATGACATGTAGATGGGAACGAGTGATTTTGGGGTCGTTCGGCCAAAAAACATGGTCGCCAGCAGCCATCTTGGATTTTACTCTTTGCATGACTAAATCCTTTGGCGCGGGCTACAGGTCGTTGTGTTGGTCGGAAGTTTATGAAATTTGTCATGGATGTTAACACTGACATATAGATGGGAACGAGTGATTTTGGGGTCATTCGGTCAAAAAACATGGCCGCCAGCAGCCATCTTGGATTTTACTCTTTGCATGACTAAATCCTTTGGTGCGGGCTACAGGTCGTAGCTTTGGTTAGATGGTCATGAAATTTGTCATGAATTATAACAATAATATTGACATGTAGATGGGAACGAGTCGTTTTGGGGTCATTCGGTCAAAAAACATGGCCACCAGCATTTTACTCTTTGCATGACTAAATCCTTTGGCGTGGGCTACAGGTCATACCTTTGGTCTGATCTTTATTAGCTCAACTTACTTGTAAGTTTGAGCTATTGCCATGGTTTGGCGTCCGTCGTCCGTGTGTGAGTGTGTGCGTGTGTTCGTGTGTCCGTGTGTCCGTGTGTCCGTCAACAATTTCCTTTGGCGCGGGCTACAGGTTGTACCTTTGGTCTGATCTTCATGAAATTTGTCATGAATGTTGACATTGACATGTAGATGGGAACGAGTCATTTTTGGGTCATTCGGCCAAAAAACATGGCCGCTGGCAGCCATCTTGGATTTCAAGATTCAATCCATTGGCGCGGCCTACAGGTCGTACTGTTCATCTGATCATCATGAAATTTGTCATTGATGTTAATAATGACATGTAGATGGGAACGAGTCATTTTGGGGTTGTTCGGCCAAAAAACATGGTCGCCAGCAGCCATCTTGGATTTTACTCTTTGCATGACTAAATCCTTTGGCGCAGGCTACAGGTCGTAGCTTCGATCGGAACATCATGAAATTTGTCATGGATGTTAACAATGACATGTAGATGGGAACGAGTGATTTTGGGGTCATTCGGCCGAAAAACATGGCCGCCAGCAGCCATCTTGGATTTTACTCTTTGCATGACTAAATCCTTTGCCCCGGGCTACAGGTCGTACCTTTGGTCTGATCTTTATGAAATTTGTCATGAATGTTGACATTGACATGTAGATGGGAACGAGTCATTTTGGGGTCATTCGGCCAAAAAACATGGCCGCTGGCAGCCATCTTGGATTTCAAGATTCAATCCATTGGCGCGGGCTACAGATCGTACTGTTCGCCTGATCATCATGAAATTTGTCATTGATGTTAATAATGACATGTAGATGGGAACGAGTGATTTTTGTGTCGTTCGGCCAAAAAACATGGCCGCCAGCAGCCATCTTGGATTTTACTCTTTGCATGACTAAATCCTTTGGCGCGGACTACAGGTTGTACCTTTGGTCTAATCTTTATGAAATTTGTCATGAATGTTGACATTGACATGTAGATGGGAACGAATCATTGTGGGGTCATTCGGCCAAAAAACATGGCCGCTGGTGGCCATCTTAGATTTCAAAATTCAATCCATTGGCGCGGGCTACAGGTCGTACTGTTCGTCTGATCATCATTAAATTTGTCATGGATGTTAATATTGACATGTAGATGGGAACGAGTCATTTTGGGGTCGTTCGGCCAATAAACATGGCCGCCAGCAGCCATCTTGGATTTTACTCTTTGCATGACTAAATCCTTTGGCGCGGGCTACAGGTCGTAGCTTTGATCGGAACATCATGAAATTTGTCATGGATGTTAACAATGACATGTAGATGGGAACGAGTGATTTTGGGGTCGGTCGGCCAAAATACATGGCCGCCAACAGCCATCTTGGATTTTACTATTTGCATGACTAAATCCTTTGGCGCGGGCTACAGGTCGTACCTTTGGTCTGATCTTTATGAGATTTGTCACGAATGTTGACATTGACATATAGATGGGAACGAGTCATTTTGGGGTCATTCGGCCAAAAAACATGGCCGCTGGCAGCCATCTTGGATTTCAAGATTCAATCCATTGGCGCGGGCTACAGGTCGTACTGTTCGTCTGATCATCATGAAATTTGTCATTGATGTTAATAATGACATGTAGATGGGAACGAGTGATTTTGGGGTCGTTCGGCCAAAAAACATGGTCGCCAGCAGCCATCTTGGATTTTACTCTTTGCATGACTAAATCCTTTGGCGCGGGCTACAGGTCGTTGTGTTGGTCGGAAGTTTATGAAATTTGTCATGGATGTTAACACTGACATATAGATGGGAACGAGTGATTTTGGGGTCATTCGGTCAAAAAACATGGCCGCCAGCAGCCATCTTGGATTTTACTCTTTGCATGACTAAATCCTTTGGTGCGGGCTACAGGTCGTAGCTTTGGTTAGATGGTCATGAAATTTGTCATGAATTATAACAATAATATTGACATGTAGATGGGAACGAGTCGTTTTGGGGTCATTCGGTCAAAAAACATGGCCACCAGCATTTTACTCTTTGCATGACTAAATCCTTTGGCGTGGGCTACAGGTCATACCTTTGGTCTGATCTTTATTAGCTCAACTTACTTGTAAGTTTGAGCTATTGCCATGGTTTGGCGTCCGTCGTCCGTGTGTGAGTGTGTGCGTGTGTTCGTGTGTCCGTGTGTCCGTGTGTCCGTGTGTCCGTCAACAATTTCCTTTGGCGCGGGCTACAGGTTGTACCTTTGGTCTGATCTTCATGAAATTTGTCATGAATGTTGACATTGACATGTAGATGGGAACGAGTCATTTTTGGGTCATTCGGCCAAAAAACATGGCCGCTGGCAGCCATCTTGGATTTCAAGATTCAATCCATTGGCGCGGCCTACAGGTCGTACTGTTCATCTGATCATCATGAAATTTGTCATTGATGTTAATAATGACATGTAGATGGGAACGAGTGATTTTGGGGTCGTTCGGCCAAAAAACATGGCTGCCAGTAGCCATCTTGGATTTTACTCTTTGCATGACTAAATCCTTTGGCGCGGGCTACAGGTCGTAGCTTTGATCGGAACATCATGAAATTTGTCATGGATGTTAACAATGACATGTAGATGGGAACGAGTGATTTTGGAGTTGTTCGGCCGAAAAACATGGCCGCCAGCAGCCATCTTGGATTTTACTCTTTGCATGACTAAATCCTTTGGCCCGGGCTACAGGTCGTACCTTTGGTCTGATCTTTATGAAATTTGTCATGAATGTTGACATTGACATGTAGATGGGAACGAGTCATTTTGGGGTCATTCGGCCTAAAAACATTGCCGCTGGCAGCCATCTTGGATTTCAAGATTCAATCCATTGGCGCGGGCTACAGGTCGTACTGTTCGTCTGATCATCATGAAATTTGTCATTGATGTTAATAATGACATGTAGATGGGAACGAGTGATTTTGGTGTCGCTCGGCCAAAAAACATGGCCGCCAGCAGCCATCTTGTATTTTACTCTTTGCATGACTAAATCCTTTGGCGCGGGCTACAGGTCGTACCTTTGGTCTGATCTTTATGAAATTTGTCATGAATGTTGACATTGACATGTAGATGGGAACGAGTCATTTTGGGGTCATTCGGCCAAAAAACATGGCCGCTGGCAGCCATCTTGGATTTCAAGATTCAATCCATTGGCGCGGGCTACAGGTCGTACTGTTCGTCTGATCATCATGAAATTTGTCATCGATGTTAATAATGACATGTAGATGGGAACGAGTGATTTTGGGGTCGTTCGGCCAAAAAACATGGCTGCCAGCAGCCATCTTGGATTTTACTCTTTGCATGACTAAATCCTTTGGCGCGGGCTACAGGTCGTTGTGTTGGTCGGAAGTTTATGAAATTTGTCATGGATGTTAACACTGACATGTAGATGGGAACGAGTGATTTTGGAGTCGTTCGGCCAAAAAACATGGCCGCCATCTTGGATTTTACTCTTTGCATGACTAAATCCTTTGGCGCGGGCTATAGGTTGCCTTTGGTCTAATCTTTATAAAATTTGTCATGAACGTTGACATTGACATGTAGATGGGAACGAATCATTGTCGGGTCATTCGGCCAAAAAACATGGCTGCTGGCGGCCATCTTGGATTTCAAAATTCAATCCATTGGCGCGGGCTACAGGTCGTACTGTTCGTCTGATCATCATGAAATTTGTCATGAATGATAACAATGACATGTAGATGGGATCGAGTCGTTATGGGGTCATTTGGTCAAAAAACATGGCCGCCAGCAGCCATCTTGGATTTTACTCTTTGCATGACTAAATCCTTTGGTGCGGGCTACAGGTCGTAGCTTTGGTCAAATGGTCATGAAATTTGTCATTAATTATAACAATGACATGTAGATGGGAACGAGTCGTTTTGGGGTCATTCGGTCAAAAAACATTGCCACCAGCATTTTACTTTTTGCATGACTAAATCCTTTGGCGTGGGCTACAGGTCATACCTTTGGTCTGATATTTATGAAATTTGTCATGAATGTTGACATTGACATGTAGATGGGAACGAGTCATTTTGGGGTCATTCGGCCAAAAAACATGGCCGCTGGCAGCCATCTTGGATTTCAAGATTCAATCCATTGGCGCGGGCTACAGGTCGTACTGTTCGTCTGATCATCATGAAATTTGTCATCGATGTTAATAATGACATGTAGATGGGAACGAGTGATTTTGGGGTCGTTCGGCCAAAAAACATGGCTGCCAGCAGCCATCTTGGATTTTACTCTTTGCATGACTAAATCCTTTGGCGCGGGCTACAGGTCGTTGTGTTGGTCGGAAGTTTATGAAATTTGTCATGGATGTTAACACTGACATGTAGATGGGAACGAGTGATTTTGGAGTCGTTCGGCCAAAAAACATGGCCGCCATCTTGGATTTTACTCTTTGCATGACTAAATCCTTTGGCGCGGGCTATAGGTTGCCTTTGGTCTAATCTTTATAAAATTTGTCATGAACGTTGACATTGACATGTAGATGGGAACGAATCATTGTCGGGTCATTCGGCCAAAAAACATGGCTGCTGGCGGCCATCTTGGATTTCAAAATTCAATCCATTGGCGCGGGCTACAGGTCGTACTGTTCGTCTGATCATCATGAAATTTGTCATGAATGATAACAATGACATGTAGATGGGATCGAGTCGTTATGGGGTCATTTGGTCAAAAAACATGGCCGCCAGCAGCCATCTTGGATTTTACTCTTTGCATGACTAAATCCTTTGGTGCGGGCTACAGGTCGTAGCTTTGGTCAAATGGTCATGAAATTTGTCATTAATTATAACAATGACATGTAGATGGGAACGAGTCGTTTTGGGGTCATTCGGTCAAAAAACATTGCCACCAGCATTTTACTTTTTGCATGACTAAATCCTTTGGCGTGGGCTACAGGTCATACCTTTGGTCTGATATTTATTAAATTTGTCATGAATGTTGACATTGACATGTAGATGGGAACGAATCATTGTGGGGTCATTCGGCCAAAAAACATGGCTGCCAGCGGCCATCTTGGATTTCAAAATTCAATCCATTGGCGCGGTCTACAGGTCGTACTGTTCGTCTGATCATCATGAAATTTGTATGTCGTAGCTTTGGTCAGATCTTCATAAAATTTGTCATGGATGTTAACAATTATACGTAGATGGGAACGAGTTCTTTTGGGGTCAATTGGCCAAAAAAAATGGCCACCAGCAGCCATCTTGTATTTTACTCTTTGCATCACTAAATCCTTTGGCGCATGTTAGACATTTCAATTAGCACCTTTCCTATTCCTCCATTTACTGTCAACCATTAAATTATTCCCCTACCTAAGTTGAGCTACAGTGTCATTGACACTTTCATTTTAAATTAATTTTACTTAGAAAATTTCTAACTTTTTCGGTTTCCAGATGACATCTCAAGTTTGGATCCTTTAATTGCAAATACCGTTTTTATGTGGATCAGTCATATCAAGATACAGGTTGAGTTCGAATTTGAGTTTGATCTGATGATTTTTCCTAGAGTTATGGACTTTTTTCGACTTAGAAAATTCAATTTTCTTCTTTTTTCTTTGGTTTCCGGATGATAACTCAAGTTTGGACTGTTCAATTGAAAATTCCGTTTTTTTGGTGAGTCATTGATATCAAAATACAGGTCAAGTTCGAATTTGATTTTGATCCGATGGTCTTTCTCAGAGTTATGGGCTTTTCGACTTTGAAATTTTTAAAAATAATTTTCTGTATGAGGGTATACCTTCATGGTGTAATCAACTCCTCCTACAGTTTTGATCGTATATATTTGAAACTTCAGACTATTGTTACCCACATATTGGAGATGTGCAACATGTATATAGATGATGGAATTTTTTTTTTTTTACGGAATTATTAACCCTTTCGACTTAGAACATTTCAACATTTTTAAAAATTTCTTTAACAAAGCGGCATCGACTTGCCACGTTGTTGGGGGACACTGTGGTCGGCCGACTTTTTATTCTGATTAGGCCCTCAACTCCTACAGGAGACGTACAATGTAGGATCAGATTGAATTTCTCCAGTTGTAGTTGGTGATGGTCACCCATTACATTAGCACCTTAATATTGCAATTTATCATCTGCAAATTAAGGGTAGAAACTGAACAGGAGGGGAAAAAGTAACTAAAAACAATGTTAGTTTAAGACTATACATGTAGATACTTCCCAGAAGATGAGGCCTGAGCAGAATGAGGTTCCCAGAAGGTGAATTTAGTGCTGCTAGCCCGCTGTGCGGGGTAGATAGCATCACTACATTTACCCTCTGGGACCTCATTCTGCAAATGTCAGACACATTATTTCCAAGCTTCAGTTTAACCCTTTCATGATGGGAGCTGTGTTGGTGCAGCATTAGTATTACAGATCCTACATCAGTGCATTCTCTTATGGTATATTTGGTAGTCTCACAAAGGGAGCCTCGCATATATAAGAGAATGCACTGGCTTACAAGGTCTAGGTAAATATTGATAGGTCAATGTGTTCTCATATATATGCGAGGCTTCCTATGGGATAATCGTATACATGTACATGTACTAGTATATAAGATAATGCATTGGCTCCAGTCATGAAGGGGTTAATATTTATTCACAACACACTCATCTCAACACACATTGTTGTTGTTTTTTTTTTATTTACCATGATTCATACAAGCCTGAGTTTAGTGTGCCTTTCATTCTGCCTTTCATTCTGCTTAGGCCTCATCTTCTCTGGAAAGTTTCTTTATTATCAAATGTCTATAGAAACTTCTTCACAAAGATTCTATTTCTTTTTTAGTTTAGTTTCTTAAAACCACAAATTTTGTGATCGAGGTTCTCAATGCATGCCTTAAGATTCAACGAGAATCACCTAATCGATTCTCGTAATGATTCTCATGAAACTTTTCCATTTTCAGAGCTTTATGACTAACTTGATTCGGCATTTGGTTCTTGCAAAATTAAATGTATTTTGTGCCCTGTAATGGGTGTACTTGTGTACATCACAATATTCGCCATTTGGGAACTTCAATCTGAGTCTATGCCTCCCATAGCAGATGAGGCCATGCAGAATGAGGTCCCCAGAGGTTGAATTTGGTGATGCTAGCCCACTGTGTGGGATAGCATCACTAAATTCACCCTCTGGGGACCTCATTCTGCCAATGGCAGGCAAACTAAACTCAGGCTTGTTCATATATACTGTTGAAAATCTTATTTTGATAGTTGATGATACAGTTTACTGTGTTTAATAGGAACCTCCACAGACCAATTTTCTCTGCAGACGTATTTGTCATTGAATCAATAACTGCCATATAGCTTGCTACATGTATAGAGGAATCCTACCTACCTGTTCTGCCGAATATTGGATGTTCTAACTATTTCAGAGCAATGTACACTCCCTCAATACACTGGTGTTTTGACACATTTAATTGATTTTTCTCTGTGGTTTGCATATCCCTGATTTGGTTAGAGCCCATCTCAGTTCGACCTTGCTCTACTTAATTCAATCATGGCGTCAAGATGATTGGTCTTTTCGTAAAACATCTTTGTGCGTTTATCTATCAGTGCAATGAAACTGCACACAAGCCCTGAAATAGTGTGTCTGTCATTTGCAGAATGAGGTCCCCAGAGGGTTAATTTACTATATAACAACCATATATGACATAAATGTTGTTTCACTTGCCAAACATAAATGCGACATACACAGTAATGCCCTAAATAACCGACTCCTTTCCGCTGAATGGCAACAAGCCATATTTCCAACTAAATCCTGAAAAAATTGCCCATAATTCTGCTGTGGTTAAGGAGTAAATTATTTAGAGCATTACTGTAAATGTTCTACCTGCCACGTGGTTAACCAGGGACAAGCCCAACCCTTGAAATAGTGTCTGTCATTTGCAGAATGAGGTCCCCGGATGGTGAATTTAGTGACGTTACTCTGCACAGCAGGCTAGCATCACTAAATTCACCATCTAGGGATCTCATTCTGCTTAGGCCTCATCTTCTCTGGAAAGTATCTATGGTCTCAAATTAACATTGTTATTAGTTACTTTTTCCCTTATGTTCAATTTCTATATCCCCCAATTTGCAAAGATAAAATGCATCATCGAGATGACTTCAATCTGATCCTATAGGTATCCCATATTAGTTGAGGCCTAAGCAGAATGTGGTTCCCAAAGGGGGAATTTGGTGATGCTAGCCGACCATGCAGGATAGCATCACTAAATTCACCCTCTGGGGACCTCATTCTGCAAATGTTGGAGACACTATTTCAAGGCTTGTTTCTGCGTCCATCTATCGGTACAATCAAACTGCACATCCTTGTTGTGTTTATTGGTTTTTATCACATCACATGATTGTCTTTGTCTGCAAATTATCTATTCCTGCAAGCATGGTGATTTATCTCAGCCCATTACAATTGTATATTTTTTGCCAGACGTTTCAACTTTGCGAGGGCTTTAGGAATGATCATCATCAATATATCCATCCGTCCATGCAATATAAAATATCCATCCTGGTGGTCATCCGTCCATGCAGTATTAACTATTAAGTGTTTCTGCAGTATTAAATATCCATCCTAGTGGCCATCCGTCCATGCAGTATTAACTATTAAGTGTTTCTGCAGTATTAAATATCCATCCTAGTGGCCACCCGTCCATGCAGTGTAAAGTGTTCCTGCAGTTTTTGATTCAAGAGCATTCAGTTGCAAATTTTTACATGTTCAAGATAAATTTGCAGCATCCATAAACAGGAGATGATGCAAAAGTAAGTTTTTGACAATTAACCCTCATTTTATATGGCCGTTGTTTTAAAATGGGACGTATTATGTTATTAGTCCTTCCATCTTTCTGTCTGTCTGTCATTCTATTTGTCTTTCTGTCTGTCTATTTGCTTTTGATTTCCAGAAGATAACTTTTAGATACTTTTAACTGAATGGAATGAAATTTATTATGAGTTTACTTGCACAAAATACAGGTCAAGTTTGGGTTCCGTCCACTAAGTTATGGCCCTTTGTTGGAATTACCACAATTACCACATATTTTGCCACGTACTAGTGATGCTCTTGTTTTAGTGTTAGAGAATTTTTGACGTATTTGAGTCAAGATCATTGGTCTTTTCATAAAACATCTTTGTGCATTCATCTAGTCAAGATGATTTGTCTTTTCGTAAAACATCTTTGTATCCATCTATCAGTGCATTGAACCTGCACAGCCTTGTTGTTTTTATTGGTTTTTATCACATCGCACGATGCGTCGTCTGCATTTTTGATTAGGACTTGCAGGCATGGTGCTTTATCTCTGCTCGTAAAAATGGTATTATTGGGAATCTATAGGAATGATCTCGAGCTTCGTCCTGGGTGCGTGTGTCCCATCTGTATGTCTGAATTTGAGTACCTTTTCTGACATGTTGAAGATTTGCAACATGCATATACCTGGTGCATGTACATGTACTGGTAGATAATGCCGATGTTAATTTCTGTGTTTAATATGCCCCTTTTTTGCTTTAAAAAATGTTTGAATTATATGAATTTTGAGTACTGATGTGGTGTGACCCCTCCGACAGTTGTAGGGGATTTAAATTAACCCAGGCTCACGCATTCTGCTGACTTAAACAATTTGAATCACAAGTTGGGGAAAATATACAACATGCTTGATGTGTCAGAGGAAAAGCTGGCCACCATCTGATCAATCTTGCTCAAACATGGGAGCTCGATAGCCGAACGGTTAGCACGGTGGACTTGTGAGTTCGCGCCCAGCCGCTGGATATTGAGTCTGCCACAGCAGCGGCTTGGTCGGATTATAATGTGTAAGTCTGCAGAGTCATACGCTGTTTAAATGTCGTGCCAAATTGTGACCCTTGAGCAAGGTCACTCATACTGTGACTGCTTTGTCGTACTACGCCGAGGGTGAATTTGTTGATGCTAGGCCGCTGTGCAGGATAGCATTACTAAATTCACCCTCTGGGGACCTCATTCTGCAAATGACAGGCACACTAAACTCAGGCTTGCATATAACTACATCTTGCATAATATTTGCATAATGAATATAATGCATACTGGTACAGTAATGCTCTAATTAATCGACCTCTTAACCACAGAAGAATTATGGGTAACTTTTCAGGATTTAGTCGGAAATATGGCTTGTTGCCATTCATCGGAAAGCTCTCGTTGAGAGCTTTCTGATGAATGGCAACAAGCTCGCCGAGAGTTTTCCGATGAATGGCAACAAGCCATATTTCCGACTAAATCCTGAAAAGTTACCCATCATTCTGCTGTGGTTAAGAGGTCGATTAATTAGAGCATTACTGTATATGGGAGAGAAGTCACTTCTCCCTAGGACAAAATTAGGGAGAACTGACACAATTTAGGGAGAAGATATCTCCCAAGTGCCCTCTATGCTGGTTCTGGACTACATTTCATGTCAATCTGACTGTTTACATGGCATGGTGGGCTTCATTATAAGCCATTCCTGATGGTAAATTGTAAACAAAGACTTGTGATACTTGTGTATTAATGATGCCATAGCATCAGTGTTAACCAGCAATATCATGGAAAAGAGTAGGAATGTTTTATATAGAAGGGTTTATATGTTATGATCAAGATACCGGTAAGTGCATATAACAGTATAGTTTATAACAGCCGATAAATGTCTTGGCATCGCATCATACTGGTGTCTACTTGTATGTTGATGTGGTCACTAGCTGCCAAAGATGAATAAAGTTTGTAAAATTAGCGAGTGTTCATTAAAATAGCTTATACTAGTACATGTATCTGTATCTGACAGGAAAACATCAAACCAATAAACATTACAATGCCTGTACTGGGAAAAAAACACACCGTTCCGTCATCTTAGGCTGTGTCATCTTTTTAAATCAATTGTTTGGAATACAGTAATGCCCTAATTAATCGACTCTTTAACCACAGCAGAATTGTGGGTAACTTTTCAGGACGTAGTCGGAAATATGGCTTGTTGCCATTCATTTGAAAGCTCTCGGGGAGAGCTTTCCGATGAATGGCAACAAGCCATATTTCCGACTAAATCCTGAAAAATTACCCATAATTCTGCTGTGGTTAAGTAGTTGATTATTTAGGGCATTACTGTAGTTACAGATTTCTGCTTGAAATTCTGTCAACTCAACAGATCTATCTGAGTAAACTGTCTGACAAGCTCTCCCATAAGACCTCACACACTCTATCTGTGAAGTGAAGAAAGCCCTCCAAGGTTGGTTTTAGAATGGATAAGCTTGTCTGAACTTGGTTTTAGAATGGATAAGGCTTGTCACAAGGAACTCAATTTCACAGATAAAGCTGCAAAGATGTTTGTGTGACACCCATCAAATATACCCAAGACAATTGAGTCTGTGCATATACATGTAAACAAGGGTTATACTATCAAGTCTGATTATAGTGTGCCTGTCATGTGCAGAATGCATATTTCCGATTACATCCTGAAAAGTTACCCATTCTGCTGTGGCTAAAGAGTCGATTAATTATGGCATTACTGTACCTTCAAGTTTAACCTTATAGCAAGCATTATTCAAATTATTATTTGCTCTTCTGTGATAAAATGGGCTGATTAATATATTTATATGATCTCATACTCATATACTGCTGGGTTGAGTGTTCAAGTCACTTTTAAGGTACTCTCATGTGGCCCCTACAGAAATCTCAGTTTTCCAAAGTTTGAAATTCATATCATTTAACCCTTTACCCAACAAACCGGCCAAATAAAGCTTCAACAGCCTAAAATATCTTCGGTCTGTCTCAATAGAACCATACAAATATGGGTATCATTGGAACCGGCTCCTTGACCACATTGTGATAGTTACAGTTATGCCCTGTGCCAATGCATTCTCTTATATATGCGAGTCGACCATAGGTCGCCTCGCATATATAAGAGAATGCATTGGCCTACATTACATTCTTTAACAATTTTATAATTTTTAATGTGTTAAGCCAATGCATTCTCTTATATATGCGAGGCGACCTATGGTCGACTCGCATATATAAGAGAATGCATTGGCACAGGGCCCTTCTGTTGGGTAAAGGGTTAACAGGTGAGCAGGAAGTGTTCAAGTGTCTTTTTGAAAGAAGTCTGTAATTTGCAACAACAGTATCTCTCTCCCACAATATAAAGACATGTTTGCACTTGTTAATTAAGTGCTCTAGGTTTTCATCACACTCATTAGTTTGTTCTATGCCATTATGGCAAAGCTGATGTCAGATCTGATAACTCAAGACAGGGTACACAAATACCACACCGGCTCCCTCAACTGACGAACACCAGCTCCCTGGACTCACACGAAAACCACACCTGCTCCCTGGACTCACATGAAAGCCACACTGGCTCCCTGAACTCACACAAATACCACACCGGCTCCCTGAACTGACATGAAAATCACACCGGCTCCCTTGACTGACACAAACACCACATTGGCTCCCTGGAACGACACGAACACCACACCAGCTCCCTGGACTGATACGAACACCACACTGGCTCTTTGGGCTGACGCAAACACCACACTGGCTCTCTGGACTGATACGAACACCACACTGGCTCTTTGGGCTGACACAAACACCACACTGGCTCTCTGGACTGACAGGAACACCACACTGGCTCTTTGGACTGACACAAACACCACACTGGCTCTATGGACTGACACGAACACCACACTGGCTCTCTGGACTGACATGGACACCACATCGGCTCCCTGGACTGACACGAACACCACACCCGCTCGCTGGACTGACACGAATATCACACCTGTCCATGGACTTATACAAACACCACACCGGCTCCCTGTACTGATACGAATACCACACTGGCTCCATTGTCTTATACGAACACCACACCGGCTCCCTGGGTTGAGGATTATAAAGTAATGCCCTAAATAATCGACTCCTTAACCACAGCAGAATTATGGGTAACTTTTCAGGATTTAGTCGGAAATATGGCTTGTTGCCATTCATCGGAAAGCTCTCACTGTGTTTAAGGAGTCATTTATTTAGGGCATTACTGTATGTGACTTTAAGGCGCTCTCAGGTGAACCTTGCAGATATCTCAGTTTGCAAAAGTTTGAAATTCGTAAGATTTCATGACACTGATTCACATTCACAGTAAAGTGAACATCCTCTCATGGTAACAGAAGAAACTGTTACCAGCAGATATCATAAGGGAGATAACTTATTAATCAAAATTAGGTGAGAAGCAGGAAGTGTTCATTAGTGTCCCCTTGAAAGAATTAGTCTGCAAAATTGCAGCAACAGTATCTCTCCCAGAATATAAAGTGATGGTTGCACTTGTTAATTAAGTGCTCCAGGTTTTCATTAGTTTGAAGATGTCTGTTAATTTGTGGAAGGTATAACAGTAGCTTTTACAAGAAATTTCCTTGTGTTATTGATGTATACACCTGGCAGTAAGCCTGGGGGGGGAGAGGGGGATAAGGGTTCGGGTGGCAAGTGCACGTTTTTGCTAAAAAAGTGGGTACTGGCTTATACACGAGGACCCCCCCCCCCCCCCCCTGTGCAACTGTGCAAAAATACAGTTAGTGTTCAGGTGCCGACATACCATCATATTTTATACCAATACTATGCTTTGTATTGAATAAAGATAATGTGCTTTATTTATATTATTAAGAACATAAAATCACATGATAATAACCAAAAACAGTTATAGGATAAATACATTTGGGATCAATTTGAATAAGGTTGTAAATTTTGGGATTCATTTGTAAACACAATAGGGTTGTATGATGAATTCACAAGTTAATTTAGTTACACTAATGCTTATTAAAATCAAGCTAATTCTTATAAAAACACAACATTCAGATGCAGGTGAACATACATAACTCTTCTGCATTATCAAAGGATCCTACAAAAAGACCAAAAAGTCATTACTCCACATCCCATTGGATTTACTCTGATAGAGGTGTGAACAATAAGTGACACATCCTTTGATTTTATTTATTTGATACCTCTTTGATTGATCCAACAATTAAGAATAGAATAAGATGTGTATTCTACAGGATAGAAACATGTGATTCTATTCACCTTCCAAATGCTCAAAAATGGGGGTGGGCTTAACTACGAAGACCACCCCATGTTTTATTTAGGGTAAAAAACCCAGACTTGGCTTATCTTCAAGGATGGGCTTACTGACAGGTGTAACCAATAGATCCCTGGTCCTGATGAAGATAACCAGTTGTTGAAAGCACTTGGTCATTTATTGGATTTTTAAGTGATTGAGAACCTCCCTGGAGGATCATCCTTGCCTAATTTTCTTTACTTGCAACTCAATCACCTGCAATATGGCCAGGAGCATCTCTCTCACCAGTGTCACATCCGGTGATTTCAATCTCCCCACACCAAGCATGTCCCTCGCTACAGTAACCCACGATAATGATGACTCGCAAGTGGGGACAAAACGTGCATGCAAATATCTCAGGAACAAGAAATCTCCACAACCCAACAGAACTCCCAGCACAGTACCTCAGCATGCAAAGAGAGATAGAGAGAGAGAGAGAGAGAGAGTTGATCTTCACTCTCCACACCCTACACATTAGGCATTAACAAGAAGAACTTTGGGAAAATCTATTTAGTAAGGTTAACCCTTTACCCAACAGAAGGGCCCTGTGCCAATGCATTCTCTTATATATGCGAGTCGACCATAGGTCGCCTCGCATATATAAGAGAATGCATTGGCTTAACACATTAAAAATTATAAAATTGTTAAAGAATGTAAGAAAAAATGGTAAAAAGTGTTAAAAAAATTTTTTTTTAGGCCAATGCATTCTCTTATATATGCGAGGCGGCCTATGGTCGACTCGCATATATAAGAGAATGCATTGGCACAGGGCATTACTGTAACCATCACAATGTGGTCAATGAGCCGGTTCCAATGATATCCATATTTGTATGGTTTTATTGAGACAGACCCAAGATAATTTAGGCAGTTGCAGCTTTATTTGGCCGGTTTTGGCCGGTTTGTTGGGTAAAGGGTTAAAGATAGATTATCTCTTTATGTACATGTAACAAATTTGAAATAGTTTTGTGGGTATAAAATAATAAATATGAATTGAAGACCCCTATCCAGAAATGCCTCTGTCACTTAATATTGATTTTATTTCGATTATTTTCTGATACAATGCAATGATTAAAAGGGACATTTATTTGTTCTATTTTTATAAAAGACCGATTCATGCGATATCAGTTAATGATAGAGATTATTAGAGTGCTGCCATTGCACGCACCGAACATCAAATGTCCCAGATTGATTGTTTGTATTGTTATATTCTATAATTACACGCGATAATGAGTATAATTAATGTATGTATGTGACAAAATTACACAATAAAATTTCTGGTTTCTGTTTACAGTAACCACTATTGGTTGTTAGCTAAACGATCACCCATCTTTATGCCAGAAAATATTCTAAATATAATCAATATTAATCGATAGAAGCATATCTGGACATGGGTCTTTGATTCATATCTAACATTTTAAACCCCTGAAACTATATAAAACGTGTTTACAAAGAGATAGATTATCTCAATAAGTATAATGAGTATAATTAATGTATGTATGTGACAAAATTACACAATAAAATTTCTGGTTTCTGTTTACAGTAACCACTATAGAAGCATATCTGGACATGGGTCTTTGATTCATATCTAACATTTTAAACCCCTGAAACTATATAAAACGTGTTTACAAAGAGATAGATTATCTCAAAATGTCTGAAAATTACCATCAATGTTAAAATAATTCGTAAAACAGAACGCACTCCTGTTTAACACAATTTGCTTATGTTCTAGTTACAGGAATTTGCCATTCTCTAAATTATAAGAACAAACTACGGCTACTTATATTATTGCTGGTATATGTATACAATATAAGGCATATCTCGGCCACCTCATATGGTAACCTTGCATGATTGATATTCTTATCTCTAAATGACCATCAATGTTAAATAATCCAACTCTGCACCACCACATCTGTAAATTAGTCCCCTCTCCTGTTTAACATGACTTGGTTATGTGTTAATTACAGAATCTCCTTTTCCATATTTTATAAGAACAAACATGGAATGTGGAAGGAATCACTGGCACCATGTTTATAGATCCTGTGTGTATGAACCGGTACACTGTTGGCTTTTTAGCTCAACTTTACTTTGTAAAGTTTGAGCTATTGCCATGGCTTGGTATCCGTCGTCCGTGTGTGCGTGTGTGCGTGATGCGTCAACAATTTCCTTTAGCACGGGCTACAGTTCGTACCTTTGGTCCGATTATTATGAAATTTTTCATGGATGTTGACATTGACATGTAGATGGGAACGAGTCATTTTGGGGTCATTCGGAAAAAAAACATGGCTGCCATCGGCCATCTTGGATTTCAAAATTCAATCCATTAGCACGGGCTACAGGCCGTACTGTTCGTCTTATTGTCATGAAATTTGTCAAGAATGTTAACAACGACATGTAGATGGGAACGAGTCATTTTGGGGTCATTCGGCCAAAAAACATGGCCGCCAGCAGCCATCTTGGATTTTACTCTTTGTATGACTAAATCCTTTAGCACGGGCTCCAGGTCGTACCTTTAGTCTGATCGTCATAAAACTTGTCATGAGTGTTAATAATGACATGTAGATGGGAACGAGTCATTTTGGGGTCATTCAGCCAAAAAACATGGCCGCCAGCAGCCATCTTGGATTTTACTCTTTGTATGACTAAATCCTTTAGCACGGGCTACAGTTCGTACCCTTAGTCTGATAATCATAAAATTTGTCATGGATGTTAACAATGGCATGTAGATGGGAACGAGTCATTTTGGGGTCATTCCGACAAAAAACATGGCCGCCAGCAGCCATCTTTGATTTCAAAATTTAATTCATCAGCACGGGCCACAGGTCGTACTGTTCGTCTTATCATCATGAAATTTGTCATGGATATTAATATTGACATGTAGATGGGAACGAGTCATTTTGGGGTCATTCGGGCAAAAAACATGGCCGCCAGAAACCATCTTGGATTTTACTCTTTGTATGACTAAATTCTTTAGCACAGGCTACAGGTCGTACCTTTAGTCGGATCATCATAAAATCTGTCATGAATGTTAACAATGACATGTAGATGGGAACGAGTCATTTTGGGGTCATTCGGAAAAAAAACATGGCTGCCATCGGCCATCTTGGATTTCAAAATTCAATCCATTAGCACGGGCTACAGGCCGTACTGTTCGTCTTATTGTCATGAAATTTGTCAAGAATGTTAACAACGACATGTAGATGGGAACGAGTCATTTTGGGGTCATTCGGCCAAAAAACATGGCCGCCAGCAGCCATCTTGAATTTTACTCTTTGTATGACTAAATCCTTTAGCACGGGCTTCAGGTCGTACTTTTAGTCTGATCATCATAAAATTTGTCATGAATGTTAATAATGACATGTAGATGGGAACGAGTCATTTTGGGGTCATTCGGCCAAAAAACATGGCTGCCAGCAGCCATCTTGGATTTTACTCTTTGTATGACTAAATCGTTTAGCACGGGCTACAGTTCGTACCTTTAGTATTATCATCATAAAATTTCTCATGGATGTTAACAATGGCATGTAGATGGGAACGAGTCATTTTGGGGTCAATCGGCCAAAAAACATGGCCGCCAGCAGCCATCTTTGATTTCAAAATTTAATTCATTAGCATGGGCCACAGGTCATACTGTTCGTCTGATCATCATGAAATTTGTCATGGATGTTAATATTGACATGTAGATGGGAACGAGTAATTTTGGGGTCATTCGGCCAAAAAACATGGCCGCCAGCAGCCATCTTGGATTTTACTCTTTGTATGACTAAATCCTTTAGCACGGGCTTCAGGTCGTACCTTTAGTCTTATCATCATAAAATTTGTCTTCAAATGTTAACAATGACATGTAGATGGGAACGAGTAATTTTGGGGTTATTCAGCTGAAAAACATGGCCGCCAGCAGCCATCTTGGATTTTACTCTTTGTATGACTACATCCTTTAGCACAGGCTTCAGGTCGTACCTTTAGTCTGATCATCATAAAATTTGTCATGAAAGTTAATAATGACATGTAGATGGGAACGGGTCATTTTGGGGTCATTCGGCCAAAAAAAAAGGCCGCCAGCAGCGATCTTGGATTTTACTCTTTCTATGACTAAATCCTTTAGCACGGGCTAAAGTTCGTACCTTTAGTCTGATTATCATAAAATGTGTCATGGATGTTAACAATGGCATGTGGATGGGAACGAATCATTTTGGGGTCATTCGGCCGAAAAACATTGTCGCCAGCGGCCATCTTTGATTTCAAAATTCAATCCATTAGCACAGGCTACAGGTCGTACTGTTAGTCTGATCATCATGAAATTTGTCATGGATGTTAATATTGACATGTGGATGAGAACGAGTGATTTTGGGGTCGTTCGGCCAAAACAAATGGCCACCAGCAGCCATCTTGGATTTTACTCTTTGTATGACTAAATACTTTAGCACGGGCTTCAGGTCGTACCTTTAGTCTGATCGTCATAAAACTTGTCATGAGTGTTAATAATGACATGTAGATGGGAACGAGTCATTTTGGGGTCATTCAGCCAAAAAACATGGCCGCCAGCAGCCATCTTGGATTTTACTCTTTGTATGACTAAATCCTTTAGCACGGGCTACAGTTCGTACCCTTAGTCTGATAATCATAAAATTTGTCATGGATGTTAACAATGGCATGTAGATGGGAACGAGTCATTTTGGGGTCATTCCGACAAAAAACATGGCCGCCAGCAGCCATCTTTGATTTCAAAATTTAATTCATCAGCACGGGCCACAGGTCGTACTGTTCGTCTTATCATCATGAAATTTGTCATGGATATTAATATTGACATGTAGATGGGAACGAGTAATTTTGGGGTCATTCGGCCAAAAAACATGGCCGCCAGCAGCCATCTTGGATTTTACTCTTTGTATGACTACATCCTTTAGCACAGGCTTCAGGTCGTACCTTTAGTCTGATCATCATAAAATTTGTCATGAAAGTTAATAATGACATGTAGATGGGAACGGGTCATTTTGGGGTCATTCGGCCAAAAAAAAAGGCCGCCAGCAGCGATCTTGGATTTTACTCTTTGTATGACTAAATCCTTTAGCACGGGCTAAAGTTCGTACCTTTAGTCTGATTATCATAAAATGTGTCATGGATGTTAACAATGGCATGTAGATGGGAACGGGTCATTTTGGGGTCATTCGGCCAAAAAAAAAGGCCGCCAGCAGCGATCTTGGATTTTACTCTTTGTATGACTAAATCCTTTAGCACGGGCTAAAGTTCGTACCTTTAGTCTGATCATCATAAAATTTGTCATGAAAGTTAATAATGACATGTAGATGGGAACGGGTCATTTTGGGGTCATTCGGCCAAAAAAAAAGACCGCCAGCAGCGATCTTGGATTTTACTCTTTCTATGACTAAATCCTTTAGCACGGGCTAAAGTTCGTACCTTTAGTCTGATTATCATAAAATGTGTCATGGATGTTAACAATGGCATGTGGATGGGAACGAATCATTTTGGGGTCATTCGGCCGAAAAACATTGTCGCCAGCGGCCGTCTTTGATTTCAAAATTCAATCCATTAGCACAGGCTACAGGTCGTACTGTTAGTCTGATCATCATGAAATTTGTCATGGATGTTAATATTGACATGTGGATGAGAACGAGTGATTTTGGGGTCGTTCGGCCAAAACAAATGGCCACCAGCAGCCATCTTGGATTTTACTCTTTGTATGACTAAATACTTTAGCACGGGCTTCAGGTCGTACCTTTAGTCTGATCGTCATAAAACTTGTCATGAGTGTTAATAATGACATGTAGATGGGAACGAGTCATTTTGGGGTCATTCAGCCAAAAAACATGGCCGCCAGCAGCCATCTTGGATTTTACTCTTTGCATGACTAAATCCTTTGGCGCGGGCTACAGGTCGTACCTTTTGTCTGATCTTTATGCAATTTATCATGAATGTTGACATTGACATGTAGATGGGAACGAGTGATTTTGGGGTCATTCGGCCAAAAAAAATCGCCGCTGGTGGCCATCTTGGATTTCAAAATTAAATCCATTGGCGAGGGCTACAGGTTGTACTGTTAGTCTGATCATCATGAAATTTATCATGGTTGTTAATATTAACATGTAGACGGGAACGAGTGATTTTGGGGTCGTTCGGCCAAAAAACATGGCCGCCAGCAGCCATCTTGGAGTTTACTATTTGCATGACTAAATCCTTTCACGTGGGCTGCAGGTCGTACCTTTGGTAGGATCTTCATGAAATTTGTCATGGCTGTTGACATTGACATGTAGATGGGAACGAGTCATTTTGGGGTCATTCGACCAAAAAACATGGCCACCAGCAGCCATCTTGGATTTTACTATTTGCATGACTAAATCCTTTGGAGTAGGCTACAGGTTGTAGCTTTGGTCTGATCTTCATAAAATTTGTCATGGATGTTAATAATGACATGTAGACTAAATCCTTTGGCACAGGTAAGACATTTCAATCAGTATGTGGCCATCTTGGATTTCAAAATTAAATCCATTGACGCGGCCGGGCTACATGTCATACTATTCGTCTGATAATCATGAAATTTGTCATGGATGTTAATATTGACATGTAGATCGGAACGAGTCATTTTGGGGTCGTTCGGCCAAAAAACATGGCCGCCAGCAACCATCTTGGATTTTACTCTTTGGAGTAGGCTACAGGTTGTAGCTTTGGTCTGATCTTCATAAAATTTGTCATGGATGTTAATAATGACATGTAGACTAAATCCTTTGGCACAGGTAAGACATTTCAATCAGCATCTTTCCTATTTCTCCATTTACTGTAAACCATTAAATTATTCCCCTACCTAAGTTGAGCTACAGTGTCATTGACACTTTCATTAAATTTGTCATGGATGTTAACACTGACATGTAGATGGGAAAGAGTGATTTTGGAGTCGTTCGGCCAAAAAACATGGCCGCCAGCAGCCATCTTGGATTTTACTCTTTGCATGACTAAATCCTTTGGCACGGGCTACAGGTTGTACCTTTGGTCTAATCTTTATGAAATTTGTCATGAATGTTGACATTGACATGTAGATGGGAACGAATCATTGTGGGGTCATTCGGCCAAAAAACATGGCTGCCAGCGGCCATCTTGGATTTCAAAATTCAATCCATTGGCGCGGTCTACAGGTCGTACTGTTCGTCTGATCATCATGAAATTTGTAGGTCGTAGCTTTGGTCAGATCTTCATAAAATTTGTCATGGATGTTAACAATTATACGTAGATGGGAACGAGTCCTTTTGGGGTCAATTGGCCAAAAAAAATGGCCACCAGCAGCCATCTTGTATTTTACTCTTTGCATCACTAAATCCTTTGGCGCAGGTTAGACATTTCAATTAGCACCTTTCCTATTCCTCCATTTACTGTCAACCATTAAATTATTCCCCTACCTAAGTTGAGCTAGAGTGTCATTGACACTTTCATTAATATGTTAAGCCAATGCATTCTCTTATATATGCGAGGCGACCTATGGTCGACTCGCATATATAAGAGAATGCATTGGCACAGGGCCGTTCTGTTGGGTAAAGGGTTAAAAAAATTCACCTTTGTTCTTTCATGTGTGTTTTCTGAAATTGTATGATTGGCACTTCACTTCTGTTTCCTCTTTGATGTGGTTGTGTTTCTGATCTGTGGAGTTTTCTGGAAATCTGTGACACTGATGGTGGCCAAATTATGCCAATGGCCAATTATTTGAAAATGGCCAAAAGTTTCAAGGCTATAGTGTGTGCTTCTTAATATTCTTGTTTTATATTTGATTTTCTCATTGGATCCCATAGTCTGATTTTTAAATTCTAAAAAGTGGATTTTTTTTTAGAAATGACCACAAAAATGACCAAAAGAATTTTTAGACCAAAATTTTTAACAAAAGTAGAAACATATGCTACTCTTAGTCTAAAATACAACAAATTTCCTACTAACTACTGGTTGAAAAATCAAACAATGAGAAACATTTTATCCCACCCCCTCCCCAAATCCCAAGTTGCCATGTCCATTTGTTGGAAAGTCTGGAAAAGTTATGGATTTTTTCTCTCAGCTGAGTGTATATGAACCATGTGTGCCCTTAAAAGGTCAATGGCCCTTTTATTTGCAAACAATTAGCTGATAATTTTTAATGAATAAGTTCAATATGGAAACTAATAAGGCTGTAAACATCGCTTAATTTCTAGAATCATCTCATACTATTTCATTTCATGTTGCTTCAGATAAAATTTTATTCAGTAATATATAACCAGTGTAACTATATATGATGAAAATAATCAATTATATGTGGTATATACAGTAATGCCCTAAATAATCAACTCCTTAACCAGAGCAGAATTATTGGTAACTTTTCAGGATTTATTTGGAAATATGGCTTGTTGCCATTCATCGGAAAGCTCTCAGTGAGAGCTATCCGATGAATGGCAACAAGCCATATTTCCAACTAAATCCTGAAAAGTGACCCATAATTCTGCTGTGGTTAAGAAGTCGATTATTTAGGGCATTACTGTATTACCGGGAGGTGCTATGACCAACTGGTCATCTTCCTACACCTCCCAAGGAAAAAAGGTATCATATTCCGACTCTGAGCTATCCTCATGCAGACAATGTAGTATTTGATTTTTCCAGGTTAAGATATAATAATATTGTTTGAAGCTGATATACATTTCTTCAGATGGTTCTTAAAAATATAAATGACTAAAATAAAATAAAGATGACTGAAATAAAAAATAAAATAACATGATGATGACTGCGACTGATGAGATAGATATTATTTCTGTTTTCAAAGCATACTTGCAATTCATTCATTCAATTGGACTAAAAGTGACAAAGAGATATATTTTTAGAAGAATTTCATAGAGTATGGGGTATCAACATTATTCCTCCATAAATGGGTAACAATCAAAACAGTGAAGGTTTTTACATTTAACAGTGTCTAAGTAACTGTCAATCAATTCAGCAATCACTTCACATTTTGATCTGGGAAGGGTTGATTTAATTAATCAACGTTTCTACATTTATTTTCCAGCTTTTGACAAGGCCTTCAGCTGCTAACAAGAACTTCCCATATCACGTGCGAACCTCACAGGTGAGTATAACCATGGTTTCCCTAAACAGGTCAGGCACAACTTGAATTCAACTATTATAGTTTATATTCAAATGTACTCAATCCGATTTGATTGTCCCCATATAATCAGATCCCAACAACAACATTTAGAAATGCCGCTTCAGTTAATTGTCCAAACATAATGCTAACCACTGTCAACTATGGTATAAAATTGCCCGAAACGTGTTATTTATCTGAACAAGTTGTTCGACGAAATTTGGCCTTATTATCGACAGAAAGCCTCTTGATTTTAGAGTTATTAATCTTCATCCGAAATTTGTTCCGAGACCATCCATAGGCTCGTGAACTGTTTACTGGCCCCTTATAATTCTCGATGGTGAAAAATAATAGATTTCAAAAATCGATATCTAATAACTCCTGAGCTTTGATAGGTGGATTCCTCGACTCGAATCAGATATTTTTTCCTCCTGAATTCATATAAATAGTAATTGAGGGGCGCTTAATCGGATTATGCATCTTTAATTATTAATGTTGGATATTATATCGTTTTATGAATTTGATAAATGGGTGATAATGATCCAAAATCATGTTTCACAAATTTTATTCATAATCATGCAGTCACGTCACATTAGTCGGTACCACGATCTGTCTCGATCTGTGTGCAAGCCTTGAAATAGTGTGCCTGTCATTTGCAGAATGAGGTTCCCAGAGGGTGAATTTAGTGATGCTATCCCACATAGCGGGCTAGCATCACCAAATTCACCCTCTGTGGACCTCATTCTGCTTACAACTCAGCAGAATGAGGTTCCCAGAGGGTGAATTTGGTGATTCTAGCCTGCTATGCGGGATAGCATCACTAAATTCACCCTCTGGGAACCTCATTCTGCAAATGACAGGCACACTATTTCAAGGCTTGTCTGTGCGAATTACTAATCATGATGGCACGTTATATAAGGAAGTCAATTAAGATTCAGTTGGTCTAAATATTGTTATGAAGGAGTGATTAAGTTGCCATGTTAATGTCATTTAGAAAGGCAAACATGTGGCTTTAGTGAATAAAGACTCAGTCTTACCCCAATTAATCCTCTCTATACTTATTGATGAGTCGTTAGGAAATGTTTAGATAATAAGATAAGTTCAACAAACGACTATTGTTGAACTTATTATCTGAACATTTCCCACCAATGAATAGGACTCCTTCTGAACTTTCATTATCTGTTGTCTGCTTATATTTCCTGATAACCCCTACAAATAAATAATAGACCAATCCAATTTATTCTTTTATAACTGAGTGGGAGAATCGATTTAGAATAGGAAGGGTTAAACCAGCCGCCCGATTCATAGTTACCTGACCCTTTTTTTCCCTATATTGAATATTGCTCAAGCTTTCATTCGGACAACCCAAAAAGTGTGATTTCTAAGTCGAAAAAGATGCATAACTCCATCAAAAGTCAACGGACCATCACCAAATTTGAACTTGACATGTCTCATAAAATGTGAACCAATACCAGATATAAATATATTTTGTTGAGTAATGATAAAGTTATCATCCAGATAACCCAAAAATTGTTATTTCTAAGTTGAAAAAGGTGCATAACTCTGGCTGATAACTCCGTCAACAGTCATCATGCCATGATCAAACTTAATATGTGTCTCAAATGTGATTTACGTACAAATGTCAAAAAATTCTGTTATCATCCAGACAATACAAAAAACTGTGAAAAAGGGGCATATCGGGCTAGCATCACCAAATTCACCCTCTGGAGACCTCATTCTCCATGGCCTCATCTGCTATGGGAGACATAGACTCAGATTGAAGTTCCCAAATGGTGAATATTGTGATGCACACCCATTGGGAACCAAGATTATGCAATGTGTTGTCTACCAATTTGGGGGAAAAAGAAACTAAACTAAAAAAATATATAGAATCTATGTGAAGAACTTTCAATAGAAATTTGATAATAAAGAAACTTTCCAGAGAAGATGATGCCTAAGCAGAATGAGCTGATTCTAGTCCACTGTGCGGGATAGCATCACTAAATTCACCCTCTTGGGACCTCATTCTGCAAATGACAGGCACACTAAACTCAGACTTGATGTGTATTCTTAAATACCAACTGAGATAATTTCATACAGTAATGCCCTAATTAATCGACTTCTTAACCACAGCAGAATTATGGGTAACTTTTCAGGATTTAGTCGGAAATATGGCTTGTTGCCATTCATCGGAAAGTTCTCTCCGATGGAATGGCAACAAGCCATATTTCCGACTAAATCCTGAAAAGTTACCTTATAATTCGCCAGTGGTTAAGAAGTCGATTAATTAGGGCATTACTGTACAATATTCTCTCTTTATAGATAAGTGCGATGACCAACGCACCACATGATGCCGGAGAATCCATTCCATCAGCGCCGAGTGTCGACTCCGAGATGAACAGCTTCACGGCGAGGTCGTACGACTCGAAGGATTGCCTTGCATCATCGGGGAGAGGACCCGATTTCTCGAGTATATTCGTGACGTCACAAGTTCATTCACCGAGGAATAATGACGAAGAGCTGGAGCGACTGAAGGCAGACTCACCGGCCGCGTCTCCAGAGTCTGGACCTGTAAGTGGTACTTCAAGTGTTAAGGGTCGGGGGTCTTCAACTGCTAAAACAATTCTGTCTGTCCTGCTGATCTGTAAATAATTTACAATTAAGTCATTCAGTGCCGGCGACGATATATCTTGTAGCCCAAAAGACGCCATCCATGTGCTGGTGATAAGATATCTTCTGTACTGAGCGAAAAACTCACAATCACAATCTTGGTACAGTAATGCCCTAATTAATTGACTCCTTTAACCACAGCAGAATTATAGGTAACTTTTCAGGATTTAGTCGGAAACAAGCCATATTTCCGACTAAATCCTGAAAAGATACCCATAATTCTGCTGTGGTTAAAGGAGTCGATTAATTAGGGCATTACTGTATACATGATTACAGTTTGGGAGATGTGCCTGTTGAGTTATCATTTGCAGATGCTGTCTTGGATCTGTTTTTGGGCATAATGATACAAAAAAAAACAAACAATGAAACTAGTATTAGCCCAGGAAACTAGGTACACGGTTATCAGAAATCCCTAAGAATATTTGCAGTGATGACTTAACTGCACCTGTACAAGTTGGCCAAACTGTAAAACATGCAGAAAAACATTGTAGGCAGCAAATTTTTAAATAAAAAACAATAAATTCAGCTTGAAATTAAGACTGCAAAATTCTTGCTTCCTGATTCACTGTAAACATGTGCTTGCACTAAATTTTCAAATAATTATAAAATTTGCTATCCTTCCACAAAAATTATTACCCATTCATCATTTGGTAATTAAGTGAATAAAAAATATATTGGTTCTAAAAAGTACATATTTTGCAGCAAATAATTTTAAGTTGACTACCCTCAAGGTAAACATGTGGTTCTGGTCAGTTCTGCCCATAATCCTTAATTACATACATCTATGTGTGATTTGAAAGGATTTCTCAGTAATTGTGGTACAGTAAAACCTCTCCAAACTGCACCCTTTTAGACCGAATCCCTCTCCACACTGAACAATTTGTCTGCTCCCGTATTCACCTAAGTGCATTCTCACTAAAAATTACCTCTATAATCCGGAACTCTCTATTCCGAACATCGGACGGCTTTTCTAGTTCATAAAAATCAAGTCGATATCGACTAATCGACAACCCCCATTCCAATTTCCATCTTCCAATTTAAATTACTATGTGGTTATTGAGTACTATAAAATCAAAGCGAGATAACTGCTGTTCCCATTTATTGCGGGCGTTATGATCGGAAGACGGAAAACTGTGCTACAAACCGGTGGCTGGTACTACTAAATTTGTATCCATCCACCTTATTAATACCGGTGTTTTCGCTAAGTTGGCTTATAGGTTTCATTGTGTATAGGTTTCTTGTGTAGAGTTGTATTATGGCACATTCATCATACAATATCCGGACACATTACTCCATACTCATACTGAATTAACCCTTTACCCAACAAACCGGCCAAATAAAGCTGCAACAGCCTAAATTATCTTGGGTCTGTCTCAATAAAACCATACAAATATGGATATCATTGGAACCGGCTCATTGACCACATTGTGATGGTTACAGTTATGCCCTGTGCCAATGCATTCTCTTATATATGCGAGTCGACCATAGGTTGCCTCGCATATATAAGAGAATGCATTGGCCTAAAAAAAATCTTTTTTTACCATTTTTATGTTTACCCATACCATAGTATGGTAAACATAGTGTCGTTGCCCGGATTGACCACTCGTTCGTCCGTCCGTCTGTCTGTCTGTCTGTCTGTCCGTCCGTCCGTCTGTCTGTCTGTCTGTCAGTAGACACTTTACGAGTAATACGATAACTCAAACATTTTCTATCCAATCGAAACCAAATTTTGTATATGGGTTTCTCAGCCCAAAATACAGATCGAGTTCGAATTTGGGTTTGATCCGAGATTTTGTTACAGAGTTATGGCCCTTTTTCAACTTAGAATTCACGCATTCTGCCATAACTCAAACATTTTTTATCTGATTGGAACCAAATTTGGTATGTGAGTTTCACAGCCAAAAATACAGATCGAGTTCGAATATGGGTTTGATCCGATTTATTTTAAAGGAGTTATGACCCTTTTTTCGAAAATAAAATAAATTAAAAAAAAATCCGATGCTCTAACCGAAATATTTTTTTGTCCGATTGTGTTCATATTTGATATGTAGGTTTATGACACACCCCTCACCTGTATAGTTTTTGGTATTGATTGGTTGATCAGTTTAGAAAATAATTAACCCTTTACATACATGCTATCCAATGCAATAAGTTGAACATATTTCTTCTGATCTGCCTCATATTTCTTACCTAGGTTTTTCTTAGCACGTTCTTCATCTGTATGGTTTTTGGTATTGTTTAATTAACCCTTTTCACTCTTATGTTTACTTAGAATTCACCCAAGCTGCTATGACTCAAAACATTTTTCATCTGATCAACACAAAATTTGGTATATGAATTTATCACCCCTAAATACAGATCGAGTTCGAATATGGGTTTGATCCGATATATTTTAACAGAGTTATGACCCTTTATAATTCAAGTAATTACTGCTGGGAATTTGAAGAGAACATATATCCCACAGCAATGTGTGTTATTGAAATGAGTTAATTATCACTATGACATTAGATACTACATGCTATAAAGCATGATAGTGGTACCACTGGCTGGCTGGACTTGTTATCATAATTATGTCAAACTGTGATTGATTACTCACTCTCTGGTGGAGTTCTGCTTTCTGTGCAATATGAAGTTAACCCCTTTGTTGAAACAGGTTTATTACATTAGCTATATGCACACACTATATGACACCTATTCTAAAATAATAAATTGGAATAGTCCATTGTTACTTTGTAGTGTTGTTTTACAGACATTGTTCTTTACAAACACTGTTGTCTTATCTTAGACAAAAATTTATCCACACATTCCTTAGTTCCATAACATGATGTCATTGAAAATGATTAACCCTCTTCACACATCATATGGTTTTGATGCTTTTCATTTAATCATTCTCCTATGTTATGTCCAGGTTGATGGTGATCCACTTTTGATTTGCATGGATTTGGGATTAAAATTAAACCATTCCATAGACACATATTATGCGATAGACAGATATAATATTATCCCTTTCACTTTGAGCCAGGTTCAGTAAGGGTTTCAATACATCACCAATTGAATATTCATCATTAGAGGAAATGTCTTATTTTGAAATTCCCTCAATTGCATTTGGGCTCCAGGATAATATTAATGGTGCTGGTATTCTTGAGACTGACTTATTGTATGGGGTTCTAAATCCAATGACATGCTTTTCATAGACTATTTTGTGTTTATCAGTTCATTAGTTTGGGTAAGATTAACCCCATTCTATCCGATTTGATAACTCAAATATTTCCATTGATTATGTTTATAGTTCTTGGCATAGTTGACGATAACACATCCCTAACCTGCATAGTGAGGGTCATTTGGTTTATTTGCTTAAAAATATTAACATCCTCCACCAATCCTGTTGACACAATGTGATAACTAAATATTTTTCACACGATCACTATATAAAGTGTGAATTGTTGAAACTTTTGCACTCATGAAAAGGTTGGTGTAAGGATTTATAAAATTTATAAAAATAGCTAATCGCTATCGCCAAGGTATGGGTTAAACATCTGCCGATCGTGATCGGCCTCTCGTTTCTTACATTCTTTAACAATTTTATAATTTTTAATGTGTTAAGCCAATGCATTCTCTTATATATGCGAGGCGACCTATGGTCGACTCACATATATAAGAGAATGCATTGGCACAGGGCCCTTCTGTTGGGTAAAGGGTTAATTGCACACATAATGACACAGAATATCCAATAAACCTATTGGTATAATTATTGTATTCAATTAAAGTGATGTGACACGACACAAATTGAAAGAACATCAAAGGATTCAATGTGCGGCTGCTGATACGGTTATCTTTCATCGGCCATCGTGTCATCGGCCAAGGCTGTTTATTTATTAGCGACATTGTCAATTTCATAATTGGTGTTTGTGTAAGTAATTCTCACTAAATACAGCAGCTTTTGTTTTTAGCGTTTAACCCTTTACCCAACAGAACGGCCCTGTGCCAATGCATTCTGTTATATATGCGAGTCGACCATAGGTCGCCTCGCATATATAACAGAATGCATTGGCTTAACACATTAAAAATTATAAAATTGTTAAAGAATGTAAGAAAAAATGGTAAAAAGTGTTAAAAAAAGATTTTTTTTAGGCCAATGCATTCTCTTATATATGCGAGGCGACCTAGAATCTCAAACTCTAGGTTTCAAACGACCTATGGTCGACTCGCATATATAAGAGAATGTATTGGCACAGGGCATAACTGTAACCATCACAATGTGGTCAATGAGCCGGTTCCAATGATATCCATATTTGTATGGTTTTATTGAGACAGACCCAAGATAATTTAGGCTGTTGCAGCTTTATTTGGCCGGTTTTGGCCGGTTTGTTGGGTAAAGGGTTAACACTGTCCTTGCCGTGTTGGTATATTGTATTGTACTATTTTTCCCTTAAAACATAGTGCATGCTCAATTTAATGCAACTAACCGACTTGGGATTCTGGAGTCGACTATTGGTGAACAATTTGTCGATGTCGACTAATCGACAAATCGTTTCAACACTATTTGGATATCGGTTTATGCATTCAATGTTAAATTTGACATTTTCAAACAATGTTTTTGTTTTGTCTAATCATATTTTACTGAACTTTTACTGAATGATTTGTAGAAATCTGTTGTAATACTCGTTGTAGTTAAGCTGCGAGACTACTTCCGAATATTGGATTCACATAAATGTCATCTTATTTCAGCGACATCTACCTTTTGGTAATCTGCCCCCACTAGCTGTGAGACTACCTCCGAGCAATGGACCATCATCTGGCCAGAGGTTACCGCCAGTCATTGTTGGGACATCCAACGAGTCGTCAGTGCCTCCTCCTGGCTACGACAGCCTGTTCCGTGCAACAGTGACGACAACACACGGCACAGATAAACAATCCAGCTGGTTCCAACAGCAATAATGGATATGACACACTGTTCCACACAATAATGGATATGACACACTGTTCCACACAATAATGGATATGACACACTGTTCCACACAATAATGGATATGACACACTGTTCCACACAATAATGGATATGACACACTGTTCCACACAATAATGGATATGACACACTGTTCCACACAATAATGGATATGACACACTGTTCCACACAATAATGGATATGACACACTGTTCCACATAATAATGGATATGACACACTGTTCCACAATAATGGATATGACACACTGTTCCACACAAGTATGGAATTAACCTATTCATGACAGGAGCTGCGCTGGTGCAGCATTAAATATCTTGTGCCCGTGCATTCTCTTATATATGAGAGTCTCCCATAGAGAGCCTCACATAATATATAATAGAATGCATTGGCTTTCAAGGTCAAGGTAAATATTGTTAGGCAAACGTATTCTCTTATATATGCGAAGTTCCCTATAGGAAACTCACATATATACGAGAATGCATTCGCACAGGGTTTTTGCAAAATTTCAGGAAGCTCCAGTCACGGAAGGGTTAACGCTGAATTGTCATTATCATGTGGTTTTGTGCAAAAGCCACCCAGGATCTTAAACTCTCGTTAACATCAACAGCTGGACCACTAATTTAAACCGTTTTTTTGCGAGAGTTTGAGATTCTGGGTAACTTTTTGATGCTGGTTGGCACTTTGCACGAAACCATGTGACCATGACCAATTCGCCAAATTAACATTTATCAATATTTGCACACAACTCAGTTGCGATTCAGCATAATTGGATTGCACTTCAGTGCAGGTAGTAATAAATTTGGCCTCTCAAGCACCACAATGACAACTACACAAATATTTTATAAACATTCTAGCTGTAACCATGGATACATAATGCCATGATTATTTTGCTGCAAACTAACTACACAAAGCATGATGAACAGGCAGTGAACCCTGTTGCATCCAGATGTAACCATGGTTACTATAAATCATGCTCAGTTCCATGTCAGATCATACTGATTTTTTCCTGTCATTATGAAGCTATTAGAAACCTTCAATTATTTTTCCACCGATTCAGTTCAAAGTAACTTAAATTGTGCATAATGGGTCAAAATTCCATATTTCGTGGTTTGCTACTTTACTTTCTCATCTTTCCTGGTGATGTTCAACACAAACAACTGAAAAATTTGGCAATATCTGCAGATTGCACAATTCGCAGTCAAATTATAGCAATCTGATAGCAGCGTAGCTGGTGAATTAATCACAAAATTTGCATAGTTCTCTCAGTGAGAGCTTTCCAATGAATGGCAACAAGCCATATTTCCGACTAAATCCTGAAAAATTACCCATAATTCTGCTGTGGTTAAGGAGTCAATTATTTAGGGCATTACTTACCTCTAAAGTTAGTGTTTATTTACCTTGTGACTTTCATTACCAACCAATGTTCAAGTATCATTTTTTTTTTCATTCAGAGAAGCTCAAGACAAATACACAATCAGTGGCTATTGCAGTACATAAAGCTTTCTTGTGGGCCTGGCAATGCAATTTGCATAGAACAAATTTCATTTGTTTTGTAAATGTTTGACTTTCAGGGTCTAAATTTTCTCAGCTTGGGATATCAGTTGGGATGATGCTGTTTTGGACCGAGTCCCATTCCATTACTCTTTTATAACCCAGAATCGTGGGCGGGAGTTATCTTGCTTGTATGTCTTCGGTTTAGGTAAAATGGAATCTTTGCATATATAAGGATTAACTGTCATGTGGACTGTTTTTATGGAGATGTAACGGTGAGGTAAGTGGACATAACTTGTGTAAAACCCGAAGGGTTTTACATACAAGTTATGTCCACTTACCTCACCGTTACATCTCCATAAAAATAGTCCACATGACAGTTAATCCTTATATTTATATACATTTAGCGAAAAAGCCACTTTTGTAAATATATTTAAATCGAAAAGTGTATCGTGACAAGATCAGCCCAAAATACCCAATAGCACCCTTGGCAAAAGATAATAGGAACAATTTCTCTTCATGTTGAAACCCGATGATGTATTAAGTCAATCCTGCGCGAGTCAAAATGCGCCCAAAGCATTACGCGTTCGTCTTTCCAAACCTAATGACGTATCGATGGTGTTATTAGCTTGGTGTTATATGAGTCGTTGCGCATTCACCGAGAAATAACTGCAACTAGCCACGTGGGCGCCGACCAATCAGAATGCTGGATTTAGTGATGACAACACTTAGTGTGTAAATATACATGTATGAACATAGAGGGCAGCTTTTCCTAAGCATGATGATAGCAAACATGTGTGTATCAGAGATCTGTTAAATGTCAAAGCAACAAGATAAATTATGTAAACAAAGCCTTGTTTTCTCAGAGAATTTCTATCTGTTGCGCTATCAGAAAAATCATGTAAACAATACATTAAACGATTTATCCTCACTCAGAATTTTTTCTATCACGGTAAATGATATATTATTTTGAAGACAGATTAATCATAGACATGTCAATATGCCTGGACTTTCACAGAGTACGTCTTTTGAATGAAAGTCAATTATAGAAGAGCAAGAGGGCGAGACTCGGTCCAAAACAGAATCAACCCAACTGATATCCCTAGCGGTTGTGGACCGAGAAGACTTGGTTCTATCATGAAATCACAAATTTCATAGGATTATTATACAGTAATGCCCTAATTAATCGACTTCTTAACCACAGCAGAATTATGGGTACCCATAATTCTGCTGTGGTTAAGAAGTTGATTAATTAGGGCATTATTATACTTGATTTATCGTTGGTGGGCTTCTAAAATGTTCTATCGTAGAAAAAATTAAATTTTACAGGAGACACAAATAAATATTTATCTGTGGAACTAACATTGGTATCTACCAATCCCTTTGCATAATAACCCATTATATCACAGTGGTTATTAAAGATAAAATTTCATATTGATAATCTATCCTAGCGGATGAAAAAAACATTATTTTATGCAATATTACAACAGTAAAAATTAATAAGTCATAGTTAACGTTAATAATTAACGATTTTAAAACATGATTTTTCCTGGAAAATGGCATTTATATTTGAAAAATTCACAAGTTCTCTGAGGAAATATATGTTATCGAACCCGTATATTCGCGCCAAAATGTCAGATAGGAGATTCTAGAAGCACAACGACCATGTACTTTTGACTGTGATAAGGAGAAGCCTTTTACTTGTATATAGCTTTGTAATTTTATATTGTTTCACAAAAAAAACATGTACATGTATGATATCCCATTAAAAAGCTGATAATTACTATAAAGGAGATTGCTAATATGAATCGTACGTGACACTATAATTGACTATAATATGAATCGTACGTGACACTATAATTGACTATAATAGGTGAGTATGGATATTGGTGTTTTGTGAATGCAATTAACCCTTTACCCAACAGAAGGGCCCTGTGCCAATGCATTCTCTTATATATGCGAGTCGACCATAGGTCGCCTCGCATATATAAGAGAATGCATTGGCTTAACACATTAAAAATTATAAAATTGTTAAAGAATGTAAGAAAAAATGGTAAAAAGTGTTAAAAAAAGATTTTTTTTAGGCCAATGCATTCTCTTATATATGCGAGGCGACCTATGGTCGACTCGCATATATAAGAGAATGCATTGGCACAGGGCATAACTGTAATCATCACAATGTGGTCAAGGAGCCGGTTCCAATGATATCCATATTTGTATGGTTCTATTGAGACAGACCGAAGATATTTTAGGCTGTTGAAGCTTTATTTGGCCGGTTTTGGCCGGTTTGTTGGGTAAAGGGTTAAATAGGAATAATCCAAATTCATATTTCATAAAATATGATTCAAAATCAGTGTCTTACTAAATCGGTACCATGTTTGTATTTGTGATGAAGTTTTACATGTCTCGATCCATGCGAATGATTAATCATGATAGCACATGATAATAATCAACTATTTTGACGATAAAATCGCTCCTTGATAATAATATTTAGACCAATTGAATGTCAATTGAATTTCTTACAAGGATAGATTTTATCGTCATGTTAGTAAATGTCATTTAGAAAGGCATACTAATGTCATGATTAAATAAAATAATTATATAAGCTGGCGCAAGATGTTACAAACTAATTTTACTGCAATGTTATCCACGGTGGAGAATCACACGGTTTCGAGGTTGGTGAGTACCACGCATTCAAAATGTGCAAATGCACAAAATCATAATATACGAGGAACTGACACCAAACAGCAGTTTGACTGTTACGAGCATGTGCTGGTTTATTTTTGAAACAAGTTTATACCTTATTTGTTCGGAAATACTTGGTGCTTTTCTATAACATTCTGACCAAAGTTGCTAGTCGGATGTGTGTGCGAGGAATACACCAGTCCATACATCTCGGTAAATGCTTTGACTGACAACTTTGGTCAGAATTGTTAGAGCAAACAAATCTGAATGAGGTATCATCTTGTTTGCTCGTAGCTGTCAAAATACTATGTAATATGTCATATGTTAGTTTATTACCTTTTTTCCTTGCTTCTGGTCGCGTTTTCGATCGCGTCGGCCATTTTGAATGCATGATACTCATCAACTCGAAACCACGTGATTCCCCACCATGTTATTGAGAGTGTAATTTGGCTGCAGTGAATTTAGCACTGCAATATTCAACTACAGTAATGCCCTAAATAATCGACCCGTTAACCACAGAGGAATTATGGGTAACTTTTCAGGATTTAGTCGGAAATATGGCTTGTTGCCATTCATCGGAAAGCTCTCACAGAGCTTTCCGATGAATGGCAACAAGCCATATTCCCGACTAAATCCTGAAAAGTTACCCATAATTCTGCTGTGGTTAAGGTGTCGATTATTTAGGGCATTACTGTAGCTATAATATAACAATAACATGATATTGTTAGGGCATTACAGTTCATTAGAGCGGACCATCAAATTATTAAAGTGATGTGAAACACTCCAGCAGGGTGATCAGATAGAAATTTCCTCAAATTAGTTATATATGTTGCAAATATTATATCCAAATCGACAACACATATACCGGTATACCGTCATTCTTATATATTAATGAAATGCAGTGACTCTCGATGGCAATATCAGTTTCGTAAGTTTATCTCCGATAGTTGCGTCCCGAATCAAGAAGTAATTATTTACATTTGAGCATAGTTCGGACGATGTTTTCTATGGAGTGGTCGATTTGCTTCAGATTTTAGGTTATGTTAGTTGAATATTACATTCCCCCAGTTGGCATGACACCTGAATACTAACTTATCAGTTTCTCTTACCAGAACAAGTTCATAATTTGTCTTTAAAAGCCCAACATCCTATTTAACCCTTTACCCAACAGAACGGCCCTGTGCCAATGCATTCTCTTATATATGCGAGTCGACCATAGGTCGCCTCGCATATATAAGAGAATGCATTGGCTTAACACATTAAAAATTATAAAATTGTTAAAGAATGTAAGAAAAAATGGTAAAAAGTGTTAAAAAAAGTTTTTTTTTAGGCCAATGCATTCTCTTATATATGCGAGGCGACCTATGGTCGACTCGCATATATAAGAGAATGCATTGGCACAGGGCATAACTGTAACTATCACAATGTGGTCAAGGAGCCGGTTCCAATGATACCCATATTTGTATGGTTCGTATAAATCGTTACATAAATGCCAGAGAAGCTCATGTTATTACATGTACTAATGATTACAAACGAAAGATTGAAGTTTGATAATATGCGGCGTACCTTTTGGGAAAATAATTTTGGCTGTTATGGTCGTGACATCGTTAAAGTGGTGAGCTGTTATTGAGCAAAAATTTCATTATCGGCCCACCGCCTCTCATAGTTGAAATCAGGATGTGCCTGACCTGATAATGAAGGCTGATATTTCCTAGTGCTGTCAGGTGCTGTCATTATTAACTGTATATGGTAATTGATCAATCATTGATTTGGAATTATGTCAACAACAATAAATCAGAAATTTGAATTACTCTGTATAATAGCTGGTATCATGTGATCTCCTTGGGTATTTATAGGTTCAGTTTATATATTATATTGTTTGATTTTTCAACATTATTTCAAACATTATGTTACATAATATTATTTTATGTTGCTGAGCTGTAGATTGGAGGTATAGTTTTTTTTAACACATCTTTAAAAACATAATCGATTATAAAATGTTATAATCATGATATATCACGTGCTGGCAGAGAGAGGGAGAGACAGGGGTACAGTAATGCCCTAAATAATCAACTCCTTAGTTTTTCATGATTTAGTCGGAAATATGGCTTGTTGCCATTCATCGGAAAGCTCTCAGTGAGAGCTTTCCGATGAATAGCAACAAGCCATATTTTCGACTAAATCATGAAAAGTTACCATTAATTCTGCTGTGGTTAAGGAGTCGATTATTCAGGGCATTACCAGGTCAGACACATCCTGAATTCCACTATTATAGTGGTATATGACCATTACATCCTGAATTCCACTATTATAGTGGTATATGACCATTACATCCTGAATTCCACTATTATAGTGGTATATGACCATTAGCGTTTTGTTACCGTTTTGTGAATTTAATAACAGAGGGATAATCCAAAATCATATTTCACGCAAATTATTGAAAATCGGTGTCACACTAATTCGGTATTATACATATATATTGTCCAGGAGAATGATTATCATGATGGTACATGATAAGCAACTCAATTAGCATTCAATTAGTTTAAATGTTGTTAATGAAGGAGTGATTGAGTTGTCCTGTTATTGTCATTTAGAAAGGAATATATTAGTAATATTATTGAATAAAACAAAGCTGGCGCAAAAGATTGCACAACAAATTTTATCGGAAGACTGTTCCTTCACTGTGATATTGTTAAGAGTGAAATTTGGCTGTGCACTGACGTGCGCTGTCTTCTATTCCCGACGCAAATTCAGGAAACATGAATATGTTATGGTCATATACCAATATAATAGTGAAATACCACTATAATAGTGGAATTCAGGATGTGTCTGACCTGATTACTGTATATCACGTGCTGGCATAAACAGGGGAATCTTGGTCTAATATTCACATTCCTAGTCACATTATTCTGATGTATATGTTTTTTTACTTGTTAACTGTTTAACCCTTTCATGATGGGAGCTGCGCTGGTGCAGCATTAGGGATCCTGTGCCAGTGCCTTCTCTTATATATGTCAGTCTCCCATAGGAAGCCTCACATATATAAGAGAATGCTCTGGCTTTCAAGGTCATGGTAAATATTGTTGGGCCAATGCATTCTCTTATATATGCGAGGCTCCCTATGGGAGACTCGCAAGATACAATCTTGACAAATGTTCCTTAATTTTGTCAAGGAAACTCTATGAATTTAAGCCTTGAAAGAGTGTGTCATCTGCAGAATGAGGTTCCCCAGAGGGTGAATTTAGTGATGGTATCACACACGGTGGGCTAGCATCACCAAATTCACCTTTAATGAACCTCATTCTGCTGAGGCCTCAACTGAAAATTAGGGGATATAGAATCAGAACAGAATTAACTAAAATAAATGTTATTTTGAGACTATAGATACTTCCCAGAAGATGAGGCCTAAGCAGAATGAGGGTGAATTTGGTGATGCTAGCATACTCTATGTGTGGGATAGCATCACTAAATTCACCCTCTGGGGACCTCATTCTGCAAATGACAAAATCAGCAAGTACGCAGCTAAATCATCAAAGTAATAATTGATCATGCCAGACAAATTGTAGCAAATAATCAACTTAGTTTGTTCAATTAACTGATTTTGCCAATTTTATTTTTCAAGCAATTAAAGGGGTACTGCACGCCATTTTCAATAAATTCCCGGTGATAACAACAATCTAATATCGATAGTATATAGAAAATAGTAATTTGAATCGAAGATGTATTATGTAAACGTTCAGGTTAATAGGTTATCTTAAAATCAAAGTTAATAATTAAAAAAAATTATTTATAGCTGGAGTCATAAAATTTAATTACAAATTTCCGTGTACAAGACGTCAAATAATTCACCGATAGTGGATTGGGCCACTGAAAGCGTGGCACACATGATCATGTAAAATATTATGTTGATAATGGGTGTAAACTCAAGGCACTAACTGACTTGTGACTATACAATGACTTACTGTATACACCCGTCAGTAAGCCCATCCTCGAAGATAAGCCCAGTCTGGGTTTTTTACCCTAAACAAAACATGGGGTGGTCCTCGTAGATAAGCCCACCCCCATTTCTGAGCATTTGGATGGTGAATACAATCATGTCTCTATCCTGTAGAATAGGAGAAGATATATACTCAAGCACATCTTTTATTTTTTCCAGTTGTTTTTCTTAAATAATAAAGATGTAAAGATCTTATTCTATTCTTAGTTGTTGGATCAATCAAAGAGGTATCAATTCAATAAAACCAAAGGTGTCACTTATTGTTCACACCTCTATCAGAGTAAATCCATTGGGATGTGGAGTAATGACTTGGTGTTTTAGTAGAATCCTTTGATAATGCAGGAGAGTGGCCTGTTGTATTTTTATAATAATCAGCTTGATTAATGTATAGAACTGTCTATCACTGTTTTTGGTTATTATCATGATTTGATCTTCTTAATAATATAAATAAAACACATTATTATCTTTATTCCATATAAAAATATGGTATTGGTATAAAACATGATGGTAGGTTGGCACCTGAAGGCTAACATAATTTTTGCACAGGGGGTCCTCGTGAGTAAGCCCAGTACCCACTTTTTGAGCAAAAACGTGCACGAGCCCCCGGGCTTACTGACGGGTGTATACAGTAATGAGTATATAGGACTAGTATGCAAATAATATAACATTTATTTGATACATTTGCTTGAAAACTGTCCAAAAATTACTCGACAATGGTATTTTTGCATTCAGGCCAATCTGCCATCCGTAACATTACTTCGTACTCAACAGACTTTCAAATAATGGAAATCTGGTTACCTTATTCTACCACTCAGAGACTATATATATATATATATAAAGACACCAACACAACATTTGGGTACAGTATCCCTTTAAGAAATTATTAAACTGTATACAAATGTCACGCAAATGATATCTTAAGTGCTTCAATATTAGCTCAACTTTACTTTGTAAAGTTTGAGCTATTGCCATGGCTTTGTCGTCCGTCGTCTGTGTGTGCGTGTGTACATGTATACGTAAGGCGTCAACAATGCAGGCTACAGGTCGTACCTTTGGTCGGATCATTATGAAATATCATAGCTGTTGACATCAACATTTAGACCAGAATGATTAATTTTGGGGTCATTCGGAAAAAACACATGGCCACCAGCGGCCATCTTTGATTTCAAAATTCAATCCATTAGCACGGGCTACAGGCCGTACTGTTCGTCTGATCATCATGAAATTTGTCATGGATGTTAATATTGACATGTAGATGGGAACGAGTAATTTTGGGGTCATTCGGCCCAAAAACATGGCCGTCAGCAGCCATCTTGGATTTTACTCTTTGTATGACTAAATTCTTTAGCACGGGCTACAGGTCGTACTTTTATTCTGATCATCATAAAATTTGTCAAGAATGTTAATAATGACATGTAGATGGGAACGAGTCATTTTGGGGTCATTCGGCCAAAAAACATGGCCGCCAGCAGCCATCTTGGATTTTACTCTTTGTATGACTAAATCCTTTAGCACGGGCTACAGGTCGTACCTTTAGTCTGATCATCATAAAATTTGTCATGGCTGTTGAAATTGGAATGTAGATGGGAACGAGTCATTTTGGGGTCACTCGGACAAAAAACATGGCCGCCAGCGGCCATCTTGGATTTCAAAATTTAATACATTAGCACGGGCCACAGGTCGTACCATTCGTCTGATCATCATGAAATTTGTCATGGATGATAATATTGACATGACGTAGATGGGAACGAGTAATTTTGGGGTCATTCGGCCAAAAATCATGGCCGCCAGCAGCGATCTTGGATTTTACTCTTTGTATGACTAAATTCTTTAGCACGGGCTGCAGGTCGTACCTTTAGCCTGATCATCATAAAATTTGTCATGGCTGTTGAAATTGGAATGTAGATGGGAACGAGTCATTTTGGGGTCATTCGGCCAAAAAACATGGTCGCCAGCAGCCATCTTGGATTTTACTCTTTGTATGACTAAATCCTTTAGCACGGGCTACAGGTCCTACTTTTAGTCTTATCATCATAAAATTTGTCATGAATGTTAATAATGACATGTAGATGGGAACGAGTCATTTTGGGGTCATTCGGCCAAAAAACATGGCCACCTGCAGCCATCTTGGATTTTACTCTTTGTATGACTAAATCCTTTAGCACGGGCTACAGGTCGTACCTTTAGTCTGATCATCATAAAATTTGTCATGGCTGTTGAAATTGGAATGTAGATGGGAACGAGTCATTTTGGGGTCACTCGGACAAAAAACATGGCCGCCAGCGGCCATCTTGGATTTCAAAATTTAATCCATTAGCACGGGCCACAGGTCGTACTGTTCGTCTGATCATCATGAAATTTGTCATGGATGATAATATTGACATGTAGATGGGAACGAGTAATTTTGGGGTCATTCGGCCAAAAAACATGGCCTCCAGCAGCCATCTTGGATTTTACTCTTTGTATGACTAAATCCTTTAGCATGGGCTACAGGTCGTACCTTTAGTCTGATCATCATAAAATTTGTCATGGATGTTGATATTCACATGCAGATGGGAACGAGTAATTTTGGGGTCATTCGGCCAAAAAAACATGGCCGCCAGCAGCCATCTTGGATTTTACTCTTTGTATGACTAAATCCTTTAGCATGGGCTACAGGTTGTACCTTTAGTCTGATCATCATAAAATTTGTCACGAATGTTAATAATGACATGTAGATGGGAACGAGTCGTTTTTGGGGTCATTCGGCCAAAAAATATGGCCGCCAGCAGCCATCTTTGATTTTACTCTTTGTATGACTAAATCCTTTAGCACGGGCTACAGGTCGTACCTTTAGTCTTATCGTCATAAAATTTGTCATGGATGTTAACGATGACATGTAGATGGGAACGACTCATTTTGGGGTCATTCGGCCAAAAACATGGCCACCAGCAGCCATCTGGGATTTTACTTTTCTCTTCATGTCTATAAACTAGTATTAGACATTCAACTTTCAGCATTCCTAATCGCTCCATTGACTGTAATACATTAAATTATTCCCTTTCCAAGTTGAGCTACAGTGACACTTTTAATGGGAATTTTGGTTTTGTTGTATATTTTTATTATTCCGTCCAGTCTGTCATTATATACATGTTTATACGACGATCGCCTATCTTACTATATAAATAAAGCCATCTGTTTATACGACGATCGCCTATCTTACTATATAAATAAAGCCATCTGTTTAAATTTTACATTTAATCAACACCTGTTGATTAAACGTGCCTACTGTTGATTAAACTTCGCAGAGTGGATTAAACATTGTCCATACAATTTTAATGGAAAAGTGTTCATCCATCGCAGGAACTACGATACGTTTGACCTTTCGTGACCCGGACAAGTGCACCGATGTGAGTTATTTTTAGAGGTCTGTGCTGTTTACTTACTTTCCAGTCTTCTGATATCAATGCACGGCAAGGTAACGGTTTAATCCACACCTGTGGTATCGAAAAATGGGTGCCGTTGCAAAGCGTAAACGGATCATGTTTTCTTCGTTTGAAAATAGTTTGATGGCGATTTAAATTGGAAATAACGATTTTCACATTGTAAAGATCGTGGCATAAACAAAATATACGCATAGTGTTTCTGAATAACAAATTTAATCCACGAGTGGGATTGGCGATTTACACCACGAGCTTCAGCGAGTGGTGTAAATCGCCAATCCCACGAGTGGATTAAATTTGTTATTCAGAAACACTATGCGTATAATTCTATATATTATTTATTGTTATGAGTGCTTTTTTTTTTAAACAGTTTGAATTGTATATTATAAAGCATTGTATAATATGAAGTATTCTCTACACAGATATCATTCTTTTTACACATAAATCCTCTGAATGCACATTGACTTTCATATTTTATGCCAGATCCATTTAAAGGGAGACAAAAATGATATGACAAAATTAATTAGAATGGGAGGCCAAATTAACATTGATAGTTAACAACCGGTAAACATGAATGGGAAGACATACCCGCAAGATACATGCACACAACCCCATGACCTCTTCTGGGTCCATAACCCCCTGACTTCTACCCATTGACCAAATCCACACTTAAACAACCTAGAGTATAAAAGGATTCCTATATTTCTTTTCTTTCAATTCAATCACTTATAACATGGCAATGAGGCTCTCTTTCACCATTGTTGTTGTTGGGAACTGATGATATTGGGACCATCAAATCGGATTGTGTACCTTGAAATAGCTCTGATTTTCACTTCATCAATAATATCAATTGTAAAATTCAATGAAGTCACAAAATATAAGATATTTTTAGCCAAGGTATACAAGTATTTATTTCTGTCTGTGGAGGTACAGATTACCAGGGTATATCAGGGTATATAAGTATTTATTTCTGTCTGTGGAGGTACAGATTGCCAGGGTATATCAGGGTATATAAGTATTTATTTATGTCTGTGGAGGTAGATTGCCAGGGTATATCAGGGTATATAAGTATTTATTTCTGTCTGTGGAGGTACATATTGCCAGGGTATATAAGTATTTATTTCTGTCTGTGGAGGTACAGATTGCCAGGGTATATAAGTATTAATTTCTGTCTGTGGAGGTACAGATTGCCAGGGTATATAAGTATTAATTTCTATCTGTGGAGGTACAGATTACCAGGGTATATAAGTATTTATTTCTGTCTGTGGAGGTACAGATTACCAGGGTATAAAAGTATTAATTTCTGTCTGTGGAGGTACAGATTACCAGGGTATATAAGTATTTATTTCTGTCTGTGGAGGTACAGATTGCCAGGGTATATCAGGGTATATAAGTATTTATTTCTGTCTGTGGAGGTACAGATTACCAGGGTATATAAGTATTTATTTTTGTCTGTGGAGGTACAGATTACCAAGGTATATAAGTATTTATTTCTGTCTGTGGAGGTACAGATTACCAAGGTAGACAGGCATCAGTTCTGTTCTGTAAAGGTACATGTATCTATCATACTATTGATTAGTTACAGACAGAATGACAGATTTTATCTATGAATGATCTAGGGCTGAGTGATACCGGACATATTGGGAATAATTAAACCTGTGTCACATACCTATCAATAATTTAATGTCCTATGAGGTTTACCCTGTACAGTAATGCCCTAAATAATTGACTCCTTAACCACAGCAACAAGCCATATTTCCGAATAAATCCTGAAAAGTTACCCATAATTCTGCTGTGGTTAAGGAGTCGATTATTTAGGGCATTATTGTATCATTAATTTAATGTCCTTTGAGGTTTACCCTGTCGTTCCATGACATCAGTCTCTGGTACTAGTGTCTAGGGTTACTGTTCCTAGCTGAAGTTAATATAAAGACATACAGGCATATATTTCTTTTACCCTTTCATGACAGTAGCTGCGCTGGCGCAGCATTAAATATCATGTGTCAGGGAGCCTCACATAATACACTGGCTTACACGGTCAAGGTAAATATTGTTAGGCCAATGTATTTCCTAATATATGCGAGGCCCCAAGGGTTATACAGTTATATATTTCTTTAACCCTATCGTGACAGGAGCAGCGCTGGTGCAGCATTAATTATCCTATGTGAGTGCATTCTCTTATATATGCGAGTCTCCCATAGTAAATATTGTTAGGCCAATGTATTCTCTTCTATATGCAAGGCCCGCTATGAGAGACTCGCATATATTGGAGAATGTATTAGCACAGGAATTTTCGCAAAATCAATATTAAGCTTCAGTCATGGAAACGTTAACGTTAGTGTCTCAGCACACCATTGTAATGCATCTATAGGGTTTTCCTGCTATAACATGATAGGACATGATACAACTGGGGAACATCAATCTGATCCCAGGTCTCCACATAGTAAAGCCCTAAGCAGAATGAGGTTCCAGAGAGTGAATTTGGTGATGCTAGCCCACCATGCCATATAGCGTCGCTAAATTCACCCTCCAGGGACCTCATTCTGCAAATGACAGACATACTATCAGCAGACTTGCATGAATCTCGCCTTCTCACGGTGGGGAGTCACATGGTTATATCTATATATTCTGTGTTCACATTGTAGCAAACTGGTAACTGTAATCATATAAACCTAATTCCACTAGTTGTAAAAAAAATCCGCGACAATAGGTGAAATCAGCTATAGTATAGGGCCTACTGATTCCAGTCTGTATAATATTTATGTCCCAATGTTTCCCAAAATCATGCCAAATGGCCTCACCAGGACATATAGCATCCCTATGTTGGTCCAATGTAAAGACTAAAGTAAACGGTTGTCTCAAATTTTGTTTCAACGTTGAATTTTAAATAACGTTGGCGATTGGTCCAGTTTGCTCGTTGAAGTGAACATAGAAATATTAGAATATACATTTGAGACAACATTGAAAAACTAACTTTGAACATTGGAATAATATTGGGAAGCTAACGTTGATTTTTTTGACATTCGCTCAACGTTAAAATAATATTGGAATAAAAAAAGTATTTTTTTTTGTTATGTTCGCTCGATATGATCAACAGCATTGAATTGAAAATGGGATAATTTTGGAAAACTAATGTTGAATATTGGGACGATCACTCGATTTTGAAATAGCATTGGAATCCTAATGTTGATTTTGTTTTATGTTCGCTCAGCGTTGAAATAACGCTGGAAGCCTAATGTTTAATTTCTGGACATTAATTTAGCGTTGAATCGACATTGGGATTACGTTTGAAAGCTAATGTTCACTTTTGTCAAGTTTTGTGATGTTCGATCAACATTGAAATAATGTTAGAAATCTAACAGTTTAAATTTGGACAATCGTTCAACAATGAATCAATGTTGAAATAAAGTTGGAAATCTAATGTTGAATATCGAGATGTTATCTAATGTTGAATTAAAGGTACTCAATCCGATTCGACGGTCCCCATATCATCAGATTCCAACAACAACACCATTTTTTAAATGCCATTTCAGTTATCAGAAAAGATTAATTGCCCAAAACAATGCTTTAGAACCACAGTCAACTATAAAATTGCCCAAAATCTGTTATTTATCAAAGTTTTTTTCAACAAAATTTTATTGGTTGTCAAATATCTGACACAAAAAGCCACTCGATTTGAGAGTGATCGATCTTCATCTGCTATCTTGTCAGATAAGTTCTTCTCGCCGACAGTTTACTGGGCCACTTATAATTAAAATACTAGATTTAAAATATCGATATCTGATTACTCCTACTGTACCGTACCTTGATGGGTGGGTTCCTCAACTCAAGTTAAATATTTTGTACCCCCGAAGCCAATGATATTGTATTTGTAATTCGTGAGCGTTAATTCGGATTGAGTACCTTTAATGTGGGAAACCGAACACTGAATGTTGATACATGCTGTACGTTGAATCTAAGTAAATAGTAATTTACTAAATTCATTATGGGCAGCCAAATTAACATATACTCAAATATTTTGAGATATCTCTAAATATTTGGAGATATCTCTAAATATTTGTAGATATCTCCAAATAAATCGCAGTTATCTCCAAATCGATTTGGAGAGATTTTCAATTCATATCAATTATGGATATGTGCTGATTTAGAGATATCTCCAAATGATTTGGAGATATCTCCAAATATTTAGAGATATCTACAAATATTTAGAGATATCTCCAAATCATTTAGGGATATCTTCAAATCATTTAGAGATATCTCTAAATCATTTGAAGATATCTCCAAATATTTAGAGATATCTCCAAATCATTTAGAGTTATCTCCAAATATTTAGAGATATCTCCAAATATTTGAGTATATGTTAATTTAGCTGCCCATAATTTAGGGGCGCTTAATCGGATTGAGTACCTTAAAAATATTTATTTTAGGTGTTTGATATTCAAAATTAAATTTCACACATATGTCTCATTCATTTTTATTAGCTTTCAAAACTTAACCTTAATTTGTTTTATGTACCTGTAAAGTTTATAGTTCATAGTTGTAAATTTGACATCGTATTATGCATCATATTTACACTCAAACATGCAATCGCGTTGTGGAACATGAATGCAGGACGTTGGTTGGTCGAAATTACTTCACATGACGTCGCGCGCTGACCCCAACTTTCATCCATTTTAGTGTAGACTCAACTTGCTCCGAGCCACGATAATAATGTTGGAAATAGACGCTTAAAACTCTTAATCTGCCAGTTGACTCGATTGAGTGTAAATATAAGTGATGAATGTTGATTTTGTTGCGTTCCATAGAGTATGGATGCAACTTGGTCTGACATTTTCATTTTCATGTCAGACCAACTTGCATCCATACTCTATGGAACACAACAAAATCGATCATCCATTTCTTAAATGTTGTGTAAATAGATGATGAACAATCAAATGATAACTTTTGACATTGGGCACTATTATATAAACCCAAAATTGTGTCCATATTGTGTGGAAGCAATCTTTAACATATGATTGAAAAGTAGAGAATATTATTAATTTTAGGCTGTAAATACTCATTCAGTTTGACAGTTGAGTGTACACATGAGGAATGAATGTTTATTTCATTGCATTCCATGGAGTATGGATGCAAATTGGTCTGACATTTTCATGTGTTGACAACGTTACTGGTGTTGAGCACTTTTATGTTCAACTTGCATCCATACTCCATGGAATGCCATACAATCAACATCCATTTTTAAAGTAATGCTGGAAACTTTCTGAGTTTATGTACCTCTTAGCCCGTAACTGTCCTCTGTGATGATGCCAGCTGGTTCTGGACAATATAATTTCAAGACACGACGACTGGTACAATCGTGTGGGCTATTAGCCAGGCTCTGCTAGTACCAATGCAACCTGGAGGTTCCAGCTGGAACTCAAAAAATTGGTATCTAACTGTTTTGCCACATCCAATCTAACAATTTGTTAAAATATTTGATTACCCAACTGGGTGACATTGAATCAAAAGAAATTTTTCATAGAAATCTGATGACAATCAGAGATGTGATATCGGTATATAGCCTTAACTTAATACCTCCCTCGCGTATGACCGGTGGATAATATGAACCTCCACCGCATATGACCGGCAGATAATATGTTCATATCAGAACCTCCCCCGCGTATGACTGGAGGATAATAAGAAAACTTCCCTCGCGTATGACCGGCGGATAATATGAACCTCCACCATGTATGACCGGCAGATAATATGTTCATATGAGAACCTCCACCGCGTATTACAGGGAGATAATATGAGAACTTCACCGCATATATGAATGGCAGACACATAAGTTTTTAAGTCTATAAACACTATTTGATTTGAATATTCTTTTGAATAGTCTTACCATTGACATATTCATTCGTTCAAACCAGTTGATCTATTTTGTAACTTGGCTTTTAGTCGCTGGGCTCCGGTATCTGGGCTTTTAGTCACAACTGAAATAAAAATAAGTGCGAATATCTTGGAGCGAATTTCTGCAACAATTTCACCGCCTGTTGGACCCATTTGGAAAAAATACATTCCCTGTGTCTAATTCTACATTTTGATATACTATACGCCCCATTATATTGACTATACCGGCTGAAATCGATCCTGTAATTGTAAACATCGAGTCTATTTTTAGCTGTTTTATCGGAGCGTGTTTGCGTGTTCGCCATTACAATATTCGCAATAAAACAGTTTGCTAGTGTATTCATCGAGAAATCTAAATTCTAAACATTAATGTCGAACGCAGTTTTTCATGTTTGTGGCATTTTATGTTAGGTCAGTTGTCGACCGAATAATGTAACTTCCGGTGTCCGGTCAGTGACGGGGTTAATATGTGTGGATAGGGCGAATGTGGACCTTTCGTGAGACACCAAAAGGAGCCCTCTACGCGCTGTATTCCTCGAGATATCGGCCGTCCCACGCAATTTGAAAATCCCGTCCCGCAGATTGTCATGCTATCCCAAATTCCACCCCATGTTAGGTCAGTTGTCGATCAAATAATGCAACTTCTGGTGTCCGGTCAGTGGTGAGGTTAATATGTGTGGATAGGGCGAATGTGGGCCTTTCGTTAGGCACCAAAATGGGGACACACTATAAAGTGTATGCCGAGGCCGAGGCCGGCTCCAAATAAAAGGTGTAAACGGGGTGTTATATGGCGTTTTGTCCGTTGTTTCTCAATGGATATTAATGAAAATTGATGTATATGTCCGGGCTGGGACATGGCATACAATAACGTTTGAATTGTTTTTAAATTCACAAATTTATTGATTTTATTCAACTTTTTCGTTCTGAAACACACTATAAAGTGTAAACGGCGGGCTCTAATTAAAAGGTGTAAGCGGCTTATGTGCTTAGCGGTATAGGTAATCGGATTAACTAACTGACGACTCTAGACTATTAGTCTTGGGTGTTTTGTATCATTTGAGGTTTTTGGGGAAATACTAATTTAGAAATATCTACAAATAAACGGCTTGCAACAAACAGAGCTCTGACGCCCTATTGCGATGGACCAAACAATTCCTGGCAATATTTATCACGATTTGATCCTGCCAAGAAGCCTTCTGCACAAATCCACAATACCGGTGTTCTGCTTAATAAGTACGTTGCCAAATAACTCAGTATCTAAAAATAGAATGGCTTAAGCATAGGCCCCGGTGGGCACATGTGCTATGGACGTGCTCTGATTGGCTCTGCACATAAAGGTAAAGGTCATACTCCGTGTCGGGGATAATACATTTTGCCAAATTTTTATTTTGCTGTCACTCAAGATTCTGTGTTCTTTGAGAATCAGGTGTCCTGCGGATGCCAAACTCTAATTCACGCGGGCAAATTTCACTGAGTTTCATTTCAACCTGAATAGAAGATAGATCTAAGAATATTTACAAGACTTTCGTCCTCTTATAACTAGTTGAAGCTTTCCTATGAAACAATAAGGACAAACAGTAAAAAAACTCATTCTTTGTCAAAACAATCATTGAATGGAACCACCTGCATGATCTGCATGGAGGACACGGCCAGCGCATGTGATTTAACATCAACAACAACATTAACAGCGTAAGTCGTCCAACGGTGATCCTACAGGCTACAGCCAAATCAAGGCTCCTACACCGACCAACATACAGATACAGATCGAACTTGAAACAAGATGATCACAAAGTGAGTATAATTTACTGTAATACTAATACAGTAATAGGCTGTATTATAATTTATATATTATAATATTTAAGTGTTTTCCGCGTGAAAACATTCAATTAATTCTATTCAATATAATTCATTGTCATTGATGCGAAATTAGGTTACTTAGTAAGTTAGTACAACTGTCAACTGACCTCCTCGATACAATTAAACGCTGAAATGCATAAAACTAAAAGGCCATGCGTTGAAATTATTCAGATTCAGGGGTCATTGATATTGTTGCCACATTTTGGTGTGTTGGCTGGTTGGAAACGGGCCAGCTCGTCCCACTCCCAGATCTACTCAAGGCCATATAGCGACTAGGTCGCCGAGTCACTATGTGGCCATGGAAACGACGATTAGGCCTTTTTTTTTTATAAGATGGTTTGCGGATCCGACCGACCGCAAATTTTCGTTTAAAAAAAAAAAAAAAATTGAAATTTCATGTTATTTTTTTGCTGCCGATCCTTTACAAGCCCACCTGATGACATAACAAAAAATATATTGATCATTGATCGTTGATCGTGATGTTGACGAAAATAGGAAATATAAACTGCATAAATCGTCAGTTTCTGTTATTCCTATTTTTACACTATAGCGACTACATAGGGAATTCCCCTGTTAGAACTTCCGCTTTTGGTACATAAACATGGCCGCGCCCGCAAATTCAGTCAAACAATATATTTGTGTCGTATTCAACAGAAAAGGGGAAACTATGCGATCGTTAAGAACGTTGTCCAATAATGGAACTGTGGCAGATATATGCCTTCAACATTGCAGCGTAATTGCAGCGATATTTCTCCGAGGGCGGGGCTATACATCCACGTTACTATTATTAGAAATATTGACTTATCTGGCAGGACGTACTTATTAAGCAGAACACCGGCACTGGACACTGGGTGCTTTCTGTGATGGACAATAACAATCACGTAGGCACACACCAGTCCTTTTAGATAGTCTATTCGCAGACAAGTTGTCTGCATCTTTGGAAATACAACTTGGACAATTGTATTTCAATACGACAATTCATGTCCCCCAAGTGCAAATGTTCAGCAAACCAATTCCGTTTATTGTGGCTTATTTGCAATAGCGTTCTTAGTAGAATTTTGCATCACCGGTAAAATAGGGATGAAATATTTTGATCAAAAGAAACTTAGGGGCCATCTTGTAGAATGTTTGGAGAAAAATGAATTTACAATGTTTCCAACGGCGAAGAGCCACTGTGATACATGGGCCCACTATATATTATTGTGTAATACTCAGGCACCTGTGTATATCTAATTATCTATCCAATCTTCCTTCCCTCTATTTTGGAATAAAATTTAAGACTGTTTATGACCACTCGGTTGTCAAAATATCATAAATACAGCTTGGAGCACCTCCGAGTGGGTTGTGAAAAAAATAAAATTAAAAATATTTTTGTTTTAAATCCCTACATACCTACCCTACCCAAGACAGGTCCCGTTAGCAGAAACACGGATAATTTTGTTTTAGGCCTAATCATGTTTGTATGTCTCATGTATGTTATTATATTTTATGTGTTTATTATATTATATATGCATAATGATTAAATAAAGTTATCATTTAAAATAAATGTATTTAAATTATTATTTCGCCAAAACCTCAAATGCCCCAAAACACAATAGTCTAGAGTCGCCAATTAGTTAATCCGATTATACCTATAACGCTAAGCACATAAGCCGCTTACACCTTTTAATTGGAGCCGGCCGCTACACTTTATAGAACGAAAGAACGAAAAGTTCAATAAAATCAAGAATATTTTTATTTTAAAAACAATTCAAAAGTTAATGTATACCATGTCATAACCCGGACATATGTACTAAATTTCAGTCATATCCATTTATAAACAAAGAAGATAATGCGACATCACGTCCGCTTACACCTTTTAATTGGAGCCGGCCGTTTACACTTTATAGTGTGTTTCAGAACGAAAAAGTTGAATAAAATCAATAAATTTGTGAATTTAAAAACAATTCAAACGTTATTGTATTCCATGTCCCAACCCGGACATATACACCCAATTTCATTAATATCCATTGAGAAACAACGAACCAAACGCCATATAACACCCCGTTTACACCTTTTATTTGGAGCCGGCCTCGGCATACACTTTATAGTGTGTCCCCCAAAATGAGCCCCCTACGCCCTGTATTCCTCGAGATATCGGCCGTCCCATGCAATTTGAAATTCTGTCTCGCAGATTGTCGTTTTGTCCCATATCCCATCCCATCCCGCAGATTGTCATGTCCCGAGACATCAACCACCATGGGAACCTGAGAACCTGCGATTATGGCGTCTGTCAGACTTTTTTGGTGGAGTTATCCCCCTTTTTCGACTTTAAACATATGGGGTACCGTTTGTGAGTCGTGTGGTCAAAAATTGCACAAGATTCTCAATCTGTCAAGCCATGTTCCGATAATTGGAATCGGCTAGCTGCCAATGGTCGATAATAGCCCATCGAATATTAATCGTTGCTCGCAGTCAAACAATGATAATGATATTATGCGCCGATATCGGTCTATATGCTCACGCTCAAATATGCTTATTAGAAAGTTTTACAAATGTTCGCCTAATGTGAAAATGTATTTATTTAAAATGTTCGTATCTCCATTATATTGTGCTCATCTTTGGATTAACTATACCAAACGTTGTTATAGAAAACTTACAGTTTGTTATAATAATGCATATAGAAAATTTATGGGTTATGAGAGATCATGTAGTGCGAGTGGGATGTTTGTAGGTGACAGAATGTGTTCTCTGACAGTGCTGATTCGAAAGGGTGTGTATGGATTTCGTGTGAGAATTTATAAATCTTTAAACAGTATTTTGAATGCTATTTGTAACTCAGATCTGATCTATCGGTCAAATCTATTCAATCATTGGAATCAACTTCTTTATATTTAATTTGTAATTATATGTTGTATGTATGACTATATATGGGCATATCTTGCCTGAAATAAATACAATACAAAATCGATTGCCAAAATAAAAAAGATGTTGTATCAAAGCGCAATATGCACGCTTTAATAAAGCGTATACACAATACAACCATTGCATTGACTGTAGAAAACATTTACATGTATAACAGTCTTAAAAGGATCATTACTAAATTCACCCTATGAGAATCTCATTCTGAAAATGCCAGACAAATTATACTCAGGCTTGGTTAATAATAACCCACTACATTCATGAGATAATAAACAACCAGATCATACATTCGATCATTTGTGGTGGTAGTAATTACTCTACCGTACATGTAAGTGATAAAAACAGAAGTTACATGACTAATATCTTTATGGCCTGCTTCATTGCAATGATATCGATATCATAATGTACAACGACATCACAATCGTCTGAACAAACTGCATGATCTCGTCGGACCTGATTCTTCCACTTACGAATGAATCGTGGTCGTCTGAACGTTCACTTAAGGAACTCAATATTTATTGTTTTTAACCAAAGTTGTTTCCACATTGTTTTTTCCTTGCTAAAATGTGATTATGTGATCAAAAGGATCTCTATATGAAATTATTGACCTTTTCCACTAAATTTGTTTCTACTTTTGATAAAGCACTCGGTTAGTAGATTTTGTATAAATTTTTGACTCATTACATATCCTCTAAAACTATATAGAATTATCTATACCTTACTCGTATTTAAATTCGATCAGTACCCTCAGGTGCCAGATAAACGTGATGGCTGAATAAAATTGCTGGTTTACATTTACCCCTAAAATTATTAATAGTGCTGGCATTTTCACTTTTATATATATCATGACCAAATAATTGTGATGGCCAGCATATTCTTCCAAAATTAATAAGCGTGCCAGCACGTTTATTTGATACCCAAGAGTACTATTTTTTGCGCACCCAATATCATCCGATTTACATGGATAAAATCTTGTTTGGTACGTCTGTATTATCAGTGCTATCTTCTGTAATTTTTGTGTGAACAGAACTGAAGAAATCTGTCAATTATTTCGACATGACAACAAGCACAATGCTGACATCTGACAGCACATGCATTACCGGAATTTCCAAAACCTACATCGTACAACACTGCCTGTTATTAGTCTCACGATCCACTGTGAGGAATAAAGAAAATTACTACACCTATGGCTGATAAACACAAGTTTTACGCAACAAAATTAATTTGATAAGATTTTCAGACAATGCCACGACATTAACCCCCGATCGAAAAAATATCGTTTACCTTCCGCCATATTCCGGTTTTTAAAACAACTGTTTTTTCCAGATATTATTTTTATCGCCGGGAAACGCAGCACCCACACAGAAAAATAATTTCGATTTATAGTGCCGGTATTCTTGCAAAAAGAAGTGGCTCAACGCGACAATAAAGTCTACCCAAACAACCACATATAAAAACTGTTCAAATATAACAGATGAGCATCACGACCAGTGTATTGGAGAGACATAAAGCTCGAGCTCGGAGACCAACCACCCACCCACAACAAACCGATTGTATACAAACACTGCTAATATGTAAACATCCGTACGAGCATGCGTAACGGCGCAAGTTAAATGCACTGCCTTTCTCCCGTTCTCTTTACTGCAGACCAATTAAGAATACAGTTCGTATCAAAAACAAATACCTTCCAGACCTTTTAATGTTATTTTAACTTGAATTGGGCCCTACAATCCACTACATGTGTTTCTTTCCAGCACCACTGTTAGTGTATTTGGATAGTCCCGAATCTATATAAAAGTTTGGGCTCCTCAGTGGGATTTGAGGAAAAGGAGACATATAAAACCATACAGCACACAGTGCAGCACAGTGCCTTTTGGGGTCACTGTCCCAGACTGTACTCATTCTGAAAATTATTCCACATATGACTTTATAATGGGACACACTAATAGTTGTAGTCCGAGTCCGAGCCCGAGCCCAGTAAAATGTGTAGTTGGGACTTTCAATTTCGTTTATTGTCGTTAATATGATTCCAATAGTGATGAATTTTGGTTTGTGGAAAGTTATGCCACTTACAAATTAAAAAAACTAAAAAGAAAATTTGTAAGTCTTATATTTCAACTTTTATCGACTTTTTTCGTTCTCCAGCACACTAAAAGTTGTAGTTGGAATCAGCCGAGCCGGCCGCCGAGTCGCTAATTAGCTGTTAATTGCTATTGTTAGGAATATGTTGGCGGCTTAAATCAATGGATTTATGAGTTAAGACAAGAGTGTTTGCAACTTATAGTGAAATATAATCAAAGTACTGTTTATACAGTTACTTGTTGTTACGCGTGAGATCATATCACGCACAGGAATGTGTTTTTAAAAAGATGAATACTTATAACTGAATACTTACCACAGAGTTGTTTACACGTATATATACATGCGTGTTATGCAAACACACATGAGCGATATTTTTGTGTGAGTTACAGCTCTCGTGAACATATATAATCTGCACGTAGTAATGTGGTCAGTATATCCTAGCTTCTTCATCGTACACAATGTCAGCTACAATCTACATGAACAAAGAATCTGTTCTTGGTTATCGAGAAGTGCTCTCGATATTCGAGAAACCCGACCTAGACAAAGTATCGACAGTGCCACCAAAACTGCCAAATGGAGGTTCCGTTTACCTTCTAACAGGCTCAAAAGACGCTACGTGTGACCAGTATTTCTGGGTTAATAAAGGTGCCAACAAAATACCAAAGAATGAACCAAAGTATTTAGCGTTTTTGGTAGAATTTTGTACAACCCAGAAAACTGGTAACACTTCTTTTATAAATGTTAAATTACGCCAACACCTTTTAGATTGTTTGGAACAGAAATGCTTCTCCACATTTCCTTCAAGGAAGAAGCAAATGAAACTCAGTAAGAAGCATGTATTAACGTATGAATTGGAACTAGATTGTGATAAATGCCGTTTGCCAAATTTATTTGATGACATGGTCGAATGCTCTGTAGAGGATTGTGAGTCATGGGTACACCATATGTGTACAGGTGAACCCCAGAGTTATATATGCAACAGTTGTTCAGTTTGATCAAAATTATAAATTATGTTTATTGCTATACATGATGAATCCTACTTATGCCCAACTAACCTTGGGATCAGTCACAGTTAGTGGCACACGCTGAACGTGGAGTCCCTTGGTATCGGGAAACGAGGACATAAGTAGGATTCTAATCATGATTATTTAAATGTTGATATATATTATAATTCAACTGATGCCTAACTCACCTTGAGGCCAGTCACCGTTAGTGACGCACGCTGAACGTGTTGCTCCTTGGTAAACGTATCGGAAAACGAGGTAGACATCAGTCGGATTATTATAGTGTCATTAATATGTAAATAATATATTAATAATGTACTAATATCACGTTTATTTCAGGTGTTATTAATGTTTTTCAAGTTTATAATTTCAGGTGCAGTTCACGGCGAAGAAGATGGAAGTCAAGATAAAAAACGGCCCTTTTCAGGGCCATACACATTCTCCTAAAGAGTAATCTTTAAAATTGCTAAACCTTCATATATTGCTTAATAAAAGTCATTGTTTGTTTTTATTCCCCACTACTTGCCCTTTGATCTTCATGTGACCCACCACTGACTTAATCCAATCAGCCGCCTAACAATAGCAATTAACAGCTAATTAGCGACTCGGCGGCCGGCTCGGCTGATTCCAACTACAACTTTTAGTGTGCTGGAGAACGAAAAAAGTCGATAAAAGTTGAAATATAAGACTTACAAATTTTCTTTTTAGTTTTTTTAATTTGTAAGTGGCATAACTTTCCACAAACCAAAATTCATCACTATTGGAATCATATTAACGACAATAAACGAAATTGAAAGTCCCAACTACACATTTTACTGGGCTCGGGCTCGGACTCGGACTACAACTATTAGTGTGTCCCTTTATAATATAGGTAGTCAATGAACAAAAATGGTTTGGGCACCTGGAAGGGTTTAGGGCTCAGGGGAGCTAGTCGGCCCAAAATCCCATAGGCTACCACCCGTGATAAAACCATACAGCACCCATGCATATAAACTCATATTTTGAGGTCAGCTTTCTATCAGACTATACTCATTATTAAGATAATTCCACATTTGACTTTAGAATATAGGCAGCCAATGAACAAAAATACTTGGGCACGTGGATTGGGTTTTGGGCTCAAGGGGAGGGGAATATTTGCGTTTATTAATAGTCAAATTGGTATTTTAAACTTCCATTGGGCCATGTTACATATTATAGGTGTTTAGCAAGTACTGAAAGTGTTTTTGGATATGTCTGAATCAACACAAAAGACTTGTAAAAGTTTGGGCGCCTCTGTGGGATTTAAGGGCAAAAAGCCGGCCCGAAAAAATCACATCACCCATGATAAATCACACAGAACCGTGCCTTAAAATCATTTATTGGAGTCAATGTTCTCTCAGGCTGTACTCATTCTGGAAATTATTCCACATTTGACTTTAGAAATATAGGCAGGCAATAAACAAAGCATATCTGGTCACCTGGGATGCATTTTGGGCTCAGGGTGGGCACTATTTGGGGTTTTTATTAGTCAAAATTGCTATTTTAACATTTAATTGGGACCTGTAACCCATTATGTGGGCACCAGTGCAGTACTTTTAGTGTTTTTGGATAGGTATGCATCTATACAAATGGTTTGCACAAATCTTGGGCTCCCCAGTGGGTGTTAAGGGTATGGAGACTGCCCAACACCCACAGCACCTCATGAAAAAACCATACAGCACCCGTGACTATGAAAATATATTTCTGAGTCGGTGATCTCTCAGACTATACCCGTTCTGAAAAGTACTTCACAGTTGACTTTAGAATATATATAGGCAATGAGAAAAACATTATTTGGGCATCTGAATGGGATTTTGGGCTTTGGTCAGGGGGAGGGGAATATTTGGGTTTTTAATTGTCAAGTTGGTATATTTAACTTGAATTGGGCCCTGTGACCCATTATAGGTATCTACTTCCAGCACTTTTATAGTTTTTGGATAGGTATACATCTATACAAATGGCGTGCACAAAGTTTGGGCTCCTCGGTGGGTTTTAAGGGTATGGAAACAGCCCAACACCCACAGCACCCATGAAAAAACCATACAGCACCCGTGGCTATGAAAACATATTTCTAAGTCAGTGATCTCTCAGACTATACCCATTCTGAAAATGATTCCACATTTCACTTTAGAATATATAGAGGCAATGGGAAAAGATGATTTGGGCACCTGAATGGCATTTTGGGCTCTGGTCAGGGGGGAATATTTGGGTTTTTTAATGGTTAAATTGGTATATTTAACTGGAATTGGGTCCTGTGACCCATTATAGGTATATACTTCTAGGTCTCCTAGTGTTTTTGGAAAGATCTGCATCATTATAAGAAGATATGCAAAAGTTTGGGCTCCTTAGTGGGTTTTAAGGGTATGGAGACAGCCCAGCACCCATGACAATTCAAGTTAAATTGGTATATTTAACTTGAATTGGGCCATATGACCCATTATATGTATCTACTTCCAGCACTTTTGTTGTTTGTGGATAGGTATGCATCTATGCAAATAGTTTGCACAAAGTTTGGGCTCCTCGATTGGTTTTAAGGGTATGGAAACAGCCCAACACCCACAGCACCCATGATAAAACCATACAGCACCCGTGCCTATGAAAACATATTTCTGAGTCAGCCAACTCTCAGACTATACCCATTCTGAAAATGATTCCACATTTCACTTTAGAATATATAGAGGCAATGGGAAAAGATGATTTGGGCACCTGAATGGCATTTTGGGCTCTGGTCAGGGGGGAATATTTGGGTTTTTTAATGGTTAAATTGGTATATTTAACTGGAATTGGGTCCTGTGACCCATTATTGGTATATACTTCTAGGTCTCCTAGTGTGTTTGGAAAGATCTGCATCATTATAAGAAGATATGCAAAAGTTTGGGCTCCTTAGTGGGTTTTAAGGGTATGGAGACAGCCCAGCACCCATGACAATTCAAGTTAAATTGGTATATTTAACTTGAATTGGGCCATATGACCCATTATATGTATCTACTTCCAGCACTTTTGTTGTTTGTGGATAGGTATGCATCTATGCAAATAGTTTGCACAAAGTTTGGGCTCCTCGGTGGGTTTTAAGGGTATGGAAACAGCCCAACACCCACAGCACCCATGATAAAACCATACAGCACCCGTGCCTATGAAAACATATTTCTGAGTCAGCCATCTCTCAGACTATACCCATTGTGAAAATGATTCCACATTTCACTTTAGAATATATAGAGGCAATGGGAAAAGATGATTTGGGCACCTGAATGGCATTTTGGGCTCTGGTCAGGGGGGAATATTTGGGTTTTTTAATGGTTAAATTGGTATATTTAACTGGAATTGGGTCCTGTGACCCATTATAGGTATATACTTCTAGGTCTCCTAGTGTTTTTGGAAAGATCTGCATCATTATAAGAAGATATGCAAAAGTTTGGGCTCCTTAGTGGGTTTTAAGGGTATGGAGACAGCCCAGCACCCATGACAATTCAAGTTAAATTGGTATATTTAACTTGAATTGGGCCATATGACCCATTATATGTATCTACTTCCAGCACTTTTGTTGTTTGTGGATAGGTATGCATCTATACAAATAGTTTGCACAAAGTTTGGGCTCCTCGATTGGTTTTAAGGGTATGGAAACAGCCCAACACCCACAGCACCCATGATAAAACCATACAGCACCCGTGCCTATGAAAACATATTTCTGAGTCAGCCATCTCTCAGACTATACCCATTGTGAAAATGATTCCACATTTCACTTTAGAATATATAGAGGCAATGGGAAAAGATGATTTGGGCACCTGAATGACATGTTGGGCTCTGGTCAGGGGGGAATATTTGGGTTTTTTAATGGTTAAATTGGTATATTTAACTGGAATTGGGTCCTGTGACCCATTATAGGTATATACTTCTAGGTCTCCTAGTGTTTTTGGAAAGATCTGCATCATTATAAGAAGATATACAAAAGTTTGGGCTCCTTAGTGGGTTTTAAGGGTATGGAGACAGCCCAGCACCCATGACAATTCAAGTTAAATTGGTATATTTAACTTGAATTGGGCCATATGACCCATTATATGTATCTACTTCCAGCACTTTTGTTGTTTGTGGATAGGTATGCATCTATGCAAATAGTTTGCACAAAGTTTGGGCTCCTCGATTGGTTTTAAGGGTATGGAAACAGCCCAACACCCACAGCACCCATGATAAAACCATACAGCACCCGTGCCTATGAAAACATATTTCTGAGTCAGCCAACTCTCAGACTATACCCATTCTGAAAATGATTCCACATTTCACTTTAGAATATATAGAGGCAATGGGAAAAGATGATTTGGGCACCTGAATGGCATTTTGGGCTCTGGTCAGGGGGGAATATTTGGGTTTTTTAATGGTTAAATTGGTATATTTAACTGGAATTGGGTCCTGTGACCCATTATTGGTATATACTTCTAGGTCTCCTAGTGTTTTTGGAAAGATCTGCATCATTATAAGAAGATATGCAAAAGTTTGGGCTCCTTAGTGGGTTTTAAGGGTATGGAGACAGCCCAGCACCCATGATAATTCAAGTTAAATTGGTATATTTAACTTGAATTGGGCCATATGACCCATTATATGTATCTACTTCCAGCACTTTTGTTGTTTGTGGATAGGTATGCATCTATGCAAATAGTTTGCACAAAGTTTGGGCTCCTCGGTGGGTTTTAAGGGTATGGAAACAGCCCAACACCCACAGCACCCATGATAAAACCATACAGCACCCGTGCCTATGAAAACATATTTCTGAGTCAGCCATCTCTCAGACTATACCCATTGTGAAAATGATTCCACATTTCACTTTAGAATATATAGAGGCAATGGGAAAAGATGTTTGGGCACCTGAATGGCATTTTGGGCTCTGGTCAGGGGGGAATATTTGGGTTTTTTAATGGTTAAATTGGTATATTTAACTGGAATTGGGTCCTGTGACCCATTATAGGTATATACTTCTAGGTCTCCTAGTGTTTTTGGAAAGATCTGCATCATTATAAGAAGATATGCAAAAGTTTGGGCTCCTTAGTGGGTTTTAAGGGTATGGAGACAGCCCAGCACCCATGACAATTCAAGTTAAATTGGTATATTTAACTTGAATTGGGCCATATGACCCATTATATGTATCTACTTCCAGCACTTTTGTTGTTTGTGGATAGGTATGCATCTATGCAAATAGTTTGCACAAAGTTTGGGCTCCTCGATTGGTTTTAAGGGTATGGAAACAGCCCAACACCCACAGCACCCATGATAAAACCATACAGCACCCGTGCCTATGAAAACATATTTCTGAGTCAGCCATCTCTCAGACTATACCCATTGTGAAAATGATTCCACATTTCACTTTAGAATATATAGAGGCAATGGGAAAAGATGATTTGGGCACCTGAATGGCATGTTGGGCTCTGGTCAGGGGGGAATATTTGGGTTTTTTAATGGTTAAATTGGTATATTTAACTGGAATTGGGTCCTGTGACCCATTATAGGTATATACTTCTAGGTCTCCTAGTGTTTTTGGAAAGATCTGCATCATTATAAGAAGATATACAAAAGTTTGGGCTCCTTAGTGGGTTTTAAGGGTATGGAGACAGCCCAGCACCCATGACAATTCAAGTTAAATTGGTATATTTAACTTGAATTGGGCCATATGACCCATTATATGTATCTACTTCCAGCACTTTTGTTGTTTGTCGATAGGTATGCATCTATGCAAATAGTTTGCACAAAGTTTGGGCTCCTCGGTGGGTTTTAAGGGTATGGAAACAGCCCAACACCCACAGCACCCATGATAAAACCATACAGCACCCGTGCCTATGAAAACATATTTCTGAGTCAGCCAACTCTCAGACTATACCCATTCTGAAAATGATTCCACATTTCACTTTAGAATATATAGAGGCAATGGGAAAAGATGATTTGGGCACCTGAATGGCATTTTGGGCTCTGGTCAGGGGGGAATATTTGGGTTTTTTAATGGTTAAATTGGTATATTTAACTGGAATTGGGTCCTGTGACCCATTATTGGTATATACTTCTAGGTCTCCTAGTGTTTTTGGAAAGATCTGCATCATTATAAGAAGATATGCAAAAGTTTGGGCTCCTTAGTGGGTTTTAAGGGTATGGAGACAGCCCAGCACCCATGACAATTCAAGTTAAATTGGTATATTTAACTTGAATTGGGCCATATGACCCATTATATGTATCTACTTCCAGCACTTTTGTTGTTTGTGGATAGGTATGCATCTATGCAAATAGTTTGCACAAAGTTTGGGCTCCTCGGTGGGTTTTAAGGGTATGGAAACAGCCCAACACCCACAGCACCCATGATAAAACCATACAGCACCCGTGCCTATGAAAACATATTTCTGAGTCAGCCATCTCTCAGACTATACCCATTGTGAAAATGATTCCACATTTCACTTTAGAATATATAGAGGCAATGGGAAAAAATGATTTGGGCACCTGAATGGCATTTTGGGCTCTGGTCAGGGGGGAATATTTGGGTTTTTTAATGGTTAAATTGGTAAATTTAACTGGAATTGGGTCCTGTGACCCATTATAGGTATATACTTCTAGGTCTCCTAGTGTTTTTGGAAAGATCTGCATCATTATAAGAAGATATGCAAAAGTTTGGGCTCCTTAGTGGGTTTTAAGGGTATGGAGACAGCCCAGCACCCATGACAATTCAAGTTAAATTGGTATATTTAACTTGAATTGGGCCATATGACCCATTATATGTATCTACTTCCAGCACTTTTGTTGTTTGTGGATAGGTATGCATCTATGCAAATAGTTTGCACAAAGTTTGGGCTCCTCGGTGGGTTTTAAGGGTATGGAAACAGCCCAACACCCACAGCACCCATGATAAAACCATACAGCACCCGTGCCTATGAAAACATATTTCTGAGTCAGCCATCTCTCAGACTATACCCATTCTGAAAATGATTCCACATTTCACTTTAGAATATATAGAGGCAATGGGAAAAGATGATTTGGGCACCTGAATGGCATTTTGGGCTCTGGTCAGGGGGGAATATTTGGGTTTTTTAATGGTTAAATTGGTATATTTAACTGGAATTGGGTCCTGTGACCCATTATAGGTATATACTTCTAGGTCTCCTAGTGTTTTTGGAAAGATCTGCATCATTATAAGAAGATATGCAAAAGTTTGGGCTCCTTAGTGGGTTTTAAGGGTATGGAGACAGCCCAGCACCCATGACAATTCAAGTTAAATTGGTATATTTAACTTGAATTGGGCCATATGACCCATTATATGTATCTACTTAATTCCAGCACTTTTGTTGTTTTTGGATAGGTATGCATCTATGCAAATAGTTTGCACAAAGTTTGGGCTCCTCGGTGGGTTTTAAGGGTATGGAAACAGCCCAACACCCACAGCACCCATGATAAAACCATACAGCACCCGTGCCTATGAAAACATATTTCTGAGTCAGCCAACTCTCAGACTATACCCATTGTGAAAATGATTCCACATTTCACTTTAGAATATATAGAGGCAATGGTAAAAGATGATTTGGGCACCTGAATGGCATTTTGGGCTCTGGTCAGGGGGGAATATTTGGGTTTTTTAATGGTTAAATTGGTATATTTAACTGGAATTGGGTCCTGTGACCCATTATAGGTATATACTTCTAGGTCTCCTAGTGTTTTTGGAAAGATCTGCATCATTATAAGAAGATATGCAAAAGTTTGGGCTCCTTAGTGGGTTTTAAGGGTATGGAGACAGCCCAGCACCCATGACAATTCAAGTTAAATTGGTATATTTAACTTGAATTGGGCCATATGACCCATTATATGTATCTACTTCCAGCACTTTTGTTGTTTGTGGATAGGTATGCATCTATGCAAATAGTTTGCACAAAGTTTGGGCTCCTCGGTGGGTTTTAAGGGTATGGAAACAGCCCAACACCCACATCACCCATGATAAAACCATACAGCACCCGTGCCTATGAAAACATATTTCTGAGTCAGCCATCTCTCAGACTATACCCATTGTGAAAATGATTCCACATTTCACTTTAGAATATATAGAGGCAATGGTAAAAGATGATTTGGGCACCTGAATGGCATTTTGGGCTCTGGTCAGGGGGGAATATTTGGGTTTTTTAATGGTTAAATTGGTATATTTAACTGGAATTGGGTCCTGTGACCCATTATAGGTATATACTTCTAGGTCTCCTAGTGTTTTTGGAAAGATCTGCATCATTATAAGAAGATATGCAAAAGTTTGGGCTCATTAGTGGGTTTTAAGGGTATGGAGACAGCCCAGCACCCATGACAATTCAAGTTAAATTGGTATATTTAACTTGAATTGGGCCATATGACCCATTATATGTATCTACTTCCAGCACTTTTGTTGTTTGTGGATAGGTATGCATCTATGCAAATAGTTTGCACAAAGTTTGGGATCCTCGGTGGGTTTTAAGGGTATGGAAACAGCCCAACACCCACAGCACCCATGATAAAACCATACAGCACCCGTGCCTATGAAAACATATTTCTGAGTCAGCCATCTCTCAGACTATACCCATTCTGAAAATGATTCCACATTTCACTTTAGAATATATAGAGGCAATGGGAAAAGATGATTTGGGCACCTGAATGGCATTTTGGGCTCTGGTCAGGGGGGAATATTTGGGTTTTTTAATGGTTAAATTGGTATATTTAACTGGAATTGGGTCCTGTGACCCATTATAGGTATATACTTCTAGGTCTCCTAGTGTTTTTGGAAAGATCTGCATCATTATAAGAAGATATGCAAAAGTTTGGGCTCCTTAGTGGGTTTTAAGGGTATGGTGACAGCCCAGCACCCATGACAATTCAAGTTAAATTGGTATATTTAACTTGAATTGGGCCATATAACCCATTATATGTATCTAATTCCAGCACTTTTCTTGTTTGTGGATAGGTATGCATCTACGCAAATAGTTTGCACAAAGTTTGGGCTCCTCAGTGGGTTTTAACGGTATTGAGACAGCCCAACACCCACAGCACCCATGATACAACCATACAGCACCCGTGCCTATGAAAACATATTTCTGAGTCAGCCATCTCTCAGACTATACTCATTCTGTAAATGATTCCACATTTCAATCTAGAATATATAGAGGCAATGGGGAAAAAATATTTGGGCACCTGAATGGGATTTTGGGCTCTAGTCAGGGGGGATATTTGGTTTTTATAATGGTTAAATTGGTATATTTAACTGGAATTGGGTCCTGTAAAGGTATATACTTCTAGGTCTCCTAGTGATTTTGGAAATATCTGCATCAGTATAAGAAGATTTGCAAAAGTTTGGGCTCCTTAGTGGGTTTTAAGGGTATGGAGACAGCCCAGCACCCACAGCACCCATGACAATTCAAGTTAAATTGGTATATTTAACTTGAATTGGGCCATATGACCCATTATATGTATCTACTTCCAACACTTTTGTTGTTTGTGTATAGGTATGCATCTATGCAAATGGTTTGCTCAAAGTTTGGGCTCCTCAGTGGGTTTTAAGGGTATTGAGACAGTCCAACACCCACAGCACCCATGATAAAACCATACAGCACCCGTGCCTATGAAAACATATTTCTGAGTCAGCCATCTCTCAGACTATACCCATTCTGTAAATGATTCCACATTTCACTCTAGAATATATAGAGGCAATGGGAAAAAAATATTTGGGCACCTGAATGGGATTTTGGGCTCTATTCAGGGGGGATATTTGGTTTTTTTAATGGTTAAATTGGTATATTTAACTGGAATTGGGTCCTGTAAAGGTATATACTTCTAGGTCTCCTAGTGATTTTGGAAATATCTGCATCAGTATAAGAAGATTTGCAAAAGTTTGGGCTCCTTAGTGGGTTTTAAGGGTATGGAGACAGCCCAACACCCACAGCACCCATGACAATTTAAGTTAAATTGGTATATTTAACTTGAATTGGGCCATATGACCCATTATATGTATCTACTTCCAACACTTTTGTTGTTTGTGTATAGGTATGCATCTATGCAAATGGTTTGCACAAAGTTTGGGCTCCTCAGTGGGTTTTAAGGGTATTGAGACAGCCCAACACCCACAGCACCCATGATAAAACCATACAGCACCCGTGCCTATGAAAACATTTCTGAGTCAGCCATCTCTCAGACTATTCTGTAAGTGATTCCACATTTCACTCTAGAATATATAGAGGCAATGGGGAAAAAATATTTGGGCACCTGAATGGCATTTTGGGCTCTATTCAGGGGGGATATTTGGTTTTTTTAATGGTTAAATTGGTATATTTAACTGGAATTGGGTCCTGTAAAGGTATATACTTCTAGGTCTCCTAGTGTTTTTTGAAATATCTGCATCAGTATAAGAAGATTTGCAAAAGTTTGGGCTCCTTAGTGGGTTTTAAGGGTATGGAGACAGCCCAACACCCACAGCACCCACAGCACCCATGACAATTCAAGTTAAATTGGTATATTTAACTTGAATTGGGCCATATGACCCATTATATGTATCTACTTCCAACACTTTTGTTGTTTGTGGATAGGTATGCATCTATGCAAATGGTTTGCACAAAGTTTGGGCTCCTCGGTGGGTTTTAAGGGTATTGAGACAGCCCAACACCCACAGCACTCATGATAAAACCATACAGCACCCGTGCCTATGAAAACATATTTCTGAGTCAGCCATCTCTCAGACTATACCCATTCTGTAAATGATTCCACATCTCACTCTAGAATATATAGAGGCAATGGGAAAAAATATTTGGGCACCTGAATGGGATTTTGGGCTCTAGTCAGGGGGGATATATATTTTTTTTTAATGGTTAAATTGGTATATTTAACCGGAATTGGGTCCTGTATAGGTATATACTTCTAGGTCTCCTAGTGTTTTTGGAAATATCTGCATCAGTATAAGAAGATTTGCAAAAGTTTGGGCTCCTTAGTGGGTTTTAAGGGTATGGAGACAGCCCAACACCCACAGCACCCATGACAATTCAAGTTAAATTGGTATATTTAACTTGAATTGGGCCATATGACCCATTATATGTATCTACTTCCAACACTTTTGTTGTTTGTGGATAGGTATGCATCTATGCAAATAGTTTGCACAAAGTTTGGTCTCCTCAGTGGGTTTTAAGGGTATGGAGACTGCCCAACACCCACAGCACCCATGATAAAACCATACAGCACCCATGCCTATGAAAACATTTCTGAGTCAGCCATCTCTCAGACTATACCCATTCTGAAAAGGATTCCACAGTTCACTTTAGAATATATAGAGGCAATGGGAAAAAATTATTTTGGCATCTGAATGTGATTTTGGGGGAGGGGAATATTTGGGTTTTTTAATGTTCAAGTTGAATTGAGCCCTGTGACCCATTATAGGTATCTACTTCTATGTCTCTTACTAGTAGTGTTTTTGGAAAGATGTGCATCAGTATAAGAAGGTTTGCAAAAGTTTGGGCACCTGGGAGTGATTTAATGGTGAGCAGGTGGCACAACACCAGTCGTAATGAATTTCGAAGTACAATTGCTAGTCGCGCTCGTACCGTGCGCAACTCTGGGAGCAAATGTACGCTAAGTTTACTGAGACTGGCACAACACCAACAGCACCCATGATAAATCATACAGCACCCTTGTCTTTAAAATCATATTTGGGCTCAGGTGAAGGACAAAATATGTTTTTTAATATTAATGTCGGTATATTTAACTTGAATTGGGACATGTAAACCGGGGTATTCTATACACTCAGGGGGGGATACCCTGGATAATCTATACAATCAGGGTGTTACCTTCATGTACGCTATTCGTTTAGGCCCATATAGAGCTTATTTAAGTTTTCAAATATTGCCAACATGAGCTTATTTCGCGCAATTTTAAAATAAGCTCAGTTTCACATAAACAGACTGTTACTTGGTGTTCATATTCAGATAGTTCTCAGGTGTCCAATCTCAAATACCGACCTCGTCGCCATCCGTATACTACCGATTACGTCGACAAAACGATGTCAAATAATTTAAGATAATAATATATTGGGATATCAAATCGTGTAATATAGTAGTGTCTTAAAATATGAAAATTACATTTCCAAGAATAAATAAACAAAAAATGTGAAGATGACAACAAATATTTAACAAGACAGTCAATGACTGTGGGTCGCTCACCAGACTGTAAAGACTGGGAAGAATGGGACTCTGAAGACTACAAGAGTCAGTACGTGACAATATCACTTAAGACAAGTAGTTCTAAACATGGACATAGATGGAGGTTCTCCGATGAGCAGGGCTCTTCAACTTTCTAATTGAACACCACTGACAAATCTCCAACCTCTTACATTTTACAGAAGACAACCATACCACAGTACTAAGTTCACAGAAATCATTTTGCACACCCCTCTTAGGTTGAATTTTACAACTAGTACAAGGATATAGGAGAGTTAAATCTCTTATCTCTGCCCCTATTAGAACAAATGTGAATCCCCATCTATGAGATCCATTCATCTAGTAATATCAATATACCCCCCCCCAATATCCAATAGGGTATGATTTCACCTGGATAAGTGGTACGTGGTTAAGAAAATAATATTGGAACAGCCAAGTCTGTATTTAATATGTCTGATCTTTGCAGAATGAGGTCCACAAAAGGTAAATTTAATGACACTATTCCCCAAGGTGGAAAAGCATCAACGAATTCACCCTATGGGGACCTCATTTCCTAAAATGACCCAATTTGAACAAATCTGAACCCGGTCACCCAAGGCCCATCCATACCAAATATAAGCTAATATAGGCTCAATGGTTCTTGAGAAGAAATTTTAAGATTTACTATGGAGGGAAAGAGTTATGGCCCTAGCTTCGCACCTATTTGATATGATGAACTTATTTGAACAAATCTGATTGTGAGTCACCTAGGGAACATGCACACTGAAATATATAAACATATTTGGTCTTTAATATGGAGAAGAAAACAATTGTTGATAGACGGATGGATAGAGATCCCAACAGACAGACGAGTGGAATGACCGCCTGACAGACATAAGACAAATTCAATCCAATATACACCCCCCCCAATGTTTCTTTGAAAAATCAGGGTATGATTTCATCTGGATAAGCGGTGGTTAAGAAAATAATATGCCAGCCATGTCTGCATATAGTGTGTCAGACATTTGCAGAATGAGGTCCCCAAGTGGTGAATTTAATGACAATATTCCGCAAGGTGTGCTAGCATCACCAGATTCATCCTCAGTCTGATTAGGCCTCACCAGCCATGGGAAACCTATATAGGGACATATTTAAGTTCTAAAGTTGAAGTTTGTAATGCACACCCATTGAGCACCTCAATTATGCATTTTATCTTCTGCAAATTAGGGGGGGGCATAGAAACTGAACAGAAGGGAAAAAGTAAAAAAGTAACAAAAACAAAATTTCAATTTGATACTTAAGATACTTCCCAGAAGATGATGCCTAAGCAGAATTAGGTCCATGAAGGGTGTATTTGGTGATGCTAGCCTGTTGTACAGGGTTGCAATACTAAATTCACCCTCTGGGGACCTCATTATGCAAATGTCAGACACTAAATTCAGGCAGTTTGTTTAAAATTGCTAGCAGTAATGTTTACACAAGCTGCCAGATGACATTTTATTGTAATCTAGATTAATGACATGTGTCTCTCTCTGTCTATCCACAAAGATATATCTGCAACTTTAATAGAACAGGTATTAAAGTTGGAAGCTGGAGATGATATCCGTTGGAAGGGATGTTGGTTGGGCGCAGGCCACTGCAGGGTGGGGTGGGTCTGGGCCATATGGGATGGGGGATGGGTAATGGAATATTTCTGTAATTTCATTAAAGATTAAAGTTTCATAACTCTGCAGATGTTATAATGGTGTCACTTTTTTCAAATTTTATAAAATGTTTAAAAAATAATTTTTTTGTTTGTTAAATTGAGCAAGGTGAAAATTCAAAAAATCTTAATTAAATTTTTTTTTTTAGTTACGTCACTGGCTCCGCCCACATTCGATCCAGTGACCTCATTTGAACAAATCTGAATAACAGTCCCCCAAGGACCCTTTGTATCAAATACGAGCCCATTCGGCCCAATGAAATTTGAGAAGTCGTTGTAAGAATTACTATGGTGGCAAAGAGTTATGGCCCTGGCTTCGCAACTATTTGACCCAGTGTCCTCATTTGAACAAATCTGAATGAGAGTCACCTAGGAAACACACAAACCAAATATGAACCCATTCGGTTTCATGGTACCAGAGGAGAAGATGTTCAAAGAATTGTAGACAAACGGATGGACGGACGGACGGACGATGGACGGACGACGGACGAAGAGTGATGACAATAGCTCCACCGGAGACTTCGTCTCAGGTGAGCTAATAAAAACGTGAGACAACCAGCCCCGGAAAATCTGGACAACCCACCATAACATACGCCCGCGCGAGTTGTCCCTGTGGTCCCGATTCGGTCTGTAGTCAGATGTACTATATACACATGTATATACTTGTATATACAGGAACGGGACCATCCGCCCCAGGCACAACCGACACCAAGCGACCCGGAACAACCCGACCCAATTAAAGTACGAACTATGTTTTGGTTTAAACCTTTAATTAAATTAGGATAAGATATGGTAAATTGTAGTTGTGATACACTGCATGGACATAATGATATAGTATTCTGTATGAAATATGAAGAATATTTTAATATGAATATATACGGAAGTACAACATATGTATATGAAAAAGGAATGTATAGTAATACATGTATATGCTACTTCACAGCCTGTTCTCGTGAAAATAGCCACACTCCCGGTTTATTTTAATGAGCGAAATAAGCTCATATCAATATAGGCTCTGTGTGGAGATAAACGTACACTATGGGAGTACATGTATGGTTTCCACAAAAATAAGCACGTAACGGTCTTATTTTAATGAGCGATATAAGCCCCTATAAGCCTCTATATGGACCTAAAACTCAGTTTATAAAACAGTCCAATATGGGACTATCTCCCATATTGTCATTATTAAAGGTACTCAATCCGATAAAACTCCTCTCAATTACCATTTCAATGGCTTCGGGGGTCAAAAATATTTCATTCGAGTCGAGGAAGTCACCCATCAAAGCTCAGATTTGTTAGATATCGATTTTAGAAATCTATTATTTTTCATTATCGGGAATTCTTTCTGGCCCAGAAGACAGTCAAAATTTCGTTATTATTACCACTTGATTATAGAGTTATCCATCCTTGTCTGTTTGAATAGAGTTTTGGCGTAAAATCTCGAGCAGGTTACCAAATTGACGGCAGTTATTAGTACTCATCTCGAGCAATTAACAAATTTCAAAAATCAATATCTAATAACTCTGAGCTTTGTTTGATGGGTTCCTCGACTCGAATCAAATATTGTTTACCCCCAAAGCCAAAGAAATAGTAATATAGGACCCTCTGATCGGATTGTTGTTGTTGGAATCTGTTGAGATGGGGACCCTCTTTACGGATTGAGTACCTTTAAATCTACCGTTTTTCATCGCAACTTATCCTCGCAAAAATAGGTTCATATTGGGCATACATATTAACATATGTTTCAATGGACTTAATTGATTCGGAAATAAGCCATTAGTGAGTTTATACCCGTTATTTAGTTGAATGAAGCGAGCCGCAGTTAAAACACATTATAAAGAGCGTGAATCTGGTATGTCGTGTCGCAACATATCCTCCCTCAAATAGGCACATAATCGGCCTATAATGTGAAATAGGTACATTTTATTGTGAAATAAGCAGATAATAGATCATATCCGTCATTTCGTTTTATGGCGCGGCCACATTGAAAACACATGCTATAAAGAACATACACATGAAAGCCGTGAGTTGGCTTATTTGTGTCATTTTCTGCACACAATCTGATTACAATCGACTCATTGGCAGTCGATAATGTGACTAAAATTGTCTCATTTTCAGCACATTATCGACTTAAATTTATGAGATTCTAAGCATATTATCTACCTAAAAATGTTTATGTATAAGCAGATAATCTGCGGGTTTTCGGGAGAACAGGCTGCATGTCGATAAACAAGTTTAGGTTGTTAAATAATGACAATGGGAGCTTAATTCGCTCATTAAAATAAGCCCGTTTCGCAGCGTTATGTGCTTATTTTTACGAGAACAGGATGAAACACATCGTCGTGCAAATAGGTTCAAATTGGACCTACATGTACAGACATGACAATTGGAACTTATTCCCTATTCCTTATTCCTTATTTTCAAAATTGTCGTTTTCGACCGATTTGACGGCATGGGTGGGTGGCCCGCCCCAAATACCACATAGAAACACCCCGACCCCCCACCCATCACCCCCGGGGGGTGCCACCCCGAGGGGGTGAAAATGGGGTATGGACCATTTTCGAGAACGGTAAGGATTTCGACCGATTTGACGGCATGGGTTGGTGGCCCGCCTCAAATACCACCTAGAAACACCCCGATCCCCCACCCATCACCCCGGGGGGTGCCACCCCGAGGGGTGAAAACGGGGTGTGGACCATTTTCGAGAACGGTAAGGATTTCGACCGATCTGACGGCATGGGTGGGTGGCCCGCCCCAAATACCACCTAGAAACACCCGACCCCCCACCCATCACCCCCGGGGGGAGCCACCCCGAGGGGGTGAAAATGGGGTGTGGACCATTTTCGAAAACGGTAAGGATTTCGACCGATTTGACGGCATGGGTGAGTGGCCCGCCCCAAATACCACCTAGAAACACCCCGACCACCCACCCATCACCCCCGGGGGGTGCCAACCCGAGGGGGTGAAAATGGGGTGTGGACCATTTTCGAGAACGGTAAGGATTTCGACCGATTTGACGGCATGGGTGGGTGGCCCGCCCCAATTACCACCTAGAAACACCCCGACCCCCAATTACCAACTAGAAACACCCCGACCCCAATTACCACCTAGAAACACCCCGACCCCCGTGGGGGTCGGGGTGTTTCTAGGTGGTAATTGGGGCGGGCCACACACCCATGTCGTCAAATCGGTCGAAATCCTTACCGTTCTCGAAAATGGCCCACACCCCATTTTCACCCCCTCGGGGTGGCACCCCCGGGGGTGATGGGTGGGGGGTCGGGGTGTTTGTAGGTGGTATTTGGGGCGGGCCACCCACCCATGCCGTCAAATCGGTCGAAATCCTTAACGTTCTCGAAAATGGTCCACACCCCATTTTCACCCCCTCGGGGTGGCACCCCCGGGGGTGATGGGTGGGGTGTCGGGGTGTTTCTAGGTGGTATTTGGGGCGGGCCACCCACCCATACCGTCAAATCGGTCGAAATCCTTACCGTTCTCGAAAATGGTCCATACCCCATTTTCACCCCCTCGGGGTAACACCCCCCGGGGGTGATGGGTGGGGGGGGGGTCGGGTGTTTCTATGTGGTATTTGGGGCGGGCCACCCACCCATGCCGTCAAATCGGTCGAAAACGACATTTTTGAAAATAAGGAATAAGGAATAGGGAATAAGTTCCAATTGTCATGTCTGTCCTACATGTAGCTATTCGCATAGGTTGATATTTGAAATAATTTGATTATGAAATAACTCCATAGTGAGCTTAAATCGTTATTCCGTTATGGCCGCAGTGAAAACATTATAAAGATCGTGAAATTGGTAAGTCGTGTCGATGAAAAGACGCAGATTAAATCATTTCAATTTGGGCTTGATATGTATGGAAATAATCCCATATTGTACTGTTTTATTTATAAAAACAGTGTGTTAGATCCATATTGAGCGTATATTGTGGCAAAATAATTCCAATATCAGCTTATATCGCGCATTAAAATATGTCCGTTTTGTACTTATTTTCATGAGAACAGCATGACAAGTCTTGAGTTGTTTAATCGTGTTCTCGTGAAAATAAGCACAATACGGGTTTTCCTCATATTGAAATAACCCATATACATGTACATGTAAGGCTGTTTTAATAACTAGCGTTTAGGCCTTATGGAGCGTATTTCAGTTTTCAAATAATGTCAACATGCAGACTGTTCTCGTGAAAATAAGCACATAAACGCCATGTTATTATGAACTAAATATTGCCATTATTTAACCGCAGTATACGATATGGACAGAAAATGCGGGTTTAAGACAGTCTAACATGGGACTATTTCCATACGAAATATGCCCATATTGGCACTATTTAATCTATCTACCTATTCTCATCGAGATAACTTACTAGATTCACGCTCTTTAGAAGGTATTTTCACTGTGGCCCGCGCCATTCTACGGAATAACTGGTATACGCTCACCGTGGGCTTATTTCAGAATAAAATAAGTCCAATATGAACTGTGGGAATATTTAGGTCCAATATAAACCTGAGGATATGTTGAGATGAAAAAAAGTATATATTAAATAATACCAATATGGGCTTACATAGAAATAGTCCAACATTTGACTGCTTTAAAAATCGCGTTTAGGTTCAATAATGGCAGTATGAGCTTAATTCGCTCATTAAAATAAGCCCGTTATGAGCTTATTTTTACGAGAACAAGCTGCATATTGTCATTATTTGATTATTTGATTATTATAACAGCCCTATATATGGGATATTTCAATATGCGATAAGAACATCTTATGATTATTTTTGCAATTTGTGTTGTGGAATACAACACAAATAAACCAACTCAAGACTGTTCTCGTGAAAATAGGCACATAATAATATGATATAAGCCCGTATTGTCGCCAATAGTCCCGATTCCAGAAGTAAATATTTACAATTGAGCGTAGTTCAGACGATGATTTCTATGGAGAGGTACGGTCGATTTACTTGACATAGCGCCTGAATGCTAACTTATCAGTTTCACATACCCGTACAAGTCCATAATATGTCTTTAAAGTGCGTACATCTGATAAGCTGTGGGTTGGCTTAGTTCTGTCATTGTCCGCTCATAATCTGCTTAGAATTGTTCCATTATGAGGCGATAATGTGACTAATTTGGTATAATTTTTAGCACATTATCGACTCAAAATGAGAGCGTTCATAAGCAGATTATCTACCTAGAATATTTACTTTTTATATAAGCAGATACTGTGCGGGAATTTGGGGAACAGGCTGTTTAAAACGGTACAATATGGGACTATTTACATAAGAAATAAGCCCATATTGGCATTATTTTATCTACCTTAGTTTATCACTTACTTACCAAAGCTACCCTAATTGTATTGTTTTTACTGAAATAAACCCATATCAGTATTATTAATCTAGCTTTTTTCATCGACACAACCTACCAGATTCAAGCTCTTTATAGTCAATGCTGCCCTCGCCATTCAACCGAATAATGGCTATAAGCTTACTGTGGACTTATATCAGAATCAAAAGAACCTACGTGAATACTTAAAGGTCAAATATGAACCTATTTACATGAGGATATGTTGCGATGAAAACAAATTAGATTGAATAATACCAATATGGGACTAGTTCGATAGAACAGTCTGATATTGTCTGTTTAAAAAGCCGCGTTTATAGGTCCATATATATAGCGTACATGTATACATATTAAGTTAAATTATACCTCTGTATGAGCTTATTTCGCTCATTAAAATAAGTCCTGTTTTGTGTTTATTTTCACGAAAACAGACTGCAAACTGCCATTATTTGAAAACTAAATAAGCTTCATATGGGCATAAACGCTGGTTATTATAACAGCCCTATATAGATATTTAAATATGCGATAAGCTCGTCATGCTTATTTTAGCAATTCGTGTTGTGGCACAACACAAATAAACCAACCCAAGACTTACCATGCAGACGTCACCCTGTCATGAAAATAAGCACATAACAATATGAGATAGGCACGTGGTGTGCCTATTTTCACGTCAACAGGCTGGAAAACAACACGATTAAACAACTCAACACTTGCCATGCAGATGTCAAGTTATTTTCGTGAAAATAAGCACTTAACGGCCGTATTTTAACGAGCGATAATTTTGGCATTATTTAATCGCAATATATATAAGCTCTATATTGACCTAAATCTCGGCTTTTAAAGCAGTACAATATGGGACTATTGCCATATGTTACAAAAATGCTACATTCCTCCAGTTGACATAGCGCCTGAATGCTAACTTATCAGTTTCACATACCCGAACAAATCCATATTATGTCTTTAAATAGCGTACATCTGAAAAGTTATGGGTTGGCTTAGTTGTGTGATTGTCCGCACATAATCTGAATTGCCCCATTATGAGTCGATAATGTGACTAAAATATTCTCATTTTCAGCACATTATGGACTGAAAATGAGGACATTCTAATCAGATTACCTACCTAAAATAAATTATTTATAAGCAGATAATGTGCGGAATTTTGGGGAACAGTCTGTTTAAAACACAGTACAATATGGGACTATTTACATACGAAATGTGCCCATATCGGAATGATTTAATCTGCCTTTTTTCATAAACACAACTTATCAAAGCTACGCTCTTTGTAAGGTGTTTGGCGCCATTCAACGGAATAAGGGACTCAGTATGTACTTATTTCAGAATCAGATAGTTCCAACATAAACCTGTGAATAGTTACATGTAGGTCCAATATGAACCTATTTGCACGAGGACATGTTTCATCCTGTTCTCATAAAAATAAGCACATAACGGGCTTATTTTAATGAGCGAATTAAGCTCATACTGGCATTATTTAACCTCAATGTTTTCATCGACACGACATACCAGACTCACGCTCTTTAAAATGTGTTTTAACTGTGGCCCATGCCATTTAGCTGAATAGCGGGTAGTAGTTCACTGTGGGTTTATTTCAGAATCGAATAAGTCCAAATGAACCTATGTGAATATTTAGGTCCAATGTGAACCTATTTTTACGAGAATATATGTTGCGATGAATAAAGGTGGATTAAATAATACCAATATGGGCTTAGTTCTTATGGAAATAATCCCACATTGGACTGTTTTAACATCCTTGTTTTAGGTTCAAATATAGCATACATATATAATGAGTCTTAATAATTCCAATATGAGCTTATTTCGCTCATTAAAATAAGCCCGTTATGGGATCATTTTCTCGAACACAGGCTGGAAAACAACACGAATAAACACATGACTTACCAATCAATCAATCAATCAATCAATCATGTTTATTTGTACGTTACACCATATATGGTCAAATGTACATGAACACAGAATAACAAGACAAAATGGACGGATTACATGAAACAAAGTTAAGTACAATGTAACAACAATGATATATGGCGGTATATGCTTATATATGACAATATACATATGTTATACCGGTATATGCCTATCATACGTTCAGATAATATATGTAGATGATTGGCAAACATACCATTCAGAGTTGATACTGGCAACACTGACATGGTCTCAAGTCGAAGAATCTTTGTTCCTGTTTTGTTGTACTCGATTTAAGAGTCGTTACTCTGTTGCCAAACCCCTTTCTTTTTCAATCCATAGTGGACAAAGTGTGCCCCAAAGCCCGCATAGTTTTTGAGTCGCTGCTGATCATTATTTGTTTAAATAGTTTCTCGTTGGGGATGTTTAACAGATTGGGTGATATGTTCTCGTAGAATAGGGCGCGCTCGTCTGACAGAAGAAGTACAGTAAATAATTGTCGATTTCATTGCATGTTTCGCAAATTCGGTCCGCTTCGTCGAAATCTACGGCGGCCTGGAACCGCCACCTCCTCTTCAGTTAGTTTCCTGATATATCAGGTTACCTATCCTGATATATCAGGTTAGTATCCTGATATATCAGGTTACGTATCCTGATATATCAGGTTATTATCCTGATATATCAGGCTACGTATCATGATATATCAGGTTATTATCCTGATATATCAGGTTAGTATCCTGATATATCAGGTTATTATCTTGATATATCAGGTTACGTATCCTGATATATCAGGTTATTATCCTGATATATCAGGTTAGTATCCTGATATATCAGGTTATTATCCTGATATATCAGGTTACGTATCCTGATATATCAGGTTACGTATCCTGATATATCAGGTTATTATCCTGATATATCAGGTTACGTATCCTGATATATCAGGTTACGTATCCTGATATATCAGGTTATTATCCTGATATATCAGGTTATGTATCCTGATATATCAGGTTATTATCCTGATATATCAGGTTACGTATCCTGATATATCAGGTTATTATCCAGATATCAGGTTATGTCTCGACCAATCCAGAGTGTCGTCTCATTGACGGAGGCTTGTGGTTGGTTGGATTCTTAGTCAATATTGTTAGGCCAATGTATATGCTCTTATATATGCGAGGCTACCAGTAGGAGACATAAAAGAGTTCATTGGCACAGGTTTTTGCAAAATTTCAAGGAGCCCCAGTCACGGAAGTGTTAGCAAGAACCGAACCATCCACTGAGCGATGACCAGTCCATTATTAACCCTTTCTATACTAAATAATCATTGACGAGTAGTTCCCTTCGGAAATGATTAGATAATAAGTTCAAATGAAAGTGTCAATGACACTGTAGCTCAACGTTGGTAGGTGTTAATTTCATGCTGAGCTGTCAATAGAATGATAAAGGACTCCTATAGAAGAAGGAAAGTCAATAAGTTACAATAATGTACGCAATGGGCTTGTATTCTGTAGATGATATTGTTATACCCCATTTTTCCGTCCGTCCGTGCGTCTGTATGTGCGTCCGTCAGTACGTCCGTCCGATGTATGTTCATGTCATAACTTTAACAGTAGTGCTCAGATCTCAATGAAATTAGGTATGGATGTTCACTACTATGAGGACATTAAATAGAGGTTTCCATCGTTTTGTTCGGATTTTCCATTCTAGAGTTATTCATCATTGTTTATCTGGAAATTTTGGATTTTTGGTCCGTCTGGTGTCTGTTCATGTCGTAACTTCAACAGTTGTGCTGGGATCTCAATAAAATTTGGTATGGATGTTCACTAGTATGATGACATTCAATAGAGGGTTCCATTGTTCTGTTTCGCTTTTCCATACTAGAGTTATTCATCTTTGTTTATCTGGAAATGTTGGCTGTTTGGTCCATCCGATGTCTGTTCAGGTCATAACTTGAACAGTAATGCTCGGATCTCAATGAAATTGTGTATGGATGTTCACCAATATGAGGACATTTAATGGCACATTCAACTGTTTTGTTTTGTTTTTTGTTCTATAGTTATTCATCTTTGTTTATATGAAAATTCTGATTTTTTGGGTCCAATCTGTCTAAGTATAGCAGTCATAAGTTATAGATGTGCCCACACTAGGCGGTAATCCACAAGGGGGTATGCACCGGACGACAGCCCATCTCTTGTTTTCATTTAAAACATTTCACCAATAAATGAGGGATGCATGGTGTGCGAATGAAATCCTGCTGGCGGCCATGTTTTCTTTTCATGAATTGCGTAATAATTGGATACCTCCCATGTTTTTCAATGACATTTTTGGTGGCTCCCATCTCCCAGAAGATCCATATGAAGTTCAGTAAGGACTATATAAAAGATGTGGTCTGTATTGTGTGCCAAATCATTTAGTCATACAAAGTTTAAAATCCAAAAGGGCGGAAATGCTTTCAACGAAATTCGGAAACATTTGATATCCCCAGAGGTGACCCAAAACACGCCTGTATAAAGTTTTAAAATATTTGTTCCGATATTTGTTCTGCTGGGTGTGCCAATGGATCCAAATTTGAAATCCAAGATGACTGATGGCGGCCATGTTTTCTAACGAATTTCGGGAAAAAATAGATGGCTCCCATCTAGAGGTCACCCTGAAGATCCATATGAAGTTTGGTGAGGGGTGTGTGGTTAATCGCCTACATGTACATGCCACATCACTCATCCTCATCGTCACCAAACTTAATATGGAACCAACCACAAGCCTCCGCCAATGAAAGACGACATTCTGGATTGGTCGAGACAGCCTGATATATCAGGATACATAACCTGATATATCAGGATACATAACCTGATATATCAGGATAATAACCTGATATATCAGGATACGTAACCTGATATATCAGGATACGTAACCTGATATATCAGGATAATAACCTGATATATTAGGATACGTAACCTGATATATCAGAATAATAACCTGATATATCAGGACACGTAACCTGATATATCAGGATACGTAACCTGATATATCAGGATAATAACCTGATATATCAGGATACTAATCTGGTATATCAGGATACGTAACCTGATATATCAGGATACGTAACCTGATATATCAGGATAATAACCTGATATATCAGGATACTAACCTGGTATATCAGGATACGTAACCTGATATATCAGGATACTAACTGAAGAGGGGGTGGCGATTCCAGGCCGCCGTAGAAATAGAAGTAGCGTCCGCGTTCGATGCCCAAGGTGTGGCAACTTATTCTTAATTTTGTCAGGGATTCACGCTATTTTGGGACGGAAATGACGTTGATATATTTTTCCAAAGAAGTCATCGTTTTGAATGTTCTATACGTTCTAAGTTTGTTCCTTGGATGAACACGTCGATTGCTATTTTTGAGAAGTTTGGTGCGAATATTATCATTAAATATTTGTTTCTGTATTGAGTTATCTAAGAAGTCATTAATACCGTGACTTGGGGACATGGATGTGACTAATTGTTGACATTGTGACAGCGACCTGCTCCATGAATCCAGATTAGATTCAAATAGTTGTATGCACATGCACATTTCAGCCTCTCGTGAAAACAAGCTCATATCGGGCTTGTTTTAATGAGCGAAATAAGCTTCTTTGGGCGTTATTTAACCGCAATATACGTTTTATATATGGACCTATAAATTACGCAAAATAAGCCCATATTAGTATTATTTAATCTAGCTTTTTTCATCGACACGACCTACCAGATTCAAGCTCTTTATAATGTGTTTTCTATGCGGCCCTCGCCATTCAACGGAATAATGGCTATAAGCTCACTGTGTGCTTACTACAGAATCAAGTCCAAAAATTAACCTATGTGAATTCTTAGGTCCAATATGAACCTACATGTATTTACCCGAGGATATGCTGCTATTAAAAAAATTAGATATTGGACTGTTTTAAAAACCGCGTTTAATAGGTCCATATATATAGCGTGCATGTATATTAGGTTAAATAATACGACTATATTAGTTTATTTCGCTCATTAAAATAAGCCCCGTTATGTGTTTATTTTAACGAGAACAGTCTACAAATTGACATTATTTGAAAACTCAAAAACGCTCCATGTGGGCCTAAACGCTGGCTATTAAAACAGCCCTTTTTGTGTATATTGGATATTTGAATATGAGATAAGCCCATATTGTGTTTAGTTTCATGACAATAGAGTGGAAAACAAACACGAATCAACCATCTCAAGACTTACCATACAGATTGTTCTTGTAAAAATAAGCACATTTTGAGTGAAATAAGCTTATATTGGCATTATTTAACGGCAATATACGCTATATATGGACACAAAACGCTTATAGATGTGGGTATGAGGGTATACTTTTGTAGATACCATGGTATATTTGGGTATGTGCACCATATACATGGGTACAGTATCACTGCATATTGACATTATTCGAAAACACTATACGCTCTATATATGTGCTTAAACTATAGTTATTAAAACAGCCCTATATGGGATATTTCAATATGCGAGAAGCCTGTTTTGTGCTTATTTTTGCAATTCGTGTTGTGCAAAACAACACAAATAAACCAAATCAAGACTTACCATGTAGCTATCAGCTCATAACGGGATTTTTTTGCTGAGCGAAATAAGCTCCTTTTGGCATTATTTAACCGCAATATACGTTCTATATGGACCTAAAACGGGTTTTTTTTAAAACAATCCAATATGGGATTATTTTCATACGAAATAAGCCCATATTGGCATTATTTAATCTACCTTTTTTTCATCGACACGACCTACTAGATTCACGCTCCTTATAATGTGTGTTAACTGTGGCCCGCGCCATTCAAAGGAATGATAGAGATAACCTCACTTATTTATAAGTCCATATGAACAGTGTGAATATTTAGGTCCAATATGAACCTAATTACATGAGGATGTGTTGCGAAGAAAAAAAAGTAGATTAAATAATACCAAAGATAGGCTTATTCCGTGTAAAAATAGTCCAACATTTGACTGTTTTAAAAACCGTGTTTAGGTCAATATATAAAAAGTTCAGGTATATTGAGGTTAAATGATGCCAGTATGAGCTTATTTCGCTCATTAAAATAAGCCCGTTATGAGCTTATTTTTACGAGAACAGACTGCATATTGTCATTAATTGAACACTAAATATATGCTTGGGATATTTCAATATGCGATAAGCCCGGCTTATGCTTATTTTAGCAATTCGTGTTGAAAATAACACAAATAAACCAACCCAAGACTTACCATGCAGATGTCAGCCTGGTCTCGTGAAAATAAGCACATACCAATATGATATTGGCCCGTGTTGTGCTTGGTCTGGTGAAAATAAGCACATACCAATATGATATTGGCCCGTGTTGTGCTTATTTTCACGAGAACAGCTAGGCTGGAAAACAAGACGATTAAACAACTCAACATTTACCATGTAGAGGTCAGGCTATTTTCTTGAAAATAAGCACTTAATTTTATTCATATAAGCTAATGTTGGCTTATTTAATCGCAATATATATAAGCTCTATATTGACATAAAACACGGTTTTTAAAACTAACATATCCTCCCATAAATACGCACATAATCGACCTATAATGTGAAATAGTTACGTATTGTGATTATTTGATTCTCGAATAAGCATATACTGGAGTCATAGCCGTGATTTCGTATTATGGCGCGGGCCACAGTGAAAGGTGCATAAGGTACTTAAAGTGATTATTTGGTTATGAAATAAGCAGATAATGGAGTCATAGTCGTCATTTCGTGTTTTGGCGCGTGCCACAGTGAAAATACATGCTAATGAGCGTACACCTGAAAAGTTTGGTTATTATTTTTGTCATTGTCAGCACATAATTTACTTAGAATCGCCTCTATATGAGTCGATAATTTGACTAATAGGAACTCATTTTCAGCACATTGTCGACTCAAAATGAGACGATTCTAAGCAGATTATCTACCTAAATTATTGTTTCTTCTCAGCAAATAATGTGCTGGTTTTCAGGATTAAGCAACGAAAAATGTCATATTTTTACCCCACGCACGATTTACGCCCAACTGTTGAACAGCTGGACAAGTTTAAATGACATATTTTGTGATTTCTAGATGGACTTGTAGAGGCACAAGAAGAATCCACAAGGATAGCCCCGTAGCGTCTATGGTTATGCCTACGCAGGCGATTTAGCAACGAAAAATGAATTTTTTTTCATTATTTTGACCCCACGCACGACTTACGCTCAATTTGTGAACAGCTGGACGGGAGCATGTTAATTGATTTGTGATTTCTAGATGGACTGGTGGTGGCAGAAGAAAAAGTCTCGTGACTGCTATGGTTATGCCTACGCAGGCGATTTAGCAACGAAAAATGAACTTTGTTTCATTATTTTGACCCCACGCACGACTTACGCCCAATTTTTGAACAGCTGGACAGGCGTATGTGACTCAGTTTGTGATCTCTCGATGGACTAGTGGTGGCATAAGAAGAATCCACAACGAGAGCCCCGTGGCTGCTATGGATATGCCTACGCAGACGATTTGCAACGAAAAATGACATTTTTTTCATTATTTTCATCCGATGCACGACTTACACCCAATTTATTAACAGCTGGACAGGCATATGTGAACCAGTTTGTGATTTCTAGATGGACTAGTGGTGGCCAAAGAAGAATCCACAAGGATAGCCCAGTGGCTGCTATGGTTATGCCAACGCAGGCGATTTAGCAACATATCCTCGCACAAATACGCACATATTCGACCTATAATTCCAATTAGGTACATAAAGTGATTATTTGATTCTGAAATAAGCAGATAATGGAGTCATAGTCATCATTTTGTGTTAAGTCGCGAGCCACAGTGAAAACACATGTTAATGGGCGTACAGCTGAACAGTAGTGGGTTGGCTTATTTCTTGTCATTGTTCGCACATAATCTGCTTAGAATCGCCTCTATATGAGTCGATAATGTGACTAATAGGGTCTCCTTTTCAGCACATTATCGACTAACGAAAAATGTCCTATTTTGGACAAGTTTATGTGACCTAGTTTGTGATTTTTAGATGTAATAGTGGTGGCACAAGAAGATTCCGCAAGGATAGCCACGTGTCTGCTACGGTTATGCCTACGCGGGCGATTTAGCAACGAAAAGTGCGATTTGGAGCTCCATGCACGACTTCAACCCAATTTTCGAAAAATTGAAAAGGCCTATAAGGTCTCGTCCCTGCCAATAGATGTCTACTGGGTGGCACCGCACGAAAATACAAGGATTCCCGAGTGGCCGCCATGGTTCTGTCTACGCAGCTGATTTAGTAACAAAAAGTTAAAAAAATTAACTCCATGCACGACTTCAGCCCAATTTTCAAAAAATTGGAAGAGGCTATATATGGCCGCGTCCCTGTCATAAAGATGCCCGCTGGGTGGCACCGCACGAAAATGAAAGAATTCCCGGGTAGCCGCCATGGTTCTGGCTACGCAGCCGATTTAGTAACAAAACGTGCTATGTTTAACTACATGCACGACTTTGAACAGCCCAATTTTCGAAAAATTGGAAGGGGCTAGATGGCCGCGTCCCTGTCCAATAGATGCCCGCTGGGTGGCACCGCACGAAAATGCAAGGATTCCAGGGTGGCCGCCATGGTTCTGGCTACGCAGCCGATTTAGTAACGAAAAGTGCTATTTTGACACCCCATGCACGCCTTCAGCCCGATTTTCGAAAATTTGGAAGGGGCTGCATGGTCGCGTCCCTTTTCTATAGATGCCCGCTGGGTGGCACCGCACAAAAATACAAGGATTCCGGGGTGGCCACCATGACTCTGGCTACGCAGCCGATTTAGTAACGAAAGGTGCTATTTTGACACCCCATGCACGCCTTCAGCTCAATTTTCGAAAATTTGGAAGGGGCTGCATGGTCGCGTCCCTTTCATATAGACCCCCGCTGTGTGGCACCGCACGAAAATACAAGGATTCCCGGGTGGTCACCATGACTCTGGCTACGCAGTCGATTTAGTAACGAAATGTGCTATTTTGACACCCCATGCACGACTTCAGCCCGATTTTCGAAAATTTGGAAGGGGCTGCATGGTCGCGTCCCTATCCTATAGATGCCCGCTGGGTGGCACCGCACGAAAATACAAGGATTCCCGGGTGGCCACCATGACTCTGGCTACGCAGCCGATTTAGTAACGAAAGGTGCTATTTTGACACCCCATGCACGCCTTCAGCCCGATTTTCGAAAATTTGGAAGGGGCTGCATGGTCGCGTCTCTTTTCTATAGATCCCCGCTGGGTGGCACCGCACGAAAATACAAGGATTCCCGGGTGGTCACCATGACTCTGGCTACGCAGCCGATTTAGTAACGAAAAGTGCTATTTTGACACCCCATGCACTACTTCAGCCCAATTTTCGAAAATTTGGAAGGGGCTGCATGGTCGCGTCCCTTTAATATAGATCCCCGCTGTGTGGCACCGCACGAAAATACAAGGATTCCCGGGTGGTCACCATGACTCTGGCTACGCAGCCGATTTAGTAACGAAAAGTGCTATTTTGACACCCCATGCACGACTTCAGCCCGATTTTCGAAAATTTGGAAGGGGCTGCATGGTCGCGTCCCTTTCCTATAGATCCCCGCTGTGTGGCACCGCACGAAAATACAAGGATTCCCGGGTGGCCACCATGACTCTGGCTACGCAGCCGATTTAGTAACGAAAGGTGCTATTTTGACACCCCATGCACGCCTTCAGCTCAATTTTCGAAAATTTGGAAGGGGCTGCATGGTCGCGTCCCTTTCATATAGACCCCCGCTGTGTGGCACCGCACGAAAATACAAGGATTCCCGGGTGGTCACCATGACTCTGGCTACGCAGTCGATTTAGTAACGAAATGTGCTATTTTGACACCCCATGCACGACTTCAGCCCGATTTTCGAAAATTTGGAAGGGGCTGCATGGTCGCGTCCCTATCCTATAGATGCCCGCTGGGTGGCACCGCACGAAAATACAAGGATTCCCGGGTGGCCACCATGACTCTGGCTACGCAGCCGATTTAGTAACGAAAGGTGCTATTTTGACACCCCATGCACGCCTTCAGCTCAATTTTCGAAAATTTGGAAGGGGCTGCATGGTCGCGTCTCTTTTCTATAGATCCCCGCTGGGTGGCACCGCACGAAAATACAAGGATTCCCGGGTGGTCACATTGACTCTGGCTACGCAGCCGATTTAGTAACGAAAAGTGCTATTTTGACACCCCATGCACGACTTCAGCCCAATTTTCGAAAATTTGGAAGGGGCTGCATGGTCGCGTCCCTTTCCTATAGATGCCCGCTGGGTGGCACCGCACGAAAATACAAGGATTCCCGGGTGGCCACCATGACTCTGGCTACGCAGCCGATTTAGTAAACGAAAAGTGCAATTTTAGGAGAATAGGGAACTGGGAACTGGGAACGGAATTCATGGAGCTCGTGTCACAACATATCCTGGCGCAAATACGCACATAATCGGCCCATAATGTGAAATAAGTACATAATATGATTATTTAATTGTGAAATAAGCAGATAATAGATCATATCGTTATCTGGTTCTATGGCGCGGGCCACATTGAAAACACATGTTAAAGAGCTTACACTTGAAAGTCTTAAGTTGGCTTATTTGTGTCATTTTCCGCACACAATCTGTTTACAATCGACTCATTGTCAGTCGATAATGTGACTATGCTCTCATTTTTAGCACATTATCGACTCAAAATGAGGCGATTCTAAGCAGATTATCTACCTAAAATAAAATTTATTATAAGCAGATAATGTGCCCGTTTTTTTTTTGGGAACAGGCTGTTTAAAACAGTACAATATGGGACTATTTACATACGAAATAAGCCCATATTGGCATTATTTAATCTAACCTTTTTCCATCAACACGACTTACCAAAGCTACGCTCTTTGTACGGTGTTCTCACTGTGGCTCGCGCCAATCAACGGAATAAGGGTTTAAGCTTAATATGTGCTTATTTCAGAATCAGATTATGGGCTTATTTTCTCAAGAACAGGCTGAAAAATAACACGAATAAACCAGCACAAGACTTTCCATGTACATTTCATCCTCGTGAAAATAAGCACATAACGGTTTTATTTTAATGTGCGATATAAGCTCATATTGGCGTTATTTATTATAAGCTTTATATATGGACCTAAAACGCGGTTTTTTAAAACAGTCCAATATGGGACTATTTTCGTACGAAATAAACCCATATTATTATTATTAATCTAGCATTTTTCATCGACATGACCAATATCAGATGCACACTCTTTATTTTTTATATATGCGACCCTCGCGATTCAATGACGTAATGGCTATAAGCTCACTGTGGGCTTATTTCTGAATCAAATAAGTCTATTGAATCATATGTTTTATTTATTTCCACGTTGAACCTATTTTTGTGAGGATATGTTACGATCAAAAACGGTAGATTTAATAATACCAATATGGGCTTTTTGCGTCCGGAGATAGTCCCATATTCGACTGTTTTAAAAACTGAATTTTAAGTCCATATAGAGCGTATATTGTGATTAAATAATACCAATAGGGACTTATTTCGCTCATTAAAATAAGACCGTTGCGTGCTTATTTGTATGGAAATCATGGTCCCATATTGGACGTTTATCTCCACACAGAGCCTATATTGATATGAGCTTATTTCGCTCATCAAGTGCAATTTAATAATACCAATTAGACCATGAACAAACAAATATTCACCTCCCCACTGAGACCAAAATCCCTTTCATGTGGCCAAATTGTTTTGTTCAGTGCCTGCCTATATTCTAAAGTCAAATGTGGAATCATTTTCAGAATGAGTAGAGTCTGAGACTGACCCCAAAATATTATTTCATAAGCACAGGTGTTGCATGGTCCATTCGATTTATCATGGGTGCTGCAGTTGTTGGGCCAGCTCCGTGCCCTTCAATCCCAACCAGGAGCTCAAACTTCAGTAAATATTTTATGCAGATGCAGATCTATCCATTAACAAATTAATGGGTACTGGGCCCAATTCAAGTTAAAAAATACCCAATCGACTTAAACACAAATATTCACCTCACCTGAGCCCAAAATCCCTTCAACGTGCCCAAACATTAAATGGGTTACTGGGCCCAATTCAAGTTAAAATTATCCATTTGACTATTAAACACAAATATTCACCTCCCCCTCAGCCCAAAATCCCTTCCAGGTGCCCAAATAATTTTTTTTTCGGTGTCTGAGATAACACTGACCCCAAAATATTATTTTATAGGTACCAGTGCCATATGTTTTATCATGGGTGGTATGGGTGTTGGGCTGATTCCTAAGCCTAAAATACCAATATGGCTATTAAAAACACAAATATTCCTCTCCCCTCGCCCAAATTCCCTTCCAGGTAACAAAATCTTTTCTGTTGATCGCCTGCCTATACTCTAAAGTCATATGTGGAATCATGTTTAATAAATGAGTGTTGTCTGATTAAACACTGACCCCAAAATATGATTCTATGGGCACAGATGCTGTATGGTTTACCATGGGTGCTGTGGGTGTTGGGCTGGCTCCATACTCTTAAATCCAATACGGGAAATCATTTACATAGGTGCTTACCTATTCAATAACACTAAAAGCCCTGGATGTAGATATCAATAATGTCACAATATAAGTTAAATATACCAACTTGACTATTAAAATTCCTAATATTCCACTCCCCTTGACCAGAGCCCAAAATAACTTCCAGGTGCCAAAATATATCATTTTCAGAATGGGCATAGTCTGAGACCCAGAAAAATGATTTTATAGGCACGGGTGCTGTATGGTTTCATCATGGGTGCCGTGGGTGTTGGGCTGTCACCACACCCTTAAAACCCACTGAGGAGCTCAAACTTTTGCACATCTTCTTAAACAGATGAATATGTGACCCATTATAGATATCAACTTAACTATTAAAAAACCCAAATATTCCCCTCCCCCTGACCAGAGCCCAAAATACCATTCAGGTGCCCAAAGAATTGTTTCACCATTGCCTACATATATTCTGAAGTAAACTGGATTAATTTTCAGAATAGGTATAGTCTGAGAGAACACTGACCCAGAAATATGTTTTCATAGCCGCTGTATGGTTTCATCATGGGTGCCGTGGGTGTTGGGCTGTCACCATCTCCTAAAAACCCACTGAGGAGCCCAAACTTTTGCACATATTCTTATACAGATGAAACACTAAAAGTACAGGAAGTAGAAATCTATAATGGGTCACAATTCACGTTAAATATACCAATTTAACTTTTTAAAAACCCAAATATTCCCCTCCCCCTGACCAAAGCCCAAAATCCCATTCAGATGCCCAAATAATTTTTTTCTCATTGCCTATATATATTCAAAAAGTCAACTGTAGAGTAATTTTCAGAATGGGTATAGTCTGAGAGATCACCGATTCAGAAATATGTTTTCATAGGCACGGGTGCTGTATGGTTTTTCCATGGGAGCTGTGTGTGTTGGGCTGTCTCCATAACTTTAAAACCCACCGTGGAGCCCAAACTTTGTGCAAACCATTTGTATAGATGCATAGTTGCATACCTATCCAAAAACTATAAAAGTGCTGGAAATAGATACCTATAATGGGTCATATGACCCAATTCAAGTTAAATATAACAATTTAACTTGAATTGTCATGGGTGCTGTGGGTGTTGGGCTGTCTCCATACCCTTAAAACCCACTAAGGAGCCCAAACTTTTGCAAATCTTCTTATACTGATGCAGATATTTCCAAAAACACTAGGAGACCTAGAAGTATATACCTATAATGGGTCACAGGACCCAATTCCAGTTAAATATACCTATTTAACCATTAAAAAACCCAAATATTCCCCCCTGACGAGAGCCCAACATGCCATTCAGGTGCCCAAATAATCTTTTCCCATTGCCTCTATATATTCTAAAGTGAAATGTGGAATCATTTTCACAATGGGTATAGTCTGAGAGATGGCTGACTCAGAAATATGTTTTCATAGGCACGGGTGCTGTATGGTTTTATCATGGGTGCTGTGGGTGTTGGGCTGTTTCCATACCCTTAAAACCAATAGAGGAGCCCAAACTTTGTGCAAACCATTTGCATAGATGCATAGCTATCCACAAACAACAAAAGTGTTGGAAGTAGATACATATAATGGGTCATATGGCCCAATTCAAGTTAAATATACCAATTTAACTTGAATTGTCATGGGTGCTGTGGGTTTTGGGCTGTCTCCATACCCTTAAAACCCACTAAGGAGCCCAAACTTTTGCAAATCTTCTTATACTGATGCAGATATTTCCAAAAACACTAGGAGACCTAGAAGTGTATATACCTTTACAGGACTCAATTCCAGTTAAATATACCAATTTAATCATTAAAAAAACCAAATATCCCCCCTGAATAGAGCCCAAAATCCCATTCAGGTGCCCAAATATTTTTTTCCCATTGCCTCTATATATTCTAGAGTGAAATGTGGAATCATTTACAGAATGGGTATAGTCTGAGAGATGGCTGACTCAGAAATATGTTTTCATAGGCACGGGTGCTGTATGGTTTTATCATGGGTGCTGTGGGTGTTGGGCTGTCTCAATACCCTTAAAACCCACTGAGGAGCCCAAACTTTGTGCAAACCATTTGCATAGATGCATACCTATCCACAAACAACAAAAGTGTTGGAAGTAGATACATATAATGGGTCATATGGCCCAATTCAAGTTAAATATACCAATTTAACTTGAATTGTCATGGGTGCTGTGGGTGTTGGGCTGTCTCCATACCCTTAAAACCCACTAAGGAGCCCAAACTTTTGCAAATCTTCTTATACTGATGCAGATATTTCCAAAAACACTAGGAGACCTAGAAGTATATACCTTTACAGGACCCAATTCCAGTTAAATATACCAATTTAACCATTAAAAAAACCAAATATCCCCCCTGAATAGAGCCCAAAATCCCATTCAGGTGCCCAAATATTTTTTCCCCATTGCCTCTATATATTCTAGAGTGAAATGTGGAATCATTTACAGAATGGGTATAGTCTGAGAGATGGCTGACTCAGAAATATGTTTTCATAGGCACGGGTGCTGTATGGTTTTATCATGGGTGCTGTGGGTGTTGGGCTGTCTCAATACCCTTGAAACCCACTAAGGAGCCCAAACTTTGTGCAAACCATTTGCATAGATGCATACCTATCCACAAACAACAAAAGTGTTGGAAGTAGATACATATAATGGGTCATATGGCCCAATTCAAGTTAAATATACCAATTTAACTTGAATTGTCATGGGTGCTGTGGGTGTTGGGCTGTCTCCATACCCTTCAAACCCACTAAGGAGCCCAAACTTTTGCAAATCTTATACTGATGCAGATATTTCCAAAAACACTAGGAGACCTAGAAGTGTATATACCTTTACAGGACCCAATTCAAGTTAAATATACCAATTTAATCATTAAAAAAACCAAATATCCCCCCTGAATAGAGCCCAAAATCCCATTCAGGTGCCCAAATATTTTTTTCCCATTGCCTCTATATATTCTAGAGTGAAATGTGGAATCATTTACAGAATGGGTATAGTCTGAGAGATGGCTGACTCAGAAATATGTTTTCATAGGCACGGGTGCTGTATGGTTTTATCATGGGTGCTGTGGGTGTTGGGCTGTCTCAATACCCTTAAAACCCACCGAGGAGCCCAAACTTTGTGCAAACCATTTGCATAGATCCATACCTATCCACAAACAACAAAAGTGTTGGAAGTAGATACATATAATGGGTCATATGGCCCAATTCAAGTTAAATATACCAATTTAACTTGAATTGTCATGGGTGCTGTGGGTGTTGGGCTGTCTCCATACCCTTAAAACCCACTAAGGAGCCCAAACTTTTGCAAATCTGCTTATACTGATGCAGATATTTCCAAAAACACTAGGAGACCTAGAAGTATATACCTTTACAGGACCCAATTCCAGTTAAATATACCAATTTAACCATTAAAAAAACCAAATATCCCCCCTGAATAGAGCCCAAAATCCCATTCAGGTGCCCAAATAATTTTTCCCCATTGCCTCTATATATTCTAGAGTGAAATGTGGAATCATTTACAGAATGGGTATAGTCTGAGAGATGGCTGATTCAGAAATATGTTTTCATAGGCACGGGTGCTGTATGGTTTTATCATGGGTGCTGTGGGTGTTGGGCTGTCTCAATACCCTTAAAACCCACTGAGGAGCCCAAACTTTGTGCAAACCATTTGCATAGATGCATACCTATCCACAAACAACAAAAGTGTTGGAAGTAGATACATATAATGGGTCATATGGCCCAATTCAAGTTAAATATACCAATTTAACTTGAATTGTCATGGGTGCTGTGGGTGTTGGGCTGTCTCCATACCCTTAAAACCCACTAAGGAGCCCAAACTTTTGCAAATCTTCTTATACTGATGCAGATATTTCCAAAAACACTAGGAGACCTAGAAGTATATACCTTTTCAGGACCCAATTCCAGTTAAATATACCAATTTAACCATTAAAAAAACCAAATATCCCCCCTGACTAGAGCCCAAAATCCCATTCAGGTGCCCAAATATTTTTTCCCCATTGCCTCTATATATTCTAGATTGAAGTGTGGAATCATTTACAGAATGAGTATAGTCTGAGAGATGGCTGACTCAGAAATATGTTTTCATAGGCACGGGTGCTGTATGGTTTTATCATGGGTGCTGTGGGTGTTGGGCTGTCTCAATACCCTTAAAACCCACTGAGGAGCCCAAACTTTGTGCAAACCATTTGCATAGATGCATACCTATCCACAAACAACAAAAGTGTTGGAAGTAGATACATATAATGGGTCATATGGGCCAATTCAAGTTAAATATACCAATTTAACTTGAATTGTCATGGTGCTGTGGGTGTTGGGCTGTCTCCATACCCTTAAAACCCACTAAGGAGCCCAAACTTTTGCAAATCTGCTTATACTAATGCAGATGTTTCCAAAAACACTAGGAGACCTAGAAGTATATACCTTTACAGGACCCAATTCCAGTTAAATATACCAATTTAACCATTAAAAAAACCAAATATCCCCCCTGAATAGAGCCCAAAATCCCATTCAGGTGCCCAAATAATTTTTCCCCATTGCCTCTATATATTCTAGAGTGAAATGTGGAATCATTTACAGAATGGGTATAGTCTGAGAGATGGCTGATTCAGAAATATGTTTTCATAGGCACGGGTGCTGTATGGTTTTATCATGGGTGCTGTGGGTGTTGGGCTGTCTCAACTCTCAATACCCTTAAAACCCAATGAGGAACCCAAACTTTGTGCAAACCATTTGCATAGATGCATACCTATCCACAAACAACAAAAGTGTTGGAAGTAGATACATATAATGGGTCATATGGCCCAATTCAAGTTAAATATACCAATTTAACTTGAATTGTCATGGGTGCTGTGGGTGTTGGGCTGTCTCCATACCCTTAAAACCCACTAAGGAGCCCAAACTTTTGCAAATCTTCTTATACTGATGCAGATATTTCCAAAAACACTAGGAGACCTAGAAGTATATACCTTTTCAGGACCCAATTCCAGTTAAATATACCAATTTAACCATTAAAAAAACCAAATATCCCCCCTGACTAGAGCCCAAAATCCCATTCAGGTGCCCAAATATTTTTTCCCCATTGCCTCTATATATTCTAGATTGAAATGTGGAATCATTTACAGAATGAGTATAGTCTGAGAGATGGCTGACTCAGAAATATGTTTTCATAGGCACGGGTGCTGTATGGTTTTATCATGGGTGCTGTGGGTGTTGGGCTGTCTCAATACCCTTAAAACCCACTGAGGAGCCCAAACTTTGTGCAGACCATTTGCATAGATGCATACCTATCCACAAACAACAAAAGTGTTGGAAGTAGATACATATAATGGGTCATATGGCCCAATTCAAGTTAAATATACCAATTTAACCATTAAAAAAACAAAATATCGCCCCTGACTAGAGCCCAAAATCCCATTCAGGTGCCCAAATATTTTTTCCCCATTGCCTCTATATATTCTAGATTGAAATGTGGAATCATTTACAGAATGAGTATAGTCTGAGAGATGGCTGACTCAGAAATATGTTTTCATAGGCACGGGTGCTGTATGGTTTTATCATGGGTGCTGTGGGTGTTGGGCTGTCTCAATACCCTTAAAACCCACTGAGGAGCCCAAACTTTGTGCAAACCATTTGCATAGATGCATACCTATCCACAAACAACAAAAGTGTTGGAAGTAGATACATATAATGGGTCATATGGCCCAATTCAAGTTAAATATACCAATTTAACCATTAAAAAAACAAATATCCCCCCTGACTAGAGCCCAAAATCCCATTCAGGTGCCCAAATATTTTTTCCCCATTGCCTCTATATATTCTAGATTGAAATGTGGAATCATTTACAGAATGAGTATAGTCTGAGAGATGGCTGACTCAGAAATATGTTTTCATAGGCACGGGTGCTGTATGGTTTTATCATGGGTGCTGTGGGTGTTGGGCTGTCTCAATACCCTTAAAACCCACTGAGGAGCCCAAACTTTGTGCAAACCATTTGCATAGATGCATACCTATCCACAAACAACAAAAGTGTTGGAAGTAGATACATATAATGGGTCATATGGGCCAATTCAAGTTAAATATACCAATTTAACCATTAAAAAAACCAAATATCCCCCCTGACTAGAGCCCAAAATCCCATTCAGGTGCCCAAATATTTTTTCCCCATTGCCTCTATATATTCTAGATTGAAATGTGGAATCATTTACAGAATGAGTATAGTCTGAGAGATGGCTGACTCAGAAATATGTTTTCATAGGCACGGGTGCTGTATGGTTTTATCATGGGTGCTGTGGGTGTTGGGCTGTCTCAATACCCTTAAAACCCACTGAGGAGCCCAAACTTTGTGCAAACTATTTGCATAGATGCATACCTATCCACAAACAACAAAAGTGCTGGAAGTATATACCTAACAGTGATGGAATAGGTTATGTACAGTGCCCAAATTTATGGGAGGCCAAATTCACATTTAATAATGAATTGCGCTTAAGCGTAATTGTGACTACTATCTAACCTACCATAAACTATTAGCATGACCTGGTGTATCACCTAGCAACACAAGATGAGCATTGGGCTAATTTTGACCTGTACTCAACAGTCAAACTGTGAGTATGTGTTCAACAAGGAGAATCCCCAAATTACATATTATCAGCATCCCTCTATCCAAAGAATTGATGTCGCCTTCCCGGAACTCTAGTAATGTTTTGTTTGATGTTTTTAATGTATTTTTGCACAGATTTTAGCCTTTACTATGGTAATATCCTATACATGCATGCGGTGTCACTGCATGAGGGCTTTCTTACCTCATACGGTAATGCTCTATTTAATCGACTTCTTAACCACAGCAGAATTATGGGTAACTTTCAGGATTTAGTCGGAAATATGGCTTGTTGCCATTCATCGAAAAGCTCTCGAGAGCTTTCCGAGAAATGGCAACAAGCCATATTTCCGACTAAATACTGAAAAGTTATCCATAATTCTGCTGTGGTTAAGGAGTCGATTAATTAGAGCATTACTGTATGGTTTACTTATTGACTTAAATCAGGGGGAAAAAACCCTATTTTCATATTATCAGCATCCCTGTCCAAAAAAATGGTGTTTAATTACTGGAGCTTGGTGTCTCAGTCCTGAAGCTCTAGTTTTTCTTATTAAATCAGCAGCTCTTGCACAAATCTATAGCATTTCCATGATCATATAGTGTGAATGTGGTGTGAACGAGGGCTTGCTTCCCTCATATGGTGTGCCTGTATACTCGAAAATTGAAGAAAATTAATGTCGCCCCGACTAATACAGAAAGTAATGCTATTGCAAGTAGCCCCAACTAATATATACCGAAGATAATATAATGCTATCACGAATCGCTCCAACTAAAACAGAAGGTGATACTATTGCGAGTCAGCCATTTTGATAAAGAAGTTGGGCTAGCTCCCTACCCATCCAAACCAATGAAACCAAGAAGTGACATGTCAATAGGAGTTAATGCTAAGTTATGGAGAAACCTATTTATTCACCAGGGGTGTTTTGTTACATATAACCATGAATTGCGCTTAAGCGTAATTATTTGCGCTTAAGCGCAATTAATTATTAAATGTGAATTTGGCCTCCCATACAAATTGGAGTTAAATGAATGATACTAATTTTAATATTTAAAAAAAAACATATAGTTGCCTTAGGCTACACTGAGCCCAAAATCGCTTCTAATGAGTTATACTAGTATGTGCCAAAGTCATAAGTATAGGTCCCAAGTGAACCAGGTTTCAACATATGTAATATATCACACAATTAAAACCCCCCTGCCAACTGTGACTATAAACATGGCCTAAACGAAGATATATATCTGGTAATTGTTTGTATTATTTTGATTGCAACTGTACTACTCATAGGCGTTATCATTGCATTCGTAGTAAAATATCATGTCAGGTCTCATATTGCGCATGTGCTAGCGGATGTTTACATTGTGTGTTTATATTATTTGTTATGGGTGGGTGGTTGGTCTCCCGTCTGGAGCATTCCTAGTCGAAAATCTACGGGATACTAAAGATATCCCGTCGAAATTTCCCCCATGCCTCGCAACGGAGCTTTTTCTTCAAGTCCGGAAAGGAAGAATGTGACGCAAGATACGACCAAACCGCGATGTTTTCCGGGTAATACATGTGCTACTGCATCACCCTGACATACCTTTCATATTCCTTTTCCAAAAATGAGAGATTTATTGAGAATATTCCGTTGGAGCCGACGGTTTTTTAAACAGTTTTAAACATTGGGTTTGCTCGATCGAACTCCGGTCACACCGCACTCGCTGTCGTGGGAGCAAGTATTTTCGTACCCTGACCAGCTCGTACCCTCCGAAAAAGTAAATTCGTACTCTAGCGCGAAACTATTTAGATATTTCAATAAGGCGTGCGTTCAGTTTCTCATCTAATAACTTTGCTTATCTCATTTTTAACCGGGATTGAACGTATACTATGGAACCCACAGTGATCTCTTGGATGTAAAAGATACAGAAATAGAACAGTAACATGCCTGATGTCTTGGACGTGAAAGATACAGAAGTAGAACAGAAACCTGCCTATATATATATATATACACATACAAATTAAATTAAATAACCATACTTACCTGTTTTCAATCGTCGTATTTCATCACTATGCGCCGTGTCGTAATCCAGTTTCTCGTCTAATAACATAAATTTGTCCACCCTGTTTTTAGGGAATGGGTCCTGGGTCTTTGCCATTGGGAAACAAATTGCGTCATAGAGGTTTACACTTAGTAAGGCCTATGACCGATAACGATTATAGTATGGAGAGTTGTCAGTGTGAAAATAGTGTAATCAAATACTTTGATGTATATTATATTTGCCAATAAAAAACATCAAAACAATAATACATATTACAAATAAAAAAAACAAGAAATTTCAGACATGGGAATACGAGAGTTCTTGTCGCTACGATAGCATTTGGCATGGGGATGGACATCCCTGATGTCGACATTGTTGTGCACTGGGGTGCACCAGCAAGTTGTATTTCTTATTGGCAGGAGGTGGGCCGTGCAGGCCGTGATGGCAGGCAAAGTTCTGCAGTTGTGCTGAGGCACGGCTGTTGTCCTGAAGAGGTTTCTGGTATACTTTCAGGAAGTCATTGTTATCGAGCGGCGATTCTCAAACAATTTATTGTTGATGGAATGAGCCCGTTAGTTGTCTCGGACATCAAGTGTAACTTGATGTGCAATAAACTAAAATGTAATTGCGCTCGCTGCAACTGCTGCAGTTTCTGTTCACGGGAATGTAAGTGCGATGGCAAACGCGTGAGCCTGTGGTGAATGATATTATCTATGCACATATTCTTGTTTTTTTTATTTGTAATATGTATTATTGTTTTGATGTTTTTTATTGGCAAATATAATATACATCAAAGTATTTGATTACACTATTTTCACACTGACAACTCTCCATACTATAATCGTTATCGATCATAGGCCTTACTAAGTGTAAACCTCTATGACGCAATTTGTTTCCCAATGGCAAAGACCCAGGACCCATTCCCTAAAAACAGGGTGGACAAATTTATGTTATTAGACGAGAAACTGGATTACGACACGGCGCATAGTGATGAAATACGATTGAAAACAGGTAAGTATGGTTATTTAATTTAATTTGTATGTATATATATATATAGGCAGGTTTCTGTTCTACTTCTGTATCTTTCACGTCCAAGACATCAGGCATGTTACTGTTCTATTTCTGTATCTTTTACATCCAAGAGATCACTGTGGGTTCCATAGTATACGTTCAATCCCGGTTAAAAATGAGATAAGCAAAGTTATTAGATGAGAAACTGAACGCACGCCTTATTGAAATATCTAAATAGTTTCGCGCTAGAGTACGAATTTACTTTTTCGGAGGGTACGAGCTGGTCAGGGTACGAAAATACTTGCTCCCACGACAGCGAGTGCGGTGTGACCGGAGTTCGATCGAGCAAACCCAATGTTTAAAACTGTTTAAAAAACCGTCGGCTCCAACGGAATATTCTCAATAAATCTCTCATTTTTGGAAAAGGAATATGAAAGGTATGTCAGGGTGATGCAGTAGCACATGTATTACCCGGAAAACATCGCGGTTTGGTCGTATCTTGCGTCACATTCTTCCTTTCCGGACTTGAAGAAAAAGCTCCGTTACCAGCGATGGGGAAAGTTGGACTATACATTCAATGTATAGTCAATTTTGGACTACCATCCGTTATGATACCCCATGTACCAACACAATACTGTTCACTGAGTGTGTACTCATGAAGATATCACTTTATACCATGGAGTATTTAAAATCACGACAGTCCACATACTCCATCACAATCATGGCTAGTAATCAAGTTATCGTTGCATTCATCCCTAACTCTAAAGGCGGCAGACATCTCATTTACGATAACTTTAAGTTCCGTCTTAAATCACAGAAACCCCCAAACGCTCACTGGGTCTGCTGCAATAAAGACTGCAGATCAAGCATTAACACCAGAAACGACATCATAAGTTCTCAAATGAAACCACACAACCACGACTCTGATATGGAACAGGTAATTACTTGTTATTTATTGAGTTTTCTCAAGACAATCCTAAAATTAATAAATAACAAATTCCATACTTTTTCTCAAATTTAGTTAAACAAATTTCAATTTATTTTTATTTCTTTTAATTGTATTTACAATGGTATAATTTGTATATTTCAGATTATCGCCGACTCGGTATTAGCAGACCTAAGAAAAGCTGTACGGCACGATTCCAAGACAGTTTCTTCCTTATACCGCGAACAGATGACGTCCATGAGATCCGACGGGACAGACCCTCTTATCATAGCCAAGGTTCCTACATTTTATTCAGTTAGCTCGTCACTGTACAGATCCCGAGCACAGACGCGACCAAAACTTCCCAAGATTCGTTCAGACATCAACTTGTCCGAATCCTACCAACAGACGACAGCCGGTGACAATTTTCTTTTAGGTTCTGACGGTGACAGCAACAAAATGATGGTATTCGCAACAACTTCAAACTTGCAACTGCTCAACGACGCCTCCACATACTACTGCGATGGGACATTTGAAAAATCGCCAAAGCTATTCCATAAGTTATACACCATTCATGCATTCGTGGACAACAGGATGCTGCCACTAGTTTACAGGTTACTTCCAGACAAGACTAAAGCCACCTACGTTAGATTCTTCCGAATGGTAAAAGAAAAGGGAAACGACATCGGAATCGACCTGCAACCGGAACAAGTATTCACCGACTTCGAACTAGCAGCCATTCGAGAAGTCATCCGTCGTGCCATAGGCCTAGCATTCGTACCAATCGGTCAAGTCAGCGATACCTGGTTATTGGTGTTAGAGGCCTGGGAAGATGTCCTGGTGGATCGACAAGTCGACGACCGAGTCACGAAGTTCCTGGATTACGTCACTTCATACTGGATTGAAGGACCCTTCCCAATTGCCGTATGGAATCACCACGACACAGCCGGGCCAAGAACAACCAACCATGTCGAGGGATGGCATAGAAAATTGCAAAGAATCATAGCTGGCTCACACCCCAACATATACAGTCTCATTGACTTCTTCAAACAAGAACAGGCCTACTCCGAATCAACAATTCTTCAGCTGAGTGGCGGTGGAAAGGTGGCACCTCGACGCCGAAAATACAGGGCTATCGACAACTCACTGCGCCACTTCAAGAGAGTTCTGCGAGAGGGCGAAATCGACATTTTGACTTTTCTAGATAACGTTTCCAACATCAGTGGTCGTTAATAGAGTCCAATAGCAAAATGATGTGTTTATTGTTGCCTGTAATTTATGTAATATATTTTGTCCAAGTTACTATTTAGAATGTATGTTATTCGTTTTGTTAACTATATATTATCTTAACTCTTAAAATAAATCAAAATGTTCAATTTAAAGTATTTAAAAATTGTCTTCTCTGAAACCACCGAAAACACAAATCAGCCCAAAAAACCCTAAACTACCCCAGCTACACCACCTCAACACATACTTAGCGGTATCTCTCTGAAGAACGGATTAATCACACCTGGGGTCAATACTATGAACAATTTTATACCTGTAAATACAAATTGTATTTATTAATTTGTAATTACAAATTTGTGTTAACTATCACAGTGGTTTCATAGTACAGGGAAAATTTAGCCGTATTATTGTAATACCTTAGACTGGACGAGAGGTGAAACCCTAAAAGGCAGCTGTAAAACTTAGAAAAAACTAACTCCCCACTCTGCTCCCATGCACCTGTTATCAGTGTTATCTGAATACCAGTTCAAATTAGACGGACATGCATATAGAGCTAAAATAACTGACAACAATTTATATGGGGAAGTTACAATGCGTGCTATCATATTGTGATTATCACTAACGCCGGTACTATGAAACGATGAGCTAACAAAATCTCGCAAATTTCACAAAGATCTACTGCTGATTATTGTAGATTGCTTACGGACAAACCTTTGCTTGTGAGTGATTCACAATATATTGAATCACGGCGGGCCAAAGTTACAAAAGAAATAACCAATCATAAGTTGAGAGGTGATCGCTTCTCAGAGCTATCCAATCGGTTCACGGATTGCTAAGTTGATGACCACTTGTCTGTGCAAGTTAACAATTAAACGGTTCGTTTGTAGTGTGTGTTTGTAAGTACAAGTCAGTGTAATAATGAGTACTACAAACAATTTGGTATCATTGTTTTTACAAATTACAAATTTACAATCATTCAGTTTGTGAAAATAAAATATTATTTTGATGGTATAGCATTATATATATTGTGACCATCCTATTATTTCAAACTGATCCGCTACTCTTATCATAACACATCGAGGCAGTAACGTGGCTCCATTTTATCGGGAGAGGGTGTATCGAAACAGGGACGTGCTAATGGTCTCGGTTATAGGAGCGGTGCGGGGGCCCCGGGGTCCAGTCGGTAGTGCCATGTGCATTACACCGTCACAGGCCGTCCATCGCTGACGAAGCTGGTCAAACCCCGTCATATGGAGGGTGACCGGAATCGTGTATCTGGGCAAGTTTGTCAGATGCTTTCCGGGGGTCGGTGGTTTCTACACGCAGTGGGACGATTTCTCGGTGAAATCAAGCCTCTGCATGGTCTTTCCTCCACCAGTAAAATTCACAACGTCGTGTGTGGCCTAGCGATAAACGATAGTGAACACGGGAATCATGCACACTGCCAGGTAAGCGTGTACTGGCGAAATAAATGTACAGGTCTGGACCACAAACAATTGCACTGTTAATGGAATGGACATGGTGCCTATTCACATAACTCCGTTCGTCGACATCAGGGGGGATAACTCTGATGTGTGAACCGTCTACCAATCCACACACTCCCGGAATACCGCTGATGTCGAAAAAGTTCTCTGCAATTTGAACTGGGTTCCTTGGCCATGCAGCGAATAACATCCGGTGCTAAATCCACTACGAGTGGTGCCACCTTATGCACAACTCGTTTCACGGTGTCTCTTCCAATGCCATGGCAGTCTTTCACCATATGGTAAAAACCATTCGTTCCCAAAAAATGAAGGAAAACTAAGATCTGCTGCCGTGGTGTCAGTGGTCTGCTACGACCGGTCATTGGCAATAGATAATCGCCAATCTTCTCCACCAATAACTCCACCACGCTTCCGGGCACCCTGTACCTCTCCCGGAATTCGTACAGCAATGAAGTTTCGAACCTTCTTTCTAAAAAGATACGTTCTCGTCTAGGAGGACGCCCGCCTATAACCACCAAATCGATATCCTCATCGGAAGAATACGCCATTGTAAATGAATAGTTCAAAACAGCTAAATGCAGTATATATATATACCCGGCGTAAAAATAAATAGGACAAACTTCACTCACCGTTAACATTCTTGGATATATCATTGATTATGGAAATACATGTTACATGATAATGTTGGCTATAATCCGCAAGTATCACTCACTATTTGTATTAATCAACAACTTTTGTCAGAGATGTTGTGACTCATACGATTTGGCGGCTACTCGCCCCTTCCTATTCTGAACAGCTGTAATGTGCCAGGCATCGTGTTCCCAAGACCACTATCGCATGTCCCTGTTTATGAGATTTCCATTGATAAAACATTTTCATAAGGGGGGGGGGCTACATCCCTGCGAATCAGATGGTTATATGCTCTGGTTTAAGGATGTGAAAATCGACAATTTATGTTTGACACCCTATATAGACATTCTACACAAGTTCTTTAACGTTGTAACTTTCAATAAATTGGGTAATTTCAGTAGTTACAAGGAACACATACTGCTACCTCACATCCAAGCTGACACCCCATAAGGTTTGACAATTTATAAATATAGGCCATTTCAATCCAAACTTTTGACCAAAGGAGGTAAATATGCAAATGTTGGTCTAAAACAAAACATACCCCTTTATAAATTGTTGGAAAAAACAAAATAACAGAACAAGTTCAACCTATTGTTGTTGTAAAATTTCCAATTCATGTTGTTTCAGGTATCAAATTTCCAGCTGTTGAACGTGTTGATAAAATGTTTGGAGCGAGAAACATAACCCAACCCCCTTGTCGCGACGTCCCTGTGCGTTGTACTTGAGATTTCCAGCTGACAAAATATTTTCACGAGGGGGTGAATCGACCCCTTGTCGCCACGTCCCTGCGTATCATAGATATATATATTATCCGGGTTAAGGGTGCGAAAACTGAAAAAATATGTTTCATAGTACTCGAACATTCTTTGTGATTGGAGATATTTGTAAATACAAAGAACACGTACTATTTGTGATTTATGTTTGTAATCGTAGGTTCATAGTATTGGCGGAATGATAAATTGTTATTTCTTACAAACAATTGTAGATTCTTACAAAGAAAAAGTTTCATAGTATTGACCCCTGACCCGAAATCCGCGACATCGGCGAAGTGGGAATCTCCCAAGATATGTATTGATTCGATTGTTGATAATTTTGTTGAAATGTTTTCCAATTGTATTGCTAATAGCTATTGCTCTATAGTTATTCGGATCCCGCTGACCCCCTTTTTTGTATATTGCTGAGAGCACGGATTTGCTCCATTCCTGTGGGTAATATCCTGAGAGAAGTAACTGATTGAAAAGTTTCGTTACTTCGTCTAACATCAGAGGTGCCACCGTTTCGAGGAATTCGTTTGATATATTGTCGGGGCCGGATGATTTATTATTTTTCAGTTGAGATAGATTTGACAGGACTTCGGCTTTGCTTATGGGGCTATTATTCAAGTGGTGTTCAAGTTTTGGTTCCCATTCATCGGATTGGATGTAGTTTATATTTGGAGTTGTATTATCGTACAATGTCTGAAAAAACTCAACAAGTGTATCGGGGTCCGGTTCTAATGATGTCTGTCTCTTTCTGGCCGTCAAGCAATTTATTATTTTCCAGTATTCTTTTGGGCTCCTATTTTCCATCTCTCTCAGCTTATCGATCATAGTCTGAATATATGTTTTATATTTGTATTTAGTTAGTTTCTTGTACTTCTTTTTGGCTTTGAAATAGCGCAAAATAAGTTGTCTATCAAATGGAGATTTTTTCATGTCACGAAACGAAGTCGTCATTTCTTTCTTTACATTTGTGCAGTCCATATCAAACCATTTATGTTTCTTCGGTCTATTATTTTTATCAGTTGTTTTAATAGGTTTAGTACATTGATTATTGATATTTCGGTGTATAATTGCCATATCTAATACGCATGCGTCTGTACCACTCGCAGTCATTGCATAATCTTTAGTTCGAAAGTTTGCTAATCTTTGTCTGATAATCATGCTGGATGCGGTGGCTACTGCACGATCTTTGCTCTTCGTTGTCCATTTGCGTTTGCAATTTAACGCTTGAAAATTATGTCTATTGTTTCCCTGTTTATCAATTTTGTTCGCGACTTTAATGTGGGCGGATAATTGGCAGTGGTCTGACAATTCATTGGGTTCCTTTATGCAGAAATATTCTACTGTGGACATGTGTTTTGCTTTTACGCGCATGTAGTCCACCACACTGGCCCATTGTATTGGTAGCTGGTGAATGCACCTTGGCAGTCGCCCGCAGTGCGTCCGTTTATGATTCGCACACTTGTTGACTTGCACAGTGAGATTAATTTGCGCCCGAAGGTATTTACTGTTGTATCCATACTTAGGCGTGGTTTGCTTTCGTCTAACTCGTAATCATCCGGAAGTGGCACGTGCCCATCATCGTCATTAGTAATGTGATCAGCGAGAGTTGCACAGCGGGAGTTCCAATCGCCCGCCAACACGACAAAGTCATCTGGGTGGGAATTGCTCAATGCCGTTTTTAGTTTATCAAATATACAATATTCATGGTCATTGGTATGCCAATAAGAAGAATTTGATGGTGGTATATACACCGAAACTATTACAAAATCTCGCGGGAGACCAAACATTGCCCCATCAAAAGTTGTCCAAAGAACCATATCGTCTATACATGTTTTCCCTTTGTACCATTGTTAGAACGTTTCTCTGTAATACAAGGCGAGGCCTCCACGATGCTTTTTTCGACAGTTTCTAGAAAGATCAACCACCCTATAACCCGGTATTTTCAAATCATCTGATGATTCGTGCCATGTTTCTGACAGTGTGATGAAATCATATCTAGATATTGTATCAATTAGATTTGCATTAGGTCTTAGTTTGTCAGAAATACCTTGAATATTCCAGGACATGTAAGAAATATTTGAGGGATGTGGAAAAGCTTTTTTAAAGAGTTTTTGCCACATTTTTTGGGGAATTGATTTACCATGAATGCCCACTGATCTCTGGTGCGTATATCCTTCGATATATACAACTTTCCTTAATTTATATATGTATTAATGTTATATATAGTTAGTTTAAATATTTCCTAATTAGTTAAAGCTAAGGATCGCTTATTTGTGCGTGAAAAACTCTGAAGTTTGTAAATTTCTGTTCCCAATTAATAGGATATACTCTATGTTACACTCAATGTGATAATAAGTATACTCAAGAATACATATCAAGAAATAAATTTCCCTGGGATACCATTCCTCCATTGCGTTTTCCCGACATACCTGTCAAACATATGGTCAATCGTTTTGATAATATCCATTTTGAATTGTTCGTAATTGTTCAATTCCGATCTGATGGGTGAGGCGGTCATCTGTTTCGCCTTAACTTCATTATATAATAATGGTTCCATAGTGTTTGTTCTGTACATAAATCGGTTTCGCTCTGTTTGAGAAATGTGGTCCCTATTTGGTTGTGATAAGCAGCAAATGATGCTGGGGGGATCATGTTACCGAATATCGCCACTGGACGAGCGACATCCGTTGTAGATGTTTTCCATGTGCGAATGTATCACGTGTGAAAGATTAATCACTTGTTAGTCTTATCGGTATTAAAGACGGTGGCATTTTTATTCGAAGAATTATCTGACTCCGGGCCATATCATGAAATATGCGATTTCAAATTCGGCATATACAGTAACTATGACTCTGAGAGATATAATGCCACATTTTTAGGTTATATACTTGAGTGGAAATCAAATCGGGTTAAAAGGTCAAATCTTGTAAAACCGGATGGATTTCGACGGGTACTTTTGTCGGGTACTTTTGTTCGGGCAGTGTTTTGTACGGGTCAAATCGTGACCCCACTTGACCTTGGCCTTTAAAATAGACAATTCAAGGTCAAACCCCGGACGAAGTTGGGTCACCTTCTAGTCTATTATATATTTTTGAAAGATATGTGTGTGTGTGTGTGTGTGTGTGTATCTGTGTGTTTGTAATCGATGGACTCAAAAACGGCTCAGCCAATTTCGATGAAACTTGGTATGTGGGGGTATTTTCGGGCCACGAGTAACATAGGCCTATTAATTTGTTCGTGCGAGGTCAACCTTTCACGTGCCGAGGTCAAATCTGTTTTTACGCCGTTTTGCGCTAATATATTTCAGTTCGGTGCTCACAAATCGATTCGATATAGCGCGAATAACAAATTTCCAGTCATATAATTTGCACGGTTAGAATATGTGTGGCTTCCTCTTTCCAACGATATATAATATATATGTATCCGTTTTAGTTATCTGCCTCAATTATTAAGAAGAAGTGGTACGATCTTCTATCAGGGTAAAAACAATGCGTAACTTCTGTGACGTCGTTAGAGGTCATAAAGTTAGATCACGTTAACTCTTACCCGGCCGATGCATTTGACTGTTTCAGACGTCTTGGCGATATCTCGGGCACCGATGGTAATTTATCTTTACGTTGAAATTTGATAATTAATGAGCGTGTGTATATGAGGCGCGTTTATATACTTCAGTGGAAATCAAATCGGGTTAAACTGGCGGATTTTTACGGACGAAATTTGATGCATAGGGTATCTCGGTATCCGCTGGGCCGATTTCCCGTTATCCGCTGGGCCGATTTCCACCATTTTTGGGGTGTTGGTGTTTGACCCCACCTGACCTTGACCTTCAAAATGGTCAATTCAAGGTCAAATCGGGTAAAACCGGATGGATTTCGACGGGTACTTTTGTCGGGTACTTTTGTTCGGGCACTGTGTTTTGACGGGTCAAATCGTGACCCCACTTGACCTTGGCCTTCAAAATAGACAATTCAAGGTCAAAGCCCGGACGAAGTCGGGTCACCTTCTAGTTATATATAATTTGGTTAGAGGCAACCAAACTGTGTGACCATCGAAGCTGAATTTGTTTGCATATGGGTAATTTTACCCTGTGAATCTTATTAGATAGGTCCGGTTGAAATAAGATGTCTTAAAAGGGCACTGCTAATTAACTTAACTAAATAATTATAACTATATACCCAAAATGGTTGCAATCTGGTCGGTGAAAATTGAAACACGGGGATAATTTGACCCGTAGTGTTGTAATATAGATGTCGTTCACCTCAGACGACTTAACTCGTTTAGGACGGGAAACGGATATTTCCCAAAACATTATCTACAGGATGGGAAACGGATATATCCGTTTCCCACCTCATACACTTGTTATCAGTGAATGAATCTTTTATAATAAAATGTTTTGCGCATAGTACCATGTATTCAATATAGGCCGATCACCCAGTGAGGGGTCCAGGAAGATGTAACCTATTTTTGGCGTCACGTGTGGGTCGCGTGCCGTGATTAGTGACGTCAATGTTCCAAAATGGCGGCGCCCAGTAGCCTAAGACGTTGACGCGTGACACGTTTTCGGTTGGCAATCACTATAGCAGGTGAATCTTGACCCCTTCAGCGGAAGGAACAAGAAGCGAGAGAAGTTTAAGTATATTCCTGGATCATATTTTTTGGAAATTAATTATATTTGATTCAAAATGTCGCATGCAGACATCTCATATAGCGAAATTACAGCCCCCAAATGCATAATTTTCCGAAAATCGGTTGCCATGCCAACCGGTCGCAATTTGGTGGTATCTACCCAAACGTTTTGGAAGATTAATAGACCACGGATGATCACCCATATATTATGAGTTGTAACTTGGAGAATTATGTCGTGACAAATGGTCTGACCCAGCATTAAATTAGCGCACACATTGCTATAAAATTATATAAAAGTAAGCATTTTAACGGAGTTTTGGCGGCCATTTTGAATAGCGCCCCCTGTCGGTGATGGGTGATTTTCGAGCAAGTCTAGTTCCAGATGTTGGCAAAATATCCCTGGATCATTTAACTTTGGAAATCATTTATATTTGATTCAAAATGTCGCAAACATATCATCATATAGCGAAATTACAGCCCCCAAAAGCATAAATTTCATTAAATAGGTTGCTATGGCAACCGGTCGCAACTGATGGTATCTACCCAAAATTCTAGAAGATTTATAGACTACGGATGATCGCCCATATAGTATATGTTGTCACGCGGAGAATTCTGCCATGTCAAATGGTCTGACCCAACATTGAATAAACGCATAGATTGCTATACAATTATATAAAAGTAAGCAGTTCTGCAAACAATCTCGTCTGTGAGTAATGTTTTCTCAAAAGAATCACGTCCCAAACGAGTTAAAGTGGAAATATGAGCCATAAAGAGCGTTTCTTATCAGCTTAGAAGATATGTAGGAACATTGGTATATATGGGTCACCTGACTTTGGCATGGGCATTGTCATGGGATAGGCGCCTTTGACCTCAGATGACCTGAAGGGAAACTAATAAATGATATGATAAATAAAGAGCGTTTATAATTACCCCAGACACTATGTATGAAAATTGGTGCACATAAGTAAAATGACAATACTGATTGTTTTTTATCAATTTAAAATATAGATGTACAGTAATGCCCTAAATAATCGATTCCTTAAGGAGTCGATTATTTAGGGCATTACTGTAACTTTATCCGAAAGTCATGCAATAGGTGCCGTTTACCCCAGATGACTTATAATTATTAAAATGACTTGAATGGCCACTAATAAATTACGCATTCATGATTCTTCACCCGAGCAATGCAGAGTACCCCTGATAGTAGGTATATATAATAGTATTTATTTAAATTTACATACTGATATGATACATGTATATAGTACATGTAGGGTCAGGCATAACAAAGTGTTTGTTAATACCCAAACTTCTCTATAACAACGCCATTGCCTCACACCCCGTCTGACTAGAATTTTCCCCTAACTGCCTCAGTGCCTGGCCTTCATGATCACGGATAATGCATTTCATGTATTAAAGATTGGTGATACTGATCGCATGTGGACCCCCCCCCCACAAACTCAATGTATGATGCAGGGACGTGGCTAAAATGTCTCAGATGTGTATGTACACCTTGCAATTTCCAAATGCACCCTCAGATCCAGACCCCCACCCCCACCCCACAGATCAGTAAATTCAATTTTACACCCATCCCTTGGATTTGAATTTTCCAACTGGTACATCTCAATTTAAAGATGGGCTATCTCTTTGTAAACATGTGCCATATAGTTTACCGGGGAATAAAATATTAGATATGAATCGAAGACCCCTGTCCGGAAATGCTTCTATCGATTAATATTGATAATATTTCGAATATTTTCTGGTCTAAAAATGTGTGGTTGTTTATCTAACGAACAATACTGGTTACTGTTAACAGAGACCAGAAATTTTATTGTGTAATTTTTTAGACTCATTATCGCTTATAACTAAGTAATACAACAACACAAACAATCAATCTGGGACATTTGACGTTCGGGCCATAACTACAGGAACACTCCAATGATATTTATCGCTATATGGTATCGCCTGATATGGGAGGCCAAATTCACATTTAATAATGAATTGCGCTTAAGTGCAATTGATTGCGCTTAAGCGCAAATACCACATATTGTGCTTAAGCGCAAATAGGGCATTTACGCTTAAGCGTAATTAATTACACTTAAGCGCAATCAATTGCGCTTAAGCGCAATCAATTGCGCTTAAGCATAATTGTGACTACTATCTAACCTACCCATAAACTATTATTTCCACCTATAAGGGCATTCTCTAGAATATTAATGACGTTTTATCCTGCGATAAAATCCCATAACACTAACTAAATTACGTGAATATGTAAGTTCATTATGGCCCTAGGGCGCTAATGGGATATGCTCGTCGTTAGCACGAGATGGCCCGACACGTCACGTGACCAAACTGTCGATGAATTTTTCGGAATTTTTTATATCTAATAAAGCTTTTTAACGAAGAAATACCCGATTGCCATGTGTTACATAGAACACATACCTAACTAAATGGTATCCTAAGGTAAACACAGGTATATATTATTTCAATTTAAGCATTATTACGCGAGTTATTTGGTCTCAGATGCCGGTGATATTTTGCCTAATTTCGATGTATTTTGGTCACATGATTTTTGTTTTGATCACGTGATAAGTGTTTGCACACAACCCAGACGATCCATCCGTATTTGTGTAAATTAAAAAAATATCTTTTTATATATTTTGATTAAATTGTATTAACTCAGAGATGTTGTGAAATATTTGAACTTGCTGGGGTACGACACTTACATAATGATAGTGTATTAGTGTGTGGAAATAATAGTAATAACATGATTTTTCGGGCATTGTGGTTTCTTAACGGCCCTCCCGGAATGATTAACAGCCCTCGTGCCTATTAGCGGCCCTCGACTTCGTCTCGGGCCGCTTATAGGCCCTCTGGCTGTTAATCATTCCTATCGGGCCGTTAAGAAACCATAATGCCCTCAAAAATCATGTTATTGTTATATTAGCATGACCTGGTGTATCACCTAGCAAGATGAGCATTGGGCTAATTTTGACCTGTACTCAACAGTCAACTGTGAGTATGTGTTCAACAAGGAGAATCCCTAATTACATATTATCAGCATCCCTCTATCCAAAGAATTGATGTCGCCTTCCCGGAACTCTTAGTAATTTTTTGTATGACGTTTTTAATGTATTTGAATTAGCACAGATTTTAGCCTATACATGCATGCGGTGTCACTGCATGAGGGCTTTCTTACCTCATACAGTAATGCTCTAATTAATCGACTTCTTAACCACAGCAGAATTATGGGTAACGTTTCAGGATTTAGTCGGAAATATGGCTTGTTGCCATTCATCGAAAAGCTCTCTAGAGCTTTCCAATGAATGGCAACAATCCTGAAAAGTTATCCATATCCATAATGTTGCGAACGATCAAATTATTTTGATTTTGTTGCTTGTTGTTGCTTGTTGCAGCCAATGGATGGACAGCGTCAAATCACATGGCTGAATGGCATCACGTGAGGTCTAAACTTTTACAAGAAAATGGCGGCCTCCAGTCAGAGTCAGACTACGAAAATAATAACTGTTGACATAGTCAACACAACTCCGGATTTTATCTGGACTGGGGAAGGAGAAGACGCAAAATGATAATCGCTATAGCCAGGCGCCATTGTATCTACAACATAATCTTCTCTGAAGTTCTCACGCGAATTCAGTCGTCACGTGACCAACTGTTGCACAACATTTTACCGTGTGCGGTCATTCGCAACAATTTCATGCAACATTTGTTGTGTCGTTTGTTGTAGCGTGTGCGGACGCTTATAACAATGTTGTATAACCACATACAACAATGTTGCGCAACAATGTTGTGGCGTGTGCGCCCGGCTTAAAACAGTGAAGACGCTCCATTCGGACACCCGTTCGTTGGTTTTTACGAACGGGCGTTGGTATGTTTTGGTTTAAAGTAGTGCAGGGCCGCTATATTTTCTAGAGAACAGACTGTTGCGTTTGCCGAATCGGCGAATGGGGTTCCAATCGAATGCACCACTGGCTCAACAATGGCCGAGGATGAAATATGTGCTTGCGAATTTCGCGTTATTTACACCCTAAATAGTTATTATTACACAATTATTTCTGCGATAGCTATTGCAGGAATATGCGAGCAACATACTGGCTACTGGCATAAACCGTTGAATCATTTCGACTGATGGAGGTTTTGTGAGTCGTTGCAATTCTAATTCTGTTCACCAAATTTCGAGTTACGCAGTTAGAAATAAAAATTAGCTGATTTGAATTCAATTAGATTCACAATTTGGGTGCGTCGAAATACCAAGCTGAAGAAATATAATGACTCTTAAAGCATGTTTTGTTGTGTCACCCCCCCCCCCCCCCCCCCTGTGTGTAATGAAAAAATAAACCATAATATAAATGCAACATGACGTGATTTTATTTGAGTTTTGATGACAGTTGACATAGCGAGCGTAAAAGTAGAAAACAGTGTGGCGCTTGCGAAAACTTCAACTTGGTATTTCGTCATTCACAGGTACTGCTTGGTTCATTAGTGATGGGTGATAATTAATTTCTGTGAACATAATTACAGCACTACGCGGCAGAGCCTTTGTTTCTTATTAATTACCGAAGTGCGATCGTGGATTCAGTACTCTGCATGGTTTACCGAAAAGATTTCAGGGATGTTTTGACAGTGATATTCAAGCAACGTACATGATTCTAATATATACTCCTAGTTTTTGTGTGAACTTCAAACTGTCGATCTAACTCAATTTCAATCTGTTTTACTCCATTTAAACCAATTTAACAATTTCAATAATTTAACAATTTCAATAATAAATTTTACTCAATGATGATAGAAACGCCCTTTATTCCGCGCACCATATCAGACATTTGTTTTCAAATCAAATAAGAAACGCTCTTTGTAAATTTAATCAGTTTTCCAAATCAAATAAAAAAAAAAATTAAATGATAATATGAAATGCTCTTTATTTATAGCCTACCATATAAGGCAATAATAAATAAAGCGCAAAGTTTCATACATCCCCCTTAAATGTGGGTAAATGCGCCGAAAAAACTGATCTCAACTTCTCAAGTGCAAAATAAGTGTCAAGAAGGCACAGCACTATAAACATATATCAATGCAAAATAAATGCCAAGAAGGTACATCACTATATATAAACAATATATAAATTATATATAATTATATATAATTTTTAAGTTTGCTGGTTTGCCCAGATAAAGGACGAGGGATTTTAAACAAGTCGATTGGTCTACTACTAGTCGTGATAGAAATTATTAGTCTTCTCTCGAACCAAACAATTCAATTATCACCTAGATCGCTGATAAACCAAGTAGTACCTATAAATGACGAAATACCAAGTTGAATTTTTCGCGATCGCCCCACTGTTTTCTACTGGCTATGTCATCAAAACTCAAATAAAATCACGTTATGGTGCATTATTATGGTTTATTTCTTCATTATACACCACAAAACATGCTTTAAGTGTCATTTTCCGCGGTAGTTTTATTCAGCTTGTTTCTGCTTGGTATTTCGACGTTCTGCACAATTTGAGCAGGTCAGGGAAATGTGAAAATTCAGCTGCAAAAGCTGAAATCAGCTACATGTAACCAATCTGAATGAAGCTATATATTCAGTCATCAAAATGGCTTCTGGACGATTGGTACCTTTGACTTTAGTACCGGTACCTGGATGTGTCGTACCCACGGGTCGATTGGTACCTGGACGTTTCGTACCCTGTGGACGATTGGTACCATTTCAGTGTGAATGATTGGTACCACATAAAATTGTGTTGGGTTATTAGCTCAACTTTACTTTGTAAAGTTTGAGCTATTGCCATGGCTTTGTCGTCCGTGTGTGTCAGATGCGTCAACAATTTCCTTTAGCACGGGCTACAGGTAACAGATCATACCTTTGGTCGGATCATTATAAAATGTGTCATAGCTGTTGACATTGTCATGTAGATGGGAACGAGTCATTTTGGGGTCATTCGGGAAAAATACATGGCCGCCAGTGGCCATCTTGGATTTCAAAATTCAATCCATTAGCACGGGCTACAGGTCCTACCATTCGTCTGATCATCATGAAATTGTCATGGATGTTAATATTGACATGTAGATGGGAACGAGTAATTTTGGGGTCGTTCGGCCAAAAAACATGGCCGTCAGCAGCCATTTTGGATTTTACTCTTTGCATGACTAAATCTTTGGCACGAGCTACAGGTCATACCTTTGGTCGAATCATTATGAAATTTGTCATGGGCGTTGACATTGACATGTAGATGGGAACGAGTCCTTTTGAGGTTATTTGGCCAAAAAACATGGCCGCCAGCAGCCTTCTTGGATTTTACTCTTTGCATGACTAAATCTTTTGGCACAGACTACAGGTCGTACCTTTGTTCGGATCATTATGAAATTTGTCATGGATGTTAACAATGACATCTAAATGGGAACGAGTCATTTTGGGGCCATTGGGTCAAAAAACATGGCCGCCAGCAGCCATCTTGGATTTTACTCTTTGTATGACTAAATCCTTTAACACAGGCTACAGCAGTCTGTGTGAACGTCGACTCTATATTTGAAATCCAGAGTCTGGAGCTAATGTCGCCAAAACCATTTCTATTCAGCGAAGAACTTCCCCAAAATGACTTCACGGATTTTAAAAAATACATCGATGACAGGTGTCCCCACGTGTTATTTGTTGTGCTTCGCAATAACAATGGCCTGTGTCGCGACATAAACTTACAGAAGATAATATTTGTCGTGTGTGCGACTATTCTTTTTCGGGAGATGAACTCGCTGCATCAACTGGAAAGCTGCATCCGACAGCAAAAAATAAGGTCATCATCAAAAATGATGCTTTAGAACTATTTAAAAGCATAAAATTAAGTCATTTCCTCGGTGTTTAACTTTCAGATGACTTTTTTACGACAAATAATTTGATTTGCAAACCATGTTACAATAAAGTAAATCAAATACACGGACATGAGTGAGTTCTATTTATATTTATGGGAGACCAAGTTGGTACCATGCGCGGGCCTATCTATCAGGTCTAGCACATGCTTAAAATTAATCCGAATCGTACCGAATATATAAGTTCGAAGCCATTTTTTCTGTTGTATTTGCAAGCATCGCTTTCGATCGGAGAAATGCCAACGAAATTCCTCTCTGTTACTATATTTAGATGTGACATTATGGGAGTCTCCACCCACTAACACTTGTTTATTAACCCATACGGTTTCATTGGGCGGAAAATAATTTACGCAATCAATCAGATTACGGAATCCCGAGGACTTGGAAATGAGATAGCGATGTTATCCGTCCGACCTAATATTCAATGTTGTAATGAATATTTAGGTATGAGTTTACTCAGACTGGGGCTACATGTCGTAACTTTAGTCTGATCATCATATAATTTGTCATGGCTGTTGAAATTGGAATATAGATGGGAACGAGTCATTTTGGGCTCATTCGGACAAAAAACATGGCCACCAGTGGCCATCTTGGATTTCAAAATTCAATCCATTAGCAAGGGCTACAGGTCGTACTGTTCATCTGATCATCATGAAATTTGTCATGGATGTTAATATTGACATGTAGTCTGTAGATGGGAACAAGTAATTTTGGGGTCATTCGGCCAAAAACATGGTCACCAGCAGCCATCTTGGATTTTACTCTTTGCATGACTAAATCCTTTGGCACGGGCTACAGGTCGCACCTTTGTTCGGATCATTATGAAATTTGTCTTGACTTTTAACATGTAGTTCGGAACGAGTCATTTTGGGGTTATTCGGCATTAAAACATGGCTGCCAGTGGCCATCTTGGATTCTACTCTTTGCATGACTAAAGCTATGAAATGTTTTTGAATTGTTGGAAAACATAGCCGCCAGCAACCATCTTAGATTTTACTTTTATATACATGTATATATATATATCTCTTCATGTTGATTAAACTAGTATTAGACATTCAACTTTCCACATTCCTAATCACTCCATTGACACTCGACAGTAACACATTAAATTATTCCCTTTCCAAGTTGAGCTACAGTGTCATTGGCACTTTCATTTTATGTAGATGTGTGTGAGGCCAATTGATATTATAATCCTAATTATTTCTAAGGCTATTTTTATGTGTACCCATACCATGTATGGTACACATAATGCCAAGGTCCGGATCAACCATCCGTCGTTCATTCGTCCGTCTGTCCGTAGACACTTGCTATCCGATTCATTTACTCAAATATTTTTTATCGGATCATGTTCAAATTTTATGTGCATGTTTATGATGACACACTCCTCACCTGTATAGTTTTTGGTATCGACCGGTTGATCGGTTTAGAAATTATTAACACTTTGCATCCGCGCATAGGCATGAGCTATCCGATGCTGTAACCAAAGTATTTTTTGTCCGATTGTTTTCATATTTGATTATGATGTAGGTTTATGATGACACACCCCTCACCTGTATAGTTTTTGGTATCGATTAGTTGATCAGTTTAGAAAATAATTAACCCTTCACACACATGCTATCCAATGTAATAAGTTGAACATATTTCTTCTGATCTGCCTCATATTTCTTACCTAGGTTTTTCTTAGCATGGTCTTCATCTGTATGGTCTACATGTACATGTGGTCCTCACCCCAAAATACAGATCAAGTTCAAATTTGGGTTTGATCCGATATATTTTATGGCCCTTTTTAATTCAAGTAACTGATAATTTAGTTACATGTAAAACACTGGTTATAGCTATATGGTGGAGTGGTGGTGGACAACTCTATTAGAAATATAATGATAACATTCCGGCTTGCATGCCCATGCAGACAAACAGCAAATGAAATGAGTAATGACATCTGCCACAGAGCTATGGCCAAGTGGTTAGATGGATACCAAGATAAAGAGTACTGATGGCTGGCTAATTGTCAAATTTGATAAATGACATCAGACTCTTGTTTATCCTATTTTGAAATTTCGTTACAGGCTGCCTGATAATGGATCCATAACCATCATAATTGTCTTCTATATTCCATTGATATGCTTAGAAAATAATTAACCCTTTCCAAGTGTTCAACAGATTCATGCTATAATGCACATGGGCTCTTCCTCATATGTCTTATATTGGGTTATCTTCACACTATTCACTTCTATGGATTGTGGTATTGATTGATTAATTGATTTTTGAAAAATATATTAACACTTCAGACACATTCTTTCGATATTACATTAAAATAATGGCTAATAGCCAATATTATTTTATATATGCAATAGGTTACAGCAGATAAATCTACACTATTGTTTGAATTATGCAGAAACATATTAAATGAACCCTCTTGTTGAATCAGGCTCATTAGTTAATGAATACTCAGTAAGACACCAATTGAATATGCTTACAGATTATAGGTGATGCATTATTTTGAAAATCAATATGGCAGATGTTGTTAATATTGCCAGGAACCTTATTTTTCCATCTGTTCGTATTGTCATGGTTGACTGAATTTTGGGGGCCACAGAGTGCTTAAAATATTCACAGTGAAGGTTATGTGTTTTAGTCTGCAAGCTGCTTGTAAAATATTGTTATGTCTTGAAACCATTTGATTGAGTGCTACAAATACTTTATCCCCTTCTTAAGACAAATTATTTGAGCTAATGAATTCAAAACGGTGCTGATATATGGATACCTGTGTTCATATCTTTGATAAAGTATTAGTTATAGCTAATCGCTATCGACCGGGTATGGGTTAAACATCTGCCGATCGTGATCGGCCTCTCGTTTACTTAAATCTGCTGCAAAATTACCTTATAAGGTCCATTTGTCTACAGTAAGTCCAACTACTGATATAACACCAAAATATATACATATATATTCGTAAAACACATAATAAAATATCTGGTACCAATCTTTTTCCTGACTTGGTACCAACAGTCCATACCAGACTGGTATCAATCGTCCCGTGGGTACGAAACGTCCAGGTACCAATCGTCCACGGTACCAATCGTCTTGTTTCCGTCAAAATTGACCACAGTAATATAAAGGAAGTAGAGGTCTCTATATCATGCCATGAATCTCTTCTCTGGCTTACGCCCATAGATATCATATTCCATCCATACAAAACAGAACTTTTTTGTCCCTCGAAAAATAAATTTTCAGGGGACTATAGAAATGGGCTCCGTCCGTTCGTCCATCACACTTTTGAGTATTTTCATGGTGTAATCAACTCCTCCTACAGTTTTTATCCTAGAAATGTGAAACTTCAGAATATTGTTGCCCATATATTGAAGATGTGCAACATGTCTATAGATGACGGAAAAATATTTTTTTACAAAGATATTAACCATTTTCGACATATAATTTTCGGTATGAGGGTACTAGTACCTTCATGGTGTAATCGACTCCTCCTACAGGTTTTAATCGTATATATTTGAAACTTCAGAATAGTGTTACCCACACATCGGAGATATGCAACATGTATATAAAAGAGGGAATTTTTTTTTTTTATGGAGTTATTAACCCTTTTTGACTTAGAAAATTTCAACATTTTTTTTATTTCTTTAACAAAGCGGGATCGACTTGCCACATTTTCGGGGGACACTGTGGTCTGTTGACCTTTTATTAAGTTTGGCAGAGAACCTTATAAAGTCAAAAAGCTAACGCAGGGAATATATTCCTTAGTTATTAGCACCGTGCAGGTTTGGTATGTTGTATATACCTTTTTCATGAAAATGTTATCACCATTCTATAATATGAAGCACATTTATATATAAGGAAAGTAGATTAAATTTCCAGTGAAGAATTTGGAATTTCTTTCGTTGTGATACTACTTACCCAAAATATGTTAATTAACAATCGCATGTTCATACAAATATAATTAACACTAGTTTTTAGCTCAACTTACTTTGTAAGTTTGAGCTATTAATAGCCATGGGTTGGCGTCCTTCGTCCGTGTGTGAATCTGTGTCTGTATGTCGATGTGTCCGTCAGCAATTTCCTTTGGCGCGGGCTAGCTACACTGCTACAGGTTGTACCTTTGGTCTGTTCTTTATCAAATTTGTCATGGATGTTAATATTGACATGTAGATGGCAACGAGTCATTTTGGGGGTTGTTCGGCCAAAAAACATGACCGCCAGCAGCCATCTTGGATTGTACTCTTTGCATGACTATGTCCTTTGGCACAGGCTACAGGTCGTACCTTTGATCAGATAATTATGATATTTGTCATGGCTGTTGACATTGACATTTAGATGGGAACAAGTCATTTTGTGGTCATTCGATTATACAAATAATCGTTGCACCCCTACTCTCCAGACTGAGCTTCGTTATCATTGACACTTTCATTATGTAATCGACCCCTTATGGGTAACTTTTCAGGATTGAGTCGTAAATATTGCTTGTTGCCATTCAGCGGAAAGCTATCGCCGTATTTCCGACTAAATCCTGAAAAGTTACCCATAAGAGATCGATTACTTAGGGCATTACTGTATTCAACACAAATATACATTGGGTCATAAATTGAATTATGATCAGAGCCTGGTGGAAATGCTACTGCGTGGTGAGTCATACTCGCCTTCGAGCTAGTGACGCCATGTACATGTATGGTGTTATTAATGGTTTGTATTGTGCAGAGGTAAAATTTGCTCGTAGCCTCCGCAGTAAATAATTTCACACCAGGTTCTATTCATAATCATTTATCATTAAGATTTCTTAGTCAAGTGTAAATGACTTGATGTTGCTACAGTAATTCCCTAATTAATCGACTCCTTTAACCACAGCAGAATTATGGGTAATTTTTCAGGATTTAGTCGGAAATATGGCTTGTTGCCATTCATCAGAAAGCTCTCGGGAGAGCTTTCCGATGAATGGCAACAAGCCATATTTCCGACTAAATCCTGAAAAGTTACCCATAATTCTGCTGTTGTTAAAGGAGTTGATTAATTAGTACATTACTGTACCTCAAATTTGGCATAGAGAACTGTAGTAAATATTTTATGTCTGTCCACCTATCTGCATGACTTTTGTTTATTTTTAAAAATGGATAATCTGATTTGATGCCCCTAAATTACTTTTTCTTCGACTTTGGGGTAAATATATTTTATTTCAGTCCAGAAACCCACCCTCAAAACTATCAGATTTTGATTTTTGAAATCTGTTAATTTTGTCTACCTTGAATATTTGACACCCCAGATATATACAAACATGATGTCACAAGAGTTTGAAAGGTCGTGTAAATTGTGATGCAAGATCGTTGTTAGCATTGACTGCATGGCAATCACAAATTATTTTTCAGGTATCTCGTGCTACATTTGCAGTTGGAATGTGGATACATACATCTACTAGTACATTTATACTACTTATCTAAGAATCAGTAATCTTGTTTTATTCATGAAAAATAGACATGTTACAGTAATGCCCTTAATAATCGACTCCTAAACCACAGCAGAATTATGGGCCATTTTTAGCTCCACTTTACTTTGTAAAGTTTGAGCTAATGCCATGGCTTGGTATCAGTCGTCCGTGTGTGCATGTGTGATGCGTCAACAATTTCCTTTAGCATGGGCTACAGTTCGTACCTTTGGTCCGATTATTATGAAATTTCTCATGGATGTTGACATCGACATGTAGATGGGAACGAGTCATTTTGGGGTCATTCGGAAAAAAACATGGCTGCCATCAGCCATCTTGGATTTCAAAATTCAATCCATTAGCACGGGCTACAGGCCGTACTGTTCGTTTTATTGTCATGAAATTTGTCATGAATGTTAACAATGACATAGATGGGAACGAGTCATTTTGGGGTCATTCGGCCAAAAAACATGGCCGCCAGCAGCCATCTTGGATTTTACTCTTTGTATGACTAAATCCTTTAGCACGGGCTACAGTTCGTACCTTTAGTCTGATCATCATAAAATTTATCATGGATGTTAACAATGGCATGTAGATGGGAACGAATCATTTTGGGGTCATTCGGCCGAAAAACATGGTCGCCAGTGGCCATCTTTGATTTCAAAATTCAATCCATTAGCACAGGCTACAGGTCGTACTGTTAGTCTGATCATCATGAAATTTGTCATGGATGTTAATATAGACATATAGATGGGAACGAGTCATTTTGGGGTCGTTCGGCTGAAAAACATGGCTGCCAGCAGCCATCTTGGATTTTACTCTTTGCATGACTATATCCTTTGGCGCGGGCTACAGGCCGTAGCTTTGGTCAGATCTTCAGTAAATTTGTCATGGATGTTAACAATGACGCATAGATGGGAACGAGTACTTGGGGTCAATTGGCCAAAACAACATGGCCGCCAGCAGCCATCTTGGATTTTACTCTTTGCATGACTATATCCTTTGGCACAGGTTAGACATTTCAATTAGCACCTTTCCTATTCCTCCATTTACTGTCAACCATTAAATTATTCCCCTACCTAAGTTGAGCTACAGTGCCATTGACACTTTCAGTATGCACACAACCCACTTATATGCACAGTACTACTGACAACATGTATACTACTAGCATCCACACAATAAATTATCAATCAGACCATTGGACGTTGGGGTCTCAAGCATAACTACCCCTTCACATTAGAAGAAAAGTTGAACTATAAATTGTGCCATGAATTTATACTGTAACGGCAGGTTCAACGTTCCAATTGAACCATTTTTATACAATTTACAATTCCATCATGACAATCAATGGTGGTTTGCAAACACATGAACCATAGGCAATAACTCCTTTGTTTCACAAAGTTTTACATATGTACAGCTGAGTTCTCAAGACAAAACCCAATGACCTATGGGAGGTTGTTTTCACATTTATTCCCTAATCGTGCTTAAGCGCAATTCATTTGCACTTAAGTGCAAATCATTTGAGCTTAAGCACAAATCCAATATTTGCAATGAAGTGCAATTCATTTGCACTTTAGTGCAAATCGAGGTTGACACTATCACTCCCAAAAGATTTGTATAAAGGTCAAGTTATCATTTTCATCAGGAATCAATTTTTCCTCCTTTTTTCCTTTGAAATCATTGTGACAGCAGCTAGATGTAAAATGTGAATTTCATTTCTAATTCTAAATAATTATGAATCCCGCTCAAATTGATAAAATTCTGACCACAATGAGTTGATTGTCAGGAATTGCAAATGTTTTTTATACGCCATTTTGAAAAAAGGTTGGCCCCATAATGCCCATTAGACCCTTTCGATCCCCTTCAACTCCCCACCCAATCCAAAATGGCCACTGGGTCAAAATAGGGCAACCATGTGATTTCCCAGTCCCTTGACCAATTTAGGTCAAATGATGGGTGTTGTAAGAGTGGCCATAAAGACTCCCTTCTTTCTAATGACTCCCACTCTCCACAATCTTATACATCAGGATGTGTTCTATCACCGGTATTGTGATGGTTCAGGAATGATTTGTTACAGTTACTTATGATTAAAAATAATTATATTCGGGACAAAATCACCTATAATCATATATATCTTAAATACATTAACATTCCTGACAGATACATGTACAGAGGCTGCATAAGTGTCGTTTTACCGAAACATGAACTTTATATCACAATTAACTCGGAAATAGCGAGATAACGTGTAAATATCAACATGTAATCACTGAAAATTAAGTCAGGTAAACGTAATTCCTTTATTTTCGGTGTCATATAGTGTGAAACACATTCTGAAGAAGAAACACTGAGTAACTGTCTTATTCTTATGTAAAATAGCTGATAAAATATACCGATATGGGTTGATAAATTGGAGCATTAGCCTCATAATCACTATGGAGGGTTATTAGGGTCACAATCCTAACTACAGATTTTAATTCTAACTTTAATAACATTTTAATTCTTATATTTTAATTCTAACTTAATATTTTAATTCTAACATTTTAATTCTTATATTTTAATTCTAACTTAACATTTTAATTCTAACTTAACATTTTAATCCTTATATTTCAGGTCTAACTTAACATTTTAACTCTAACTTAATCTTTTAATTCTTACTTATTATCTGCCAGTCATACGCGGGGGAGGTTCTCAGTTGTCGATTGAATAATGCAACTTCTGCTGTCCAGTCAGTGGCGGGTTTAATATGTGTGGCTTGGGCGAATATCGGCCTTTCGTTAGACACCAAAAGGAGCCCTCAACGTGCTGTATTCCTCGAGATATCGACCGTTTCACGCAATTTGTAATATTGTTCCGCAGATTGTCGTTCTATTCCATATTCCATCCCATCCCGCAGATTGGCATATCCCGCCGCCCGATCGCAGCGACACCTTTCGTTACAATTATTATAGAAGTGCAGGCGCGTTATTAGGGTCACAATCACAACTTCCAGAATCCATTTTATGTTTGTTTTAATTTTTGCCTTTCAAAACCTAATTAAGTCTTCGAAGACTTGTTTTGAAGACCTATTTTAATCTTAGAAGACTAAATGAGTGATCAAAATTAGTCTTCAAAGACTTTAAAAACTTTTTAAAAAGTGTTCGAAGTCTAAAATAGTCTTCAAAATAAGTCTTCAAAATGAGTCTTCAGAGTCTGAAATAAATCGACAAAAAGAGCCTTTGATGACCCAAAAAAGTCTTCCAAGGATACGAAAAGAGAGGTATATGTATGAGCTATATTTGAAAATCTTGAAATGGGAACTCTAGGAATTATTGAAGTCATTTGTCTGAAATGACAAAGAAAAGGGATAATAGATTTATGAAGATGCTATTTCCATGTGTAGAATTTAATTATGTTTGAATTAATACATATACATGTATAACAGCTAGAACTCATTCTTCTGGTGTTACAGCTGGTGCAGTAACCTGGAATAGAACAAACAATTTTCATGGGTGTGAAGCATATATATAGAGGATCTACAACGAGTTCCCAGTTTATAGTGGAATTCACAAAATGAGTCCAATAAATTAGGAAAGACTCGTCCCAGACCTAATTTACTGGACGAGTTTTGTTAACTCTGTTATGAACTGGGACGAGTTGTAGATTCTATTTATTACATGATCCAAAACCTCGACAAAACATACATAAATCAACAAATGGGATGCAAAACTAACATCGGCTTCTATATAAGACCTGCGATGGAGTTTCATGTAACTAAACGAAGATGTATAACTCTAGAATGGAAAATCCGAACAAAACAATGGAACCCTCTTTTTAATGTCCTCATAGTAGTGAACATCCAGACCAAATTTCATTGAGATCCCAGCACAACTGTTGAAGTTACGACATGAACAGACACCAGACAGACGAAAAATCCAACATTTCAAGATAAACAAAGATGAATAACTCTAGAATGGAAAATCCGAACAAAACGATGTAACCCTCTATTGAATGCCCTCATAATAATAAACAGCAATACAAAATTTCATTGAGATCCGAGCACTACTGTTCAAGTTATGACATGAACAGACATCGGATGGACGCACGCACGGATGGACGGACAGGTGCAAAACAGTGTACCACCCTATTTAAAAAAATTATGAGTGTGATATTATACACAAAACACTGCATGTGTGAGTCAAGCGTTTATTTATATACAGCACGTAAATAGTGAGCAATATGCAAAACATTCAACATTTTTTTAGCAGATTGATTCACAGTGACCCATTCAACACCAAAATTTTTAAAGGCAATGATTAGCAAATGCTATACTGGTACATGTATGTTCTAAACAACTTGGTGACATTTCTAAGTGGGTCTCCACAATGTTAATTTATTTTTTGCTTTTCACATATTTTTTACGTACTGTTTGTTTACATAACATGTTGTTTGTTTACATAACACAGAGTACTAGTATGACAATAACATGCAATCAACCCAATATTTATGATTGGTATAAGAAAAATATTTGTTTATACTATAACATTCTTTCTAATTATGGCAGTTTTAAAAATACTAAATCCGATTCGATGGTCCCCATATCATCAGATTCCAACAACAACAAGATTTTTTTAAATGCCTTTTCAGTTGTCAGAATCGATTAATTGTTCAAATATATCAATACTAACCATAGTCAACTATAGCATAAAATCGACAAAAACCTGTATTTTATCAAGTTTTTGTTCAATGAATATTGCCATTTTGTCAAATATCTGACAAAAAATACCACTTAATTTTAGAGTTATCCATCTTTTTCAGCAATTTGGTCAGAGAAAGTATTCTCGTCTGCTGTTTACTGGGCCACCTAAAATTAAAATAATAGACTTATAAAAATTTATATCTGATCACGCTGAGCTTTGATGGGTGGGTTCCTCGACCCGGATCAAATATTTTTTACCTCCGCAGCAGTCCGAAGTCAAGGAAATAGTAATCTGCGAGGGTTAATTCAGATTGAGTACCTTTAACAGCTGTGACTGTTTTAGTTATGAAAATAGTTCTTATGTAACATTCATTTAAAATTGAAGTTGTCATAATTTCAATTAGTTATGAGGAAAATTGCTTGCATTTCATTCAAATGTAGCTTGCTAGTGTTATATGATCTTGGACAAATATGAATGGGAATATCAAGTGACTGATGGCTTAGAAACAGGTTGACATCATGATATAAATGTTCACATCACTATGCGCGAAGCAAATTCCTTATTGCGCTGTGTGTGTGTCTGTGGTGAGAATATACATCTCAAGCCCCGAATGCAGATTTTTTCGGATATCATGCAATTTGTTTTCAAAATCATTTCTAAGACAAATTACATCTTCAAAATGAATTGAAACAATCAGATTCATATAGTAGTGCATGCTATAGCCTCATACAAGTGAGGGGGCTCTATAATTAAATTTTTTGCCCATAATTTCTCCCTTTAACAGTTGAAACCATGGGGTGGGTCTGGTTTTGGTCGAGGAAAAAAATTGCAGTGAAAAAAAATCAATTCTCATCTTTTCTCATAGTTGATCATGGCTTTTTAAATTTATTATACAAAGAGGATACCTGTGTGTTTTGAGTGAATACCGGAAGTATCCATATGAGTGGTCACAGTGAGATACTGGAATCATCACAAGTGATGATTCCAGTATCTCACTGTGACCATGTATGAGGTAATTCCGGTATTCACTCATAACACAAAGGTTTTCTTTTTATTATATAATATACAGAAAGACCACGTGGTTCAATAAAATACTGTCGATAACTCAGAATACACATGCTTCAAATGTGTGTAATCTATCTTCTGTTGACCCAATATTCATTGCCGATTGAGCTAAATATATATGATGTCATTTACGTTACCATTGACTTATTAGCCACCTTTCTAATTATTGGCCGACTTTTTCACTTATTGGCTTTTGTTACTTATGATGCAGGTAGCGTTCTACTTATTGCAGCCGATAACCTATAGCTAATTAATGATGGTGTTTATGTAAATGTACCTTCTGCCGCAGTCCATCTGTTATTGTCAAGACTTGGTTTTTTCATTGTTTTTCTTTTCTTAGCCCAAGACCTGAGCTAATGCTCAGCTCTTCCTGGCTGAACAGAATGTCAATGTGTTGGTTGAATAAGTATCCTGCTGGATCAGGTTTGCTACTCGCAGCAGCTTGTGCATTGGACAGGGTTGTTATATGCACCAAAAGATCCGCAAATCTCTCTGGATGGTTGGCGTCCACCAACAATTGTCCCAAGACAATAGTCTAAAAGAGAATAGAAACATATAACGATGTATTAGGATGATCAATTTTTATGTTTACCCATACCATAGTATGGTAAACATAGTGTTGTTGCCCGGATTGACCACTCGTCGTTCGTCTGTCTGTCCGTCCGTCTGTATGTCTGTCCGTGGACACTTTACGAGTAATGCGATAACTCAAACATTTTCTATCCGATCGAAACAAAATTTTGTATATGGGTTTCTCAGCCCAAAATACAGATCGAGTTCGAATTTGGGTTTGTTCCGAGATTTTGTTACTGAGTTATGGCCCTTTTTCAACTTAGAATTCACGCATTCTGCCATAACTCAAACATCTGATTGGAACCAAATTTGGTATGTGAGTTTCACAGCCAAAAATACAGATCGAGTTCGAATATGGGTTTGATCCGATTAATTTTAAAGGAGTTATGACCCTTTTTCGAAAAACAAATTGAAAAAAAGAAAGATATTTTTTTTAATTTATTTTTAACTTTTATAATACCGGGTAATAATAAAAAAAATGTCATTGACATTGTCATTTGTTTTCATTTAGATATTGATGATTATGATAAAAGTTGATAAAAAGATTTCCAATGTGTCCCTTTAATTTTTTTAAATAATTTAAAAAAAAAAAATAATAACACCATTATAACTCTGGCAAGGGTACCCCGAATCACCACACCAAATTTGATTAAATCGGTCCAAAATCTTGTGTTATGTACTGGTAAATCTGTTTGGAGCAACATTAAATCCAATTCACCAATTGCCTTTGGACTACTTAGCTATTGATAAGGCTATATTATTTTCTGATGTCTCTTATGCCAATGTGCAAATAATCTTATAAAGAAGGCTATGGTATCTACTTTAAAATAAAGATTCAACAATAAACATCACATGATATTAACAGTAGACTTGGACATCTGTGCTGCAGAGTTATATCTTCAGATGGTCTGATATCATTATAATTGTTATTGGTTTAATAGAGAGGTCAGTGTTCAACGTAAACAATTCCTGTGATATTTTGACAGCTCTGTTATATAATTGATATTAATGGGTCAGTGGTGAAGTTGCTTATCTGTATACTAGGACACATTATTATTGTAAACTTAAATTGGACTCTCTTAACCCAAGTATTCCATGTCCAGATCACACCTACACATTTAACCCATGGACTTGCTGGCTATGGCAGTTTAGCATTAAAGATCCTGTACCAGTGCATTCTCTTATATAAATGCCAGTGACCCATAAATTCCAATAATTTGTGTTATGTACATTTGTCTATACTAGTACATAACAGTATACTCTATAATTCAACACCAAAACTCTCATTTATCCGATCATATTAAATTTGTATCGCCAAGGGATGGGTTAACATCTGCCGATCGTGATCGGCCTCTCGTTATAAGCTCGTTTTGAAAAAAAAACATATTGAAAATGTATGTTATTAGTATGTCTGTCTGTTTGTTTGTCTTTTTTGTTTCTGGATGATAACTTTTGTAAGTCTGAACTGAGTCTGAACTTACAGCCCTGGGAATTAGCCTAGGTCTTAAGCAGAGACAACATCAGTTTGCCTAGGCAATATTTAGGCAATAATATTGCCTAGGTAAAATACGTTCATTATGTTACTAACTTTCATGCTGTCAATCAAAATTAAAACCTCTTTACTAGTGTCCAAACTGACTACCTTTCACTCTTCTTTACATACCGGTATATTATTCTGCAATATCATCTATACAGTGACATTGACTTAATTTGACTACAAGGACACTGTTCGGGAGACGGTTGGGAAATTGTACATATATGTTGAGTAGTGGCCTGGAAAAAGTGTTTCCCAATTTAACTAAGAATTTAGTGTTGATTTTGTCCACAATGTCTTATATAACTAATCATAGTAATCATAATAAAAAATAAAAAGGCTTTTTAGTATGGATAACTTTTCAAATTTCATTGGACCATGACCAAATTCAAACTTGGCCTTTGTCTTCAGAAATAAGAACCATGTACCAAATATCAAGAGATGCAGTTGAATTGAAAAACACTCAGATAACTAAAAGTAACTCCGCAGTTTGTTTTTATTGGGATATCTTTTATCAAATTTGATAATCTAAATCACCTAGAGGTAGAGCTCATTTTAAACCGAAACGAAGTTTAATTGTTAGCTACCGTAGCTGAGTCAAATACACATATATGTACATGTAAAACTTGACAACATTAAAGAGGGTTGCTCTTTTATGCATGCATATCATGTTCCTATATCGTGATAGGCATGGGCACGATATGATACAGGCATTGTTTTAAAGCGTACCCCAATACAATGAAATCATGATCAGAATCATTACAGGCCTATTTCAGACTAACAAAATTTTCCTCAACTTCACACTGAAGTTGACTGAACCACAGGAGCTTGGAATTTGGTCAAAACCCCTCTTTTATTGGCGGAACCACCACCCGGGACCAAACGTGACCTTTGGTTCCAGGTGGTGGTTCCGCCAATAAAAGAGGGGTTTTGACCAAATTCCAAGCTCCTGTGATTTTATCAAATTAGTAGGACAAAACATAATAAATTTGATCAGACTAAGTTTTTGAATTTTTCACCAACAAGTTCACAATATGTCTTGAATAAGTAGCTTTTCATTGAAGAATAATTTACCTGTTTAGAAGGCTTTCCAAGCAAAGCAATTCCCAATTCCTTTCCAATATATGTCAATTGACGCTGTTGACTGGCTATGAAGAAAATACAAAATTCATGTTTGAATAAATAAAATTTAATGTGGGCGATTGATCCAAATGTGAAATCTAAAATGGTCACTGGAGGCCATGTATTTTATCAAATATGGGGACAAATCTGTGGTTCTCATCTAGAGGTCATACCTGAGATCTATTTAAATGAAAGTGTCAATGACACTGTAGCTCAACTTGGAAAGGGAATAATTTAATATATTACAGTCAATGGAGCGATTAGGAATGTGGAAAGTTGAATGTCTAATACTAGTTTATAGACATGAAGAGAAAAGTAAAATCCAAGATGGCTGCTGGCGGCCATGTTTTCGGCCGAATGACCCCAAAATGAGTCGTTCCCATCTACATGTCATCGTTAACATCAATGACAAATTTTATGACGATCAGACTAAAGGTACGAGTGGCCTGTAGCCCATGCTAAAGAATTTAGTCATACAAAGAGTAAAATCCAAGATGGCTGCTGGCGGCCATGTTTTTTGGCCGATTGACCCCAAAATGACTCGTTCCCATCTACATGTCAATATTAACATCCATGACAAATTTCATGATGATCAGACGAACAGTGCGACCTGTGGCCCGTGCTAATGGATTGAATTTTGAAAACAAAGATGGCCACTGGCAGCCATGTTTTTTGTCTGAATGACCTCAAAATTACTCGTTCCCATCTACAAGTGATTATTAACATTCATGACAAATGTTATGATGATCAGACTAAAAGTAGGACCTGTAGCCCATGCTAAAGGATTTAGTCATGCAAAGAGTAAAATCCAAGACGGCTGCTGGCGGCCATGTTTTTTGGCCGAATGACCCCAAAATTACTCGTTCCCATCTACATGTGATTATTAACATTCATGACAAATTTTATGATGATCAGACTAAAAGTAGGACCTGTAGCCCGTGCTAAAGGATTTAGTCATGCAAAGAGTAAAATCCAAGATGACTGCTGGCGGCCATGTTTTTGGGCCGAATGACCCCAATATGACTCGTTCCCATCTACATGTCAATATTAACATCCATGACAAATTTCATGATGATCAGACGAACAGTGCGACCTGTGGCCCGTGCTAATGGATTGAATTTTGAAAACAAAGATGGCCACTGGCGGCCATGTTTTTTGTCCGAATGACCCCAAAATGACTCGTTCCCATCTACATTCCAATTTCAACAGCCATGACAAATTTCATGATTATCAGACTAAAGGTACGACCTGTAGCCCGTGCTAAAGGATTGAGTCATACAAAGAGTAAAATCAAAGATGGCTGCTGGCGGCCATGTTTTTTGCCCGAATAACCCAAAAATGACTTGTTTGCATCTACATGTCAATATTAACATCCATGACAAATTTCATGATGATCAGACGAACAGTGCGACCTGTGGCCCGTGCTAATGGATTGAATTTTGAAAACAAAGATGGCCACTGGCGGCCATGTTTTTCATCCAAATGACCCCAAAATGACTCGTTCCCATCTACATTCCAATTTCAACAGCCAGGACAAATTTCATGACGATCAGACTCAAGGTACGACCTGTAGCCCGTGCTAAAGGATTTAGTCATGCAAAGAGTAAAATCCAAGATGACTGCTGGCGGCCATGTTTTTGGGCCGAATGACCCCAATATGACTCGTTCCCATCTACATGTCAATATTAACATCCATGACAAATTTCATGATGATCAGACGAACAGTGCGACCTGTGGCCCGTGCTAATGGATTGAATTTTGAAAACAAAGATGGCCACTGGCGGCCATGTTTTTTGTCCGAATGACCCCAAAATGACTCGTTCCCATCTACATTCCAATTTCAACAGCCATGACAAATTTCATGATTATCAGACTAAAGGAACGACCTGTAGCCCGTGCTAAAGGATTGAGTCATACAAAGAGTAAAATCAAAGATGGCTGCTGGCGGCCATGTTTTTTGCCCGAATAACCCAAAAATGACTTGTTTGCATCTACATGTCAATATTAACATCCATGACAAATTTCATGATGATCAGACGAACAGTGCGACCTGTGGCCCGTGCTAATGGATTGAATTTTGAAAACAAAGATGGCCACTGGCGGCCATGTTTTTCATCCAAATGACCCCAAAATGACTCGTTCCCATCTACATTCCAATTTCAACAGCCAGGACAAATTTTATGACGATCAGACTCAAGGTACGACCTGTAGCCCGTGCTAAAGGATTTAGTCATACAAAGAGTCAAATCCAAGATGGCTGCTGGTGGCCATGTATTTTGGCCGAATCACCCCAACATGACTCGTTCCCATCTACATGTCATTATTAACATTCATGACAAATTTTACGATGATCAGACTAAAAGTACGACCTGTAGCCCGTGCTAAATGATTTAGTCATACAAAGAGTAAAATCCAAAATGGCTGCTGGCGGCCATGTTTTTTGGCCGAATGACATCAAAATGACTTGTTTGCATCTGCATGTCATTGTTAACATCCATGACAAATTTTATGATGATCAGACTAAAGGTACGACCTGTAGCATGTGCTAAAGGATCTAGTCATGCAAAGAGTAAAATCTAAGATGGCTGCCGGCGGCCATGTTTTTTTGCCAAATAACCCCATCTACATGTCAATATTAACATCCATAACAAATTTCATGACAATAAGACAAACGGTACGGCCTGTAGCCCGTGCTAATGGATTGAATTTTGAAATCCAAGATGGCCACTGGCGGCCATGTTTTTTTTCCGAATGATCCCAAAATGACTCGTTTTCATCTACATGTCAATGTCAACATCCATGACATATTTCATAATAATCCGACCAAAGGTACGAACTGTAGCCCGTGCTAAAGGGAATTGTTGACGCATCACGCACACACACACACGGACGATGGATACCAACCAATGGCAATAGCTCAAACTTTACAAAGTAAAGTTGAGCTAAAAACTTATTGGAATTTATGGGTCACTCACATTTATATAAGAGAATGCACTGGTACAGCTAAACCACCACAGCCTTGGGTTAAATGTGATATGTTGCCTGGACATGGAATACTTGGGTTAAGAGGGTCCAAATTAAGCTTACAATAATAATGTATCAAATTCTACCAACAATATAATATACAGATGGGCCATCTGACTGCTGACCCATTAATATCAATTATATGGCAGAGCTGTCAACAAATCACAAGAATTGTTTATGTTGAACACTGACCTCTCTATTAAACCAATAACAATTATAATGACTTCAGCCCATCTGAAGATATCACTCTGCAGCACAGATGTCCAAGTCTAATGTTAATACCATGTGATGTTTATTGCTTTCTTTATCAGATTATTTGCACATCAATTGGCATAAGAGATATCAGAAAATAATATAACCTTATCAATAGCTAAGTAGTTCAAAGGCATGGGTTGGAATTTGTGAATTGGGTTTAAAGTCGCTCCAAACAAATTTACCAGTACATAACACAAGATTATGGACTGATTTAAACCAAATTTGGTGTGGTGACTCGGGGTACCCTTAGCAGAGTTATAATGGTGTTAGTTTTTAAAATTTTGTTACTTTAATTTTTTTTTTTTATTATTTAAACAAAAAATATTTTATTGTATATTATTTTTATTTATTTATTTATATTCATCTTTTTTTTATATAAATTGAGCAAGGAAATCAATCTAAATAATTTTTTTCAAAAAAGGGCCATAACTCAGTTAAATAGTTAAATCTGTATTTTGGGCTGAGAAACTCACCAAATTTCGTTGCGATCAGATAGAAAATATTTGAGTTATCGCACCATGCGTAAAGTGTCTACGTACAGACAGACAGACGCACAGCAACTGGTCAATCCAGACAACGACACTATGTTTACCATACTATGGTATGGGTAAACATAAAAACAAAATGTAAAATCCAAGATAATTTAATGAATTTTCCACACAAAAAAACGATTGCTTACATCTATTTAAGCTCATCCGAAATATCCATAGAAATTTTTTGACAAACAGATGAGGGATGTAGCCTGTGTGGTGTGCTGAAGGATTTAGTCTTGCAAAAAAAACAATCTAGTTTTCAAATACACCTACTTCCAGTATTTTCATCTGATGAGATTGTTTCTACCCTCTTCTCTGTGACATGTGATTCACCATCTGGCTGGTGCAATTCTGTGAGAGAATGTGGAGAAAACAGAAGTTTATATTTGTGACATACAGATTTTATCTGTCACTGAACATGTCTGCAGTGACAGAGTATAGATATGAATTTCAATAATACACACTTTCAATGTTGGCCCTCAATGGAATAAGGTGTTGATAGGTTAACTGGATCATGGATAATCAGTGTTTGCTAAGTGTCACTGACCTTACTTATTACTGCATGCGATTTTCTTGATCTTGACCAGTTTTTATTCTGTGGGACTTTAAAGACATGATTTTGAACCACTCCCATATCTGGTCCACTAAATTCACTCAAAAGAACCCTGCCTTGACCAAACAAGTGTTATCGCCATAGGTTCATCCAGTTATCCCATCAACACGCTATAACTTTTTTTAGGTGAACCAATAGAAGAACTTACAATTCGGAATAATAGTACAGGGTGGAAAATCTCCAAAATCATAATAACAGTACAATTTGGAACAATAGCACACTAAGCACAGGGTACTTAATTATAAGAGTACCAGATATTCCCTATACTAGTACATAGTTTATCATGTGTTTATCTCTCACATTTACAATAATTTATTGTAAATATTAACAATAGACACAAGTGAATATAAAGTTAAATATGTACCCATTAACAGCAGTAAACATGTATACTTCTATTTTTGAGCAGTTCATACTGACATTTTATTAATCAAAGAATTAGGCAGGTCCACATATCAGACATGGTAAAAATTGTTAAACGTACAGGGCCAACTAAGGAACGTATAGGTGCAAATTTCAATTGAAAAAAAATACAAACATACATGTATGACTATTACCAGTAGGCACTCAAGAGTAACAGTTACCAATTTCTTGCTGTTTATCTTGCTGTTTCTGTTCATCTTGCTGTTTCTTTTCCTCTAGTTTCCTCTGAGCTAAAAAGTTTTAAGAGTTTCATTTCAGTATGGTACATGTATAAGATTTCTTTTCAAATCTATACATTTGAACTTGAGACCAAGAAGATATATCTATTCAAGCCTGCTAAGTGCAAATATTGTGCAATTTTCTCCAATTTAACAGGGCTGCACATATCAAAGGAATAAGGCAATATCAAAGAATGAACACACATAACTCATAAGCCAGTGCTCCCTTACATTTTATTTTTAGCAATTTAATATTGTACTTGAGATATATTTATGGTTTTACCACTATGGGTGAATATCTGAAAAGTGTGCAATTTGAAGTTACGACCATTAGCCTTATAATTATCATAGTACTTATAAACAGTTACATGTATGTGAGGCTCCTAATGGGATATATGGGAGACTGGCACAATATATTTAATGCTGCCCCAGTCATGAAGGTGTTAAAAATGCACCAAGTCAAATCTCAAATTTTAAATTGTGAAACACTATAATTAATGACATGGTTAAAAATATTTTAACAATTAATAAAAATATCACAACTTCAAGTAAAAGTACTGTAACAAACAACATACCACAAAATAATTGAACATTTCTTGATTCCAGTTCTTGGACATAGTCCTCCAGTTTTTCTTTGCTAAATTGTTTTAAGAGTTTCATTTCAAGATAGATATTGGATAATTTCAATCTTTAAAATTAATGATATGAAGCAAGGAACACTCAGGACGCTCAAGTCGCTGATAAACAAATGCAAATGGTCCAGCCAATGACATATACTGGAAATAGTTCATTTATAAAGGATCTCAGTTGAGTTTCTATTTAATACCGGTGTAACATCTCCCCCCCCCCTGATCAACTTCCAACTTTGTGGCAAGGAAGCATGTCTTTTCTTCGGCAGAGACATTATTGTTCAGATTTTTTTTTATTGAAAATCACCCAGTTTATCTCCCCCCCGCCTGAATTAATTTGTTTACCTAACAACAAATGGCGAGTTAAGTCTCATTTTATCGTTCAATATCACTATGTGGCTAAGAAAAACTACCATAGGTGACAAGGAAGCATGATTTTTCTGTAAAAGAGACAATAATTATAGTTCGGAGAATTTTCATTCGAATTTACCTAGTTTATCTCCCCCCCCCCCCCCGCCTGGATTTTCCATACTTTAACATCTATTGGCGAGATAGTCTCATTTTATCATTCACTATGACTATGTGACTTAGAAAAACTATCATTAGTGGTAAGGAAGCATGTCTTTCTTCGGCAGATACATTATTGTTCAGATTTTTTTTAATTGAAAATCACCCAGTTTATCCCCCCCTCGCCTGAATTAAATTGTTTACCTCAATATCTAATGGCGAGTTAGTATGGGAGGCCAAATTCACATTTAATAATTAATTGTGCTTAAGCGCAATCAATTGCGCTTAAGCGCAATTCATGGTTATATGTAACAAAATACCCCTGGTGAATAAATAGGTTTCTCCATAACTTAGCATTAATTCCTATTGACATGTCACTTCTTGGTTTCATTGGTTTGGATGGGTAGGGAGCTAGCCCAACTTCTTTATCAAAATGGCTGACTCGCAATAGTATCACCTTCTGTTTTAGTTGGAGCGATTCGTGATAGCATTATATTATATATGTCGCCCCGACTAATACAGAAAGTAATGCTATTGCAAGTAGCCCCAACTAATATATACCGAAGATAATATAATGCTATCACGAATCGCTCCAACTAAAACAGAAGGTGATACTATTGCGAGTCAGCCATTTTGATAAAGAAGTTGGGCTAGCTCCCTACCCAATCAAACCAATGAAACCAAGAAGGGAGGCCAAATTCACATTTAATAATTAATTGTGCTTAAGCGCAATTCATGGTTATATGTAACAAAACACCCCTGGTGAATAAATAGGTTTCTCCATAACTTAGCACTCCTATTGAAATGTCACTTGGTTTCATTGGTTTGGATGGGTAGGGAGCTAGCCCAACTTCTTTATCAAAATGGCTGACTCGCAATAGTATCACCTTCTGTTTTAGTTGGAGCGATTCGTGATAGCATTATATTATCTTCGGTATATATTAGTTGGGGCTACTTGCAATAGCATTACTTTCTGTATTAGTCGGGGCGACATTGATTTTCTTCAATTTTCGAGTATACAGGCACATCATATGAGGGAAGCAAGCCCTCGGTGACACCACATTCACACTATATGATCATGGAAATACTATAGATTTGTGCAAGAGCTGCTGATTTAATAAGAAAAACTAGAGCTTCAGGACTGAGACACCAAAGCTCCAGTAATTATACACACCATATTTTGGACAGGGATGCTGATAATATGAAAATAGGGTTTTTTCCCCCTGATTTAAGTCAATAAGTAAACCATACAGTAATGCTCTAATTAATCGACTCCTTAACCACAGCAGAATTATGGATAACTTTTCAGGATTTAGTCGGAAATATGGCTTGTTGCCATTCATCGGAAAGCTCTCGAGAGCTTTTCGATGAATGGCAACAAGCCATATTTCCGACTAAATCCTGAAAGTTACCCATAATTCTGCTGTTGTTAAGAAGTCGATTAAATAGAGCATTACTGTATGAGGTAAGAAAGCCCTCATGCAGTGACACCGCATGCATGTATAGGATATTACCATAGTAAAGGCTAAAATCTGTGCAAAAATACATTAAAAACATCATACAAAACATTACTCGAGTTCCGGGAAGGCGACATCAATTCTTGGGATGCTGATAATATGTAATTAGGGGATTCTCCTTGTTGAACACATACTCACAGTTTGACTGTTGAGTACAGGTCAAAATTAGCCCAATGCTCATCTTGCTAGGTGATACACCAGGTCATGCTAATAGTTTATGGGTAGGTTAGATAGTAGTCACAATTACGCTTAAGCGCAATTAATTGCGCTTAAGCGTAATTAATTGCGCTTAAGCGTAAATGCCCTATTTGCGCTTAAGCACAATATGTGGTATTTGCGCTTAAGCGCAATTGATTGCGCTTAAGTGCAATTATTTGCGCTTAAGCGCAATCAATTGCGCTTAAGCGCAATTCATTATTAAATGTGAATTTGGCCTCCGATATCATCCTGCTATTGTCATTTAGAACTGGATATATTAGTAATAGTATAATATTATTGAATATCAAAGCTGGCGCAAGAGATTGCACAACGAATTTTGTCGGAAGACTGTAATTCATATTCGCTGCGATATTGTTATGACTTATGGGTGACATATGGCTGTGCACTGGTATGCGCCGTCTTCTATTCCCTACGCAAATAAAGGAAACATGAATATGTTATAGTCAAATATCACTATAATAGAGGATTAGAGGAATATCGCTATAATAGTGCAATTCAGGATGTGCCTGACCTGCTGACCTGTGACTGTGTCGTGAAAATTGAAATTTCAAGATGCCGGCAACCAAAATGCTAATATTGTCCTATATTTCACTTTTTCAGTCACTGCGTTCATAAAAGAATTTGAACATACAAAGGTGGCAATAAAAAGACGAGTCTTCTAAATCATCGTCATCATTGTTGTAAATCGAATCTAATCGATGTTGTAAAAATATTTAAGACTTCGTCGTTGGTCGCCATTTTAAGTTGTTGTTGTAAAATAATAGTCGTTCAAACTTTATCAGAACCAGGGTTATCATTTTACGGTAAATACCGAGCTTTGCCGAATGCTGCACTGATACAACTGATTCTGTGTACAGCATAAGGTAGCCTCGCGTTACCAACGAATCACACGCCCGTTCGTCGAATGGAGCAACTTGTGTCACTCAAATTCACTGCTGGTCTCGAACAATAGTTCACAGTTTCCTCCCATCTCAGCTTAGAGTTCGAGTTAGGCACCTTCTATGTACAGCTTAATTAGACACCTTCCCAGCTTAGACACCTTCCCAGCTTATACACCTTCCCAGCTTAGACACCTTCCCAGCATATACACCTTCCCAGCTCAGACACCTTCCCATCTCCCGGCAGAAGTAATGATCGAGCAGATGCTCGCTTGATAACTGGAGTCCATGATCAAGTATGCAATTTCGCCATCCTCGTGTTGTATTTTCGACTTTCCAACACACCAAATATCCATAACGATGGACGTAGATAGTTCTATATTGCCTGAATCAAAGGTTTCAACAGACTCTTCCGCCAAAGATTTTGCCGTGACAATTGTTTTACTCGAGGCACCAGACTATCACATTGCTTGAGACCATCATCACAGTGTATAAACCGTACAAACATTAAATCGGAAGTTGCTTTCGAAAAAACGAAAAATTATATTTTTAGAACATAAATGTGACAGAAATATCACAACAATATCACAAAATCCATGTTTCAGACGGACACATGGTTGCACCATATCTATACACGTACGTATATATTGTATATACACATTTGCCCATCGTAAGTGGGCTCCATTTGAGCGAATGACTCTGTTTAATAGATAAAAACGGCCTTTGATCACTTCAGAAAATAATTTTCTCGCAAAAATTCGCTCTTCAAATGTAATTTTAACACATATCCAGCATATGTCGGAAATCCCACTATATTGCCACGGAAAGGCCATCATGTGTGTAACATATATGGATATGCCCTTGGCTCGAATGTATTCAAAATTTGAAAGTAGAGAGTATTTATTTGGACACCCACTAGTCAGTCTATGTACGCCTAGTTGTTTAAGTTGATGATCACTAGTTGCCAAAAATATGTACGCCAAGTTGTGATGATGGGATTTGTGTGAACAGACGAAAGTAGTAATGGGGGCACTATGGCCCAGTACCACCCAGAGATGGGCACTATGGCCCAGTACCCCCCAGAGATGGGCACTATGGCCCAGTACCCCCCCAGAGATGGGCATTATGGCCCAGTACCCCCCAGAGATGGGCACTATGGCCCACTGGGCCATAGTGCCCATGTCTGGGGGATCCTGGGCCATAGTGCCCATCTCTGGGGGGTACTGGGCCATAGTGCCCATCTCTGGGGGGTACTGGGCCATAGTGCCCATCTCTGGGGGGTACTGGGCCATAGTTCCCCCTGAGGATAGATATTCCTGTCATTGATGTGACATTTCTGATCGAAAAAATGAAAATGGACTTAGACATTTTTTCATTACTAATTTAAAGTTTGTATAATTCTGACCAGAGATGGCACATCGACACGAACAGAATCAATTGGTGGGGATCCTACAGTGAAAACGATTTTGTTGAAATATGCCCCCTGAGGATAGATGTTCCTGTCATTGATGTGACATTTCTGATCGAAAAAAATGAAAATGGACTTAGACATTTTTTCATTACTAATTTACAAGTTTGTATAATTCTGACCAGAGATGACACATCGACACGAACAGAATCAATTGGTAGGGATCCTACAGTGAAAACGATTTTGTTGAAATTTATCATTTATTTTTCAAAAACAAGAACAAGAACAATGAACAATAATATATTATTATACATCAATAATATTAACAAAGAACAATAATTTATGTACAAAACAAGGTCTCAGATTTGAAGAAACTTAATTGAACATCCTACAACATCCTACAACATCCTACGCTGAATCAATAACAAAATAGTCTATTTCGTGGAGTTGTTGACACATTCGTTGTTATCTGGTCGTCGTCTTCTTTGCGTTGTATGTATATCAGCCGTCGATGTCCTGGTGAAGTTTAATTCAACAGCAAATTTGCTTTTCTGTATAATCGACCATAGTGCTTTCCAAACCATTGAACTATTGTTCTGTCATTCTTGAAGAAATCCCGAGAATTGAATAATCTTTTCATCCTCTTTCCTTTCATCATGCGGTGGAGTGCGAATATACAATATAATCCACACACATTTGTCGCACGATGTTGATATCGTGTTGTATTCATAGTCCATGCTGATGAGTTCCTTGTTATGAATGGTAACATATATCGTATCGGTGGTGGTAGTCCAAATGAGTCGAAGTATACAGCTGATCTTCCCTTGAATAACAACAAGGTCCAGTGTTCTCCTGGCTCATCCGATGAGTGCGTGTTCACAATATATACTTGAATATGTTGTGGTTTCTTCTCTGGTAACAGATCTCTAGCACAAACATAAGTGTTAAGTTTACACAACCAGGAATTGTCCAGAATATATTGAAGTTCAGCTGTCTGCATCGTTGTAATTCTGTGACCACATCAGAGTCCACTCTGCGTCGATTTTTTTGCGGTTGAGCTCCAAACTCTTTCTCAGATGATCCCACATAAGGTATGCTTCGAACTTCTCCTTGCAGTGTGGGTTTAACTCCATCAGCTTCGGGAACCATCTTTCCATAACATTGTATATGTCAAGTTTAATCAGTGCTAAGTCGATAAACTGGTTTGTCCAATCATCAGTTGTAGAGAACAAACACAGAACATGTTCACGTTGACTAGGATGTTCTATTTTACATCCTTCACAGTTTGCTGACACTTCCTTGCGAATAATTTCTTGTAGTTCTTCAATCATAGCGTTGTTGGGTGTGTCCAAGATCAGGTTTAATCTCGGAGCAACGTGTTGTGAACGTCGGTATTCTTCATAGTAGTTCCATAGCTGTGATGTGAGCTCCATCCTAATAGTCAGTAAGCACTTCTCTCAAAGCTGTGATCTCTATTTCACTGTCGAATTCAGCATACACCAAAACGTTGACGGCTGTAGTGAGAGCCATCAAGAACTGAAGCTCCAAACGCAGGTTCCCTGTCTTTATAGGATGTAGATGTCCCTCGTCGCTTCCTTGGTCCGGTGTCAAGTCAAAACCCCACAAACAATAACCATTCATATATTCTTTTAAATTAATGCCAATTGATTTGTTAACACCAAACATTCCTAAAGATTGATACAAAGATAAATATGACCTGAGACATTGTTTTGTTGCGAAGTTTGGTTCAAATGGACGGTTATGTATTGTATGACCGTCTTGACTAACTTCCAATTTATTCAAACTGAAATCTTTGAAGTGGAATGGATTGGTACCCAAATCTCCATTCATATCTTTATTTTCGACCAACGCAATAAAAAGTCTCTTTGGTAATTGTCCTTGAAATAAGTGGTCTTCAATTTTTGATCTAAGTCCAGTATTAATTGTGAAAGTTTTTATTTCTACTCGTCTGATAGGTAGTTTCATTTTTGACTGGACAATTTCTTGATTTAATTTATTTGAGACCACTGGAAAGAGACTAACTGTTCTGACATGGAACACTGCTGATTCGAAAACAATTTGTCCATCCTCGGAGCCAATGAGGCAAAATTTTTATGGTGATCTGTTTAATCTGATACAAATTTCAATTCCATTTGGTAAATATTTTTCTTGAAGAAACAGATCAGTGTGTAAGCGTCCACATAGTTCAACAAATTTACTACCAGTGATCAAACTTTCTCTAGAAGTTAATCCAGCATTAGCACCACCTTGGTGCTCTCTTCAAATTGTTCTGCTGTATCGCCATACCACATTTCTAAATTTGCTAATTGATTATCTTTATATTCTTGAGAGTATCCCAACAGATTTACCATTGAACTGTCGCTCGGAATTGTAATGTAGAAAGAATTCATACTTTCAAAATTTCTGCCGACTGATTTTTCAAATATTTCAAACGCGGTGTTGGTAAAATGTATCCCAAAGAACTACTGAGTAAAATTAACCACAGTTCGTTATTTTCACTTTGTAAACTTAAATGAACAATTGCTGTAGCGATTATACCAACAATTATAATAATTTGTGTAAAATATGTTTTTTCTCCACAGATTTGAAATTGTGATGGAGCATCCAGACCAACTGAACCATTTTGAGACATGTTAAAAGTTTTATACCAAATTTGTGGCAGGTATCCAACTGTCAATTTTTTTAGGATAACCAGCCCAATGAACTTTAATTTCTCCAACTGATTTACCAGCAACTTTTCTTGAACGTTTACCAACAACTGATTCAATTTCGTAAACTTTATTATCTTTTATATGTTGAATTTCTTTACCATAAAATGATCCTGCGATGTTTTCACCATCTAAATCTACTAATTTGTAAGTTAATGGTGTACTTTTACAAACTCTACTAATTTTGAAAATTTCTTTTGTCCAATTTGGAAGATATCTTTTATCAAAAGTTCTCTTTGTTTTATTTATTCTAACAAAATCTCCAACTTTCAACATCTTATCTTTTTTCGTTTTTAACTTTCCATAAAGATTTCTGGAAACTTCAATTTCATTTTCTCGAGTTACTAAAACTGGTGCCATCTTAATACTTCTATGAAAACTTTTGTTGTAAGAATTCACAAACTCGTGCAAAACATCAACGTATTTCAAAGTTTGATTATGTGTAAAATATTTCCACATCTTTGTTTTCAATGTCCGTTGAAAACGTTCAACTATACTTGCTTTTGTCTCTGGATTCTCTGTTGTGAAAAAATGAATTTTCTTAGATTTCAAAAATTGTAAAAATAATTTATTTTTGAATTCTGAACCTTTGTCAGATTGAAATGAAACTGGTTTTCGTTTTGATGATTTGAGAATTTTCTGAAATGTTTTAACTAAAGTTTTACCAGTTTTATCTTTAATTTTTTCAACCCATGCAAATTTTGAGAACACATCAATAACACAAAGTAAATATCTGTAATTGCCATTGTGCTTTTGCAAAGTTTGCAAATCTGCCAGATCAGCTTGCCACTGAATATCAATTCCTGCAACAATAGTTTTACGTCTACGAAATTTCCGAACAATTGGTTTGTGCAAAGTATATGTTTTTTGCCATTGTAACCATTTTTTAACATCTGAAAGTTTAATTTTGTTATTTGTTTCTTTCGCATTTTTAAAAAGTTGATTTGCTCCGCTGAAACCACCAACTTCTTTTGGATTGTAGTAAATTTCAGTTAGAAGTTTGTCAAATTTTATGTAAGTGGGGACCATCCTTTCAAAATAGATTTTCTGGTTTCTGGTGTGAAAATATCAACTGAACGTTTTCTTGACTTGCCACTGACAGGAGTTGCATGAGGTGTATGAAACTCATCACCAGTGTGACCTTCTTTTAAATGTCTTTGCATCCACAACCATCGATCCCTGTTACCTACATAATCTTGTGGTATATTAAGTTCCCCCAATCCACGTAGGAATGTTTCATAACCAACTGGGTTAAAACCTTTTCGGTGACGAACAACATCGTTTATCAAATCAATTATATTTGATCCAGTAACTGTTTCTGTTCCATAAATTAATTGTCCACGATCATCCCATCTAAGTTTAGGATTAGTTGACAACAATGTTAAAATTTGTTGTGCTTTACCACGAAATTTAGATGGTACACTTTCCAATATATGGTCACTCATTTTCTCAAAGTTTTCAGATAACTTTTGTTCAGGTAAACTGAATTTTGAATTTAAAGATTTTTGTGAAGTTTTCAATTTGTACAAATTTTCTCCAAATAACTGTGACTTTTCTGATTCAGAAATATTTTTATCATAAACTGATTTCAATTCTTTGTAAGAATCTGAAACATTTGAAATTGCAGGATCAGGAGATAATTGAGGTTTATTCATTTCTGACATTTTCCATTGTTTGAAATCTTCCAATATTCTGAATGGTACAATAACCATTTTCTTCATATTTATTTTGATATTTAGTTTTTCAAAATATTTTGTTAACAACTGAACCTAATGTTTTGCTAATCAATGGAGCAAGAAATAATAATGGTAAAAAGCCACCTTTTTGATTAAAAATTTTCTTCTTTTGTTGCAAAGGTTTGTTCTTGTCTGCAAGATATCTGATATGTTTACGCTTCGAATGTAACTTGTGGTTCTGAGCTTCATTCAGTTTTACATTACCTTTTAAAAGATTTTGACAACATTCTGAAATGCAATCCATCACTTGTTTCGGAGCATCTTTGCTCATTTTCTTTTTATATGCAGATGGAACTTTACTCATTGCAACAATCAACTCACCATATTTTTTATCAGCGGTGGTTTCCGGCTCTTAGTTTTTGAAGACATCTTCACAGTCTAAGTAGTTGTCTCAAAATGAGCAGAAAAATTATATGTTTCATCTTTTATCTTTTCTGATTGAACCATTCTAAAGCTTCGAATTTTGAAAATTCAAGATCAATAACTGTTTTTTTTTGTAACGGTTGATGTTGAGGGTTCTGCTGAGAAGGTATAGGTGTAAATTTAGAATGTTGATTTTGTTGAGTTTGCATCGGTGTAAACTTTGAATGATTTAGAGAAAGCTTTGTTTTACGTTTAGATTCTTTTTGATTACCTCTTTGTTGTGTTTTCTTCCGTGTAATCTTTGAACGTTTTGGAGAAACCTTTGATTTACTTTTAGAGTGTCAACCAGTTTGGTCGAATGAATTTTTCAAAAGACTTCTAATTAAAACTCCTCCAAGAAACCCACTACCACCTCGTTGTAAAATTAATTTGCGTTTTGTTTCCATATCAGTTGATCGATCAGAGATTTTTTTAAGAACATTTTTATTTCTCTGAAAAAACTTTTTTGTCTGTGATGGTAATTTCCAATCATTTTCAAGAAATAATTCAGCTGCAAAAGTGAAGAAATTTATAATTTGTGACAGTTCATCATGACTAAACATCTCGGTGGACGACATGGTTCTAAAATGAAAAAAGTAACAACAGCTGAATTTATACTTTTGAATAAATGACAGGCCCTCGGTCATTAGCTGTCAACCATTTATCAAAAATATCAGTTCTAATTCGCAAATAATTTTATGTTCTAGGATGAAAATCTACTAAAATATATCCATGATTTATTGAAGTTGCATCTTCGTATGCTTGTTTCAAATGATTGGTTTGCATTTGATGAGCCAAAACTTTTATTTGATTTTTATCTCGAACGCTTTGAAATAAAACCATGTAGTGTGCATTCAAACTTATAGTTCTGCTACTTTTTGATTTTTGGAACATGTTTTGAGTAATGTAAATTATTGAAGCATTTCGATGGTGTCCTTTTCTAGTAAACCAAAGCATTATTTTGTCTTCATCTCGTTCCCCCATCATGTCATCGAAAGCAACAAGATGAGGAAATGATTTATCTGATACAATTTCCTCATCATCGTCTGGAATACCATCGATAAACTTAACGTTATCAATTTCTTTTATACGATTGTATGTGTCTTGCCATTCTTTGTAACACCAAACTATTTTCTTTGGTGGTGTTTGGAATAAATCGTGTTTAAATTCAATAACTTTTAAAACAAATTCTGTTTTACCTGATCCACTAGGTCCGCTGATAAAGAAATTACATGGATGTTGGAAAAGTAAAGATTCTTCCATGTTGTCACTTTGATGTCTAATCAGAGAGTGAACTTAACGACGTGTGAATTTAGTTCTCAAACCGAAATTTCCAAAGCTGTAAATATCTCCAAACATTTCAATAATCCAAGTATTATAGTCTTCTATTCTTCAGTTTGTTCTGTAAACAAAAAAATCATCCCCCAAAATGTTTTTAATTTTTGCATATGTTGACATTTTTTTTGTTAACAAATACCCATAGATCCTAGGAACTGATTTAAAGGTTCCCCCAGCAAGAGGATATTTATCTTCATACTTTGTATAATGAATATAGTCATGTTCATCAAAAGTTCCTAAATCTAAATCTAAATGGTGTTGATCACCACCAAATATCCAAAAATCAGATATTCTTTCAATGAGAAAAAATGTTTTGAATTTAATAAATGGTTTAATATATTTTTGAGAGAAATGAGAAAATATACTTGTCTCAAGATAGTCCAATCTCTGTAAACATTCGTCGACATCACAGCATCGTAGTATTGCTTTCTTTTCTCTTTCAAACCAGACTTCTTGTAATTCCTTCTTTATCTCTGGAATAAGTGTTGACTGTGCCACCAAATATCCATAAATCTTCTCAGCAATTTCTGGAGGTACTACTCCTGCCAACATCTTGACATGAAATGACTCAACATCTCCATCCATATGGATATGTATGAATACCATTGACGAGTTTTCGTTTTGTGTACACCGATCAGAAAGTTTTGGTTTGACACTCACTAATCAGTTGATGGTACTTTTGTCTTTTAATTCTGGAAGGATACTCAACAACAGTTTTGAAATTTTCACGATCATTAACACATTGTACCATTGTTTCAAAATTAACTTTTTGACTTGTGCTGTAATCAAGAGTTATACCTTTTACCTTACATTTGGTGTATCTTATCTCATCTTTGATGTATTCATATCCGTAGTTCTTTGGCCCAAGTCCAACAAATTTGACAATCTTTGCATCTGGATGTTCGTCGCTCCATTTCCCCAATCTTCCTTCGATAGTTTTGATGTTCTTCTTTGATGGATCACTGACATACATACAGCTGTCTGTATCAAAATACAGCACTCTATCTCCAAGTTTTTCTAAAACTTTATACAATTGTAATCTTGCATACGCTGTAACAAAAGAAGCAGCAACAACATTTGCTGAATGATGAGGTTCAATATTATCTAAGATATCAACATAATTTACCAGAATGAATTTGTCACCATCAAGAAGTGTAACATTTTGAACAATTATATTGTTACTAGTAAGCAATTCAAAATAACGTGATGGTTTATCCACATACTCTGTTTTTGACATAAGATTTCTTTGTGCATTCTTACCCCATATACAATTAATCATAATTTTAGATATTTGACGTTTTCCTGGATTCTTCTCGATGTTCTCCAAATTTATACCCTCAGCTGCATAATAATCCTGTACAAACTTTTGTTTCTGTTCTTCTGTCTCAACACCAAATGGAAAACCACTACATTCCTGTTTGATCTTTAGATGTTTGTCGATATAGGATCTGTATATTTCATCTGTCCAATCTGTCCAATGCCAAATTTGGTACACATCAAGTATTTTGTAGCCAACATCCATTGCTTTGAATAATTCTGGCGTGGTCCACACTCCGGTTATAGCTCGATCTTCTTCTGAATGGTTACATGTCTCGTCCTCATTGATGGCACACGTGTTGCACAAAGTAAAAACCATTTTCTTGTTACAATGAATCGGTAGAACTGGAATATACAATTTCGATGGTGGTAAAATTGTACATTTAATAAGTCCCGCATAGTCTCTAATGTGTTCTTGATCGATCTGCTCTTGGCTCAAAATTTCTGGATGTCCAACAGGGTAGAATTTATATTTGTTGCAATATGGATACAACGAAAACACATCGATGAACTTGATTTCTTTTGTGGAATCTTGATCAATTTTCTCGTACAATTTGATGGCATTTGTACGTCCACCAAACAATGCTTCTCTTGGCAAAATAGGGTCTCGATGTTTGTAGAAAGATTCCATTTGTTGTTTGAATTTCACATCCGATTTCATTCTTTCGTCGATCTGATGCTCCCAAATTGATTCAACTCTGTAACCAAGACTTTCCAGTTCATCTTTCTTCTGTTGAGTTCTTGTATATAATTCTTCCATGGTGAGCATCGTATAAGGATTCTTGTATTGTCTGTTGTTGTAACATTTTAGACATCCATGAAACAGACATCCATTCATCTCAAAAACTGTTCTTGTGGCTTCCTCATATCCATCGACGTAGTGTCCACCAATCTTGATTTCTCCTCCATTCAAAGCATGTTTGATTGTTATCAAACGTGACAATGATAGGTGTTGAAGCCAACGTATCGCTTTCATGGAATAGTTTTTAGCACATGGGTATCCATCATCTGGAATGATTCCAATTGTTTTCTCTGGCATTGAATTCTTCCTCCATGCCAAATTGCAAACTTGCGCCAATGTTATTGACTCAATGAACGGGTCCATCTGTTCTGTTTCCAATATGTATTTCCTGAATTTTCCACATCCACGGCGAAGAATATCCACGTCTGATTTGCAGTACTTCTCTATCTCTTCTTGGAAGTTGAATATCACATAATTTTCTATTTTCTCATTGTACCATTCAAAGAATTTCTCTCGATTTTCCACGTTCATCATGTCTGGTTTGTAGTAATCAGAAGCCAAGTAAGGTCCAATGTAATTTTGAAACTTTGGTGAATTCGCCCAATGTGGAAAGTGTCCTTTCGCCATCTCATTCAGCTGAAAAGTGTGTGGAAACTTTGAAAGCGGCATAATCAGAAAACTCAGAGAATCAATAACTTTCACGCTGTTGCATTTTAAACTGAGAATTTTGTTTCCATTCATGATCAGTTCTGGTTTATGAATTCCACTTTGTATGAGTGCTTGAAGTAGAAACTGTGCATCGTATCCCTGAGCATTATGTGCTATTGCAACACATCCTTTGTGATCTTGATGGAATAACCAGTTTGTGAAGTCTGTTAAAACGTTGTCACCCTTGAATACAAATTCTCTGGAATCCGGTCCACATGTTTCACATTTTTCTTCGATTGGTTTGCACATGCAATCTCCACAAGCGGTATGTGCAACACAGAAGTTTGGAATATGAACACCTGTGTCTTGTCTGCATTCAAAGTCAAAGAATACATATGGAATCTTTGCAGGTTTCTTTTCCGGTGATTCATATTTTGGAATGTAGCACCTGTGATCTGCTTCAACGATTTCTTTGCAATGTTTGCATTTCTTCAACCCCGCACATATATGTCTGTTTGATTTATTGATGAGAATTTCTTAATCACAAATGTTGCATAGTTGAACCAAATCACATATATTTCTTTTCTGTTTTCCTTCCGTCTTCAAATGGTTGTCGAAACAAGATTTACTTCTGAATGATCGTCGACACGTTCTACACTTCACCAAATTTGTGAAATTACACTGTGTCAATGACCAGCATGCACAAACAAATCTGCATCGATGATCGCCACGACTTTGGAATCCAATGTCACAGAATTCGCAGTAGTAGCTGGTGCCTAGAAATTCTTTGATTGATGTTATGGTGTCGAAGTGATTGTTGTTGTAGTAGATGTGTACACATTTGCTCTCCGAACACATTTCTGCAGGTTCAAATAGAAATCCAGCGCCAGCAAATTCATTGTGAATTTTCACAACATATTCTGGATACAATATTTCTTGAATCTTGTGGAACTCATTGATACTGCAAACTGTATCGTGTGGAATTCCAGCACGGTTGAGTAGATTTTTTGCTGCATCTGTTTGTGCTGTGTATATTGATTGTCTTATTCTTTTCCATTTCTTTGACCAGCACGCAGATCCATCACTATCTGCCTTACACATTCCGACGACAATAGATCTTCCCATACACATAACATCATCAGCATTTTCAATCCGGACAATACTTCTTTTCACTTTTGTAAGCTTGTTCTTGTCTGCAAATGGTCCATAATGTAGTGAGTGTCGTGTACCACCTTCCGGAATATCTGTAACGAAGATTTCGAAATTGAGTGCACCGTCGTGAATTGTAAAGTCTGCATTTGATTGAACCACATTTTGAATATTATCCATGAGTGTCCCGCCATTCAATTCACTGGATTTTGTGAATGGAATGAAAATGCTCATATCAAGTCCTGGATGATTTATCGTAACTCTGATTCTTGTCTTCTCATTTGCTGAACATTTCTGTTTCAATTCTTCTGTCAACTTCTCAAATATCTCTGGAATTTTCTCAATTGGATCTGTAAATTTCTCGAATTTCACACCAAATTGTCGTGATGCTGATTTAAATTTTCATCGCGACTGCTATAAAAAGCAGGTGTTAAAATTGTGTAATTATACACTTTACACTTCAACTCCGAAGAAGCCAGTCGCAATATTTTTTGCTGACAAAAACTCAAGACAAAAATGTTTAAGAGAATCAAAAGACCTGTTTCAGACGACTCCGCCAGCGAAGAAGATATTGTTAGAAAAAGACCAAGGCATGCAGTTATTGAAGAGAGCTATATTGAGCTGCATAAAGAAGATTCAAAAAAATCTACACAACTACAGACTAGAAAAATTCAAGATAATCTTGTCGAATTGAGACAGATCTCTACTGATTTGTTTAAATTTTGTAACAAAATGCAATGGCAAGAGAAACAAGAGAAAAACAAAGCTGATAAAAATTGGAAACCGCCATATGGTTACTGTTACAAATGCGGACAAGACTCCCATTGGTCCTTCCAATGTAAAACAGATTTCGGCGACAAAAAAAATGTGAAAACTATACAAAAAAGTCTACAAGCAGTAACAACACAAGAACAAAATGCAGATATCAAAACTGAAGAGATGTCTACAACATCAGATGTTTTCAAACAACCCCGACCTGTTGATCCTACGAATGATTCACAGAACAAATCTGAAGATAAACATCCAGATTTTGAAAATTCCAAGAAAACTTCCAAGAAAAAGAAGCTGAGACAATTCTACATTCCAAAAACAGATAAATGAATCGATACAAACATTTGAAAATTATGTTGTGTGAATAAATTATGAATTGAACAATCGTGTTTTGTTTTTTTTCAGCTATGAAAGAGTAACCTTTTGGGGAAATGTGGGTGGCCCTGAAAAGGGCCGTTTTTTCTTTTCCAGAATTCTTAAAAATTCTGCCAAATCAGGATATATCCCGTTGGGATTAATTGTCACAGACCAAGTAGGGTTTGATCTGTGCGCCGCAGCAGCCTGAGCGAAGCTGTCAATCGCTGCATTGCACAGATCTTTCTTCTTGATCTGTGACAAGATCTCCACGAGATCAAGATTGCTTGATTCTTGATCACATACTTCAGCCGATGGTCGTCGCCGAGCCAGAAAATCTCTTAGCATCTGCTTCTGTACCACCTTTTGTTCAGGAGAATACTGCCATTTCCTATATGTTCTTATTTCCGTCTCCTCTGACGAAGCTCTCTTCCTCCATAACTTCTTGAAAAATTTCTTTAAAGACGGCATAATGAATGAAGTTCACTGAAAAAGTGAAAATATTTTTATACATTTGACACGGGCGTCAATGAAATCACATATCGCGTTGGCGTTAAAATTGACAAATATTTCCTCAAGTTGTGTTTTTTCAGAGACGGATCAGCATTCATATTTTTCTTGATCATTATTGTATAGCGATGAAACAAATGTTTTTTATTTCGTTAGATCATTATCTATTATTTGGTAAACATGATTTGATATATTTGTTATCGAAATAGTGAAACTAACAGATAATGTACTGTAAAGAAACACAACGCCAGGAAACATTTGTCATTTTTAACGTCAATGCGACATGTGATTTCTCTACCGCCCGCGCAATCGTGATATATGTTCAAACACGGCCGTGAACAATTTTATTCTGCATTCAAAGATGACCGCAATCCCCGAACCCTTGATGTCTATACTAAGAGGAACGATAGGGTTAACACCCCAGATAATGTGGGATAGACACGCAAAAGAAGTAACCGCCAGTTCAAAACTGCTTATGCAAAAAAGAACAGCGGTGGAACAAAAGCAAAAGTCTCAAAAGAAAATCGTGGCGTGAACTTTGATGCCGTACAAAACGGCCCTTTTCAGGGCCAAAAACAAAAACGGTCCTTTTCAGGACCAACCAATTTTTTCAAAAAGAAAACTTTTTGCATTGCTTAAGAACTAATAATGTTCTTTGTACCCTATGTTTTGTTTTGAAAAAATCACGCCACGAATAATTTAAAACAAAATATACTTGCAATTATTTGTTGTTGAATAAAATATAAATTGAACAATCGTGTTTTTGATTTTTCAGCAATGAAAGAGTAACCTTTTGGGAAATGTGTGTGGCCCTGAAAAGGGCCGTTTTAAAATTATCATCTGACTTTAACATCGTTTTGTGTTTTTCTTATATCTTGACATATCTTTCCAATGAGAACCGATAGCTTTTGCGAATTCATCACTTTTCTCTGTATCTTTAGATTCTTTACAAGGAAGATGAAATCTGACTTTTGTCTAAGTAGAAGCCTTCATGATACTTTTAGGTTCTTTTTCTTTCGCCGCCAATATTTTTTCTTTTTTTGGTCTGTTTCTGTTCTTTCGATTTCTGAACATCATGAACCCTGATTGGTATATCTATCTCTTCTGCAACGAAACGGAGATTCACTTTCACTTCTTGATGCGTTACTTGTGTTTTCACGTCAATATCCCTGCGAAGGCATCTCAGTTCATCTAAAATCGCTTTTAAAATGAGTGTATCACCACCTATAGCCATTGTCGTATTAGCTTGGCCTGTTGACTGTGGTGCCGCATATGTATTCTGTGTAACAGGATTACTGTATATCTCACTCTGAAGAAATTATGTTAATGGATCCATCTCTTGATAGCAATGCAATGTAACGTTGATCAAATTCGAAAATATTTTTATACATTTGACACGGACGTCAATGAAATCACATGTCGCGTTGGCGTTAAAATTGACAAATATTTCCTCAAGTTGTGTTTTTTCAGAGACGGATCAGCATGCATATTTTTCTTGATCATTATTGTATAACGATCAAACAAATGTTTTTAATTTCGTTAGATCATTATCTATTATTTGGTAAACATGATTTTGATATATTTGTTATCTCGTTAGGAAAATATGGAATGTTTTTCTAGTTTTTGTTTTTGGAGATGTACATATTTTATACATAAAACTGAACACAAGAAACATACTGAACATTTTTCTTCATCATTACAATTGATAACTTTACTTGGTCATCGTTTATGAACGAAGATGAATTCACATGTTAAAACATCTTAATTAATTGAATATACTATCATGAATTTAATCTATAACATATCGAAATAGTGAAACTAACAGATAATGCACTGTAAAGAAACACAACGCCAGGAAACATTTGTCATTTTTAACGTCAATGCGACATGTGCTTTCTCTTCCGTCTGCGCAATCGTGATATATGTTCAAACACGACCGTCAACAATTTATTCTGCATTCAAAGATGACTGCTGTAAACATAACAGATATTAACGAGATGATGGTCCAGGGAGTATACTGTAAAGCAGTGTACGGTGAAGAAATATCTCTATTTTGGAGGGCACTCAGCGTTGCGGTTTACGGGACGACCGATAGATGGATGTTTCTGAGAGATTCGGTGGTTGACCTGTACTACACAGAGAGTGACGAAGTTGGGGCGTCGGCGCAAGACTTACGGTACTCACCACTTTTGGCCGAATCAAGATTGATGGTTGAATTAGCGGCGACTGTTATACAGCGACCTATCGTCATGTTTGATTCTACCAAAGGCGGCTACAAATCAGCACCAAGATTCAAGACATCAATACCTCTAGTGTGGATCCCCCACGTTTGCCACGAGCATTATTGTGAATGCCAAATATGGATGAGGAGAGGAGACAAATCAATTGAAGTTTTGTCGAACAAAGAAGTTCAATGTGGCGGATTCTAAACTATAACAAAAATAAAAACGGTCCTTTTCAGGGCCACCAAATATTCGAAAAGAAAAACTCTTGATTGCTAATTGATATTTTCCAAAGTGAGATTTTCCTTTTGAAAAAAAATAATTCTAAGTCCATTTTCATTTTTTCGATCAGAAATGTCACATCAATGACAGGAATATCTATCCTCATGGGGCAAATTTCAACAAAATCGTTTTCACTGTAGGATCCCTACCAATTGATTCTGTTCGTGTCGATGTGCCATCTCTGGTCAGAATTATACAAACTTTAAATTAGTAATGAAAAAATGTCTAAGTCCATTTTCATTTTTTCGATCAGAAATGTCACATCAATGACAGGAATATCTATCCTCAGGGGGGAACTATGGCCCAGTACCCCCCAGAGATGGGCACTATGGCCCAGTACCCCCCAGAGATGGGCACTATGGCCCAGTACCCCCCAGAGATGGACACTATGGCCCAGTACCCCCCAGAGATGGGCACTATGGCCCAGGATCCCCCAGACATGGGCACTATGGCCCAGTGGGACATAGTGCCCATCTCTGGGGGGTACTGGGCCATAGTGCCCATCTCTGGGGGGGTACTGGGCCATAGTGCCCATCTCTGGGGGGTACTGGGCCATAGTGCCCATCTCTGGGTGGTACTGGGCCATAGTGCCCCCCATTACTACTGACGAACCCATGAATTGGATTTCAATATTAGAGATACTCGGCCTCCCGATTGTCATTATTAACCATCAATCACAAGACGAAGGCGCTTTTCCGTTCCACATCCGTTTTCCGATTCTGAGATAGGGACCCCCCCCCCCCCATTTCAAACTTCTGCAAATGACTATTTGACTAAGTTTTTTCGATCAATGTTCCGTATCATGATTTTAGAAGCATTCCTACTTCTATTTACCAACAACACTGTAAAGTTACAAAACAATTCTCCAATAAATGTGGGTTGTATGGTATGCTGATGGATTGGCATTTTAAATGCAAGATGGCTGCTGGTGGCCATGTTTGTTTTAAACAAATTTTGGGGGGAAATTGAGGCTCGATCTAGAGGTCACTTCGAAGATCCATATGAAGTTTGGTGACGATTGGATGAGAGATGTGACCTGTAAGGTGTGCTAAAGGATTTGGTCATACAAAGAGTAAAATCCAAAAATGGCCAAATGTCAGATATTTGACAAATAACAGATTTTGGGCAATTTTATACTATAGTTGACTGTGATTAACATTATTTTTGGGCAATTGCTCGATTCTTATAACTGAAGCAGCATTTAAAAAAAATGTTGTTGTTGGAATCTGATGATATACGACCATCGAATCAGATTGAGTACCCTTTAAGTGAAGAGTTTACATTTATTTGAAGAATTTATTATTGTGTTATGTTTTCATGTACATCAGATTGAATAAATGATTTTTAATATAACTATTTAAATATGAGCCTTTCCATGTCAATGTGCATTGATAGATCCTTGATTAAAACATTTAGCAAACCTACCTTTTTATTACCCCTTGGTGGGATCCCTCATTATTAACTGATGGTGAACTGAAACCCCTTACCAAGATGTAAGTGCATACCTATTACATAAAAGAAGCATTCTTAAAACCATTTGTCCCATTATGTTTAAAAAAAATGACTATAGGAACAAATGTACAGGGCCAGGAAAAAATGTGTAAGCATGCTGCCGAACCAACCACCACCCCCGCGTAGTGTTCGGAAAAAATTTAAGACCCCCCCCGACGTATACACAATTTCATCACAGCATACAACATATTTCTTTAACCCCCAAATATAGTTTTGTTACATGCGGAGTCGAATAAAAGTCGGTAAATGTTAATAGGAATACCTTGATTGATTCAGGCAGAGTCTATAAGTTCAATGACATGACATTTCAAAGACATAGTTATGTTTAAGTGGGTCGAAAGGAACGCATCATTACTGTACGATTCCTGTACAACATCGCAACTGGTATTGTCGTCGTACACAACTAGGCGTACATAGACTAGTGGGATGTCCAAATAGAGCAGCGTGAATTTTGTTACTTATTCCTTATTCCTTATTCAAAAAATTTGGGAAAATGTGGCAAATGACCATGGCAACGTCTTAAGTAGGGCGAGACAAAATTTCCTGCAAAAAAAAATTCTGGAAAAAAGTGTTTAAATGCCTCGAAAATAGGCAAAGTCCGAAAATAAAAGGAAATAGTCCGAAACAAGTGCGGGGTCATAAATGGCCACCTCGGCCGAAAATTTTGGGTCGATTCCGAAAAAGTGGGTCGAATCCCAGTTTCGCTCTGCTCGGTCGGGAAAATATAGGAAACTGTCACATATTAAAAAATGGCCACCTGGGCCGAACTTTTTGGGCCGAAAAGTTTTTGGGTCGAGTCCGAAAAAGTGGGTCAAATAGAAATTCCCGCTTTGCTCGGTCAGGAAAATTTGGGAAAATGTGGCAAATGACCATGGCAACGTCTTAAGTAGGGCGAGACAAAATTTCCTGCGAAAAAAAATTCAGGAAAAAAGTTTTAAAATGTCTCGAAAATAGGCAAAGTGCGAAAATAAACGGAAATAGTCCGAAACAAGTGCGGGATCATAAATGGCCACCTCGGCCGAAATTACATGTTGATATGGAATATTGATGTGAAGAATTGTTTTCAGTTTGGCAATTGATACTCACATTCATGATGCGGCTAAATTAGCGGCCAGAAATTTAAATGAAATCGATATTTTCACATACTAATTTCAACTTTTTGTCATAATATCGACATGTATGGTCGAAACTGTATATAGACCATCTATTAGTTCAACATAAAACGTAGCAAAACGCTCGTATCCTTTCTGGAAAGATGAATACCCACAATTAATATCGCGATGTAGTTTTTCGAAATCATTTCTCAACTGATGAATAGCCGCTGCTTTGGCATCATATTCCAAGATATCGGCATATGTCAAAGGTCATAAAGGTCAAGGGCCATAGAGGTAAAAGGTCAAGGAAGGGGAAGGTTAAAGGTTTTGGTCCCAGATTCCAAGATGGCCGCTATCTAACCCTAACCCTAACTTATATAGCTGCTATCTAACCCTAGCCGATATAGCTGCCACTAGCCGTAGGTCCCGACGGAGTATTTTTAGCAAATCGGAGATGGCTGCTATTTTTTCACAAATTGAAGCCCAGATTTGTGTAATTCATATGTTCTAAAACTTTTATACTCACTATTATGGAATGATAGTGCACATCCAAACTGGTGGTGTGCTGTATTCCGACTGTTTTTATTGAATATTGCGATAAAAAACTCAGAAATTATTGTTTAATGATATTGATCGATTCTCCGGCAGGCATATAAGTGCATCTGTGCGCGATGTGAATTAATTGAAAATACCGTGTAGAAAGAATTTAGTTCTTCCCACTCCTATAAATGGAGTATTATCTACATATATATATCGTGGGTACCTTGGTGAACGAGCTTCAGTAATGAATGTTAAAGGGACACTCGGTACTCATAAAGTGAATTTAAAGGGACACTAGGCTCTCACTGGGGATGATTATTAAAGTGGCACAAGGCACTCACTATGGATGAATGTTAAAGTGACACATGGCACACACTGTAGGATAATGTTAAAGTGACATTCGCATTTCAAAAATTTCTAAAATTTTAAAAACTTCAAAAATTTCAAAAAAATTCAAAAAAAATCAAAATTTTTAAAAACTTAAAAAAAATCAAAATCTTCAAAAATTTCAAAAAGTTCAATAATTTCCAAAATTTTTCAAAAACTTCAAAAATGAAAAACTTTCAGGTTTTAGTCAGAAATATGGCTTGTTGCCATTCATCCGGTACATGTGGTACATGTGGTACATACTACAATTCTTTTATTATATTAACTATTCACTTTCATCCGCTTTGTCATCACTGTCACTTTCGTCCGAATTGTTATCACAAGGATACGACATGTCTTCTCGAATGTCTATCAAAAAATACAATAGCAGTCATTGGTCATTTTATCCATGGTGCCACTTTTTTTTTTGCCGAGGTCAGATCAGTACACAATCAGCACAAAGCCGGAGGTCAACTCAGTACACAATCGATTTCATCATGTCACCAGGTTACGCATATCTATATAATAGAGTGTGCATATTGAAATCACTCATAATTGTATTGACATTTGGATAGGCATGGTGTATTGTAGCCATTGTGATAAATTTGTATCCAGTACAAACAACAGAAGACACGTTGTGAACGACAACCTGAACTAGTGAGCTAGTCCACCACTTTCCCTTGTTTCTGTTCTATATAAATATAGGTGCATAGAAGAACGCTCGATTTCACTGATTATATTGGAAAATGAAGTATCAGTGTGAAGAGTGCTTTAGTGGCTATGCTTGACAAGATAGTTCGAAGCATCATATCAAAGTTAAACACATGCCTTCAGAACAACAACATCAGCATCATTAACAACAACAGCCACAACAACAACAGCAACAACAACAACAGCAGCATCACCAGCCACAACAACAACAGCTACAACAACAACAACAGCAGCATCATCATCAGCCGCCACAACAACAACAACAACAGCGACAACAACAAAGCGACATAACATCCTGCTTTGATGATCAAATGGCCAATATCCATGAAGATTTTGTCTTCAAGCATCCATTCACGGCATGCGTAAGTGGACCGACATCTTGTGGGAAGACGTACTTCGTGAAAACCTTGCTACAAGAGTTTGCTTAAAAAATATCACCCGCACCTGACAAAATAATATGGTTTTATAAATATTGGCAGCCCCTATATGACGACATAAAGTATACCGTCACCCCTCAGGTCAACTTTATACGGGGAATACCAGAAAACTTGGATTCTCTTATCAACCCCCGGTATAAAAATCTAGTTATACTCGATGACTTGATGCAAACTTCATCGAAAGACTAGAGAGTTAATGATTTGCATTCCGGAGGAAGTCACCACTTGAACTTATCTTTGATAAGTTTGAACCAGAATTTCTACTACAACAAAGATCCGACGCAACGACGAAATTGTCAATATTTGGTATTGTTCAATAACCCAATCGACAAGGGATTAATTTCAACATTATCGAGGCAGATGTATCCTGAATGCCCTCAGCGTATGATGCGAGAGTTTTCGGAAGCGACGAGTGAACCGTACGGTTACCTACTGGTGGATTTAAAAGCCGCAACACTGGACACATTACGTCTGCGACGGAATGTGCTAAAAGAGGACACGAACCAACATACGGGCGAATGGAATGGCATGAAATATAATCTCCATAAGGACAGCGAGCACCCAGATGAACAGAATGGGGTGAAATATTATGCCAACAATAGTCTGGGTCAATGGAATGGGATGAAATACGATTACAGAGACACCCCAGATAAACTGGTACAGAATGGGATGAAAAAACTTACAGAAGACACTGAGACCCAGGGTCAACAGAATGGGATGGTATACGATGACCGAGAACTCCCCGGTCAACAGAAGGGCATGATATATAATTATGTTGTGCCCCAGGGTCAACATAATGGCTATACTAAGGGCATAAGGCCACCTGGTGAGCTCGATGAAATTAATAAGGAAAACCGTCAAAACATAGACATTTGAGAAGACATGTCATATACCCTTGTAATGACTGCGGGCTTTTGTTTGAAGATCAGCATGATGTCCAGAAACACGTAAAAAACTGGTGTCAAGAAAATAAGTTAAAACGAAAATTAACCGAGGACACGGATGATAGTCAGAATAAGAAAATTAAATCGAATGACGACGAATACTTCAAAAGTTTGTGTGATGAGAGTGGAGATAAAGTGGACACGTATACGGAAAATGGCTCTGCAGAAAAAGAAGCAAAAGCACAAGCTGACAGGGACCTTAAAAGTAAAGACATGAGGCAATTTATGAATGGCTATGCTAGGACAATATTAGCGTATCTGAAGCTGTGCGATGGGACACTGCACAACAGAGTCATGGATAAAGTCGACAAATATTTGAATAATGGTTATAAAGATCGTGATGCAGTGAAAATGTCAATATTAAAGTACCAACCGTTGCTAGAAAAATTCATGGACGAAACAAATGACACTTCTGACGAAAGTGATAACAATTCGGACGATTGTGGCAGCGATAACAAAGTCGGTGAAAGTGACAGTGATGACAAAGCGAATGAAAGTGAAGAGTAAATATAATAAAAGAATTGTAGTATGTACCACATGTCATGTTATTTTGCTCCAAAAAAAACCATATTTCTGACTAAATCCTGAAAGTTTATCATTTTTGAAGTTTTTGGAAAATTTGATTTTGTTTTTTAAGATTTGAAAAACTTTGGAACTTATTAACATTTTTGAAGATTTTGAAATTTTTTGAAGTTTTTGAAATTTTCGAACTTTTCGAAGTTTTTTTGAAATTTTGAAATTTTCGAACTTTTTGAAATTTTTGAAGTCTTTGAAATTTTTGAAATGCGAGTGTCACTTTAACATTATCCCCCAGTGTGTGCCATGTGCCACTTTAACGAAGTAAAGTTAATGTAGGCGTGTTTTCAAATGTTGTTCGCCATTTTGGCCGCCATCTTCGATTTGGAAAACCATCTCTTGCATGAAGTATTTCCAACTCCACTGTAAGCATGGATGCAGTTGTCTCGACATTAATGTCCAATGATGTGAATATGAGGGAATTTCGGTCATTTTTCAAAATCTATCTGCCATTGTGGGCGCCATTTTGGATATGGGGGACTTTTATTTAGATATGGCACAAGGACAGTTCTTCGCCTGAGTGTTCCCAACTCACAATAGTAAGCAGGTGTGGAGTTTTCTTGACAATAACGCTCACTGATGTTAAAATCTTGTCTGGAGTCTCTGTGGCCACTTTTTTTCTTGTTAACAACCGAAAAAAATTAGAGGAGACATTAAGAAAGAAAATTAGAAGGGTGAATTTGAGTCCTGGGGTGCAGAGGTCGACCAATATCTCATGGACTGTACTTTTAAAACCTCTCGTTATGACTTCGACGAATTTAATTGCAACATTTGCCAACGCTATTGATAATCATGAACAACATGGAAACGTTAAACAAACCTACTGTAGCGTGCGATCAAAAACCCACTCGTTGACAACATCAATCCGTATATATCAAAAATTTTGTAACAAAAATAGTTACAAAAATAACATTAAAAGAAACATAAATACGTGTACATGTAGTGCAGCGACAAACGCCAAAAGTGGTCAAGTTGAAACCAAATTTTTTTTAAGGAGAAATATATATTGTTTACAAAAATGATAGTGAAAAGTAATGGAATTGGTGGTGGCTATTGTCAAATCAACGATGAAGGATACCCACCAGTGACTTTTCCATACATTAACTATTTTGGTAAAGCGAGCCATACGGCCATGTCCTAACTTATCTGCCAAAATTTTGTTTGTTGAAATTACTACATCATATCATAGTGTTGGTTAATGTGGATTTTCCTGCCATTTAGATCGCTCTTTTTCACAAAGATTATCATTCACACGGATATTGCGATAATGCCGAAATATTAATCCATGTGCTGTAGCTGTTATCCAACAATCATGTGTAGAAAGAAGTTAACAACAATTTAGAACGGTTTGCGATATTTTTAGCAACCCCTCCCCAAACACGTTTTTGTCAAAAAATTACATTAATTTGATAACGACATTACAATATTTTCGAATTGATCTTAATGTGACCCAATAGGAATCTTGTACTGAAAGGTTTGTCCAGATATACCTTTAGTCTATTACATATGTGTTCAGGCTTCCATACCTCCAGTCACAACATATTTTATTTATTAACAGGTAATTATACATGCATTAACATGTATTTTAAAGTACTAAACTATGTGTTATAAGCAACACATGACAAACTTTAATATTCGCATGGCTCAGTAGTTATCTGGACATCACATGTAGAAAGAATTTGACAGAAATTGTGAACAGTTTGCCATATATTGGATTTTAGTTACTGCTCCCCCGAACATGTTTTGGAGGAAAAAATACATATTTATGATAACGACAACACACACTATTTCGGAATGATTCTACTGGGACCAAATCATAATTCATGTGATGAAAACAGGATCCGTAAACACCGCGAGTGTGGTTGACGGTGGTTAGTGATCCCTGTGCTTCCAAACCCCCAGATACAACAGCACATTTTATTTATAAAATGTAATTTTATATTAATATATAGCGATTTTGAGGAACTAAAGTATTTTTTATAAACGACACATAATATATAATAAAATCAGTATTGCTGCCATAGTTATTGTTATTGTCTCTCTAAATCTACGACAATATAGATAAATATATATGGTATTTTATATCTCATAAACTAGTCTGACCAATATGGCAAGCGTTAGTTCAAATATTTTCCATGTTTTGCCCCCCCTACACTATTAGAAGAAATATTAAAACACACGACAAACTAAAATATGATCTCAATATTAAATGAAGATGTGCACAAAGAATATTTATATAAGAAAATACACAACAGGGCTATCAAACGAGAAATGCGAATTGTCACTGTATTGATGCCCTTAACCCACTTGAACTCTTGAACACGCCATGACCTAAGATTTGTGCTCTCAATATTAACCGAGTGTGTGAACGAACAAATGAAATTGATATCAGGGATTATGCAATACATATGGGTAGTTTGATTCCCGAAATCATAGAGCACTTTACAAAAGTCGACTGGCACCTACGAAAGGTAAATTGTCTTTGTTTTGATGCTACTCTATCCTATATGAAGTCTTGAATACAACATAAAATGAAAGGATATGCTCCAGGGTTGGGGTGATTACATGCCAATATTGGGATGGTTCCCGATAGTCTGTCACTTAACAACAAGAGGCTGGCAAACGAAAAAGGCTACTTAACTCTGTCCTAGGGGACTCCAATCCCTATTTCTTGCACACACCACTAATTAAAGGCATATGCTATCAATATCACCCGCGATTGTGCCTGAATGGTTCTATCATAAAAGATGCAATGTTTAATGATATAGGTTGATTCACGAAAGCACGTTGCACCTCACAAAAACCAGATGGCAAACGATAAAGTCGAATTTGAAAGGACCCCCCTATCCCATGTAAACTATTGAATCCATAACAAACTCAATGGATGTGCTCTCAATGTAAAACGACAGTATGGACAAGATGGCTGTGATATTCCACGATCTGGAACGGTATCCTCTCACTACGTTCTCAGTAATAACTGAGCGTATGAACAATGAATAGTTGTATAAGGAAGTACACAATATATACAGATGGTTTGATTTCAGAAAACACGAAAGGTGACTGGAAAATAACAACTCAAAATTTTGAGGACCCACTACCTTATTTGAAGTCTTGAAGACACCACATGCTAAATGATACGCTCTCATTATTAACAGAGGGTTAATATCAAAAGTTAGTTTTCATCAGGTTAATTTATACACACAATGGATGTGTAGGTTCCAGTAACCGGCATCATGTATCACCTCACATCAAGTGACTGGCACATTTACATTTGTACTGTTTTATATACCCCTACCCTATTTTAAGTCTTGAACGCATCACGTACTGAAGAGAATATGCTCCCAATATCAATATATATTGTGGTCAAAGGGCTACTCAATCCGACAACAATGCTCTGTTGGTTGCCAACTGCATTGATACTGGCGGCTGGAAAATAAAAAAATGTTTATGTGATCACCTACGATATTGTAAGTCCTGAAAACACCACGAACGGAAGGGATATGCTCTCAGTTATAACTGTGGATGTGTGTAGAGGGTATTTCTATCAGGAAGTAAACAATTTATACTGATATGTTGGTTCCTGGTGCCAAGGAGTCTGGGACACTTTACAGTAATTATCTGGACAATACGAAAGCAGAGTTATTATTGTGTTTGGGACCCTATACCCTATCCAAAGTCTTCAACATACCCCGAACTAAAATGGATAGGATCATTTCCGATAGCCTGTGGCATCTTACTAAAAGCGGACGGCAAATAATAAAGACAATTCTTCGATGGTTTGGAGACCACCTACCCTATATTAATTCTTGAATGAATATATGGCAACGTTCTCACAGCTACACATCACATTATTTTGCTTTTGATTTATTATTTACAGGGAAACTAACAATCACTTTGGGGCAACAAAAGTAATTTTGTTTGATATTTGTGAGACCCTATTTAATCATTATGTGTCATATGTTGTTAATAACAAATATTTCAGTCCTACAAAATCGATGCATGTTTATTTATTTACAGCTGTTATCAATAAAATGTGTTGTAGTAACTTGGGGTATGGAAGCCTGATCACATCTTTAATCACTTCAGTAATGTCCCCGGGCCCAATTTTCAGCAAAGGAGTCACGTTGGGTCCAATTTAAACGTCTAAGTAGAAAAGAAGCACATATACTTCTCAAATTCAGAACGAGAAACCACAGATTACCGATTGAAACGAGAGATTGGGCTGATGAAAACCCTTCTTCGTGTCGCTTTTGTTACTCCTAGTGGGGTAGATGAAGTCCAATTTTCAAGGCAATTGTTCAAATTGTGACTAAAGCATGAAATTTGCACACATGTACATATTCACATACATATTTATATTAAATATGGTGCCACGCTGAAATTTTACTTTAAACCCTCTTTTAAGGGGTTTTCCGAATTTTAAGAGCGTTTCGTGATTATATGATATATTAAATGTCGCAATTAATCTTACCACGGATAATATGTTCATATGAGAACCTCCCCAATGTATGACCGGAGGATAATATGAGAACCTCCCTCGCGTATGACCGGTGGATAATATGAGAACCTCCCTCGCGCATGACCGGCAGATAATATGAACCTCCACCGTGTATGACCGGCGGATAATATGTTCATATCAGAACCTCCCCCACATATGATCAGAGGATAATATGAGAACTTCCCTCGCGTATGACCGGCGGATAATATGAACCTCCACCACGTATGACTGGTGGATAATATGTTCATATGAGAACCTCCACTGCGTATGACCGGTGGATAATATGAACCTCCACCGCGTATGACTGGCTAATAATATGTTCATATCAGAACCTCCCCCACGTATGACCGGAGGATAATATGAAAACCTCCCTCGCGTATAACCGGTGGATAATATGAGAACCTCCCTCAAATATGAGAACCTCCCTCGCGTATAACCGGTGGATAATATGAGAACCTCCCTCGCGTATGACCGGCGGTTAATATGTTCATATGAGAACCTCCCCATCGTATGACCGGTGGATAATATGAACCTCCCGGGCGTATGACCGGCAGATAATATGTTCATATCAGAACAGGAGGACTTCTTTTGAATAGTCTTACCATTGACATATTCATTCGTTCAAACCAGTTGATCTATTTTGTAACTTGGCTTTTAGTCGCTGGGCTCCGGCATCTGGGCTTTTAGTCACAACTGAAATAAAAATAAGTGCGAATTTCTGCAACAATTTCATCGCCTGGTGGACTCATTTGGAAAAAAATACATTCCCTCTGTCTAATTCTACATTTTGATATACTATACGCCCCATTATATTGAATGTACCGGCTGAAATCGATCCTGTAATTGTAAACATCGAGTCTATGTTTAGCTGTTTTATCGGAGCGTGTTTGCGTGTTCGCCATTACAATATTCGCACCAAAACAGCCATATTGTAGCTCAAAACGAATGCACAGTATTCCACTGCGTTATTTGATAGCTAAAACTTGTTGTTTGCTAGTGTATTCATCGAGAAATCTAAATTCTAAACATTAATGTCGAACGCAGTTTTTCGTGTTTGTGGCATTTTATGTTAGGTCAGTTGTCGACCGAATAATGTAACTTCCGGTGTCCGGTCAGTGGCGGGGTTAATATGTGTGGATATGGCGAATGTGGGCCTTTCGTTAGACACCAAAAGTAGCCCTCTATGCGCTGTATTCCTCGAGCTATCGGCCGTCCCACGCTATTTGAAAATCCTGTCCCGCAGATTGTCATGCTATTCCAAATTCCACCCCATGTTAGGTCAGTTGTCGATCAAATAATGCAACTTCTGGTGTTTGGTTAGTGGCGGGGTTAATATGTTTGGATAGGGCGAACGTGTGCCTTTCGTTAGACACCAAAATGAGCCCCCTACGCCCTGTATTCCTCGAGATATCGGCCGTCCCACGCAATTTGAAATTCTGTCCCGCAGATTGTCGTTTTGTCCCATATCCAGGGAATATATACAACGGGAAGGTTCACTTCCTATTGGCTCAACGTAATAGACCTTGAGCTACCATATGGCCACCCTCCCCCCTGTGCGGATTTTAGCCGACTATGTTTTTCCGATAGAGGGATGTATTTCACACATTTTTCTGCTTGTTTGCCACTCGGGCGTGGGGGCTTTTTCATTTTATAGCGATTTTTATAAAACTACTGTGATTTTTTGCGATAAAATCCTTATTGGGGGTAGGGGAAATATTTCTCTCAAAATTAATACTAAAACTGTATGGATCTTCTCAAACTCAGTTTCATTCGAACTGAATATAACAAGTGTCTGCGTAGATAGCGTCACGTGGGCACCTGACTCGATATTTTTCTTAAAGTGACACCGATGATATGATTTTTCGTTTATTTTGAAGATATATCTGAAAAAGTACAGTGTATGAACTTATGCATGCATAACGTGATTAAACTATGAACAATACCGACGTTTTCATTATTTTCCACGAGAACATAGACCAGGGCAGTTTTCTATAACATTCCACGAGCACATGGATGCATATAGGTAGTCAATGTTCACATGTTTCGAGGCCATTGAATCCAAGATGGCCGCCAAAATTGAATATCTGACTTGATAAATTTTAATTCGCAATCACTCGGGCAGTTTATGAGATATTAAGTCGTGCGATAAGTTATTCTATTGATAGTTGAGTAATCCTTATTTAGAGGTATAAATAAATTTCATATATTCAAAATGGCCGCCAAAATGGCCACCGGAAGTAGAAAATATGACTATTTTTCACTCATATCTTCTTGATCAGTTTCTGCTGTTTGGAACTGGTTGAAGATTGTGACCTTATTTTTTATAGTTTTATATTAACTAATCATTGGGGTAATGAAAAAAGCAATTATTGGGGTCCTAGCCCCCTCCGTTCCCTCAAAAGTCTGATTTTACAGAATGCGGTATAAAATTTCACAAAAAAATCACAATTGGGTTTCTGTTCAAATTTCAACAAAGAATGAGCACAACTGTGGAATGTAAGTGAGGAATACCATTACACATGGATAATCCAATTCATAGGAACAAAAGTTGTTACTTTGGATCAAAATGGCCGCCAAAATATGGAAAATGGTAGATATTGCCCCAGTGTGTCCTGGAATCGCTTACAATTTGTGGTTGATGAATGAAATTGGCTATTCTGCCTTCTATACATTGAATACTAACATTGTTACTAACTATTTTAACAAACACATTACCAGAAATATTGGATTTCACTCTCACAAACGTGAAATAAATATCGGCAAAAAATCTTTTCTCATGTTTGAACCATTTTTTGCAAGTAAACTGTAACGATCTTTGGCATGAGAGGTGTTTATTGTTTTTATCTATCTTAAATGTGTCACAATAAGGTGTTTAATGACCAAATTACTCAAGGTGGCTTCCAAAATGGCAACTAAATTGGGTAAAAAGTTGATTTTCACATATATCCGGAACATAATTATCTGCTGTTCCAAAAAGGTAGCAAAGTGTGACTAACTTTGTTATTATACACGTTAGTTAATCGACTGACAACTACATTTTATATTCTGGTTGGCACTGTACATTATGAGACACGATCATTTAGTTTTAAAATGTGCAGTGTACAATTGTGCCGAAAACGTCTTTTGGGATTCTGGCCAAGTTTTTGAAAATAAATGGGCAGAACTTTGAAGCGGAACTGAGAGAGACCATCCGATCATAATATGTGGCTACTCTTGCCCATTAGAATAAACATTTATCAACTATTGTCAGGAAAATCGTTTAACATTTCCTCCATCGTGCATGCACGCCACCAAGGAGGACTCTCTGGTGTGATCTCTATATCAAGTAACATATCATTGAGTTATTGTGGAAAGCGATAGCCACCAAAGGTACACATGTACAACCCACCAGGGCCATACAGTCGCTCCAAATACAAACAAACAACACTCATATGACAATATAGTCGCTCGCTTTATAAACATACACCTCACCCATAACCACACAGCCATACATGTGTCTATCCCTGCACACCACACATGACCATACATCTGTCAATAACAATTTAATGCATGCACACCAGGTATGCCTCCTACAACTTGTCACTATATGTATACATATTCACCACATTCATGATCACACAGTCAATCATTGTATACATATTGACCTCACCATTGGCCATAAAGTCAATCCATGTGTACCTATGTTCCACACCCATGGCCAAATAGCCACTCAAGGTATACATATACACCCCACCCATGACCATTGCATCGCTCGATGTATACATATGCACCTCACAATGGTCGTATAACCCCACTTGCGTATACCCATACACCCCACACAGTGATGGGTCAACATTCATGTACCCCATGTAAACTGTTACACCTGACCCATGGCCATATAGCCACTCCCTGAATTCACCACATTCATGATCATACAGTCACTACAGGTACACATATTCACATCGCCATTGGTCATACGGTCAATCCCTGCATATCTACTCGCCACGCCAATTGCGAAATAGCCACTCAAGATAAGCATATACACCCCACTCATAACCATAGAGTGATTCCAGGTATACATATGCACCTCATCAATGGTCATATAGTCACACGTGCTATACATATATACCGATGACCATACAGCCACTTGGCGTATACCCGTACACATAGCATACGACAATGAGTCACCATACATGCACACCAGGTATACTCCTACACCTGACCCATTTCACTCCGTGTATACATATTCACCACATTGGTGATCACACGGTCACTCCTTGTACACCTATTCATTTCATTAATTGCCACACAGTCACTCACTGTTTACCTATTCACCCATACCCATGGTCATATAGCCACTCGATATATACATATTCAACACAAACATGCCCATAGAGTCACTCCAGGTGTACATATACACATCACCAATGACAATAAAGTCCTTCCAGGTGTACCAATACTTCTCACACATGATCAATTATACATTCCAGACTTTTATATACACCCCACACATGCCAATTCAGTCACTCGCTGTGTACTCATACACGCCATCCATGATCATACAGTTACTCCCTGTATACCTATACATCCACCGATGACAATATACATCCACGACATATATAAATATACATCCCACCCATTACCAATTTACCACCACGGCACTCCCTATATACATACACGCTCGCCAGCGACAACCCAGATATACTCAGGCATGTATATTCGTGACCGTGCTGTCAGTCCGGGTACACCTATACACATTACACATGTTCACCCAACCACTCCCTATTTATCCATGTACCCCACCCATGATCACATAGACACCAGATGTATACATGGTCACCCACATGTGGCAATACAGCCACCAAATATACACATATACATCCCACCCATGGCCATAGTCACTCCATATATACATAAACAACACATATATGACACTGTAGCTACTCCCGCTATATCCGCAAACAATATCATTGTCCGTACAGCCACATCGTGTTACCCGTACATCCACACATAACCATACAACCATACAGTCACTCCATGTAAACATATTCAGCTCACACATTACCATACGGCCACTACTTGTACATCTCACAATGGACATCCCACTCACGATCATATATACATTCCTTGTATATCTGTTCACATCATTCGTGATCATAAAATAACTCCTAATAAGTCAAAATAGCCAGAATAGTCACCACAGATTATGGTTCATCTTAGTTCCGTTTCAAAGATTCAAAGTGGCCAGGATCCCAAAAGAGGTTTTCGGCAAAATTCCATAAGCAACTTTAAAATGAATTTGTCATGCCCCATAAGGAACCGGGACAGCCACTAATATTTAGTCGTCAGTTCATTACCTAACATGCATAATAACCAAGTAAGTTACAATTTGTTAACTTTTCGGATCAGCAGACAATAATGTTCCGGATATATGTGAACAATGAACTTTTTACCCAAGTTGGTTGCCATTTTGGAAGTCATTTTGAGTAATTTGCTGTATAATGACCTTAGTGTGACACATTTACATTAGACCAAAACGATAAACACCGTTCATATCAAAGTTAGTTACAGGTTACTTTTAATAAAAATGATCAAAACATGAAAAGTGAATTTTTGCCGATATTTATGTCAAGTGTGTGAGAGTAAAATCCAATATTTCTGGTAATGTCAGTGGTTACAATACTAAAACTTAACCAAGGTGAATCAGACATGTTAGTTTTCAATGGATATAAGGCAGAATAGCCAATTTACTTCATCAACCACAGATTGTAAGCGATTGCAGTGAACGCTGGTGCAATATATTTACAATATTTACAATTTTCCATATTTTGGCGGCCATTTTGACGGCCATTTTGATCCAAAGAAACAATTTTAGTTCCAATGACTTGGAATATTCACGGGTAATGGTATGTCTCACCTACATAACACAGTTCTGCTCATTCCTTGTTGACATGTGACTAGAATCCCAATTGTGATTTTTTTGTGAAAATTTTATACTGCTTCCTGTAAAGTCAAATTTTTGAGGGATCGGAAGGGCCTAGGACCCAAAGAATTTCTTATTTCATTGCCCCAAATGATCGGTTAATATAAACAATACAAAATAAAGTCACAGTTCTCAATCAGTTCTAAACAGCAGAAACTGATATAGAAGATATTAGTGAAAAAGTGTCACATTTTCCACTTCCGGTGGCCATTTTGGCGGCCATTTTAAATATATAAAATTTATTCCTACAAATAAATAAGGAGTACTCAATTATCAATAGAATGGCATATCGCACGACGTAATACCTCATACACTTCCTGATTAATTGCGAATTGAAATTTACCTGGTTAGATATTCAACGTTGGCGGCCATCTTGGATTCAAAGACCGATAACTCTATAAAGCCCCCATCGCCAGATGGCAAACAACCGGCAAATTGAAAGACTGATATAGTTCTACAAAGATATCATAACCACCAAAAATCCGCATAGGGGGGGAGGGGGGTCTACATGCAGCTCAAGCTCTATAATGCATGACGTCGCCAGCATCCGCCATTCTGGTAGGATAGAAGAGCGAATGGCGTCATTGGTTACCGCAGCGCTATTCGCCTTGTGTGTAAACAAAATCGAAATAGTAGGCCTATAAAAGAATAAACAATCAGACAAAAAGAAACATTTGTGACTATATATCATACTTTAATCTATGGAGCCCCGGAGGTGACATCCGAATGGCCCACGAGAATATGAAGTCGTGGCCACGAGAATAAGGTCGTGGCCACGAGAATATGAAGTCGTGGCCACGAGACTATGAAGTCGTGGGCACGAGGATAAAGACTTTATTCTCGTGCCCACGACTTTATTCTCGTGGCCACGACCATATTCTCGTGGCCACGACTTTATTCTCGTGCCCACGACTTTATTCTCGTGGCCACGACCATATTCTCGTGGCCACGACTTCATATGCTCGTGGCCACGACTTCATAGTCTCGTGGCCACGACTTTATTCTCGTGCCCACGACTTTATTCTCGTGGCCACGACCATATTCTCGTGGCCACGACTTCATATGCTCGTGGCCACGACTTCATTCTCGTGGCCACGACCTCATATTCTCGTGGCCACGACTTCATATGCTCGTGGCCACGACTTCATATTCTCGTGGCCACGACTTCATATGCTCGTGGCCACGACTTTATTCTCGTGGCCACGACTTAAAAAAACAAATTCGGATGTCACCTCCGGGGCTCCATATTAATCCACCAACATGAAAAAAATATATTTTAAAGCAAATGAGTATTTATTTCAACCAAATTACGCTGTCTTTCTTGACAATTTTCGTTTGTTATTCAATGTCGAAATTTTGGCTGAGATCATTGAATTCATAACTGTGATGATGGCAATTTTAAATTAAAATGCCGGCGTACCAAATATTGAAACATAAACTTAAAATAAAATTCGTTTGGAAACATTACAGAATAATTCCATGCTTGTTGGCTCTGGCGGCTATGAATGGTCAAAAGTGTCAAAATCAAAGTGTGGGTGGACCGTGGAGCCCTGTGAGATTTTACACAATTCTGAGGCTTCTCAAGTCAATAACATCAATGCTAGTTCAAGTAGTTGCTATGTGGTAATGTACATTCGTTGGGCTGCACTAGCCACACCCTTACTCCCTTAGTCATTGCTACATTAATAATTTAATATTTGGAATCAAATACTTAGTCATTTCAAGCATTACCCATTAAAACAAGAATTCTGATAATATCAGCTGATAATATCAAATATTTAATTATGTACTATGTTTATAGATTTATAAATAGGCTACATGTGATTTTTTTTTTGTTCTGAAGAAAGATTAATTAATTAGTGAGTGTTCAAACATTTAAGGCTATATATAAATGTATTTTACTCATGTTGAGCCTTGCTTAGTCCTTGCGTTCATGGTATATGAGAACTCAGAGAATGATAATTTGGGAAATTTAGGCTATATAATTATGCTTCTTTTTTATTTTAATATTTAACAAAGATTGAAATTTTCACACACATCAACGCAATATATTTTTATAACTACATCAAAATTTCCCAAATAAACTCATCATATTTAATATTAGTATTAATGATATACATGACCCAGAGATGCTATAATTTATAAATTCTTGAATAAATACTGGGTATTGTAAGTTTTGTTTGCCAATATATTACATAGCAGTAGGCATGTAGTGTAGCCATGAATATAAGAACATAAATCACATAATGTCATCGGTTATTTTTGGAAAACATAGAGGATGATTGTATCTCCATGGCACCTCATAATGATTGACACCATAAGGTAAATTAATCATGATTGCGCGACACAGGTCTATCACATTGTAAGTACCGGTACCACACCCTTTGCTGAAAATGACACAATATTATATAGTGCCGTATGCTAATAACAGAACTTTAAAATTATTGTTTCCCCATACAATAGACTATATTTAAGAGTAGGCGGGTAGGCCTATATATTATATGTGCGATTTTACTTAACTTATACTTGCAGGTAGGTTTAAATATTTAAACTGTTATTTTGATATTGAAAATCTATAGATATCACACAAATAATTAAATACATAGGCCTACATCTGCCGCCATTCACTATACGAAGTTAAGTACTATAAGGGCAAAATATGGATATGAAATGTAAATGAAACATTTGCTACTACCTGGTAAGTCTTACCGGTAGGGTTTTTTTGTATGTGGGTAGCAGGGTAGGTATAGGACCAGGGAAGTTTATGATATCATGGCCCAAAGATTTGATATTTGGTGGATGTTTTTAAATATCAAGTATTTCAGATTGATAAAATGGCACTGCAAACATAATGAAATGTAGTGTATAAGGTGTAACATACTATTTATTTGTAATACAGCATACTGGTAGCATGTATATGTGTCCCACCAACCCCTGTAATTGATGCAAACTCATCATATATTGATGGTACATACATATAGTGTATGCGAGATTAGTGAAATATATCATGTATGCAGGACTCAATATAAATGGCATTAACTTGTACTCAGACTCCATAATTATTCCCATATCAACTGGTATGCCAGTTTCATAATAAAAGTGGCATCTGGAATGTAAGCCCTACTGAATGGTGCCCTTGGTGGAGCTTTTAAAACATGTTTAAATTGTGGTTATATTCTAAGCAATTAATTTAAATGACCAAGGTTGTGAACTTTGATCCCATAATAGATCCCATAATAGATCTCAATTAGAGACATGACTCAGGTAATGTTATGGACATAGTCATTAGTCAAATTATGAAAGACAGTCGTATTTGACACCGAAATCCCACCCAGTAAGTTTGTTTTCTAGTACTGGTAGACATACAAGTTAAATGAATTTTCAATTCGATCCATTCGAATATATCATATATGGATATGGATTACCACTTTAGTTCTTCTACTTCATCGATATGTTGATCCCACAAATATCCTGGATGCCACTTTGATTTGTAAATCATTTTCAAACTCCCACACTTTTAACTTATTAGTAAAAGTAAACAAGGAAGTAACGATGCGATGACGTACGTTCCTACCAGGGTATCCTACCAGAATGGCGTCATGACAACTTCCGGTGATTACCACAAATGCGCGGAGTGAACCTTCCCGTTGTATCATAGATGAAGGACTATTTTTAGTCTATGGTTGTATATATAAGCGAGTTGCCAATCTCGACCGGAAGCGCCGCCATTTTGATATGACGTATTTGTCCCTCATGTTTTTCCAGCGTCGTTATCTTGTTTTCGATTCGCGATGCCCGCGTTTCTGTTAGATCTTATTTGTCTCTGGTCCCTGTGTGTTAACAATAATTTGGTGGTTATTTTAGTCTATAGTACAACAGAGTACAAGGGTTTTTTTTTTTAGACAGGAATATAATAATAACTAATATATACGGTAGTAAAATGTACGATTGTCGTGCATGTGCTGAAAATATTTCTCCCTATCTCTCTTATAGAATATAGGAATGGTCGACAACTATTAGACCATGTCGTTAATTTCTACTCTGGCTACGCACGTAGAGATTATATATTCCACTCGTTTAAAATATGGGAACTTTGTTATGTTCTGGTGGGGAACTTCATAACCAGGGCTTACCTGACTCCAAGCATACACTTTAGGAGTCAGGGAACAGCTAGTGACCTCGACCTTTCGCCAATGACCCTTGACCTATCCAACATGGTAAACAAACTTCACCATTTTAAATTTTTACGAGCAAGTTGTTGCAATTGTTAACGAATTATAGCACAAACTGTCAAATTTATTGAATAATACTATAGGTTAAGACGGTCAATTATATATGGATATGACTTACAAATGTTAAAACACATTTTCAGCTAGAACGACTTAGATTGCACTTATAAAACATTATGGGCCAACCAATTTCGGAAGATTTTCGTGCACCCAGCAACCCCGGTGGTCAAGTTCAACGGTTGAAAATGTGTTTATGGCTACAAAAGGACATACATGTCCATCTCTGATTGTGACGAATGTTTGGTTACTTGAGTCAGTGTGTGAGTGGTATATGCTATTCACTCAAATCATATGAAATTTATTTTATTTACCATTTTTGTTGCAATTTATATTATTTTACCCCCCCCCATATCTTCATAAAGTTCATTAAATCAACCTTAATATGGAGTTCCTAAAGATTCTTTTCTGTGGTATGTGGAACATATTTAAGAACCCAAAATTACTATTTTAACTTATTTTTTAAAGATTAAATTTCTTCTCGGCTGATTGTTGATCACTGAACAACTGAAGACAAGTTCAGTCTCATTCAATGGATCCTAAATAATGAAATAATTACTGTCACTAATTGTGTTAACTGGTCAGAATGTTAAATTGTTAATTTATTTTTAATTAATTCAATATATATTATTTTATTTAATTATCTATATATTAAATTATATTGACATTTTTTGTATTCTTTAAACACAAATATATTTGTCAGGCAAAAAAAAAAGAGTATGTTTCCGATAATGGAGCGAAAAAATTATGGTAGGTACAGCCTTCATAATTGCAATCAGCATTCAATGCCGAAGCAATTTGCTGAAGCAAACTAGGCCACTGCATACTGTTGCCGTAGTGTATTGCCGAAGCCAAACAATCTGAATAAAGAGGGTTGTAGGTAGGTAGGGATTTTTTTTTATATTTTATTTTTATATTTTTTATCCAGTTGCAGAAATATTGAATCACCTCGACTAAAGTGACATAAAATGCCAACTTGTGTTGTGGGAAAAGTATTGCTTGATTATAAACACAGTGGAAATATACATTATGATTGATGAAAGATCAAACTTACCGGTAGTTCATGCTTAAGTATGTTTTTTATTTAATATTCACATACCACATTTTCCTAAAGTTGGCTATAAACTTGGTACGAAATTTATGTCACTAACTTTTTTATAATTTTACCCATGACACGACTATAATACTGTACTTGTATTGTGACGACTACATCCCATTGTCTGGAGATAGCCAGTACACCCAACCTAGCATGCCTGGTTTTTGGAAACAGTAGCTATACCCCTAACATATGTGGTGATAACCTCTATACATGTATATATACTTACAGTAATGCCCTAAGTACTAAATCCTGAAAAGTTACCCATAACTCTGCTGTAGATAAAGAGTCAATTACTTAGGGCATTACTGTACAGATACACACCACCATTAATGTTGATAGTGTTCCTATCTGTACTCTCGGGCTCCAAATAAAAGTGCAGGGGGGGGGGGAATTCCATTGCAAGTTAATAACAGTGCAGACCCAAAAAATACCACAGGGGAAACTGAGCAAAACATCAACTATAGTTAAACAATTATTTGTATAGTACATGCAATATAGGCCAAGCAATCACACATGGTAATCAACAAAATATGTGTTATGTGGTGTTTATTCAATATTTAAATGTTCACATGCATGCAATATACTTGAACTTGTACATGCATAAAGTTATAAGCTCATCAATTTGGTATCAGAATCATATACAAATCTTGAGTTTGTGCTGTTTTCAATTTGCATAGCCTCAAAATTAATAAACTTGCAGACCCAAACAGCCCTGGGAATTGACCTAGGCAATAGGCAATGCCTAGGTAAAAGCAGACGCAAAATAAGTTTGCCTTGGCAATTATATTGCCTAGGTAAAACAAGTTCATTGGGTTACTAAAATTGATTTGTGTCTATCAGAAATAGAACCTCTTTAGCCAAAAGGACTTCCTTAAATCACTATTTACATATATTGTCCTAAAATTGATTCCATGGTACTGGGCCATTAACTAGCTACCCATAAGGGCACTAGTTTTGGAGATGCTTTGTGGAATGTATATATATGACGAGTAGTGGCCTGGAAATTTTCTCCAAAATAACTAAGCATTTCAGGTTATTATTGAATCATATTGATTTGAGATGGCAATATTGTTGCAAAATTGCCTAGGTAAAATCTGTTTTCGCCTAGGCTGATTTCTTTCACCAAGGCAAAAATATTGCCTAGGCAAATTTTCCTTAATTCCCAGGGCTGCCCAAATAACCACTATGCAGGGGCAGATTTCCAAATAAAATAACAAATATGCATGCATGTTTATTTGGAACCCAAGAGTATGTTCCATAAGTCCGAAACAAGGCATACAGGTAAAGCAGCCAGGCATGGGATCAACTCTCATAAAATTAAAATTGCAAAATTCATGCCCATCAATCCACAACCCATCACACACTACACGTCACTTTTCACAGGGATATGCTATTAGAAGCCATGTGTTCTGTACACTAATAATCATCAATATTTATGAGCATTAGTCGTAAAAACAGAAATAAAAAATTTAGAAAACTTTTTCTCCAAATATCAATAAACACTTTAGGGTCGGCGGGTTATTTTTTAGGGTCAGTCGATGCACGGAAACAAAGCATCTTTATTTTCTGGCCTCATTCAACATTATTTCTTTCATTTGCATTTCGACCATATTTCTTTAAATTTTAAAGTGATGTGAAACACTCCAGTAGGGTGACCAAATAGAAATGGTGAATAATCTTCCTCAAAGTACTTAGTTACATTTTACAAATATTATTTCCAAATTCACAACACACCGTCATTCTTATATATTATTGAAATGCAGTGACTTTCGTTGGCGGAATCATTTTTGTAAATTTATCGTTGATAGTTGCATCCCGAATCTAGACATAAATATTTACATTTGGGCGTAGTTCGGGCGATGTTTTCAATGGAGTGGTACGGTCGATTTGTTTCAGATTTTTGGCTCTGGGCCTCTGATAGTAGAATGCTACATTCTCCCATTTGGCATGGTGCCTGAATACTAACTTATCAGTTTCACGTACCCGAACAAGTCCATAATATGTCTTTAATATGTTAACTTTATAATGATTTATAATAAAGGTTGTGTTAAACATGCTGCCTCATTACATTATTAACATTGGATTACCCCTATATGTCTGCCCGAGTCGTCAATGATCTAGTCATTTGGACAGACATTTGTTTACTACAGTTCCTTATGCCAAATTTCTAATTTGTTTATGAATAGAACCTGGTGTGAAATTGTCTACAATGGAGGTTACGAGCAGTTTACCTCATCAAAATACGAACCATTAATAGAACCATGCATATATAGCATCAGTTCTGACCGTCGCTCGCAGACGAGTATGATTCGCCACACCGTAGCATTTCAACCAGGCTCTGCTCAATGCTCATAATTAATTTTGACCAAATGTATATTTGTTTTCAATATTTAATAATTTGTGCAATAATAGCAAATAAGTCTCAATAGAAATTTTTTCAAGACTGAGTTCACAATAAAATGAAATTGATCATCTGGACAATACAGACACCGTGAAATAACATCAACCGAAAGAACCAACAAAGAACATCAACATATTTAGCATACATGTACAACCCAACTAATAGAGCTATACATATGACTTGTACGTTAAATACCGTACCGAATCAACACAGAAATATATCTATTGGCCTATCATATATGTAATTTGTAAAGATAAGTTTATTGACAATCAAGTCACCTTCACAGGTAGAGTAATTTAGATAAAACAGACAAACAAGAAAACAAATAGATGGACAGGACATATGAGAAAGTATTGATTGAAGTTGATTGGTGAAATAAAGGGGACATGACAATCTGTGGGATGGGATGGGATATGGGACAAAACGACAATCTGCGGGACAGAATTTCAAATTGCGTGGGACGGCCGATATCTCGAGGAATACAGGGCGTAGGGGGCTCATGTTGGTGTCTAACGAAAGGCCCACATTCGCCCTATCCACGCATATTAACCCCGCAACTGACCAAACACCAGAAGTTGCATTATTTGATCGAAAACTGACCTAACATGGGGTGAAATTTGGGATAGCATGGCAATCTGCGGGACGGGATTTTCAAATTGCGTGGGACGGCCGATATCTCGAGGAATACAGCGCGTATAGGGCTAATTTTGGTGTCTAACGAAAGGCCGATATTCGCCCTATCCACACATTTTAACCCCGCCACTGAACGGACACTGGAAGTTGCATTATTCGGTCGAAAACTGACCTAACATAAAGTGCCACAAACACGAAAAACTGCGTTCGACATTAATGTTTAGAATTTAGATTTCTCGACGAATACGCTAGCAAACACAAAGTTTTAGGTATCAAATAACGCAGTGGAATACTGTGCACACAATATGGCTGTTTTAGTGCGAATACTGTAATGGCGAAACGCAAACAAGCGCCGATAAAACAGCTAAAAATAGACTCCATGTTTACATTTACACGATCGATTTCAGCTGGTATATTCAATATAATGGGGCGTATAGTATATCAAAATGTAGGATTAGACATAGGGAATGTATTTTTTTCCAAATGGGTCCACCACGCGGTGAAATTGTTGCAGAAATTCGCTCCAAAATATTCGCACTTCAGTTGTGACTAAAAGCCCAGATGCCGGAGCCCGGCGACTAAAAGCCAAGTTACAAAATAGATTAACTGGTTTGAACGCATGAATATGTCAATGGTCAGACTGTTGGAAATAATATCCAATTTTTTTTTATAGACTTATATAAACACTTACGTGTGACACTCGAATTTTAATTAAATCCATGATTGTGTAGTCTCTCGTATATCACGAACACTGCGCGCTCACATTTTATTGGAATACATGCCATCTTTGCCTTGTGTTTTGTTTAGTTTAGTTTTTTTGGCGGCCAAAGATGAGATGTGTTCGCACCACACTGTGCTAAGGCCAATGAAATCACTGAATTTCAGATTATCAGCTTAATCGCATTATTTCATCAGGATCTGAAGCAAATTAATGAACACCATAAACAATAGAAAATTAACACAGCTCTTCGTGCGGGATAATTTTTAAAGCCAGTGAGGAATCTTTAATTCTACACTCAAAACGAGCCAACATGATAGCAAAACAGTGGAGACTTGCAACCGTTGCCAAATCAACCACTCCCGGTGTAGCACTTCATGGATGGACGGCTGATAGGCAGCCTGAGTTGTAAGATGTTGCACAGAAATTCTATTGACTGTTACCATCACATTTGATGAAAATGACAGTGACAGTGAAGATGAGATTGCATAATCCGTGGCCAGAACTATTGCAATTTATTATATGAATTCTATCAACTAGTATGAACGACCTTTCGAGTTTATAGTATAGCATAAAATTGAAAGCATTGAGAACACTATCTTGGGGTAGGGTTAAGTTTTACTTTATTTCTTAATTCTTGTCTGGTACATGATTATAGCATTTCATGTCTGATATTGGGGAAGAATTTATGCTCATTGTGGTGCATGTTATGCAGCTGTATCTGTAAAACTGACAAAGTCATGGGAATTTTTCAAACATTTTTCACTTAAAAATAATCAAAATTTTAGCTAATTTACCCAAAAAAAATCAAAATTTAAAAAAAAATAGACTCTACCATAACATAAACCTCCTCATATACATGCCGATTCCATGATATATGATAAGACTCTGAATTGGTTAACAAAATGGAACGAAAACGGGCTATTCTGACTTGACAGGTATTTTCAGATAGAAAATAAGTTTTAGGGGGTGGGTTAAGTTTTTGGAAATATCTCGGCTTGTTGGAAATCATTGCTGCTGAAGTTGATATTCATAAATCAGGTATGTAATGCTGAAAATTTTGATGCACCACAGAGCTTTATACCAAATAATGAAAATTTTATAGGAAATCTTCTGGAAAACTTTTTTGAAAAAGCACAGGAATTTATGCATTTTTTGGGAATTTTCGTGAATTTGTCACAAAAATTGTTGGATAATATAACTTTTTGCTCATTATAAATGTTAAGCAACCCAGATAGAATAAGTATATGATATTCAAGTACATTTATTTTAACATTTGTCTCATTTTATTGGTATTCCTGATTATACTGAAATTTGCAGGTCAAAAACACCAAAAAGGTCAAAAAAATATGAATGTTTAGTCTTGACTCTTTTCCAAAAAAAAGTTTTGGTGCAAATGAAATAGAAAAAGCAACAGGTGTTTAATGTGCAAATTCATTTGAACTTTCCTCTTATTTTAAACACTTTAGTTTGAAAAAAATATCATCAACAATGGAAATTCAGTTAGTTTAATCTGGTATTCTTAAAATGTTACAAGAAAAGCAGGGCATATGAATATAAATTTATTGAGTTACATGATCTCAAATATGGCATTTCGTCACACAAGTTTTGTTTCATGGGCAAATTGGGCTATGTCCATACAATGGAAAACACATTTTGTCTTCTTAATCATAGATTATTAAGAAAGAATGTTTTTGCACAATCTAGTCAGAAAATTACTAAAAACAATGAATTAGAGCTCCATTCTATCTAGTTTTTGGAATTCTTAAACGTCAAGTATTGAATTTGGCTCCCAGACAATCATTCTCAATTAGATATATCTTATAGTTCCAGAATATCTGGTACACAGAAATCACCTCTATCTGTTATAATTAGTACTAGTATTCAGCATAAGTTGGAGTCTGAGATCAGGTGAGGGAGAGGCAGGGATGGCACCACTGATGACCTCATTGAGAGATTGATTCAAGAACACTGATTTTCAAATTTGATTTATTATGGTACTTGGTATGAATTTGCACTAAATGAATCAATATGTACCGTAGTTAAGTAGTAGTACATACTAATGATACTTTTGAGCAACTTATCAAGTAGGCCTATTAAGTAATTAAATAAAATATAAATACACAATCTGTCAATTGTGAATAACTGATCACAACAATTGACTCGCACTAGCTGTGGCAGATTTGAAATTTAATCCTGGATCATGGATTGAGAATTTGAGACTACATGTACTATGATGCAAATCATAGCCTACATAGGGATGAGAAGTGAAAATGAGTCTGAAGTCAATCGCACCTATTCTCAAATTTCAATAGCAATTTTTATGTCAGGCAATTGGAATGAACTCATATATTATAACTGGCAACTTAATTGCCAATGTATATATCGCTGTGCCAAACCTTAGCTTCTAGCAGGATTTATTGTACATGTAGGTCAATATGAGTCATTATGACCACTCTACCAGATTGCTGTAGTCAAACTAGAAGGGTAGGCACTATGCCTATGTTCATGACTGAACTAGATTTATTGTAGAATATTTGGCTAATAACAGCCTAGAGCTATGTGTTAATAAAATACTTGAATACACCTTCCACGTTAGTCGTTAGGTTGTTTATTTTATACCACATGACATACTACTTGGAAACAGTCATTTTAAATTTACTAGTGCCAATACTACTACTAGGCAGTAGGGGTAGTAACTATAAATTCCACAGTTGTAGTTGGTAAATTTTCATTCTGTTGCTATACAGTACACACTGTTGAGACTTGAGTGTTGTTGTTGTGTTCCAGTAGTCACTTGCATAAATTTGACAACATTATAATATTATAATATAAATTATTTCCACCTATAAGGGCATTCTCTAGAATATTAATGACGTTTTATCCTGCGATAAAATCCCATAACACTAACTATTTTACGTGAATATGTAAGTTCATTATGGCCCTAGGGCGCTAATGGGATATGCTCGTCGTTAGCACGAGATGGCCCGACACGTCACGTGACCAAACTGTCGATGACTTTTTCGGAATTTTTTATTCTAATAAAAGCTTTTTAACGAAGAAGTACCCGATTGCCATGTGTTAGATAGAACACATACCTAATTAAACAGTATCCTAAGGTAAACACAGGTATATATTATTTCAATTTAAGCATTATTACGCGAGTTATTTGGTCTCAGATGCCGGTGATATTTTGCCTAATTTCGATGTATTTTAGTCACATGATTTTTGTTTTGATCACGTGATAATTGTTTGCACACACCCATGCGTATTTGTGTAAATTAAAAAAATATCTTTTTATATATTTTGATTAAATTGTGTTAATTCAGAGATGTTGTGAAATATTTGTTGTCTGGGTACGACACTTACAAAGTTACATAATGATAGTGTGTGGAAATAATAGTAATAACATGATCTTTCGGGCATTATGGTTTCTTAACGGCCCTCCCGGAATGATTAACAGCCCTCGTGCCTATTAGCGGCCCTCGACTTCGTCTCGGGCCGCTTATATGCCCTCTGGCTGTTAATCATTCCTATCGGGCCGTTAAGAAACCATAATGCCCTCAAAAATCATGTTATTGTTATATTATAACCATAATGTGACAAATGTCATTATTAGATCACTTCAGATACTTCTGTTGTGGTTTTTTCTTGTGATAATGTTCGCTGGTGTATAATCAGTCTGTGTCTAAGGTGTCACAGTGTTTACTCTCCGAGGTTGCTCAATTTCTCTCGCTGAGACCCGAGTGTTGCCGCTAACAATATTCAATAAAAAATGTCAACAATGTGAATGTCAACATCACGATTCACGGTCATCGTTACTGTCACCCGAACTTCAATTTAAGTCGAGTTTTTAACCAGTTTATCAGCCAATAGTCGTTGAAATCACATGGAAGGATGTAACGTTCCCACTCAATACCACATTCAATTTCGGTAAACTCCGATAATCGTATTCAAATGCGTGTTCTAATCAATTAAGTTCGAATTCAGCCAAATGAAAAACTTCGTTCGCGTCATTTTATTAAGTTCAGAAAATTGCATATAGCGCATGCGCGAAACGTAAACAGAAAAGCCGGTGGGAGTTCGGACTGTTAGAAGGAAGTTCGACCTATTGACAAAATACAGATCAAACTTCCCGTGACGTCACAACACCTAATCACGGATAGCAGCTATCCTCTACCATAGATGAAGGAAGGATAGATACGTCAATCAACGTCATTTGATGGGCCAATCGGTAACGCACTCCGATTCTGTCCGCCATTGCTAAAGGTAGTTCAACTCCGATCTTCTAATCAAAACAGTGCTTTCTCGTCGCAATAAAAAGAGAACAATCTGGCGTCTATCGCAGCTGAATTAATTGTACACCAACTGTCATGAATTATCAGAATCTCACGTTTCCAAGGGTGTCCTTTTGGGGAGTCAGAAAGGTGAGTTTTTATGCCGTTTGAGATATTTTTTGTAATAAACAACACGACAATCTGTATTCTATTTTTGTCATTTTCACCTGGATGAAGACTGAAGTTATGTTAGTAACGACTTTCAAAATGAAATTAATTTAATAGATCTCACCATTCACGATTGCATTGGTAATTTGAATATCATGTATACCGGGTATCGATCCAAACGTGTTTTACGGAAGAAATATTTCAATGACAGCTGTCATATTTCAAGAATTCCATGCGACTGCCAGGTGTGATCAGGTGTACTAGTACTAGCACTACACTACAGAATTTAGAAATGAACATTCAAAACAATTCACCAATTTGGCAGTTTACATGTCCTACTCCTAGATTCTAATTGTAGTGAACATACTATTCATAGTTTGACTTGCTTCATGTCCACTTTATGTAATATATAACATTTGTTGATATTAAAACATATTTTTCACAATCATAATTCATATAGTCTTTTGATCATTAGATGATCTAGTATACTCACATTCATAATGATAATGTTATTAAATGACATTGAGACTGCGTGGCCCGTGGGCATTAATTATAATGTATTCAAGTACTGGTCAGCTATGTTGAAATATAATATCATTAGCCTTATTTTATATTATTATTATATTAGCAATAGCATTATTTTTGTATAATTTATACTGCTATCATAAAGAGGTGTGAACAACTGAATATTACATGGTTTGCCAATGTAGGCAATGGTGAGTGGTGTGTACTGCATGGAAATATCCCAATATAACACATTTCATACCAGTAACCTGTAAACTATTTAAAAATTAAAATTAAATGCTTCGAATTCTGTATTATTTCAGGAAGTGGATAGATATGCCAATGGCAACACCTTAATGATATTGGTGACCACACAGTGATGTGTGCAACATGCATGAGCCGAAAATAATCCAGATGAGACAGAACGAGATGCACAATGCAAGGATGCGTTCAAGATAAAGAAGGAATTGAACTATACTTGTGCGAAAATCCTGGATAAAAAGTAGCTGATGTCTCATTGATTGTCAAGGAAAGAGTCACAAATGATACACATTTATAAGTTCATCATTAAATTAATTATACATTGCAAACATTGTCTCTCTATCACATGGTACTTATCCATACTAAGGCAACACCCGGGTTCATTTACAGATTGTGTGTCCATCCAGTCTGAAAAAAGTATCCTCTAGCTCCCAATAGCATTGATCCCATTTAGCTTCAGTAACTGTAATTCTCCAATGTAAATGCCTAAATGGACTATAAGTATGTTATCTTACTAGTATATTTTACAAAGTGTACCATAATCATTAACTATTTTATTACTGTATGGATTATCTCGCTCAGTTTCAAAGTAGCCTATACAATTAACTGTTCTTCGTTAATATCTATTTTAATATCTGACATGGTGGACAGAGATACCCTTTATATTCATGTTTAGGTTAATTCATATAATAAGACCACACACACACCTGTTTGTTGAAACACCCTACAGTGACCCAAATATACAAAAGAATCATGGAACTCAAATAACTAATCATTGGTTATTCATTTATGTATATAAACATGATATATATGTCTGTTTTTATAAGATGAAATTAATTTCTCTGAGATATTAAAGGAAGACATGTTTATAATACTCGTATATGTTAGAATACAAGATAGAATGAGGTGCAGTGGTCCTGTGACATTTATTTAATTTTACGGGAAATTATTTTATTTTTATATATATAGTTATATACCGGTATATAATTTATAAAAGTTAAAAATTCCCGGTTGAATCGGGCTAGTGATTCAAATGTGGAGGACATGAGACTCATATATATCCATTGATTAATTTCAGCAACGTACGTGTGTACGTTTATGAGAAAAATCACTCTGCATTGTGTGCTTCAGTATACCTACAATACTTACATGTGCACCAGTTGATCTAGGAAAACTGCAAAACTAAATCCCCACGACACGTAAGAAATCAGAGTAAATAAACCTGGACGCAAAATACGCACAACTTGCCACAAGAGAGTTTGATTTACCGCAGTAAATGACGTCGAATTACGGGCACTTTCCATTCCAGAAAATGCATATCACGGACCAAATCGCATTTAGTGGCATTAATTGTATGTCACATTGAAAGCATTATGATTAAAAGTTAATATAAAGTACTTTATTACGAGTATTTCTTCACAACCGTACACGAGCCCTATGTAAATATAACGTAAAATTATCTCCCCCTACTTTTCTGAACTACCTTAACGCTTGAGGGCCAAGCAATGGCGACGTCCAGTAACGTTACAGATTGATAACCATGAGTGCGACGTCTATCCTATTTTTAGTCTATGCCTCTACCTTACTGAATCGTACCGATAGAGTCACGTAGATGCCGAAATTGTAAAGTTAACGCCACCGGTGTATAATATGTTTATGATAAATCGTATCGATAGAGTGAGGACAGGCTCAAATTGTAAACTTAAAGTCACCGATGTAATTACGCCACCTGTGGTGTATCTATAGCTGCTGAGATTTTGATATTGCGTGGTGGACATTAAGGTTAGAAGGAACTAAATAAGTAGAATTACGTCCCTTTCGTTTTTACAGGGTATCTCGAATACGAGTTAAAAAAATTCTGGCGCGCGATTGGCGTATAATATGTCAAATAATTTTACAAATTCAAGAAATATAATACCCATAGCATGTAAAAACGTGGGCGTTTCCTAGTCTGAAATGCGTTCGTGTCCAAACAATGGCGGGATATTGAGGCTGTGTATTGGCTTTCGTCAGACTGTCAAATTCTGTGCAAAAAGTGGGGTAGTGTGGAAAACATATGCTGGTTTTTAAAAAAGGCGTGGCTCGAAAGGTACTCCTATGTGCGAACAGATTCCGAAAGGGTTGGTCTTTACGAACGCATGCATCGTGCACTTCGGAACTCGAAAATTTAGCGTGGGCGTGGTCAAACGTTAACACTGTGGCCTATGGAAAACATTTAGTTCCTTCTAACCTAAAGCAGAAAAATCGAATTTTTCGTATTTCGGCTTATGATGGACAAAGGTGTGAAAAATGACATAATTGTGATCTGATTTGCGAAGCATACATAGTTAGACATTACATTACGCCAGAATTTGGATTTTATTGCCATTTTTCAGGAAGTGGGGAATATTTGCACCTAATAACCTTAGTGAGATTTTCATTTATTTATCGTTATTCTGTATCTGGTGTGCCACTTTAAGAGAGAAATAACCTCACATCGATATCTTTATCTATTTGTGGACATCTGACCATCAGCATAAACTTGATGTCTCGAGTATTTTTAACCATGCAGCTGCCAACTTGTCGACCACTTGGAAATTCCTATCTTCCTGATGCAAGGGGGGTGGGGTGTAAAAATCTAACTATTTATTCAGAAACCCGGACAATTTTGGTCAACTAAGCATATCATCTGAAACATGATTTGCACGTATTGTCTATGCCGCTATATACATGCGCTTCATGCCCATTAAAGGCACCTTCTGTTAGTTTAATTACCAAATTTTACCAAAATTTCCACATATTTTAAGAATTTTCCCAAATATGGCAAATCTCGGCATGAGATGACCCTGAGACACCCATAATTTTTTATGTTGAACTGCAGACAGTACTGATCAATTCCCAACTATTAATTCTTTTATTTAGGAAGGGACGTTCCCATCATTGGCAACGACATGGACAAATTTCCACCAAAATTTCCCCAGTAGATCAACCATCTTCAGATACAGTGGGGTTAAAATAACCATGATTGCTGGGGAACGAGAACAAAGAAATGTGTAAAATCAGTTTTATTTAGCATAGATATGACACAGCTTCACGCAGAGGTAGTAGGAATTACATAGGGTCATGTTTGCACATCTCTTAAGCAGAAAAATCGAATTTTTCGTATTTCGGTTTATGATGGACAAAGGTGGTGAAAAATGACATAATTGTGATCTGATTTGCGAAGCATACATAGTTAGACATTACATTACGCCAGAATTTGGATTTTATTGCCATTTTTCAGGAAGTGGGGAATATTTGCACCTAATAACCTTAGTGAGATTTTCATTTATTTATCGTTATTCTGTATCTGGTGTGCCACTTTAAGAGAGAAATAACCTCACATCGATATCTTTATCTATTTGTGGACATCTGACCATCAGCATAAACTTGATGTCTCGAGTATTTTTAACCATGCAGCTGCCAACTTGTCGACCACTTGGAAATTCCTATCTTCCTGATGCAAGGGGGGTGGGGTGTACAAATCTAACTATTTATTCAGAAACCCGGACAATTTTGGTCAACTAAGCATATCATCTGAAACATGATTTGCACGTATTGTCTATGCCGCTATATACATGCGCTTCATGCCCATTAAAGGCACCTTCTGTTAGTTTAATTACCAAATTTTACCAAAATTTCCACATATTTTAAGAATTTTCCCAAATATGGCAAATCTCGGCATGAGATGACCCTGAGACACCCATAATTGTTTATGTTGAACTGCAGACAGTACTGATCAATTCCCAACTATTAATTCTTTTATTTAGGAAGGGACGTTCCCATCATTGGCAACGACATGGACAAATTTCCACCAAAATTTCCCCAGTAGATCAACCATCTTCAGATACAGTGGGGTTAAAATAACCATGATTGCTGGGGAACGAGAACAAAGAAATGTGTAAAATCAGTTTTATTTAGCATAGATATGACACAGCTTCACGCAGAGGTAGTAGGAATTACATAGGGTCGTGTTTGCACATCTCTTAAGCAGAAAAATCGAATTTTTCGTATTTCGGCTTATGATGGACAAAGGTGGTGAAAAATGACATAATTGTGATCTGATTTGCTAAGCATACATAGTTAGACATTACATTACGCCAGAATTTGGATTTTATTGCCATTTTTCAGGAAGTGGGGAATATTTGCACCTAATAACCTTAGTGAGATTTTCATTTATTTATCGTTATTCTGTATCTGGTGTGCCACTTTAAGAGAGAAATAACCTCACATCGATATCTTTATCTATTTGTGGACATCTGACCATCAGCATAAACTTGATGTCTCGAGTATTTTTAACCATGCAGCTGCCAACTTGTCGACCACTTGGAAATTCCTATCTTCCTGATGCAAGGGGGGTGGTGTGTAAAAATCTAACTATTTATTCAGAAACCCGGACAATTTTGGTCAACTAAGCATATCATCTGAAACATGATTTGCACATATTGTCTATGCCGCTATATACATGCGCTTCATGCCCATTAAAGGCACCTTCTGTTAGTTTAATTACCAAATTTTACCAAAATTTCCACATATTTTAAGAATTTTCCCAAATATGGCAAATCTCGGCATGAGATGACCCTGAGACACCCATAATTTTTTATGTTGAACTGCAGACAGTACTGATCAATTCCCAACTATTAATTCTTTTATTTAGGAAGGGACGTTCCCATCATTGGCAACGACATGGACAAATTTCCACCAAAATTTCCCCAGTAGATCAACCATCTTCAGATACAGTGGGGTTAAAATAACCATGATTGCTGGGGAACGAGAACAAAGAAATGTGTAAAATCAGTTTTATTTAGCATAGATATGACACAGCTTCACGAAGAGGTAGTAGGAATTACATAGGGTCATGTTTGCACATCTCTTAAGGTTAGAAGGAACTAAATAAGTAGAATTACGTCCCTTTCGTTTTTACAGGGTATCTCGAATACGAGTTAAAAAAATTCTGGCGCGCGATTGGCGTATAATATGTCAAATAATTTAACAAATTCAAGAAATATAATACCCATAGCATGTAAAAACGTGGGCGTTTCCTAGTCTGAAATGCGTTCGTGTCCAAACAATGGCGGGATATTGAGGCTGTGTATTGGCTTTCGTCAGACTGTCAAATTCTGTGCAAAAAGTGGGGTAGTGTGGAAAACATATGCTGGTTTTTAAAAAAGGCGTGGCTCGAAAGGTACTCCTATGTGCGAACAGATTCCGAAAGGGTTGGTCTTTACGAACGCATGCATCGTGCACTTCGGAACTCGAAAATTTAGCGTGGGCGTGGTCAAACGTTAACACTGTGGCCTATGGAAAACATTTAGTTCCTTCTAACCTAAAGCAGAAAAATCGAATTTTTCGTATTTCGGCTTATGATGGACAAAGGTGGTGAAAAATGACATAATTGTGATCTGATTTGCGAAGCATACATAGTTAGACATTACATTACGCCAGAATTTGGATTTTATTGCCATTTTTCAGGAAGTGGGGAATATTTGCACCTAATAACCTTAGTGAGATTTTCATTTATTTATCGTTATTCTGTATCTGGTGTGCCACTTTAAGAGAGAAATAACCTCACATCGATATCTTTATCTATTTGTGGACATCTGACCATCAGCATAAACTTGATGTCTCGAGTATTTTTAACCATGCAGCTGCCAACTTGTCGACCACTTGGAAATTCCTATCTTCCTGATGCAAGGGGGGTGGGGTGTAAAAATCTAACTATTTATTCAGAAACCCGGACAATTTTGGTCAACTAAGCATATCATCTGAAACATGATTTGCACATATTGTCTATGCCGCTATATACATGCGCTTCATGCCCATTAAAGGCACCTTCTGTTAGTTTAATTACCAAATTTTACCAAAATTTCCACATATTTTAAGAATTTTCCCAAATATGGCAAATCTCGGCATGAGATGACCCTGAGACACCCATAATTTTTTATGTTGAACTGCAGACAGTACTGATCAATTCCCAACTATTAATTCTTTTATTTAGGAAGGGACGTTCCCATCATTGGCAACGACATGGACAAATTTCCACCAAAATTTCCCCAGTAGATCAACCATCTTCAGATACAGTGGGGTTAAAATAACCATGATTGCTGGGGAACGAGAACAAAGAAATGTGTAAAATCAGTTTTATTTAGCATAGATATGACACAGCTTCACGAAGAGGTAGTAGGAATTACATAGGGTCATGTTTGCACATCTCTTAAGGTTAGAAGGAACTAAATAAGTAGAATTACGTCCCTTTCGTTTTTACAGGGTATCTCGAATACGAGTTAAAAAAATTCTGGCGCGCGATTGGCGTATAATATGTCAAATAATTTAACAAATTCAAGAAATATAATACCCATAGCATGTAAAAACGTGGGCGTTTCCTAGTCTGAAATGCGTTCGTGTCCAAACAATGGCGGGATATTGAGGCTGTGTATTGGCTTTCGTCAGACTGTCAAATTCTGTGCAAAAAGTGGGGTAGTGTGGAAAACATATGCTGGTTTTTAAAAAAGGCGTGGCTCGAAAGGTACTCCTATGTGCGAACAGATTCCGAAAGGGTTGGTCTTTACGAACGCATGCATCGTGCACTTCGGAACTCGAAAATTTAGCGTGGGCGTGGTCAAACGTTAACACTGTGGCCTATGGAAAACATTTAGTTCCTTCTAACCTAAAGCAGAAAAATCGAATTTTTCGTATTTCGGCTTATGATGGACAAAGGTGGTGAAAAATGACATAATTGTGATCTGATTTGCGAAGCATACATAGTTAGACATTACATTACGCCAGAATTTGGATTTTATTGCCATTTTTCAGGAAGTGGGGAATATTTGCACCTAATAACCTTAGTGAGATTTTCATTTATTTATCGTTATTCTGTATCTGGTGTGCCACTTTAAGAGAGAAATAACCTCACATCGATATCTTTATCTATTTGTGGACATCTGACCATCAGCATAAACTTGATGTCTCGAGTATTTTTAACCATGCAGCTGCCAACTTGTCGACCACTTGGAAATTCCTATCTTCCTGATGCAAGGGGGGTGGGGTGTAAAAATCTAACTATTTATTCAGAAACCCGGACAATTTTGGTCAACTAAGCATATCATCTGAAACATGATTTGCACGTATTGTCTATGCCGCTATATACATGCGCTTCATGCCCATTCAAGGCACCTTCTGTTAGTTTAATTACCAAATTTTACCAAAATTTCCACATATTTTAAGAATTTTCCCAAATATGGCAAATCTCGGCATGAGATGACCCTGAGACACCCATAATTTTTTATGTTGAACTGCAGACAGTACTGATCAATTCCCAACTATTAATTCTTTTATTTAGGAAGGGACGTTCCCATCATTGGCAACGACATGGACAAATTTCCACCAAAATTTCCCCAGTAGATCAACCATCTTCAGATACAGTGGGGTTAAAATAACCATGATTGCTGGGGAACGAGAACAAAGAAATGTGTAAAATCAGTTTTATTTAGCATAGATATGACACAGCTTCACGCAGAGGTAGTAGGAATTACATAGGGTCATGTTTGCACATCTCTTAAGCAGAAAAATCGAATTTTTCGTATTTCGGCTTATGATGGACAAAGGTGGTGAAAAATGACATAATTGTGATCTGATTTGCGAAGCATACATAGTTAGACATTACATTACGCCAGAATTTGGATTTTATTGCCATTTTTCAGGAAGTGGGGAATATTTGCACCTAATAACCTTAGTGAGATTTTCATTTATTTATCGTTATTCTGTATCTGGTGTGCCACTTTAAGAGAGAAATAACCTCACATCGATATCTTTATCTATTTGTGGACATCTGACCATCAGCATAAACTTGATGTCTCGAGTATTTTTAACCATGCAGCTGCCAACTTGTCGACCACTTGGAAATTCCTATCTTCCTGATGCAAGGGGGGTGGGGTGTAAAAATCTAACTATTTATTCAGAAACCCGGACAATTTTGGTCAACTAAGCATATCATCTGAAACATGATTTGCACGTATTGTCTATGCCGCTATATACATGCGCTTCATGCCCATTAAAGGCACCTTCTGTTAGTTTAATTACCAAATTTTACCAAAATTTCCACATATTTTAAGAATTTTCCCAAATATGGCAAATCTCGGCATGAGATGACCCTGAGACACCCATAATTTTTTATGTTGAACTGCAGACAGTACTGATCAATTCCCAACTATTAATTCTTTTATTTAGGAAGGGACGTTCCCATCATTGGCAACGACATGGACAAATTTCCACCAAAATTTCCCCAGTAGATCAACCATCTTCAGATACAGTGGGGTTAAAATAACCATGATTGCTGGGGAACGAGAACAAAGAAATGTGTAAAATCAGTTTTATTTAGCATAGATATGACACAGCTTCACGCAGAGGTAGTAGGAATTACATAGGGTCATGTTTGCACATCTCTTAAGCAGAAAAATCGAATTTTTCGTATTTCGGCTTATGATGGACAAAGGTGGTGAAAAATGACATAATTGTGATCTGATTTGCGAAGCATACATAGTTAGACATTACATTACGCCAGAATTAGGATTTTATTGCCATTTTTCAGGAAGTGGGGAATATTTGCACCTAATAACCTTAGTGAGATTTTCATTTATTTATCGTTATTCTGTATCTGGTGTGCCACTTTAAGAGAGAAATAACCTCACATCGATATCTTTATCTATTTGTGGACATCTGACCATCAGCATAAACTTGATGTCTCGAGTATTTTTAACCATGCAGCTGCCAACTTGTCGACCACTTGGAAATTCCTATCTTCCTGATGCAAGGGGGGTGGGGTGTAAAAATCTAACTATTTATTCAGAAACCCGGACAATTTTGGTCAACTAAGCATATCATCTGAAACATGATTTGCACGTATTGTCTATGCCGCTATATACATGCGCTTCATGCCCATTAAAGGCACCTTCTGTTAGTTTAATTACCAAATTTTACCAAAATTTCCACATATTTTAAGAATTTTCCCAAATATGGCAAATCTCGGCATGAGATGACCCTGAGACACCCATAATTGTTTATGTTGAACTGCAGACAGTACTGATCAATTCCCAACTATTAATTCTTTTATTTAGGAAGGGACGTTCCCATCATTGGCAACGACATGGACAAATTTCCACCAAAATTTCCCCAGTAGATCAACCATCTTCAGATACAGTGGGGTTAAAATAACCATGATTGCTGGGGAACGAGAACAAAGAAATGTGTAAAATCAGTTTTATTTAGCATAGATATGACACAGCTTCACGCAGAGGTAGTAGGAATTACATAGGGTCATGTTTGCACATCTCTTAAGGTTAGAAGGAACTAAATAAGTAGAATTACGTCCCTTTCGTTTTTACAGGGTATCTCGAATACGAGTTTAAAAAATTCTGGCGCGCGATTGGCGTATAATATGTCAAATAATTTTACAAATTCAAGAAATATAATACCCATAGCATGTAAAAACGTGGGCGTTTCCTAGTCTGAAATGCGTTCGTGTCCAAACAATGGCGGGATATTGAGGCTGTGTATTGGCTTTCGTCAGACTGTCAAATTCTGTGCAAAAAGTGGGGTAGTGTGGAAAACATATGCTGGTTTTTAAAAAAGGCGTGGCTCGAAAGGTACTCCTATGTGCGAACAGATTCCGAAAGGGTTGGTCTTTACGAACGCATGCATCGTGCACTTCGGAACTCGAAAATTTAGCGTGGGCGTGGTCAAACGTTAACACTGTGGCCTATGGAAAACATTTAGTTCCTTCTAACCTAAAGCAGAAAAATCGAATTTTTCGTATTTCGGCTTATGATGGACAAAGGTGGTGAAAAATGACATAATTGTGATCTGATTTGCGAAGCATACATAGTTAGACATTACATTACGCCAGAATTAGGATTTTATTGCCATTTTTCAGGAAGTGGGGAATATTTGCACCTAATAACCTTAGTGAGATTTTCATTTATTTATCGTTATTCTGTATCTGGTGTGCCACTTTAAGAGAGAAATAACCTCACATCGATATCTTTATCTATTTGTGGACATCTGACCATCAGCATAAACTTGATGTCTCGAGTATTTTTAACCATGCAGCTGCCAACTTGTCGACCACTTGGAAATTCCTATCTTCCTGATGCAAGGGGGGTGGGGTGTAAAAATCTAACTATTTATTCAGAAACCCGGACAATTTTGGTCAACTAAGCATATCATCTGAAACATGATTTGCACGTATTGTCTATGCCGCTATATACATGCGCTTCATGCCCATTAAAGGCACCTTCTGTTAGTTTAATTACCAAATTTTACCAAAATTTCCACATATTTTAAGAATTTTCCCAAATATGGCAAATCTCGGCATGAGATGACCCTGAGACACCCATAATTGTTTATGTTGAACTGCAGACAGTACTGATCAATTCCCAACTATTAATTCTTTTATTTAGGAAGGGACGTTCCCATCATTGGCAACGACATGGACAAATTTCCACCAAAATTTCCCCAGTAGATCAACCATCTTCAGATACAGTGGGGTTAAAATAACCATGATTGCTGGGGAACGAGAACAAAGAAATGTGTAAAATCAGTTTTATTTAGCATAGATATGACACAGCTTCACGCAGAGGTAGTAGGAATTACATAGGGTCATGTTTGCACATCTCTTAAGCAGAAAAATCGAATTTTTCGTATTTCGGCTTATGATGGACAAAGGTGGTGAAAAATGACATAATTGTGATCTGATTTGCGAAGCATACATAGTTAGACATTACATTACGCCAGAATTTGGATTTTATTGCCATTTTTCAGGAAGTGGGGAATATTTGCACCTAATAACCTTAGTGAGATTTTCATTTATTTATCGTTATTCTGTATCTGGTGTGCCACTTTAAGAGAGAAATAACCTCACATCGATATCTTTATCTATTTGTGGACATCTGACCATCAGCATAAACTTGATGTCTCGAGTATTTTTAACCATGCAGCTGCCAACTTGTCGACCACTTGGAAATTCCTATCTTCCTGATGCAAGGGGGGTGGGGTGTAAAAATCTAACTATTTATTCAGAAACCCGGACAATTTTGGTCAACTAAGCATATCATCTGAAACATGATTTGCACGTATTGTCTATGCCGCTATATACATGCGCTTCATGCCCATTAAAGGCACCTTCTGTTAGTTTAATTACCAAATTTTACCAAAATTTCCACATATTTTAAGAATTTTCCCAAATATGGCAAATCTCGGCATGAGATGACCCTGAGACACCCATAATTGTTTATGTTGAACTGCAGACAGTACTGATCAATTCCCAACTATTAATTCTTTTATTTAGGAAGGGACGTTCCCATCATTGGCAACGACATGGACAAATTTCCACCAAAATTTCCCCAGTAGATCAACCATCTTCAGATACAGTGGGGTTAAAATAACCATGATTGCTGGGGAACGAGAACAAAGAAATGTGTAAAATCAGTTTTATTTAGCATAGATATGACACAGCTTCACGCAGAGGTAGTAGGAATTACATAGGGTCATGTTTGCACATCTCTTAAGCAGAAAAATCGAATTTTTCGTATTTCGGCTTATGATGGACAAAGGTGGTGAAAAATGACATAATTGTGATCTGATTTGCGAAGCATACATAGTTAGACATTACATTACGCCAGAATTAGGATTTTATTGCCATTTTTCAGGAAGTGGGGAATATTTGCACCTAATAACCTTAGTGAGATTTTCATTTATTTATCGTTATTCTGTATCTGGTGTGCCACTTTAAGAGAGAAATAACCTCACATCGATATCTTTATCTATTTGTGGACATCTGACCATCAGCATAAACTTGATGTCTCGAGTATTTTTAACCATGCAGCTGCCAACTTGTCGACCACTTGGAAATTCCTATCTTC